>OY856186.1:347164994-347850427 GCA_963693315.1 Diogma glabrata
TAAATAAAATAAATAAAATAAATAAAATAAATAAAATAAATAAAATAAATAAAATAAATAAAATAAATAAAATAAATAAAATAAATAAAATAAATAAAATAAATAAAATAAATAAAATAAATAAAATAAATAAAATAAATAAAATAAATAAAATAAATAAAATAAATAAAATAAATAAAATAAATAAAATAAATAAAATAAATAAAATTAATAAAATTAATAAAATTAATAAAATTAATAAAATTAATAAAATTAATAAAATTAATAAAATTAATAAAATTAATAAAATTAATAAAATTAATAAAATTAATAAAATTAATAAAATTAATAAAATTAATAAAATTAATAAAATTAATAAAATTAATAAAATTAATAAAATTAATAAAATTAATAAAATTAATAAAATTAATACAATTAATAAAATTAATAAAATTAATAAAATAAATAAAATAAATAAAATAAATAAAATAAATAAAATAAATAAAATATATAAAATATATAAAATATATAAAATATATAAAATAAATAAAATAAATAAAATAAATAAAATAAATAAAATAAATAAAATAAATAAAATAAATAAAATAAATAAAATAAATAAAATAAAATAAATAAATTAAATAAATTAAATATTATAAATAATATTAAGAAATTTATGTAGATAAATAAAATAAATCAAATTAAAACATAAAAACAAACATAAAATAAATTAAATAAATTAAATGATTTAAATACGTTAAATAAATTAGGTAAATAAAATAAATTAAATTGAATTAATCAAATAAGTTAAATAAATTAAATAAATAAAATAAAATTATAAAAAATTATATAAAGTTATATTAAATTATATAAAATTATATGAAATTATTTAAAATTATATAAAATTATATAAAATTATATAAAGTTATATAAAATTATATAAAGTTAAATAAAATTAAGTAAATTAAATAAAATTATATAAACATCGAAACAATCGAAAAAATAAACAAACAGAAACCATTAAACAAAAAAATAAGACAAAACAGCCTTGGATGAATAACACCATTAGAAATCTGATTAAGAGAAGAGAGTATTTTTTCAAATTAAAAATGAAAAATCCGAACAATACATATGTGTCTGAACAATATAAATTTTTTAAAACAAAATCGGCTCAAACCGTAAAATATGAAAAGAAGAAATACTACAGTGCGAAACTTGAAATGACAGTCTCCAAACCAAGAGTATACTGGAATTGTATGAAAGAAATAATTTTTAATAAGAGCCCAAATGATAATAGCAAAAGTCTATGGTCTTTAGAGATCGACGGGATTATCACAAACGACAATTCGAGTATAGCCAATGCTTTTAATCACTTTTTTATTAATGTTGCAAATGATACAAGCACCACTGTAATATCTACTCAATCCAATAATTTTACCCATATTCATACCATAGACCACCCGCTCGACCTCTTTGAAGCGACTGAATCTGAAATAAAAATTTGTATTGAAGAACTTAATTGTAGCTCTGCGACTGGTTCTGATTTGATTTCTGCCAAATTTCTAAAAACTTTTAGTCACAACCTTATTCCGACGATCACAAAGTTGACTAACAATATTTTAAACACTGGATCCTTCCCTTCGATATTAAAACAGTCGAAAGTTGTACCTATATTGAAAGAGGGAAGTAAACTGATCTCAAATAATTACCGTCCTATCTCAATCCTTAATTCGCTATCTAAATTAGTTGAGAAAGTCATATTAAAACGAATGATCCTTTTTTTAGATAAAAATTGTATTCTCTCAAACTCCCAATATGGTTTCACTAAAAACTCAAACACAACTGCTGCATGTATAGACTTAACAAATTTCTTAAGTAATTATTTAGACAAAAAATTTTACGTAGCGTGTTTATTTCTGGATATACGTAAAGCATTTGATACGGTTGATCATCTACTGCTCCTTATAAAACTAGAGCTTTTACAGCTTAATGAACTCCAATTAAACCTGTTTAAAACATATCTATCGCAAAGAACTCAAGTTGTAACAATAAATAATATTAAAAGTACGAAAATGATCATCAAAAGTGGAGTGCCACAGGGTTCAATCCTTGGCCCAATACTTTTCAATATTTTTATTAATGATATTGCCCACCTTGAGTTAAGAGGTGAAATTAATCTCTACGCTGATGACACTGCTTTAAAATATCGGAGTAATAATTTACAACAGCTTTTCCTGGACATGCAGCACGACCTTGACGTAATTAGCGAATGGTTTGAAACAAATCGTCTGGACCTCAACATAAATAAAACAAAATATCTTTTATTTCAAAATAAACAAATTTCGGATTCTGAACTGGATACTCTTAAGCTGTTTTACAGACAGCAACCAATCGAGCGAGTCCTGAAGTATAAATATTTAGGTTTAATGATCGATAGCAAATTAAAATGGGATTCCCATATAGACCTAATATCTTCCAAAATAACACCTTACATATTTACATTGAGTAAAATAAAAAACATTTGTAACTCTAAAACCTTAACTATGATCTACAATTCATATATACAGTCTCATCTAATCTATCTTAACCCATTATGGAGTGGGTGTTCTAATAAAGACAAACTAAATGGATTATTTGTGCTGCAAAAACGAGCTATCAAATATATCCATAATTTACCTCGTAGATATCCTACTTTAACGCTATTTAACAAATTTAACAACTTCCTAAGCTTTCAGGTTATCTGTGAGGTAGAGCTCCTGCTGTTAATTCATAAAATTCTTTACAACAAAATAAAGAACTCATTTCAAATCAGCCGTGTTTCAGAAAGGCACAGATATCCTACAAGTAGAAGATCTCACGTGGAGGTTGAATTCTTCGCTACGGGAATGAGTAGCAATAATATTATGTATAGGGGGATTACTAAATACAATACATTACCGAGAGAAATTAAATATGAAAGCGATTTAGTGAAATTTAAAAAATTAATTATTGAATTCTTGAATGTTAGCGCTGTATCAGTATAATTACATTTGACATGATACAAAATTATATTAAATCAGAATGAAACAAACAACAAAAATAACAATCCAAGCAAACAAACAATACAAAACAATAACAAATAAAAAAAAAAAAAAAAAAAAAAAAATTAATAAAAAAAAAAAAATATATATTTTATAGGGTGGTGGTCTTTTGTTAAGAAGAATATAAATAATTTATTGTATTACGTTGTTAACAGCCGTCTGTGGCTAGAACAACTAGAAAAATGAATAACATAAATAAATGTAATGAAAAAAAAAAAAAAAAGCATTAAAATTAAAAAATTTAAAAATAATAAAACAAAAATTAAGAAAATAAACTAACCACAATACGAATTCGATCAATTTACTAAAGACGAAGTCAAACAATCAAAGCAACAAAAATCCCCAAACTCTGGGATCGGATAACCTATCACCAAGTGCGCTGAAGCAGTAACCACTATATCATGTCGTGAATGTCTGCTAAACCGCTTCATTCCCAGCCTATGGAAACCAGGCCGAGTGATATCAATACTAATAGTAATGACAAAGTAAGCAATTAACCAATGTAAACCATACAGAGCGATCTCGTTTTTGATCTGCATTGTTAAACTGATGAAGATCGGATTCATGCTATCAACTCGACAAAATACCTAATTTTAACTGCGCACTAACATGGCTTCAGGAAATACCATAATTGCCTTCTACACAATCACAGATGCAAATCAGAGAGAACTGATCAAAAGAGATCAAATCACCTAACTGTCCTGGTCATCCTTGATCTCTCCAATATCTGATGATTTAAATCAGATTAATTGATGCTCCCAAAAGTTCTATTCCATTTAGTAACATTAAAATTATTCCTAAATGAAACGTGATTTTGCTTGTAAAATTTTGTTTAGTAATTGAATTTATTTAAAAAATGAAGTCTTTATGTTTAATGAACATTAAAAGGATGCAATTTGAAATAAACTTACCGTATTGATACTTAAACAAAAATGCAAGGTTATATACAAATAAGCCCTGTAATCATAAGTTACAGGCAGGGAATTGTATATTCAAGAACTGTTCTCGATTTCATGGGCAATCAATCGGTAATATATCGCAAAGTCCAACGATGCTGTTTATTTATCAAAATAACATATGTCAAAAATGAAAAAAATATTAAACATACAAGTCGTAAAAATAACATTATTTCCTGATTGTTCAGCGCATATCATCATTTTGTTGGTACACAACTTAGGAAAAGAGTTTTTATCTACACAAAACCCAATAACTCAATATCTGTTACGATAAGCCAGAATTTTGTTTTTTTTTAATGAAAATCAAAAAAAATTTGAATTTCAAATCTATTCTCTTAAGTTGATTGCAATTACCACTCGAGTGGAGCGGTCTTGACATCTAAATTTTATATCGAAACAATATATGTTATATATAAATAAAAATAAATAAATAAATTATTTATCAATGCTTTTATTGGAGTTACCATCGTTTTTTATTACTAGAACTTTGATTTTTATTTTGCTGAATGTTGTGATGTTATCATATAGTTTTGCTTCTGCTTTGTTATCTTTTCTTCGAGTGATTTGCAATTCTCACGCAGATATAATAGCAAGCTCTATTAAAACAAATAAATTTGATTGCATTTGTTTGAAAGGGTTGTCGTAAATTTTGTAAAACCAACAACTTAAACATATCTGTCAAAACAAAATATTCGATATTAAAAATGCAAGTTTAAATTGGGAATTAAATTTTTTATCAGTATTAACCTTATCTTAAAATATTATCATTCTTCTTCAATGAAGTTCATTTTAACATATTTACAGATTTTGTTTTGTTTCGTAGACAAACGAATAAATTTTATTTGTACTTTAAAATTTGATTTCATAGTTAATTGTTGCTGCTTCATTTCGTTAACAAAAATTTAATTTTATTATATTTTAGACTATCAAAGAAAAATGTGAAAAAGAAGCGAAGGATAAGCATTTTACATTGAACGATGCAAAGCACATAGATAATCAGAAATATAATCGTTATCGTGATGTTAATCCATATGATCATTCCCGAATTATATTGAAACGTAGTCAGGATACGGATTATATAAACGCAAACCTAATAAAGCTAGATCGGGCAAACAGAAAATATATACTAACTCAAGGTCCATTGAAACCAACTGTTGGTCATTTTTGGCTAATGATTTGGGAACAAAATTCCAAAGCTATATTAATGCTAAATAAAATTATCGAAAAAGAACAAATAAAGTGTCACACCTATTGGCCGGAATTATTCGGTGAAGAACATATTTTGACATTAAATGATGTCGGTTTATCTGTAGAATATCTAAAATGCGAAGAATTCGTAAACTTTTCAAAACGTGTTTTTAAATTAACTGATATTCATTCATCAAAATCACGAGAAATTATTCAATTTCATTATATCACATGGCCAGATTTCGGAATACCGTCATCACCGGTTGCATTTTTACAATTTCTAAAACAAGTAAGAGAATCTGGAGCATTGGATTCAAATGTGGGTCCACCTGTTGTTCATTGTAGTGCTGGTATTGGTCGTTCTGGGACATTTTGCTTGGTTGATTGTTGTTTAGTTTTAATTGAAAATGAAGGCGAAAATAAGGTTTCAGTACAAGAAGTTTTGGCTGAACTGCGAAGATATCGTATGGGATTAATTCAAACAGCTGACCAATTATATTTTTCATATCAAGCAATTATTGAAGGAATAAAGCGACTTAATAACCCTGTAAGTTTTAGCATTACATATTATAATGAATAATTTAATTTATGTTTTCTCTCTTCTAGAATAATAATGATGATTATGAAGAAGTTCCTGTTATTAATAGTGAGGATGACGAAATAGAGGAAACACCTCCTCCATTACCACCACCTCGAACTTCGAGTAATATAAGCAAACCATTACCATTAATACCAACCAGCGAAAGTGTACATGAAGGATTGATATCAAATTACCCAACAGAAAAAATAAATAATATGGTTAACATAGAAAAAAGTAAAAACTATGAGAATAATATAAATAACATTGATCGGCCTCTCCCACCTCTACCTAAAGAAATTTCGCTAGAAAAGGTTGAAGAATCTGAAAGTGACGATAATAGTGATCAAATAAATGCGAATACGAAGAAAACCGATAAAACAAACGAAAATGGAAATCACGATGAAAATTGTGAAAGTGATATAGATGATGAAATTAATGAGGTAGAAGAAAATAATTCAGATATCGAAAATGACAGTGTTATAGATAATACAAACGAATTTAATCCTAACAACGATCTACCACCAATTCCTGCATCGAATGATTCGAAACTAAGTGATATGTCAAATGGCCCTTCATCTTTATTGGATAATGAAAGCCCTGTGTCTAGCCCTGATAGTGATAAGTATGATGTTTTTTTTATATTAGATAAATAATTTAGTGATTTTTAAAGTAGATATTGAAGACTAGTTTCATGCCGTAGTTTATTAAATTAACATTGGATATTTTCTTTAATTCTAGAACTCAATCAACTGAACTAAGACGAAGAAAACGAATTGAACGTCAATCAGTGATGGAAGACAAAATTCGTGAGATAAAACGAAAACAGAAAATCTCGGACGAGAAAAATACGAGCTCACCAAAAAAGAGAAGGTTAATTTTTATTGCAGCTGGTGTTATTATTGGTGTTATATGTGGTGTAATTGTTTATTCTAAAATTGGTTAAATGATATACAAAATAAGCAATTGAGTTAATATATATATAATTATACATATTTTTTTAAGTAATTGAAATTTAAATAGAAAACGAGATACACATTGAGATTTTATATATAAATATATATATACATTTAAATTTTAAAAACATTAAAGTAAAAAAAGTAGGTTTTAACTATTCATTTTTGAGTGTTAAACTAAACAATCACATTTTGGCGAAATTTTTAACAACAACATAACAAACAGCTTCAAAATGTTATTAAAATGGAAATTGAGAATTTTTTTGCAGATTATATTTTTTAAATTAATCGTTATGATTTCATAATTTCATTTTTATCAATCAAAATATTTTACTGGTGATTAATTCTACATGAAAGAGCTAGATAGATAATTTTAAATTTTAATTATATTTTTATTACATTTTCACTGAACTCTAATTGTAAATAATGCAAATAATCATGTTTTAAAATAATACATGAACCGTTATTATTTATTAACCCTAGAATATTTGACTGCAAATATTTTATTTATACCAATATAACTTTTCAGTGTTAGATTAAATTACCAATTTATTATTATTTGCAATAAGCAAATTGAAAAACTAATTTGATATTACATAATTTTTTATAGAATTGTTAGAGAGTATATTACAAATACAGGGAAAATTTTTTATATTGAAATTTAAGTAATTTCAATTAATAAAGTTGATGTCTCTCTGGAGTTGAGGTTTATTGAAATTACTAAATTTAACGAAATTCCAATCATACTAAAAATGTATTCTATGAGTTTAGAGCATGATTTCGGAAATGGCTTGTTTCAATCATAATTATTTTTATGGATAATCTAATCATGATGATATTTTTGTTGAGGAACCCGAGGATACGGTTACGAAACAGTCTTATGATGAAAATGAATTGGATCTTTAATTTATTTTACCTCCAATTACAAAAGTTATAGAAAATGCAACGCTGGCTCACCTTTTCAATAAACCCGCGTAATAGTATCTTTAAATTGATACGTTTAAATTTTTGCGTCGATGGGAATATGAAAAATGTAATAATCAATGCAATAATGTTCTCAGAGTAGCTTTTCAACTTTTTTTCTTACGAAATTCAGTCAATTAAGTAGTATTAAGTACTCACGTAACATTTACAAAATACTTAGTTTCAAGAAAATTAAAAAAAAAAAATAAAACTTAATACCTAGACATATTATCATAAAGTTACAGATTTTTTAAAGTTAAATAAATTTAATGTAACCAAAGTTTCCATTTTAATAATCATAAAACTTAATATTATTAAGTTTGCTGCAATATAATCACTTATAGACTGGACATATTGTTAATGTCAATGATCATCGTACTAAGTATTTTGAATGAAAATTAAATTCTATTCTATCATAAAATATTTGCCTATGTCATATTTTGTCAGTGATAGGATTTTTTGTTTAGTTATCCATTCTTTAACAAAAAATATAAAAAAAAACAAAAAAAAAAGAAAGATTTACGTCCATCAACACCTTTGAACGTATGTTGTTGTGGGACCTTGATCTTAAAAGGTTTTTATGTGTGGTTGTGACACATATTGTATTTCCTACTACACAACACATTTTATTAAAAAAAAAAAAAAATCAATTGCTAATAAAAAAACGGGAATGCTACAAAATATAGTTTTTCTTTAATATGTTGTTTTAAATTAAAGAAAATTACTTTTAACATTCATTATTTAAATCTAAAAAAGAAACTATTAATTTAACTAATGTCTACACAATATCTTCTGTTAAACAAATCAATATGATTATTTCTTGTTAAAATAATTAAATGAAGTTTTTATAATATTTTATTCTGATATTTATATATACCCAGTTAGCTATACATAAAATCGAATTAATATAATGTAGTAACTTTATCGATTAATTCTTTTTTATTCAAAACTGAATTAGTTATAGGAACAATATTATTTATTTGATTTATAGATATATTTTTATTATTATAGATATACGAAAATTTGAGTCTCGAAACTACACAAAATAGTTTTTAGTTGCCAAGATATATTAACAACGAATTATGTAACGGCAACTTGACGATTAGCGTTCATTTTATGTTCGTTATATGGATATGTTGTATATTGACAAGTTTTGAATACATATACATAAAGCTTAGAGATTTTATTAAATGCTGTGCTGCGATTATGGAGTTTTTTAATTGTGAAAAAACTCACAAATTGTGACGTTAAGTTGTGTATGAATACGCATAATTTTTTAGTATTGGTTTTTGCATACAATTAAAAATTCGAAATCTTCAATTTTGAATATCGAATAACAAACGGTTCCTTTCGCATAAAATTTTACTGACGAAATAATTTTTTAAACGATTTTTATTGACGAAATAATTTCGATGTTTTAAACTCACAATTTGCCGTAATCGCAGTACTGATCAGTGAATGTAAAATAATTGTGTAACAAGGAATAAATAGTTTATAAATTTATTTTAAACCCAATCACAATAAAGCCTCTTTTTAACATATCCGTCCGATTAGAGTTAATAAGCAAGTTTGAAATCTGATGAGTAAATTTTACTTTTACCAACTGGATACGACCTACTTTTCCCTTTATTGATCCTTTTAAAGCTTAAGTATTTTAATCTTTATGCTTGTATTTCTTGGAATCATATTTTGCCAAATATCGGAACATGTTATCACCTCAAAAACTAGTACTATAAAAATTAGAATAAAAAACTACGCAATAAATAAAACATATTTTAAATAAGCAAAACCTAAAATTTAAATGACTGTTAGAATAGAATAAATAAATAAACAAAAATAAAAACAAGTAACTTAACTTTGTGTATTTCGAAATTTTTAAATTTATAATATATCTATGAAAAGACAAAACTAATAAAAATATTTTATATCAAAATCAAAATTTTAATACTTAAATAATAATACAATAATCATAAAAAAACGAAACAAAATCGGAGTAACTTATCACAAATTATTGATTCAATTCGAAAAAAAAACAAATTTGATAATTTTATAAAACTCTACATTTTTTAAATGAGGTTATTGTTTTTGAAAGAGTTTTGTTTATTTTTATTATATATACTTTCATTTAATTAATTAATTTATTTGTAAACAAAATTTTAAACATTAAGCCCAGTTAAACACATTTATAGTCTCGTTTACAAGCAATTCTACAGATTGTTTGCATAATCATTAAATGAATTGCTTCCTCAGTTATTTTTTCGAACTCTAAAATTATAACATTTTTGTTGTAAAGTTTCAGTTAGACGATGGTGTTTAATTTTTGCGGTTTACAAATCAGTTACCGAATTTTTACGTTTCTTGATGGGGGTTGTTTGGTACCATTAATGGTCCATGAATGAGGCGTAGGTTATCAACACAAGACTATCACCAGTATTTGTTTCGTGTTTAACATTCCATAAGGTGCGTAAGAGTTTTTGTTTATGATATAAATTTGTGGAAATATATCATAAAACTGATCTGTAATGTATATATGTATACTGTCCTGTGTTTTCTTTTCCTCTATTTGTGTTGAAATAAATAAAACCAAAGAATGATCTATCGCTTGGTATTTTCTTTGGTTTTATTTATTTCAACACAAATTGGTTTTATTTATTTCACACAACAGTCAAACGGTCGAGAGCCCATGCTGTCATACTGGCAGATCGCAGAAAGACTTCTTTGTCCGAACTGCATACAAATGGAATAGTTTGCCGGAATCCTTAGTCTCAGGTGACTTCAACCCGCAGAGGTTTAAAAAAGCATTCATCATGACCTTAGAAAGTCAGTTGTTGTGGGACCTAGGTCTGGACCTAGGTCTTAAAAGGTATTTATGTGTTGTTGTGACACATATTGTAAACCCTAACACATTTTATTAAAAAAAAAAAAAAATAGAGGAAAAGAAAACACAGGACAGTATACATCCCATAAGGTGTTTTTCCAATTTATAAACCTTATTGACTGAGTTTCGACTCTTTGGAAATTTAGTGTGAAGGATTTAATCCGAATCCACCGAGATTAAAAACGGTTTAAAACACACAAACACTCAATACAGATTTAAATTTTATATCTGAACACACCTTATTCTCTTTTTATGCGGTAGATACGTTCCTAAAATAACATGTATAGGTAGAAAATCACATAAAACCAAAAAACTTGGCTAAGTGCGAATAAAATTCGCTCGCCGAGGGTTCGGGAACCAAGAAAAACAAACAATCTAAAATAATTGCCAAAAAGTTATGTTGCAAAGTCTTTATATTGGTGGATCATAGGCACATAAAATGGAATTTTTCCTCGTACACGTCAATTGAAAATTGATAGAAATGATAAAAAACTGTTATGTCGGGTTAAATCTTATCCATAAAAACAAAAATAGTTTAAATTTCAAAATACAATATCAATACAAATAATATGTCAATGAGTCATATGAAATCCAAACTATTTGGATCCAAACTCCCATCACATAAAAGCACACACACATAATTATTTGAGACTTAGCTATATTTTTCGTTCAAAATTTATCAAACTGTCTGTCTCTGATTTTTTTCAAATGTTTCAATCAACGTCGAAACGTAGGGGCGAAGGGGACATACAAAAAACTGAACTTTTTTAACGATAATTCAAAAACTGCATTGAAAAATTCTAAAAAATTTAAGAGACTTAGCTATATTTTTCGTTCAAAATTTATCAAACTGTCTGTCTCTGAATTTTTTCAAATGTTTCAATCAACGTCGAAACGTAGGGGCGAAGGGGACATACAAAAAACTGAACTTTTTTAACGATAATTCAAAAACTGCATTGAAAAATTCTAAAAAAATTAGCTATATTTCTAAAATCACTTGCTCTTTCAAATGACTCCCCCTCCCATTTGACCAGTTTTTAAATTGTGTTTTTACCTCTTCTTATTCCTACTTTTACCCTTAATGAAAATAATTATGAGTATTTGACAATTCGTTATATTTTTCATTAAAAACTTACTAATTTTCCTATCATGCTAAATACTTTTTAAGATTTTCGATCAATTAGGTTCGGAGCTAGGGGAGAAAAGAAAACTAAGAAAATGCCATTATTCAAAATTATACAAAACACGATGGATTGTAAAATTCCAAAATATATTTTTGGAGTCCTTTCATATGATAACCTTTACTTGACTGGTAAAAAAATGTATTTTCTCAAAGGTCTTACATTGTAGCCCTGTAAAACAAACGAAAACACTTTTATTTATTTTTTAACCCATCATCTTGTGTGGATAGGTTATTTTTATACGCATTCAGGATTTCAGATCCATAGAATTTATGGTTTACGAGATAATCGATATAATGGGAAAAACGCGTTTTACTCTCACTAATAAAGACTGAGGCAAAAAAAAACGTTAACATTAAAAAACTGGGATAACTTTGGAACCGCTGGGCCAATTTAAAGTCTCACTTTCGGATACGTATTTTATTACCGAATAATCCACAATTAATATTATTTTGATCAGACTTATTAACACAAAATAGCTTGATTTTTTCAGAAATCCACAACATCATGGATTTTATGGTGGTATTCGAGACTTTTTTGGTCGCCGCGATCCACATTTTCCTGAAATTTGCAATGGTTTTTGCTTCCTTGTTTGTTAGCTTCAAGTTTCTTTTGACCAAAGCCCAGTAGCGTTCGATAGGCCGGCAATGCCGGCCGGTTCTGGCAATTTGGTGGGTTTGCCTCTCTTGGCACTAAAACGATGTTGTTGTCTTCATACCACTTCATGGTCGCCTTGCTATAGTGACACGAGGCTAAATCCGGCCAAAAGAAAGTAGATACATTGTGTTGTCTCAGAAAAGGCAAAAATCTATTTTGGAGACATTCCTTTATGTAAATTTCAGAATTTATAGATCCAGATGTTACAAAAGATTTGCTTCTCTCTCCACAGCTGCAGATTGCCTGCCAAACAAGAAGTTTTTTTGGGAACTTCGTCATCTTTTTGTTCCGGAATTCTTTGGGTACATTTCCTCGTCCACGAGAAACATAAAACTCCTGACCAGGTAATTGGGGAAAAATGCAAAGCACGTATGTCACATCGTCCATTACGCAACAATCTTTGGTTTCAAAGAAATCGACTCAATTGTTTAGCTCATTTTTTGCCACTGTGTTATTCTCTGCATTTCTGTCTGGAATTTTTTGAACTTTGTACGGTTTGAAGCCGGTCTTGACTTTAATTCTGCATACTGGCTTTTCTGACAAGCCCACTTTTTGAGCCAATTTCCGATTTGAGATGTTTTGGATGCTTCTCCATTTCAGACACAGCTTTCCGCACCTTTTTTGGCGAGTGAAATCCTTCTGGTCTGCCACTTCCAGGCTTTCGAGTGAATGTGAGCTCTCCCTTGAAGTTCTTGATGACTTTTGTTGCCGTTTGTCTGGTCACTTTAACTTCTTTTGCAATTCGAACGAATGACAATAGAGGATTTTCATTAAATTTTTTAAAAATAAATGTGCGTAAATTTCCAAAGTTTTCGCCATTGTAAATTCAATTTCGGTCGTACAAAAACAAAAATTGGATGACATAATGAGACAAGTATTGCAAAGATTACTGCATTCGGATTTATTGATAAAAATAAAGGGTGAGAAAGTTATGTCAGTTTTTCAATGTTAACGTTTTTTCTGCCTCATCAAATCGCACAAAAAAAGTAGAATTAATAAAGAAAAAGAAATTCAGTGATACCTAGGCTTGTTTGAAGAACGGCAGGATACATTTTTTTAATAAATGGAAATCATCATATAAAACAATCTGTACTCTATATATATTTCAGCTTGTTAGGCCATCTTCTGGAGTAATCCAAAAGTCATAATTAACATAGACTTATGTTTTTAAAATGAGCTGACTTCTAAGGATATCAAAATGATTTTATCTGAGTTTACAATCCATCGCACGTCACACCAGAGTTTCAAATTTCTTGCGCGGTTTGTTTCTTTGAAAATTTTAATCCTTAAAATTTTTATACGAGCGTTCATAAATTCCTAAAACCCAATCTCTTTTTGTATGCAACCACAGTCGCACGTAAAATTATTTATGGCTTTTTAAATATAGGTTAAATCGATTTGGGCCTAAAAATCGGGATTTAAAAAGGAGAAAAGTTAACCAATAAACTTAATAGTTTTTAAAATGAAGTTTTGTGTAATAAGGATTAGGCATCGCGCTCGACAAGCGCTCTGAGATATTGATGAACATTTTTTTTATGTTTTTAGAATTAAAGCCACACGACACGATTCCGGTAAATACAAAATTTTAAAAATAGAGTCGCGTTGGTTCTAATTAAAATACGATGATTTTACAAAAAAATCTTAAATTGTTACGTTTAAAATTTTGTTTCATTATAACATTGTAGAAAACTTAGATCATAACGGAAGAAAAAAGTTAACAAATAATAATAATAAATCTAGATCATTTATTAATTTTATTATCTAATCGTAATAATTCTAAAAAAAAAAAATCAGAATCGAAAACAATAATTATAAATAAGAACATAATAATAACACCAGTGAGGTTGAATTAATTTTAAAAAAATGTTTATTTTATTTAAAGAGTTTTACCGCACATCAACATTTTTACCAGAATTTATAATTTAATAAACTGAACAATTTAAATTAAAAATTAATTTAGAGAAAAAAAAACAACTATAGAAAGAATAAGAATTTTTTAATAAATTTATTTTGAGTTTTCTTTTTTTATTTAATTACAGGCTTCCCAATGATGATGAAAATATGGTTACAGAGAAGAAGTAAATTTATAAGATACGGCAAAATATACAAAGCAAAAATCGATAGAACCTCTTAATAGAATCAAAGATAGTTATAAAAAGTTAATGTTCAATATCCCTGTTGAATTCGTCTTTTTAAGTTTTAAGCGTAGATTATATACTTGTTTTATTTTTCAAATCATAAGTAATTGAGATATTTTTCTTTTGTCAGTGGAATTAATTATGTTTTTAATTAATTATATTGATGATTTTGGTTTTTCTTAAAAAAAAATATATATTGGAAAAAGGCTGTATTTTTTATTTAGTTTGTTTTTAAGTTTCATTCATGAGCTTAAATTAATTAACCGAAAAAAAGAAATTTAATTTAAATTTTTTTTTTAAATTATACGTAATTTTTATTTCTTTTTTTTATAATTTTAAAATACTTTATTTTTTTTTAATAATGTAACTAAATATTTTTGTAAAGTGAATACAATATTTTTAGTTTAATTGAAATATTGATTTAATAAAAATTTGAAATAAAAAAACTATTTTTTTATTTTCTTTATAATAGAAAAAAAAATTATTGAAAAAAATGCAGTCTTTTCCATACTTAAACAAAATCTTTTTGAGAGGGAGAGGGTACGGTGGTGAATTTTTTATCAAATTCTTGGAATGGAACAAAATTATAATGACGTATACATCTTTTGTATGTACGTTTTAATATTTTGTTTTGTTATTTTTTGTCTTTTACTACTAAGCTTGGTTTGTTCATAGGATCTTTTCTTTGTTATTAAAAGTTAAAGTATTCGCATTTATAACACACATAAATTTAGAATTTTTAATTCAGGTAATTGAATTTTGAATAGATATTGAATTATTAGGAGTTTTTGTGAGCAATTAAACTCAAGTAACTAAGGAAATCATTTTTCAATTCAAAAGTATATTTTGATTGCACAACATCAGCATTCACCAGCTCTACGTTGATTTCAGGCAAGCATATGATAGTATCATCCGCGACAACCTCTGGTCCGCACTCATATGCCTTGGTATCCCAGAGAAACTTGTTTCTCTGTGCAAACTCACAACATCGGGATCAAATTGTAGAATAGTAATCGAAGGGTCAGTTTCTGATCCTTTCGATATAACATCAGGCGTTCGACAAGGTGATGCACTCGCGCCTGTACTGTTTAATTTGGCGCTGGAGTACGCGATAAGAAAAAGCCGAATTGAGACGCAAAACTGCATATATAATAAATCTAGTCAAGTTCTTGGCTACGCAGATGATATTGTGCTTCTCGGACGTA
This sequence comes from Diogma glabrata, assembly GCA_963693315.1. Lineage (NCBI taxonomy): Eukaryota > Metazoa > Arthropoda > Insecta > Diptera > Cylindrotomidae > Diogma > Diogma glabrata. The sequence goes on from OY856186.1 coordinate 347,180,753, forward strand.
GAACGAGCGATATTAAAGATAGTTTCTCTCAGCTTGAAAGAAATGCTAAACGACTTGGATTATGCATCAACACCGGCAAAACTAAAGTGTTAACAACATCTAAGAACATACCTCCCGGAAATCTGGATACTGGCGACTACGAAGTGGAACGCGTGGAAAACTTCAAATACCTCGGGTCTGTAATAACATCGTCAAATGACATGCAGGCATATATCAAAGCCCGTGTCTCTGCCGCATACAGAGTTTTCTACGCATACTCAAAACTTCTGCGATCAAAACATCTTTCGCGGTCGTTTAAACTCACACTTTACAAAGCATTAATTCGACCTGTGCTTCCATTTGGAAGTGAAAGCTGGACACTGACTTCCTCCGAATGTAGAATTTTATCAACATTCGAGAGGAAGGTCATACGAACTATTTATGGTCCATGTAAAGTTGCTGAAAATCAGTAGAGAATCCGAATGAATCACGAAATCAGACAGCTTCTTGGAGGCTGCGATGTAATCGGATTCATTAAATCTAACCGGATCAGATGGTTTGGTCATGTAGAAAGGGCTCCATTAGATAGAATGATAAAAAAAGCGTCCCAACAACAACCAGCTGGTGTTCGTCGAAGAGGAAGACCTAGACAACGCTGGCGTGATGACATCATCCAAGACCTTCGTGATATAGGATGTCGAAACTGGGGTCAACTGGTCATGGAACGAGATGATTGGAAGCTTATTGCACAGACGGCAAAATCCCTTCATGGGATGTAAACGCCAGAGAGAGAGAGAGAGAGAGAGATATTCCTGATTTTTAACAATCGTCCTTAGTCTCGCGGTGGTTTAAAATGCCCGATTTTTGTAAAAAGAATGCTCGACAAGGGAACGGCGGGAGGATGGGAAGGAATGTATGGTCGCCGCAAAAACCGCAGAAACATTTCATCATTTTTTAAAAAATCGTGTTCCAAACAATAATGCACTAAAAATTGTGAATTACGTCATTACCAGGAACTAATGCTGCAACTTTACGCGTTTTTTTCTACGGTAAATATAGTATCACAATTAAGAAAAATCACAATTAAGTGTTGAGACTTTGAAAGCCATTATAATTTAACAAATTGTGAAAACTTTCATGACCTTAAACTACGACAGAAATCTACTAAAACATTCACTCAAATGAGCAATATGCCATAGAATAATACATGATGTTGATGAAATTCGTGAACTATGCGACCGAGCTAAGCTTCGATTTTCTATCGATTTCATACTTGGAACATGGAGTAAATTAGAAATAAGAAATAACTATGGTTGTAGAAAATTTTTAAAGAGTTTAGCTTGAGAACAGAGTGAATCGAACTCTTTTGGAAATTCAAACTCAGGGTGAGCTTAAAATCAATTTGCAAGAGAACGGCTGACACGATATCAATTGTTTTATATGTGTTGCAAAGGCAATTGATAAGGCCATGATAAGGGCTGAAAAGTAAACAGTAAACAATTTACACTGTTATAAATAAACAGTTTTTGCTTACACTCTTAAAAAAAATTAAGAAAAAAAAATTTTAAACTCAATTCCATTTCTTTTCACAATACGAAAGTTTCAACCCTAAAACATAGTAAAATTTAATTAAGCGTTTTGTGTTCTACACTTCTACAGATATTAAATACTCGTGTTTCAGAAACATTTTGAAGTGTTTAATTTGAGAATAGGGTGGTCCGAAACATTTCTGAAAATTAAAACTCAAAGTAACTTTGAAATCAAATTACAATAGAACTTGATATCAACGGTTTTATGTGTGTGAGGTAATTGACCGTCTAAAACATACACAGCAACCTTTTTGCTTACACTATTATTAATAAAAATATTATGAAATAAAAATTTTAAAGATGGTGCTGATGCAGTAGGTCAAGCATTTTTTCCACAATATGAAAGTTCCAACCTTACCCTAAAACATGTCAAAATATAAAGAAAGAATTTGTTTTTGTTCTTCAGATTAGTTTTTAAAAATGTGCATCACAGAAATTTTTGTTGTAAAGCTAAAATTTGTGATCTGTGACGCACATTTTTAAAATCTTTCTGTGTACAGTTTTCTTTAAATTATATTTCCAATACATATACAACCGTTGAGATCTGGTGAGCCGTTCTCTTGAAATTCCAGAAATTTTTCGGGTCATCCTGTTCTCGAAGTGTTCTATTATTTTTTATTTCACCTATACATACTACTTGAGTGGCCTAGCACGTATAAAGTATATCATAGAAAAATTATTTTTATAAAATTTTGAGATCGTGTTATAACAAGATACATTGCGTGTAAAAAACGAACAAAATATATTTTAGAATCGCGTAGAATCATATACGCGTAAAAAAAGTTTGCGTAAAAACAGAATTAATTGCACATCGCAATATAATTTGACCGTAATTTAATTCGATTTTCCGAATTGTATTTGATGTTTTGAAATGTGTCAAAACTCTGTCTTTGCAAACAACGATCACCTATTGTACAAAATAAGGAAGGTTTACAAAATATGGATTAAGGAAAGTTTTTGTTGATAGCGTAGACAAACTTGGGCTCGTTTCAATTTTGTGTTGATCCATCAGTACATTTAACAACTTTTGAACATGTTTGGCATTTTGCCATTTGAACATTTCTCTTTCGTGTGAAAATCGTGTGAAGTAATGCAATCTATCGAAAAAAGAATGATTTTGAACACAGTTCTAGGGAGACAGGACAAACTTGACAACAATACTTCATAGAAAGGCGAATATTGGACTTATAAATGTTGAGTAATTGATATGAAGTTAAATAATATTTGCCGAGTTTGTCTTAAAGTAAAAATTGGTGGATTGACACGATTTCGATGATTGTTTTAAGTATACTCTGGTCAACAATGGTCAACAATTTTGTGAAACTGAACTGAAATATGGTCCTTTAAAAACTAAAATAACATTCAAACCGTTAAATCTAATTTTACTCAACCGGAATATAAAAGTTTTTGTCAAGGCTTCCAGATTGATACTTCCGGTTAAACTTAAATATATTTATTTTTCTATAATTTTTCCTCTAATATGTAAGTAATTTGGTTTATAATTTTTCACTTTCTAAATACGATCCTTCATCGTTTTATAATATAATCAAAAACACTAATTGTATTACTCTCTGTCTAGAAATTCTTTATAGGAATTTAGATGAAAATTCAAGGAAATGAACGATTATTTTGTTTTCATTTATTTAATGGTGCGATAGTGAATTTCTTCTATAGTGGAAAAATTATTTTTAAATTAAAAACAGATTTTTTTTAAACTAAATTCAGTATACTGGGGTGAGGACGTGAGGTTATATTGAGAATGAGAAGCCGATTTGTTATGTATTTAATTGCGGTGAAATGTAAATATGTACATCTGTATGTAGCTTATTGATTTTGTTTATATAGGTATTCAATATGATTGGATTGAGATTTATAAAAGGTTGGTTAGGATATATTTTTTATCGTTCTTTCTAATGGGAAATTTTTACATGACCAAACCATGTAACTCGATTAGATTGAATTAATCCGTTTTGATTGAAGAAGTTTTAAATGCGTTTAAATTTTTGGATATCTGCCTGTATGATGTTTGACGATGTTATAACTGACCCTAGGTTTTTGAAGTTTTCAAATGTTTTACTTCGTAGCCATCTGTATCAATGTGTTCCTGGATGCTATTAAAAATTTAGTTTTGCCGATGTTGATGCATAATCCAAGTCGTTTAGTACTTCTTTTAAACGGTGTTTTCCTCGGTGTCACTTGGTCTACGTTTAGAGTCTTATAATTTGTGTAAGAACTTTTATGTTAAGTCGTTAGCCATTCATGCACTATTTTAAATTTAATAATGTACTTCCAAGATCTATAAAGGCAGTTTTATTGTTAGTTAAAGAAATACTAACGAATTGACCATACTACTACATTTCTTTCGGTTGCTCCAATACGAGTTTTATGACAAATACTTTAGTCCGAAAGACCGTGCAGTTTTTACCTAGTAGATTGCAGTTCATGTAACATTATCATTGAAAGACCTCTCTGTAACATATTCTTTTGGAAGTTTATTAATTGTCAAACATGCCTAACACTGATCCGCAATTACTACCAAGCTGACCAATAAGTCAAAATCAATTTCACTACGATCCTATATATAACTCTATATAAGCTGTAGCGTTCTTCAGCCACTTCTTCACCTCGCATATTCCGGATCATTTTCGGGAAATATAGGGTGTCGAGGTTACTTAATTAAGTGAATTTTGAAAAAAAAAATGCAGCAAAAAAGCTAAACTTTAAACACTCACCAGGAATGAGACTTGTCTCGAGCTTGTTGAGCTTGTATATATTTATTCTTCTTATCATCCTTGTTGTGTTAATGGTTAAACATAGAATTAAAAAGTGCAAGCCTTTTAAAGTTACAGGGTGTGGAATAAAGGAATGTCCATAAAGACATAATACGATTTCGGTATAATAAATTTTAAACTATTTTAGTTAAGTGTATTTCAGTGTATTTATAATTTCCAAATCTCTTCCTGGATTCGATCACTGATTATTAAGCAAAAATCACCAGGTTTTATAAAATATTGAGCACCTTAATTGTTCCACACCAACAGGAAAATAATATTCCTTTTCTAGAATATATTCTTCAAAAATATTTCTACTTAATAACACTTAAAACTTTATTCACAATTAAATTTAAAGATAACTTCTATTTACACGATTTTATATGCACGGTACAACGTTTTGTTTATAATTATTTAGTTCTGCCTAAAAATACCTGCTTAAATACTGTATTTCATACAATCTAGAAAAATCGTTCTCTTTAATCTGGAATGTTTTAAAATAACAAATAATATTTATTTACCTAACTGTAAAAAAAAGGTTATAGAAAACAAATTTAAAAAAATACAAATGATCCTACATCTGATCCTTTTTTCCACAAAAAACAACAACAATTCTATGTGTTTCATGATAATTTTTATATTCTGTTGATGATTGTGGATTGCGAATTTGTTTTCGTAATTTTGTACAGGTTGCCTTCACTTATGTTGAATTGAATATAATTTTGTATTATGTTTTATTATGATTTTGTTATAACCGTGGCAATATTATAACAACTTAGTGATGTGATATAAATTTAATTCTGTCTGTATGCCGCCTATTAATAATTTTTTATTTCACCTTGTAGTTTTGTTACAAGAATGTTTTAGTAATTTCGACCCCTCCCTAAAATGTTATTTGAGTGCGCGCCTGATGTTATAACCTTGTAAAGGTGTGAAAAAGAGACTTTGTTTTGTCATATATCAGTTATGCGACAAGGGAGACCGAGCCTTTTTACATGTGTGCCGATGAGTGACCGTTTATGACAATCAGCGTAGGCAAACTGCTACACTCCATTTAGCATCTTGTAGACAAAACAACTTGTCTATTAGACTGGTCGTTAAAAATTAAATCAGATGCACCTAAACAAATTCTTTTTGGTGAAAAACACGATAGTATTTTTTTTTAATAAAAAGAGCACGTGTCGCAAAATCATCCGTGGATTCTTTTCATTTTCAAATTACCAAATGAAATAAATGTAGTTCCATTTGTTTTGTACGGAAAATAAAAATAAATTGAATGTTTGACAATTTGATATTGTTAGATTTTTTGATAGTGTTGTCTTTTTAGGTGTGTATTACAAATGTTTCTCCATTTATGTGTAGAGTTTTTTAAATTTATGTTGATTTTTTTTCCAAAAAAAATTTTTGTGGATTTGAAATATCGTCCGAAATAAATATACATTTTCGAACATAAAATTTAATTTGAGGTGCATAGGTACGCGCCATGTGGAAAAAAACCATAAAAATATAATCGTGAAAAAAAAAACAAAATTAATACTTTTTCATCATTTATTTTTCACGAGTTACGAAGAATTTCGAGTTTATTTTTAAGATATCATCAAAAATATACGTTTTAGGCAAAGCTCTCATGGACTCTTCAGTTCTTAATACGCTTTATCATGTGCTTGACACGAAGGGGACAACGACGAAGGATTTGTAATTATGTGCTTAAATTGTTAAATATCAACGCCATAAAAGACCTCGAGATAAAGTTTTGTAGCTTGTGACTTCTGCTATTGTTTAAAGTTTAAACCATCGAACTACAGTACTGAACGAGCGTTGAAGTCACAGAGAATTATATTTAATATGTTTAAGATACTGAATGTTTAATACATTGTCAAGTTTACTCAAATGAACTACGATGGCTCGCAAAGGCAATAAATGTTAACTTTAATATTTGAATTGTGGATACTGGTGAAAGCATGTAATGTTTCTTATTGTTTATTATGCATGAAGAATGCGTGTTTACTCCCAAACAACTTGTAGTCCCGTTTACGTCGTAGACTTCCTGTAAACACAGAACGTACCCCGTAAACGTCACATATTATGCAAATTAAAATAAGTACACACGCAAAAGCTATTCAACTAATTCTCAATTCAAAAAATATTCAATTCAATTAATTGAATTTTGTTTTTAATTTTGAATAGAGACACAGATCTTTTGTGAGTATACGCTGTAAGGAGTTACTTCAAATTTGTAGGGCATGTTTTTGGACGACCAGTGTGTTATGCGTCTCCAACTGATCTAGTCTCCCTGAATTTTTCAATTAATCCATTCACAGTTGACGAAGTTAAAACACAATTTCTGACCATATTTTGCATGAAACTTTCGAGCTGTTGCCATCAAATTTTCATTATTACACACTTTTTTTATGCATTGTTCATTAATGAAATCACGTTGTTATATCGTGTAACGCTCCATCTTTTCTAACCCTAAACTCTCTGCTGTTATATTGGGGCTTATGATTGAAAACGCACGGAAAACGCATCACGCGGTTAAGATTATTCACCTTCACCTAATGTAGGTATGATTGAAAACGCGTGATAAAAAGTGAGTTCGAATTTTTTTTCGAAATTAAAAAACTGTCAGATTGTCAAAATAATTTGTTGTTAATTGTCAGATCTAATTGTTTGTCAAAAAAACATCATTGTGTTCAGTGCTAAGCTTAAAAAATTTAAATATTTGGATAAAATAAAAATAAAAATTAGCTACACTCTCTTTCATTCTTCTTACTAATTTCTAATACCACTACTTTTGATTTGTTATTGTTCCCATTATAATCTTTCTCCTAAAATTTTAAAATAATAAATGTGCTTAAAATTTAAAACATTGTTCATTTTTCAGTTTTACATTTTTAAATTTTTAAATTATTCTAAACGCAAGTCTAATCTTACGTTTCAATTTTGTTCAAGAAACGGATATCACGCGTTTTCAATCATACAAAAAAATAAGTTCGAAATAAAACGTTTGTCACGCGTTTTCAATCATACCAATAGACTACGTTTCACGTTTCATCGACGTTTACGTTTTCCACGCGTTTTCAATCATAAGCCCCATTGTTTTTTTCCCAGGATTGTCAACAATTTACTGCACTAATGGCGGCAAATTCAAATCTTGCGTTAAGTTTGGGACATCCTTTATTTCTGATAAAAATAGAACATATGACCTTTTAAACTTGTCCTTGTACTGTTTTTTTATGTTTGGTGCGAAGACGCTTTACAAAATCTGATTTTTATCTACACTAATGATGCAGAAAAGAATCTCTTTAATAGGAAAAAGCATCTAAATTTGCTGAACACCCTATACTGGTTCACGGAATTTCTATAAAGCGGTTAAGGTTGTTCAAGGCAATTTTTGTAAGTTTTCTCTATACCTTCCCTAATTGATAGAGATATGCCGATCATTGACCCAAAAGAAAAGGCTAACATTCGGGAAATTATTTATAACCCAATTTCTTACCTAAACCAATTCCTAGAGTTTCACACAACATGATGCGAATAATTTTTCGTAAAAACATCATTCGGAAAATGCTTTTACAAATTAATACTAACAAAGCATCTAGGCCAGATCGTATTCCTCCAATTATTTTGAAAACCTTTGCTTATAGGAAGTTAGCACAAATCCTCACTAAAATCTTTTATTTGTCATATAAGAAAGGAGTTTTTCCCGAAATTTGGAAAATAGCATGCGTACAACCCGTTCAAAAAGAGGGTAGTAAGACTGATCCAACAAATTACAGACCCATTTCAATTTTATCGGTTGTTTCTAAAATTTTTGAGAAATATATTAATTTTATATGGGAGAAATTGTGAATAGTTAAACTCAAATAACTGGATGAATAATAGGAATTTTTCAATTCTGAAACCAGTTTTGGAATCCTCTAATTAAACCTTACATGTTTTAATCAGAAAAATTTTTTACGTGTTTCGTGTTGGTATCGAGCCCCATGCATCAGTAACACAAATTCGATACCTTGTGTTATACACATTTTATCAACTGAGCCATTCAATTGACATGTTTTATGAAAATTTTGTTTTTTTAGTTAGTGAATTGAAACGTCATCAACAACTACAACGAAGTCAACAATTTCACAAAGATTGCCGACCTAACGACATGATACATTCAATTAATTATTTCTAATTAATTATCTATCTAATTTTTATAGTGTTATTTCGATTAATTCTCAAGACGCTACTATTCCATTAAGTATGGTAAGTTAATGATATTCATTATTTTACGTACACATTCTCAATGTGGTAGAATCATTAATTGAATGTATCATGTCGTTAGGTCGACAATCTTTGTGAAATTGTTGACTTCATTGTAATTGTTGATGACGTTTCAATTCACTAACTAAAAAAAAAATTTCCATGAAACATGTCAATTGAATGGCTCAGTTGATAAAACGTGTATAACACAAGGTATCGAATTTGTGTTACTGATGAATGGGGTTCGATACCGCCACGAAACACGTAGAATTTTTTTTCTGATTAAAACATGTAAGGTTTAATTAGAGGATTCCAAAACTGGTTTCAGAATTGAAAAATTCCTATTATTCATCCAGTTATTTGAGTTTAACTATTCACAATTTCTCCCATACGAAATAACCCCCCGATCGCCTAGATCATATTAGATTGGTTTTCAGATTAATTGAATAACAACTAATTGTAATGATTCTACCACATTGAGAATGTGTACGTAAAATAATGAATATCATTAACTTACCATACTTAATGGAATAGTAGCGTCTTGAGAATTAATCGAAATAACTCTATATTAATTTTAATATAATGAGCTTCTTAGAGTCTTGCAAGCTACTTAATGAAAGACAATAAGGGTTTCGAAAAGGAATAGCGACGGGAGATTTACTTTCCTTTGTCACTCATGTGTGAATCACGTTGCCCGAAAATCATGGTGAGGCATTCGGTGTTGCTCTTGAAATTTCTAAAGCGTTTGATAAAGCTTGGCACAACAATCTTATCTGCAAATTAAGATGTTATGGTTTGTATGAGCAACTTATATCTGGGATACAAAGCTTTATTTGTGAGTGGAAATTTTGGGTCAATGTTGATGGTGTTTCATCGGATGTCTTTTCAACTAATGCAGGAGTTCCTCAGGGTTTTGCTTTGTCACAAACTCTCTTTCTTATTTATATTAACGATTTGTTGGATTCAACAATTAGTCCTATCTATAGTTTTGCTGATGATAGCACGCTTCATGCGTCTCATGAAAACCTTAAATTATATTCACCGTTAGCGCTTAATATCTGTAGATCATAGCACGCTTCATGCGTCTCATGAAAACCTTAAATTATATTCACCGTTTAGCGCTTAATATCTGTAGATCAAATTAAAACTATTTTGAATTGGGGGCTCGCTAATAGTGTTGAATTCAATACCGGGAGCAAAACACAGGCTTGTCATTTTTTTAGATTATCCACACCTAATCCGTTTCTATTAAAGATCGACTCTAAAGATCTTGTAGAGAAAGAATTTGTTAGGCTTCTAGGAGTAGAAGCTGAAAATAATTTAAATGGAATTCTCATATTTTTAACCTAGCTAAGAACGCTGTTCAAAAATTGGGCTTATTGGGACGATGTCGTAAGCTTTTTAATAGCGAACAGCTTCTTTTAATTTACAGATCATTTATACGTCCCTGCTTGGAGTACTGTTCTCACATATAGGGTGGAGCTTATTATAGCAGTTTGAAGTGCCTTGATTCTGTTCAGCGCAGAGCCGTTAAACTGATTGGCAACTCAACTCTTACTAATGAGCTTCATTCTTTACAGCACAGACGAAATGTTGCTGATTTGACAATTTTCTACAAATACATTATGGATGAACGAACTTCTGAAGAGATTAAAGCAATTTTACCTGAACTAGCAATCCCATTGCGTAACACCAGAGCAAATGTTGTAGCCCATCCTTTTACGGTTCACATAAACATGTGCAGAACTGTTGCTTGTCAACGTGATTTTTTCAACAGAGTCTCTCATCTCTGGAACGCCTTACCTTCATGTGTTTTTCCTGATAGCTTTAAACCTCAAAATTTCAAAGTTGGCGTCCATAAATTTCTTAGAGAAACTTAATTTATTCAAACTTAATCCCAATCCTTAGCTGGCATGGTATCTTTAGATATTCAGCGACGTTAAATAATAATTTATTATAAATAACACTAAACATGACTAACTATTCTGTACAGTCCAAAAAATACTATTAAACACAACCGATTACCATAACTAATTTTTAGTGTACATCCACATCTGTCATATCGTATTTTTATTGTTTATTTTACTCTTTGAGAAACCGAAAATTTTTCCCATAGTCTTGAGTAACTTTTTCATTTGATTTAAAACTATGCAACTATTTCGAGTTTTTTTTAAACTTACAGCAAAAAATCAAAAATTAGAAATAAATAAAAAACAAAAATTGAAAAAAAAAATATGGAGGGGCTGAAATCTCACAGCTCTGAGATATCAAGACTTCGGTCTGGGTAAAGAACTTTGATATAGTTTTCGGCAAAAAACTTTCACGAGGACATGGTTTTTAGTTTTGGGCAGCGATGTATATCAAACATAACTCTGTTAAAGTACAAGTATGTTTTATCTCTGTTTAAAAATTTATTACAAAACTAACACGAAACATCAATACGTTGCCGGAAAATTATAATCAAAATTCCAAAAATATTGTTAAAGTAAGTAAAATCAAACTTTTTTCCAAAAATATTTCAAAAATTAGAATAAAATCAAATATTTAAATTTTTTCTAAATTCCAATAATATTCAAAAATTCTTAAAAATTCAAACTTTTTCCAAAATTCTAAAAATATTGCAAAAATTATTACAATATCAAAAATTGAAAATTTTTTCAAAATTCCAAGAATTATAATAAAATCAAAAATTAAAAATTTTTCAAAATTCTAAAATATTCCAAAAATTCTTACAAAATCAAAAATTAAAACTTATAACTTATTAAAACTTATTCCAAAACTTATTCCAAAAATTATTCCAAATTCAAAAATACAAACTTTTTCAAAATTCCAGAAATATTTCAAAAACTATAACAAATTCAAAAATTTCCATGTCCAATTTCATTTTAAATTACATTTACGTCATAAAAACAGCTACATTTTTTTTTCCAAAAAATTGGCTAAAAAAATAAATGAAATCATTTTTTGACACACTTGACATTATTTTTTGACAAACTTATAATGCCATAATTCTCTATAATAATAATAAAATATCATGTCATACAAACAATTTTATTTTTTTCCAAAAAATTGGGTAAAAAAATAAATAATAATCTTTTGACACACTTGACAACATTTTTTTGACAAACTTCTAATGCAATACTCTAGTTTTTGATCTCACATACGAATCCCGACCATCAAGATTTCTCCAAATTTAATGTTCCTACTCGTAATCACTTAAAATGAACGTTTTTTTAGCCAAAAATATGAAAATTTGCTATTTTTGACACACATAATGATTTTTTTGACACACTTCCGGTACAGTTATCGAACACAGCGTCCTTTCGGACCTGTCCCTTGAGTATACCTATTTTTAGAAAAAAAAAATTTTAAAATCCCTCCAGTGGTTTTCCCTGCAGCGTAGGTAATGACGGCCGGCCGGACGGACGGCCGGCAGACAGACATACATTTTTTTTTTGCTTTTTTAGAATCTGGAGGTCTTAAAACGTCGAGAAATGCCAAAAAAAGTGTGGGTAAGAATTTCACTTTTGGCTCATGAATGTAATACTTAGGTCTTTCAGACCGAAGTAATTCAAATAAAAAACTTACTATTCATTTATTAGTGTCGAAAAGAATAAACATATAAAACATTAACTTACTAATTCAACTTCTTAAAAAAATAAAAAAGTCGGACAAGTGAGAATAAAATTCGCTCGCCAAGGGTTCCGTGAATGTAAAAGAACACAATATCAAAAATAAAATATGGAGGGGCTGAAATCTCACAGCTCTGAGATATCAAGACTTCGTTATTGAAGAACGAAAATAAAACTTTAATAATATTACATAAAGAAAAACCAGTACGATACGATAATACTTTCGAATGACGTAGGAAATAGATTTTAGACAACATAATTCGTCAAACTGATTTATCGTCAAACCTGTTTGTTAATTTGGAAATAATATTTCCGAAGGTTGAAAAAGTCCGTTCTGATTCCACACTTCTTGGTTGAATGGTCAATAAATGATTATACATTCACTGCAAATGGAGTCCTCCTCTATGACGGCTTTGCTTACTTATTTTCATTTCTCTACCAATTGCGTTGGCCAGTTTAATATTTTATATTGTTGCATTCTGACCAAAAAAGTTTTTTTATCAGTTCCATCCAAATGCCTTTCTCTACTAAATAAACTGAAACCTTATCCTTAGTTACATTTTCGTTGTAATCTGTGCTCGATGATGTTGCAGTGTGAGTAGTTGGATCACCTGTTTCACATCTCACGTCTGCTGCTGTTGATGTAACGTTAAATAATCTTCAAAAAAAACTTTTATGGAGCTTCGACTTGGTACAGTAAATGTGCTCGATGTTTCATCAACAAAAGCAGAGTTTCCATTCTGCAAATACTTAAATACTCAAAATGTTTCGGTTTTCTTTGCCTTTATGCTAGTTATTGAGATATTCGTCAACTCACGAACTAATGGGTTGTTTTGATTTTCTAGCTCAGTACAACCTGAAGATCTGCAAGTGTATTAGCAAATATTTCATGATAGAGTGGAACAACATTGAAGGTGCTACCGTTGACTGAATAGAGTTTATCCGCTAGCACCTCTAAGATATAAACCTTAACAAGCATTTTCTTATTGCTATTGCCAGTGGTATATGACCGCATTGCATATAACCAAAAATAAAAAAACAAATCAACAAAACAACAAAACAAGATAACAGGATTCCGTATTTTCATTGATTAATCCCGGCAAATATGACAATCCCGTAATCCCGGGATTTTCTTTCATTAATCCCGGGATGGTAGAATCATAAAAATAGGTCGGGATCCCGGGATTGCAATCCCTAGCTCTAGGCTACGCTAAGGTACATCGGTTGTTAATATTTCCATAGAAATCGAGGCATCCGTTGTTGAGAAACCGCTGGATAAACTTTGGTCCACATACAGCGACACACACACGCATACAGATTAGCTGTTAAAACTATCCTAAACAGCTTCAAGAGGTCTTGAAACGTATATAGATATCATAAAAACCCAAAAAGTAAAAACAATAACTTACCATATCGGGCAGTTAATAATATTTGTACGACAAAAAACTGAACGCAAAATAATTTTTACTTCTTAGCCGGCTGAGAAGCATGCGGCTTAGCTCAGAAATTTTCTCAGAAAGCTTCGCATAAATCTTTTTTAATAATTACAACTTTTGTAAAAAAAAAACGGCTTTAAATCTGCAAATACACTCGAGATTCATCAAAATCGTATAACAATAAACATTTATTCAGGAGACCCCTCCCCACTTTGTTTTATTTGTCCCAAAAGATAGGGGCAACCACACCATAAGCTTGAGTACCAGTGATAAATAAAATAAAAAAATTAAATACAAAATACAAACAAAATAAAATTATAGGACTTAAAATTATTAAAGTTTTAATTAAATATTTGTTCGAGAGCGGCGAAAATAAAACAGTTTCCACGTCAATGTTGAATATATTACAAGCTTTGTTGTGTTATACTTTTATCATCTACCGTACTTTAAGACAAGTTATTTCCTAAACTTTTTCCAAAAAGGAAAACATGCATGAAGGTATATTTCAACTATGTAGCGCTCTCTCTAATTTTCTACCCTCTGCGTCGATCAAGTAAATAAATAGAGTATTTAAAAAAACGTAACATATAATGTATTTATGTGTATAGGTTAGGAAAATTTATTTTTCAGAAAGAGTCAAAAATATCGTTTTCCGAAGAAAAATAAATAAATGAGTAAATGGATGATAAAATGACCTTGAAATAGAATTTTATTGTTTTTAAATTTACGAGAAATGAAACAAAATGTTCATAATTTTCTAATCGGAAAATCAAAATAGGTAAGAGGAACATAAAATGGAAAAATGTAAACATACATTGGTCATTTGAATGAATGAGGATATTTCAGGGGGGATAATTCACTAAATATATAAATAATAATATTAATATTTTTTGGTTGGTCTTGGTATTTTTGGTATACTATTTTTGCGGTAAAGTTTACTCAAACTTTGTCGTCGTTTGAAATCTCAATAACTGTCGTCATGTCGTATTAGGTAACAATTGATTAAGATCTATTCCCAAACTAGAAAGTTTTCAACTTTTTTTTAATTTTGGTAAAGAAATTAAAGAGGTAGCTTTTCCGCATTACTTACGATATGTTGCATATTTCCTTTTATTTTATTTAAAAAACAATTTTCGATTGAAATTTTTTGGAAATATTAGGTAATATAAAAAGTATCCACCGTTTGTTCAATTTTGAATGAAATTTTTCTATCCTGAAAATCAATTTTAATCAAGCACATATGTTTCATGCGTCCATCGGTGTATAACTTCTATGGTTTAACGGTAAAAAACTTAACCAAGTGATTTTCGGTGACTCTTTTTTCGACACATTTTTTTTATCAAGAGAGTTTTCTAGAGACAGGAATAAGGAGCTATGTGGTGGTTGCATCACAACTTCGCAACCAAGTGCAGTCATTTTTTGGCTGAAGAACAAATTTTTAGAATTTTTGATTACTACAATTCTACAATGAATTAATTCTAATTCTCATTTTCATTCTCATTGGCGCAACTAAGAAATTTTTCTAAGGTGGATCTGGCCCGCAATACAGCTGATTAAAACAACAAATACGTCCTCAATTCATTTCTTTCTTTTAGCTCATATCTGATTAACAATAATTATATAATTAACAATTAACTAATTTTGTTCATGGATATAATTATTTTATTACTTCGGTCTGAAAGACCTAAGTATTACGTTCATGAGCCAAAAGCAAAATTCTTACCTCCACTTTTTTGGCATTTCTCGACGTTTTAGGACCTACTGATTCTAAAAAAGCAAAAAATAAAATGTATGTCTTTCTCCCGTCATTACCTACGAAATCTAGAAAACCGTTGGAGGGATTTCAAAAATTTTTTTCTAAAAATAGGTATACTCCAGAGACAGGTCCAAAAGGACGCTGTGTTCGATAACTGTCCCGGAATTGTGTCAAAAAAATCATTAAGTGTCAAAAATAACAAATTTTCATATTTTTGGCTTAAAAAACGTTCATTTTAAGCGATTACGAGTAAGAACATTGAATTTTGAGAAATCTTGATGGGAGGGTATGTGAGATCAAAAACTAGATTATTGCATTAGAAGTTTGTCAAAAAAATGTTGCCAAGTGTGTCAAAAGAATGATTTTATTTATTTTTTTACCCAATTTTTTGGAAAAAATAAAATTAATTATCTGTATGACATGAAGTTTTATTATTATTATAGAGAACTATGGTATTATAAGTTTGTCAAAAAAATGTTGTCAAGTGTGTCAAAGGGTTTATTTGATGATGATTTATTTCAATTTTGTTGTAACAGGGGTCCCTCCTCCCCCCCTTCCTTGGCGGTGGCTATTTTTGATCGAAGGTCTGCAAGGTCACAGAAGCGAGTCAAATAAAAACAAAATAAAAACGAATAATTATATAACCCTGTTCACCAAGGTAAAATTGAAAGTTTGATCCTTTATAACTTTTGAACCCCTCATTTCCGCAAAATTTTTTTTACTTTTCATCTCATAATTTTTTTTTCATAATTTTCTTAATTTTCTTACATAATTTTTTTTTATTTCATCTTTTCAACTACGTTTTGAATAATTTGTTTAATATTTATTTTAAAAAACTAAAAAATAATCAAAGGGGGGACCAAGGTGAACATGAAATTGGACATGGAAATTGAATTGAATGAATTGAATTGATGGAAATGGAAATTGAATTGAATTTGTTATAGTTTTTGAAATATTTTTGAAATTTTGAAAAAAGTTTGTAACTTTGATTTTGTAATAATTTTTGCAATATTTTTAGAATTTTGGAAAAAGTTTTAATATTTGATTTTGTTATAATTTATTGTTATATTTTTGAAATTTTGAAAAAAATATAGAATTTTTGAATTTTATATATATTTTTAGGATTTTGAAAAAAGTTTCAATTTTTGATTTTGTAAGAATTTTTGGAATATCTTTAGAATTTTGAAGAATTTTAAATTTTTGATTTTATTATAATTTTTGGAATTTTCAAAAAAGTTTCAATTTTTGATATTGTTATAATTTTTGAAATTTTTTTAGAATTTTGGAAAAAGTTTAAATTTTTAAGAATTTTTGGAATATTATTGGAATTTAGAAAAAGTTTAAATATTTCATTTTATACTAATTTTTGGAATATTTTTGGAATTTTGAAAAAAGTTTTAATTTTTGATATTGTTATAATTTTTGCAATATTTTTAGAATTTTTGCAAAAAATTTTAATCTTTGATTTTGTAATAATTTTTGGAATATTTTTAGAATTTTGAAAAAAGTTTGATTTTATTTAATTTTTACAATATTTTTGAAATTTTGAAAGAAATATGAATTTGTGATTTTGTAATATTTTCTCGAAACGCTAAATAGAGAGGTTTTTAAGTAGTTTGCTGAGTGTATCATTTTTTCACTAAATTATGTTAATTTATGATTTGTTATAATTTTCCGGCAACGTATTGATGTTTCGTGTTAATTTTGTAATAAATTTCTAAACAGAGATACAAAATACTTGTACTTTAACAAATAGTTATGTTTGGTATACATCGCTGCTCAAAACTAAAAACCATGTCCTCATAAAAGTTCTTTGCGAAAACTATATCAAAATCCTTAACCCAGACTGAAGTCTTGATATCTCAAAGCTGTGAGATTTCATCCCCTCCATATTTTTATTTTGCACTACTTCGTTTTCAATATGAAGTTTTTCGTCGTCAAATTTTATTCATCGCATTGCTGCGAAACTCCTCTCGCATCCGGTTGGGCTTATTGGAAGACTAATGGGAATTTGTAGCAGCTTATATATGTTTGGAAATAACCCTTTTTTAACATCTACCGTTAAAGTTGCTAAATTAATTGTTTGATATTTTGATATAATCAAATTTCCTAAAACTCAAACCTATCTATCGATTGCTTCCGCTTGGTCTAAATCCAATTTTTAAAAGATATTTATAGCTACAGCTATTATTTTTATGCCTGAATCTATGATAACTAAATTAATTTTATGGGCTAAATAGTATATAGGTAAATAAGTAAGTTAAATAGTATATAGTAAATAGTATACAGACATATATAGGTTCTGGATATATTTCCTTAATTTTTAATTGAAAGTCTGCGTTTTTCCTTGACAAAACATCAGCTCCATCGTATGATCGTCCAATAATGGTAAACCAGAAAGATACATGCTACCTTAGTATTCTAAAAATTATTTGTCCCAATTTTCCTGCATTCCAAGACAATGAGCAATTTAGGATAAACATTCACTTCCAGACAATTAATGTATCTGATAGTTAACGACAGTTGCTCCTTATTTCAACGTCTGGCCTCGTATGCCATCAAAGACAAAAACACATTCAAGTGCTTCTTCAAATATCTTCTGTAAAATTAGTTTTGCCATCATTTCTATCTGCTCGTTTTTAATTTTTGAACTGCAATACGCTGTATGGTTCTTGTGTTCTAAGCAATGATTATATTTTTATTTTTTACAGGCGCCCGTACTTATTTTAAAAATAAAACCACGTGATTTTTATTTATAGTTTTTGTTCTTTGCCCTTTATCTTAAGATAAAATAAAAGAATATACTAAAAAACTTTTTGTGAGCAAAATAAAAAATTACAAGAAAAGATTTTTTGAGAAGATCTATGAATCTGATTACTTAAACAAGTTTGATACTTGTGTAACTAGAATCAATGATGCACTAAGGATCTGGGAAAGGGTAAAAATCAATCAAATAAAGATGGCAAAATCTATGTTACTCAGCAAACATTGGGTTACTGTGCCTCCTTTTTTGTGCCGTATATGTATGCTCCATATAGGAACGTAGGCTGTCAAAAAGTGTCCCTCACCTGTATCAATTGCATCGACACACTTAATTTTATGGTTTCATTTGAGTTTCACTTGAACACCTAATTAAATCGATTAGTCAATCACACAAATTTCAAACAGTGAATCAATCACACAAATTTCTAAAATCTTTCTGATTAAACTACAAAGGATGAAAACTAACCAAAGTAATGCAAAATATGTATAACGGATAGTTAGAAAAAAAAACTAGGTTTTATTACTCTTTTCGTTTGAGCGAAATAACATAAAACAAAATCTACCTCACACAAAAATTTGTGTTTAAAATAAAATTAAAATATCTGAGGGCGAAAAATAAGAAAATAAAATTTATCTTTTTGAGAGCGGCTTTTCATTTTTAAGCATTTTATTTTGGAAGACAAAATTTTTTGAGGGCAAAACAAAACAAAAATTGGAACACTGGTTCTAAAAAATTACTATTGTGATTTGAAAAAACACAGCAAGTTTTTCAAAAAAATTCAAAATAAAAAGTGAATAATTGTCTAATGAAATGTTACTGGTTAAAAGTTATTCAAAATTAGAAAATATTATTAACTATTTTTATATGATAATTATAACAGAATCACAATAATAATCCTTTACTTATTTATTTGACTTTTTACCTATTGAGTGTTGACCAATTTTAAAAAATATTCAGTATATGTTAGAGAATGAACTGGGTTAAATATTATTGATATTTACAAATCATAACAGTATAATAAACTTATGTAATAAATTTTATATTGGTCATACAGCTATGCAATTTAGATACAGGTTTTGGAACATAATTATAAAGTTGTTATGAAATTGATTTTTTCTTATTACCTGAGCAAATTAAATTAAATCGATATATAATATCGAATAAAAGCTCTCGAACAACGAAAGTTTAGTTGAAACTTCAATAATTTACAGTTGTGTTGTTCGATTTTGATGAAACTTCGTTCATATTTAGCACAGAAAAGAGCTGATTTGTTTTTGGAGCATATTAAATAAATTGGTGGCGGTTCTTCTGATATCCTTTTGTGATTGATAATTTTGTAATACTAATTTTGCAACAAAATCTAGGAAACAACTGTTCCGATTAAAAACAAATTATTTGAAAATTTTTGGGTTTAATCTGGAGAGAGCTGATCAGTTGATTTAAGTTCGATCACTGAATTGTATAAGTAAAAAAATCGTTTTCTTACATTTTGATTGATATTGATAAATCGTTTTTTTTCTTTTGTTAGGTCCATGTTACTTGGAGTTAAAGATGGAAATGAGACCTGAAAATAAGGTAAAAAAGTCAGACAAGTGCGAATAAAATTCGCTCGTCAAGGGTTCCGTGAATGTAAAAGAACACAATATCAAAAACTATTGACAAAAAGTTGTGTTGTAATGTCCTTATATTTCCAGACAATAGACGCATAACAAAATAATTAATGTTTAATCGTAAATGTCAATAGTAAATTACAATCAAATCCACATTGATCAAAAATAACTCAAAAAATGTTACATTAGGTTAAATCTCATCCATAGATGTTTATGGTAACTCAAGAAAGATTCGCCAGCTTGTAAATGGTTTAAATTTGATTATTTTTTCGGTCAATCAAGTGTTGAAATTTAGAGGGGGTGGAGAGGCTACATACTAAAAATATTTTTTTTCAATAACACAAAAATTGTGCACCGCTAAGTTCTAAAAAAATTGTAATGTTTCTTAAATTAAGTGCTTCTTCATATGACACCCCATTCGCTTGGGTCAAAAGTGATTTTTTACTCTCCCCACACCCATCCCCTAAACACACAGAAATATAGTTATTTGAGACTTTGCTATGATTTTCATTCAAAATTTACAAATTTTCCTGTCTCTGCGAATTTTTTTAAATTTTTCTGTCAATCATCGTCGATACGTAGGGAGCGAAACGATCTGAATTTTGCACTTTTTTGATAATAACTCAAAAACTTTACATCACAAAATTCTAAAAAAAATTGCAATGATTTATAAATTAGGTGTTCTTTTAAATGACATCTCACTCGCTTGGGTTCAAAAAGATTTTCTTTTACCCTCTTTACCCCGGTCCCCTAAACACACAGAAATATAATTATTTGAGACCTCTCTATAATTTTCATACAAAATTTACCGAATTTCCTAGCCCTGTGAATTTTTTCAAATTTTTCTGTCAATCAGTGTCGAATCGTAGGGGGAGAACGGTCTGAATTTTGCACTTTTTTGTCCATAACTCAAAAACTGGGCACCGCAAAATTCTAAAAAATATTGCAACAAATTTTAAATTAAGGAATTATATCTCCTTAATTTAAAATTTGTTGTTCAAATGACACCCCACTCACTTGGGTCAAAAAAAAATTTTTTTTACCCTCTTTACACCGGTCCCCTAAACACACAGAAATATAATTATTTGAGACCTCGCTATAATTTTCATACAAAATTTACTATATTTCCTAGCTCTGAGTTTTTTCAAGTTTTTCTGTCAATCAGTGTCGAAACGTAGGGGGGAACGGTCTGAAAGTTGCACTTTTTTGAAAATAACTCAAAAACTGTGCATCGCAAAATTCTAAAAAAAATTGCTATGTTTTCTAAATAAAGTGTTCTTTCAAATGACACCCCACTTGACCCCATTTAAATAGTGATTTTACCCCTCCTCATATCCACCCCCTTAATAAATCTAAGTATGAGATTATGACACTTTTTTATATTTTTTATTAAAAACGTACTAATTTTTCTATCATTCCAAATACATTTGAAAATTTTCGATCAGTTAGGTTCGGAGCTAATCGAGGTAAGAAAACACGAAAAAAACGTCATTATTCCAACTTATACAAAAAATGGTGAGGTGTAAAATTCCAAAATAAATAGTGTTCCGTATAAAAAACGGAACCTTTAAAAATGCCGATCTCTCGTCAGATAACAAATAAGCTTTCCAACTTAAACCCATACAACATTTCTTATCACTGTCAAAAAATTTCAATTTATTTTCCAAGTTAAGGGCATAAAATTGCTGGTCAACATTCTTAGCCCTGTGCTGCTAGGGTCATTACAATTATATTTAAAAGGATAGTAAAATTATGTTTTTTTTTAACAATTTAATTCATTGAAAATTTTCAAATTGTACAATTGCTTTACGGTTAATCGATAATTAATTATTACCAGCACACGTTAAAGAATCAATTTCTTAAACTCATCTTGTCCTTGAATATTTCGGATTATTTACGTTTCGTTACTTATTTTTTCATTTTAACCAAAATAAAGAAAATCCTCCCAACAGTCTGATAAAAGATAAATTTTCTTATAATCATTTTTTTTATTTTTTAAAAACGCTTTTAGGTTTAAAGTTGCAAGTCCTTTCCCAATAAGTTTTTAACAAAACCATAATAACACTAGTACAGTCACAAATAATTCTACATTGAAACATAATTTTACAAATACGATATAGTTAGTAACAAAATTTCGGTATCCACGTATCGTGTATTGATTTTTTTTCACCATAAACAATTTTGCGTTTTCACAAACACCATCGAATCGAATCAAATATGTTTTCCTTTTATAAATTTTGTTCGCAACCTCAGTAAGCCGTGTTATTTCAATCAAAAAAGGGCGTTTTGAAAAAGAAAATTATTGAAGGAAAATTGAAATAAAAATATATGTGCATATATTAGTTAAATGGAAAAATATATTTGCTAGTTAATATAAGTGGTTATTATTTTTAAAAAATAGACCCGCATATTTGTATAAAAAATAGTGAGATTAATTCAACAAAAAAATGTGATTAAATAGAAAGAAACCAAATTGTTTTCTTATCGAAAATAAAACAATTATAGCTTCCGGTCATAATTAAATAATATTTATATTTAGTTTGACTGAGTTAATTGGATCTTATTGTATTAAAAGTTAATTAAATATAAAATAAAATGTCCGGCTTAACAGGTTTGTTTGCAAAAATATGTAATTTTCGTATCTGATATTATGTATATATATAATTTATTTATTGTCTCAACATTTGTTATCGGTAAAAAATTGTTAGATTTTATATAATATTAGTTTATATTAATAATTAGTTTTAATTTTCACCCACATGTTGCATGTGAAAAAAATATGATAACAAACATTTACCATAATTTATATACAAAAACTATTATGATTCTTTTGTGCTTGTATTATATCTATTTAGGTTTCATTTGTTTGATAGTTTATTATGTCATAAAAGAAAAGACTAAAAAAAAATTTAATTAAAAATGTATGCTTTTGTTGGGTTTTATTCTATTTGCACAAGTAATATAAAAGAGAAAATTTATCCCATTCGATCAAGATGGAGACGCCTTATGAAAAAAACAAGTTCAAATATTTTCATACACATAAAATATCTATTCGTTGAGTGTCAAGGATTTTGTGGAAAACGTCGATTATACTCTTTATATGAAAACGAGAATAGCGTTTACGCTTATGTTTTGTCGGTCCTTCTTCTCTTATAAGCGTGAAGAAAAAATGGTTCATTGAGTTTACAAAATGTAGTAAATGTATCAAGAAAATTTAAACGATAACTTTATTTATAAGGTTGGGATTCAAAAAATTTGGAACTTATAATTAAATCGAGCTTAATTGTTTTTTTGGCAATTTGTTTCAGATTTTAGATATTTGTTTTGGTAATAAGATGTAGTTATAATTATCTTGGTTAAAGAGTCAGATGCCGTTCAAAATTTTTTTGTTCTATTAAACTCTCAACCAAATAAGAAAAATTTTCCACCCAAAATCGATGACCATGTTAAAGGTATAATTATTTCAAAAAATGCAAAGAAATAAAACCAACAAATGGCACGAACAGCTGTTAAAACGATTGATTTTTTCGTTTTTAATGATTGATGGTATGTTATCTCTGTTATCCATGATAAATTCACTAAGTAATCCAAATCATGTTTCATCTCTTTGAATATACAAAATATATTCAAAGTTTTGTGTATTTTATTTTTACAAAAGTACAGATAGCATTTGAGCTTCATGATTTGAACCAGTGATGGGTTTACGTTTAGGCCCGGGCCTAAATCATTAATAAAAAAGAACGTTTGTGCACCAGAGTACACAGGTAAGAAGTGAAACTTCTTTATGACATTTAATTGTTCTACTATTTACAACTTCACAGAAATTTGGTAGATAAGGCTTAAGAAAAAAAAACGCCGATTTTTGATAACCAATTGTTTGGTGAGTATATATCTTCGTATATACAGGGTGTCCCATGAAAGTTGTCCCACCGGTTAAATGGGGATACCTTGAAATAGCGCTAACATCTTTTGTTCAAGCATTTCGCGAATAGTTCTTTTGTCTCGCGGAAAACGGTTTGTTTTGTTTTTTTATTCCTTATCAAATTAAAATGCCTTTAAATTCAATAGCGAAGAAGTTAAGAGGTCGCAGGTTTTTTTATTTGATTCACAAGTTTGTGTATTAAAACGGGTGAACATTTGACAAAGATTAATTTGATACTTTTGACGTTATTCCTTTACAAAGTCAATTTTTAGTTAAAATTTTAAAAAATAATACTTTGCTTTCCATTATTTCAAAAACTGTGATATACTTCATAATTTTTTTTTCAATGGAAATGTTCCTTGTAATGTCAACTTGAAAGTTCCTTTGGTTAAAACCAAAAACTTCAAGACCATCTTGAGCCAGCTCTTAAAATTAAAACTTCAAAATTTTATTTTGAGCTTGAATCAATCAATTTTAACTTAAATAACCTCGTGATAAAACACAAAAGAAATTATTAATAAAAAATATTAAGTTATTTTTATTTATTAAAGATAATTTTCAATATGTCCACCCTCATTCGCAATACACATTTCCATTCTTCTTTGGAAAGCTTGAGAGATATTTCTGGTTTGAGATAACTGAAGTGGATTATACTGGTTTTAACCAAAGTAACTTTCAAGTTGACATTTCAAGGTGCATTTCCATTGAAAAAATAACTGTGACGTATATCACCGTTTTTGAAATAATGGAAAACAAAGTATTATTTTTTAAAATTTTAACTAAAAATTTACTTTGTAAAGGAATAGCGTCAAAAGTATCAAATTAATCTTTGTCAAATGTTCACCCGTTTTAATACACAAACTTGTGAATCAAATAAAAAAACCGCGACCTCCTAACTTCTTTGCTATTGAATTTAGAGGACTTTTAATTTGATAAGGAATAAAAAAACAAAACAAACCCTTTTCCTCGAAACAAAAGAATTATTCGCAAAATGCTTGAACAAAAGTTGTTAGCGCTATTTCAAGGTATCCCCAGTTAACCGGTGGGACCACTTTCATGGGACACTCGGTATCTCTGATACACTCCACACTGTTCGCCTGCAACGGTGGTTGATGGTAAGTAAAACCAAAACGCTAAATTCTTTAACAAGATTTGAAAACGTTTGCATGTTCTATTGACAGGCAGTTAGTTGAAATGTGGTAGAATTTTGAAGTTCCTCATAAACCAGTTGTTCCGAAAACAAAATTTGAAACACAATTCCAATTATTTATTTTTATAGTTGATGCTATTACTTCCTTTTCGAATTGATTTGGAAATTTTACTACTTGGAAAAATTGAAAACCTTCAACTCTTTTATTATTTAAATTATAAATTTGTGTACTTGCCGCCAAAGGGTTTTCAGCAATATTTCGAAATACTTTTATACGTTATATACCTCAATAATCTGAAATTAATTTGGAAAATATTTTCACAATTAATATTATGAATGTTCCTGCTACTTTAAATCTTGCCCACGGTAAAAGATTACATTGTAAAGTAATTACATTTAAATTCAACACATACTACAAAACCTACTACTAATTTAACCACCAACATAATTTTCTTTGTTTATGTTTAAAGCCGCTTTAAGTCCTTCCCAATATAAAAACTTTTAAATTTTTTCCTTTTATTTTAAAAATTAATTCTGATAAGATATTTCTATCAACCATAATCTCAATAGTCAACAACAAATCTTAAAACAAATATTAATTCGTTTTTCTTTTTACATAACCGTACATCAAACCACAATAATCAATAGAAAATAAAGCTTTTATCTTTCATAATATTCATTGCCTGATCTTGAAAACGAAAACTCTTGCTTTTAATTTTCTCATTTCTAACAAAAAAAAAAATAAAAATAAAATTATCAAAACAAAATTAAAATCTATAAAAAACAACATGGCGCGTAACCAAAAATCGTGACGATCGAATTTTTCGAAATCGAATTTTTTTAATTTAACACTGCTATAAAATTTCTCTCATACGCCGATAAAGAAGTTTCAGAAGTAAATGTGAAGCTTAAAAGTTGATAGTACAATTTATAAAATAATTTTTTCAAAATTTATCTAAATTTTACAAAACAAACACACATACACACACGCACACACATACAAGCGCATAATGCATTGAATGGTAAAATATGGATGGGGGGGTGACAAAAAATATTTTGCTGTTGTCACACTGGGTGTCAAAAATTGCCTTCATTTTTACCAACTGGAACCAAATCCTAAAAGACCTAGAGGAACTGCACGTACCTGACTACATGTTACGTATAATCGCTAGTTACTTCACAGGAAGAACTCTGGTCCATGAAACCGAAGCAGATTCGAAGAAGTATAATAGAACAAAGGGGGCACAGGAATCGGCCTTTAGACCACTACTATGGAACATCATGTACGATGGTGCTCTCAAAGTCCGTGTGGCTAAACAAACAACGAGTATCAGCTGATAACATTGCAATAGGGGTTGTAGTCAAGAACCTCCCGAATATTATTACCCACTGTTTCCAGACCATAATCATCGTTAGAGCATGGCTGAACAATACAGGGCTAGAGTTAGCCGACCAGAAAACGGAAGTTGTACTAATGAGTAGCAGAAAAGTTATAGCAATAATCTCTATCCAGGTTGGTGGACAGATCATAACATTTGGCCATCACCGGAGGAAGCTGGAGTCGTTCTACCAGAGACTCAACTACCGCAAAATCAACTTCAAAGACCACCTAATGTACGCTGGTGACAAAGCCCAATGAGTGGGTCTACTCCTGCAAGGCTTATGCCAGGCATTGGCGGCCCAAGTTTCTCAGTAGTGTTAGCACATCAATATTAATGTATGCGTCATGCGTGAAAACGCCATCTTATGTTAGACCTATCAAAATGGCCTACAGACTGACATCGTTGCGGATATGTTGCCCTTTCCGCACGGTGTCTGATGAGGCAATAAATATTATTGAGAGTAAAATGCCAATCGATATTACAGCAAAATGCTCTGCATATAACAATACAAAATGATAGTGACCAACGAACACGAGAAGACTTCATCAAAGATTTCTGACGTAAGAGAATGGACATCAAGGAAACACGGTGACGTCAATCATTACTTGACGCAGATAATCTCAGGCCATGGATATTTTCGTGAGTACTTATAAGAGTATAAGCAGGAAATGGACCCACACGGAGGAAATACACGAAGACTTAACATATATGGGAGAATCAATCACTCCCCAAATAGCCTCATGCAATAGCCTTATGTTGAACCCAAAAGACAATTAGGACATAGCAAATGAGATCATCACATGTTTGATAAAAGGGGTGAGACAAGACGAATGAAGAGTAGCCATGCTCAACGCAACATTATAATACGCGAGAGAGTACTATACTCAACCCCTACTCTGCAAAGGAATGCCTTAATTGATGGTACCGAAGGGATACAAGAGGATCACAAGCAAGGGAAATGGTAAAACCCAGAAAAACCCACGCATATACGCACAGTACACACACGAATAAGTTCCAATACCGAATCATCGACAGAATTATGAATAAAATCAATGAAGTTCAAAATAATTTTCATTCTTATAAAATCAATCATCTTTTTGAGAGAAAATAATTAAGTCTTTAGTTTCACATCAAATGTCTTTTATAGATATTAGTTTTTCGTTTTTTGGTTCCGGTATATGGGAAGATAGAAAAACTTAGACTATCAAAGAATTGGCACATTTTCTGTACCTTAAATAGAAACATTAGATCAATTCATCGTTTAGTCATTTGTAAAATTTAGCATTAACTTGTTTGTCCACCTTTAAACACAGAATAAAACTAAACGTTTGTTACCAATAGGTAAAATTCACCAATAGGTAAAAAATTTGTTTGCAAAGGGTAAAAATAGGATATCTAGATCTCTAGGTCGCAGTGCTACTCGAACCAGCTAACTAATTAGTTCAGCTTCGAGACCTCCCCAATAATGAAAAAATAGGTAAAATTCGTTGAATGTGCTCCATACTTCAAGCAATAGGTTAAAAAGCAAACAGGTGCATCACAAAAGCTAATTTATTTAGCTCTGGAAACTTTTAGTTAATTGTAAATTTTAACATTATCCTCTTTATGTTATATCCCCGCAGGAGGGATCGATTCTGATCGATTATGATCAATGTTGATCTACGAGTCTGACTACTTTGTGTACTCCAGTCCCTGTCATTGACATATGAGTCAGCGTGAGATATCACATATCACTGGCAATGGCAGGAGATATCATTAGCCAAGATGATATCTTAGGGTGCTGGCGAACGAACTTTAGTTAGTCAACGGCAGCACTTCCAGTCTTAGTTGTGCAGCGTTCCGTGGTGGTGCCGCTCGTTAGCTCTTCCGAAGAATCAGACTAACACATAATTATGTGTGGGCTTTGTGTCTCGATTGAGGTGGTGAGCGGTGCGTCTGGGGTTCGCTGCATCAGCTGGATTATTAGTAATTAGTTTCGTTTTGTTTTCTGCTAATTTCTCACAATTTGTTTTTCACTTATTGTTTTGTTATTATTTCTTCATCTTATCATGAGATATTGGCATATGTCATGTTTTATTGTATGATAAGATTTTTTGCTAAGTTATCCATTCTCTAATAAAACATGAAAAAAATAAACCTTTTGATACATATATGGGAGTACAACACAAAGAATTTAAGTCTGCAAGTGGTAAAGAAAATATGCGCAATCCACTCGCCCATAAAGCGGCATGTCCACGGTATTTGCAGGGACATCACATATATGAACGAAAACCAAACTTTAAAATACATGTTCAAAACATCTGCAGATTGAACGCTAACCATGGCCACGTGCAACATCAACTTGAGCACGACAAACCGAACATTCTATTCGTTACAGAAACACAAGTTTCTGAAAATTTTCTCTTTATAGAACCGCTTAATTCCAAATATTGGCTTGAATCATCTTTCAAACTCCATCAGGGCGTATGCGCATTCATTCATGAGAGTGTTGCGTATACACGCTTACCAAATTTTGAACTACACCGTGATGGATCCAATACAATGGTTTTAAAGATTTGTCTTCCAGAAATTACTTTTTTTACAATAGCTTTATACTGGTCCCCCAACAAACGTAACCCAAACTTTTTTAATTTACTGACAAAAATTGTGGACGCGATTAGAGCAAAGTCTCCTAAATATGAAGTTATCGTTACCGGTGACTTCAACGTCCACAACAAATCATGGTTGCAATTCTCAAATCGATCGAAGATGTTGACAATGGTGGAAAACTGGCAGAAATTTTTGCCGTGTCTCAGAGCCTATTCCAAATTGTTAAAAACCCAACTTTTACTCCCCGTAATGGCGTTGATAACAGTTTTCTTTTAGATCTCTATCTCACCACAATGCCAGATATTACGAGTGTCGATGTCGCGAAAGGTAGTATTGGAAATTCTGATCATTATTTAATTTCATCAGTTATCAAAACTGATTTACTTAAAACTACAACTCCCAAACCCCGTAAAATATTTCACTACTCAAAAAAGGAAAAGAGTGGTCTTCAAAATTTTTTTCATGGTTTCCCTTTCGACTTTCACTGTTTTTACACTGACAATGTAAATGTTTCTGCTCAAAACTTTACAGAAACCATTCAATTTGCTATCAATAAATTTGTCCTTTTCTCCATAGTAAAGCCCAAACAAAAATACTTGTATTCAAAAGCTGCCAAAACGGCGCTTAGAAGCAAACGTAGATCATTTAATATTTGGATTCATAACAAAACTCCCGCTAATCGATCCCAATATCTAAAGGCCAACAAAATATCTAACCAGATTATCTCAAACGAAAAATCTGAAATTGACAGAGCGAAAGCCTGAAAACTTACGTCTATGTCTATTTCTGACAAGAGTTTCTACAGTGCCATTAATTCTTTAAATTCTGGTACAAAATCTTCTATTCCCCCTATTATTGATGGTGATTTAATCGCCAATGATCCCACAAGAAAAGCTAACTTGTTCGCTGAACGCTTTGCTCTGAATTCCACTTTTTTGGAAACTCCTAAAGAAATACCCCAAATCCAGTCTTCAGGAGTTAATATGAATGAACTTCACTTCAAACCCAAAATAGTCGCTAAACTTTTAAAGGGGTTAAACATCAACAAAGCCTCAGGAATGGACAATATTCCACCCATTATTTTAAAAACCTTTTCTAAAGAACTTGCACCAACTTTAACTAAAATATTCTACCAATCCTACAAATCTGGTATATTTCCCTCGTGCTGGAAGTTAGCAAATGTCCAGCCCGTCCCCAAAAAGGGACCAAAATCCGATATCTCAAATTATAGGCCAATAGCTTTACTATCGGTCCTATCCAAAGTCTACGAGCATTATATTAATACACACATCTCAAAATTTCTGGAAGCAAATCATTTAATAGCCGACAGCCAATACGGTTTTCGAAACAAAAGATTAACTACCGATCTATTAAACTATGTAGCGTATTGTTGGAACAGCAAACTTGATAAAGGTGGTGAAACGTACGTTATCGCTTTAGACATCTCCAAGGCATTCGATCGAGTCTGGCATGCCAACTTAATCAACAAGCTCGTTGCGTATGGTTTTCATCCCAATGTTGTGGAGCTGATTCAAAATATTCTATCCAACCGATGCATTTCGGTCTCCTTGTACGGATTTTCTTCTGAGTCTAAACTAAGTAACGCTGGTGTACCTAAAGGCTCAGTATTGTCCCCAACCTTATTTTTGATTTATATCAACGAATTGTTGAAAATCACCAGCAACCCAATAAATAGTTTTGCAGATGATAGTACTCTGCACAAGTCGTTCGAGCCCCTTCCTTCAAAAGGTTAAATGCACGAACGACCTGCCCGAATAGATGTTGCCATAATCGTGAATAAAGACCTAAAATAAGTCGCCGATTGGGGTGACCAAAACCTGGTCCAAAATTTCAACTCTACCAAAACACCGCTGTTGATTGTTTTCAGATCAAAGACCGAGTTCCTCAAAGATATTTTATGTAGTATGTGGGATGAACCAATGGGTGAATGTTTATTGGGTGTCACAGTTTCAAATGACCTACTCTGGAACGATCATGTAATGGCGATGGCAAAAAGCGCGTTTAAAAATCTCGGCCTCCTAAATAGATGCAAAAAAATTTTCACTCCATACCAATTGTTCCATGTTTATAAGTCCTATATTCGTCCCTGTATGGAGTACTGTTGTCAAGTTTGGGGTGCCGCTTCTGTTTCCATCTTGGCTCTCTTGGAGTCTGTTCAAAAGCGGGCTATACGAATTGTGGGTGATCGAGCTTTGACATCAAAACTTGATTCCCTAACACTTCCCTCGCACTGTTGCTGACCTCGTTATTTTGTACAAATATCGTCAACAGTGCTCAGATGAAATCAGCAGCATCATGCCTCAAAATTATTCTTACCCCCGTTCCACTCGGCAATCGGCTTCCGCAACCAATCAAACGGTCGAGATCCCACGCTGTCATACTGGAAGATCGCAGAAAGACTTCTTTGTCCGAACTGCATACAAATGGAATAGTTTGCTGAAATCCATTGTCTCAGGTGGCTTCAATCCTCAGAGGTTTAAAAAAAGCGTTCATCAATACCTTGGAACGCAGGTTGTTGTGGGACTTAGGTCTGGACTTAGGTCTTAAAAGGTTTCGAGAAAATATTTCATAAAAACAGCTACATTTTTTTTCCAAAAAATTGGCTAAAAAAATAAACGAAATCATTTTTTGACACACTTGACATTATTTTTTTGACAAACTTATAATACCATAATTCTCTATAATAATAATAAATTTTCATGTCATACAAATTATTAATTTTATTTTTTTCCAAAAAAACAGGCAAAAAAGTCATACCCGCCATAATTTGCCATATTTTTCCATAATTTTCAAAATAATAATAAAATTTCATATCATACAAATTAATTAATTTTATTTTGTTCCAAAAAATTGGGTAAAAAATAAATAAAAATCTTTCTTTTGACACACTTGACAACATTTTTTTGACAAACTTATAGTAATTCTCAATAATAATTATAAAATTTCATTTCAAACAAATAATTAATTTTTTTTTTTGATTTAGTTCAAAATATTTCTTTTGACACACTTGACAACATTTTTTTGACAAACTTATAATGCCATAATTCTCAATAATAATTTTAAAATTTCATTGCAAACAAATAATTAATTTTATTTTTTTCCAAAAAATTGGGTAAAAAATAAATAAAAATCTTTATTTTGACACACTTGACAACATTTTTTTGACAAACTTACAATGCCATATTTCTCAATAATAATAATAAAATTTCATTGCAAACAAATAATTAATTTTATTTTTTTCCAAAAAATTGGGTAAAAAAATAAATAAAAATCTTTGTTTTGACACACTTGACAACATTTTTTTGACAAACTTACAATGCCATAATTCTCAATAATAATAATAAAATTTAATTGCAAACAAATAATTAATTTTATTTTTTTTCCAAAAAATTGGGTAAAAAAATAAATAAAAATCTTTCTTTTGACACACTTGACAACATTTTTTTGACAAACTTATAATACAATAATCTAGTTTTTGATCTTACATACCAATCCCGACCATCCAGATTGCTCCACATTCTTTGTTCCGACTCATTATCACTTAAATTGTACGTTTTTTAAGCAAAAAATATGCATATTTCCTTGTTTGGACACACTATTACGATTTTTTTGACACACTTCCGGTACAGTTATCGAACATATCGTCCTTTCGGCTCTTACCATTGAGTGTACGTACCTAGAATTCAAAATTTTTCAAATCCCTTCAGCCGTTTTCTAGATCTGCCGGCCGGCAGACAGAAATACATTTTTTTTGATGTTTTAGAATCAGTAGGTCCTTAAACGTCGAGATATGCCAAAGAAAAGTGGGGGTAAGAATTTCACTTTAAGCTCATGAATGCAATACTTAGGTCTTTCAGACTGAAGTAAAACGGAAGTCTTGCGAAGTAACACAAAACTTAATTTTTATTCAATAATCTCACTATAGTAGTAACAGCACGAACAAAAGCGAGAACAGCTATTACACAATTTTGGACAAACCCATACGCATTAGTAGCACGCAACAGTTTTTGTAACAAATGCCGAAAAATTTGTTATTCTCAAAAATTAAAACAAACTAAATAGCAACACTCGCAAACATTAAAACACATTTTTTTAAAATCAAGGCAACCTGTTTTTTGGTAGGAAATTTGGTGGTTAAAACTTTCATAAATTTTTCAAATTTAAATAAAATTACAAAGCCTACTTGATAAAATAAGTATTTTTGTTTCTCTGTTTCTATATATGTACATTAGCGCCACTACTTTTTGTTTACCAATACATGATTTGATTACCAATATCCTTGTGGTGAAATACCCGAATATAGTACCACAAAATATATTACTTGGAGAGAATATAAAAGTCGTGTGAACATGATTTTTAGGTTGTAATACACATCTTACGAATTTCACCTGACGAATTATTAAAAAAATATTTTAAAAAATATTTTAAAAAATCTTTAACCTCTATGTGTGAACATGATTGTTAGGTTATAAATGCACATCTTACGAATTTCACCTGCGAATTATTAAGAAATTTTTAAAAAATCTTCGTTTTAATTGGGATAACACCGGTTTTTCCAAATGCATATTTTTACACCGTGCTTCATGCACCAGTTTTGCTGAAACCGGCTTTTCAAACCCTAATCATGTAGAAATGCTACAAATTTATTTGTACCATTGGTACACGAATCCTGTCGTAATGTTGCAAGTTTAATAACACAAGCCATTTGTAACAGAAAATCTTTTTGATTTGTTTTAAAATAACAACACTACTCCGAACGTGTTCAAACGCCAATGGCGGACTCATAATATTGGATGCTTGTAGTTCGTACATCGCTCACACGATGTGTCTAACTATCTTACTATCATATGTCCAACTTTAAAAGATATTCGTGTAGAGCCGGCTTGATGCTGAATTCTTTTTATTTAAATTTTCTTGTATTTTTATACCCAAAACATTTCTGTTTTCACGGTTAAAATGTCAAGTATCAACTCTATGAGGGAAGGATTATATAAAGGAGAAAGAAGAAACGGTTGTCAGATGGAACAAGATCCGGAGCAAAATCCATTAGCTCCATCAAAACTTCCCAACCCAGTTTAATTATTTTTTGGCCAGGTCACCAAAGATATGTGGCGTCTAGCATTATCATGCAATACAAGAAGAAAACAATACCTTTTCGATTGAGCAATACCAATACTTATTAAAACAAAATATAATTTGAATTGATAGATGGCTGAATACAGAGATTAACAAATTAGCTTTAAAATATCGAAAAGGAGGGCCTGCAGGAGGACACATTTCGAGTAAGGTTACAACCTACAAAAGAATGAATGTCTTTCCAAAATGAGGATGGTTGATCACCTTAGTAACAAAGCAAAAGGGCGGCTTATAGGGCAGGGTCTATATAGCGCCGTTAACCTTAACCGACACTGACTTGAACCCATAAACTTGTATTCTATAGCATTACTTAATTGCTTAGAACTAGCAACTCTTGTTATAAAATAATAGAAAACAAATAAAAAATTTCACAAGGCTATCATTAGTTTTAATTTTTTATTTAATTTATTTTTTACACATTCCTTTTCTTAACAAACCGATAAACCTTGAACAGTTTTCTTCATTTGTCAAACTTAGATAATTGATGAAAAATCTTTAAGAGTATTTGGAATGGTAGAAAAATTAGTAAGTTCTAAATGGAAAACTAAAGGGCGGTGTCAAATACAGTAAAGTATTTTCTTTGTTTTATATTTGTTTCATTATATATTAAAACACGTTTCTTTTATCTTAGATGCAGAAAGATTTATTTTATACAACGTTGCGTTTACAAGAAGAAAACGGAAGTGACATATATATATATATATATATATATATATATATATATATATATATATATATATATATATATATATATATATATAAATATATATATATATATATATATATATATATATATATATATATATATATATATATATATATATATATATATATATATTTATTAATATATATATATATATATATATATATATATATATATATATATATATATATATATATATATATATATATATTTATATATATATATATATATATATTTATATATATATATATATATATATATATATATATATATATATATATATATATATATATATATATATATATATATATATATATATATATATATATATATATATATATATATATATATATATATATATATATATATATATATATATATATATATATATATATATATATATATATATATATATATATATATATATATATATATATATATATATATATATATATATATATGGGCAAAATTAACTAGAATCAATCACTTGGCCGTCACATTTTTGTATTTGAGATATAATGATGAATGAGGGCTCAAACTCTTTGTTGAAATCAATACTATTAAATGTACTATGGCCCGATTGTCCATTTGAATTAGGTTTTAATATTTTGGTCCTTATTTTGGCCTAAAACGAGCATCAAAAATTAAAGAGTTCAAAAATAGTACTTAAAAAAATTTTTTTTTTAAATTTTAGAACGGAATCGTGTTCTCCGTCAAAAAATCTAAAGAATTCATCTATCAAAAAAATTTTAATAATTGAACCCTTTGGGGTAAAATTGGGTCAATAAAATAATAAATGCTTGAATTTTAACAAGTTTTTACTAACAAACAAAGCATCTTAAGAAAAAATTTTAAAGAATAAAAAAAGCTTAAAATTAAGTAAAGAACACGCATTTACTTTCAGAAAAAAATTTGGGCATTTTTGGATTTCTTGATTTGGCCGTTTTGGACAAAACCTTAAAATGCTCTAAATTTTTTGGAAAAAAATTAAGCATGTTCTTTGGGTATTTCTAAGATAATTTTTTTTTGCTGTCAGAAATTTTATTTTTAACCGACTTCAAAAAAGAAGGAGGTTCTGTGTTTCCCTGCAGGTTTTTTTTTTATGTATGTACACCGATTTCTCAAAAACGGCTCGTTCGATTAGGATGATTTAAATTTTATTCTATTTGGGTTCATTCCCAGAAGGTCCCATAATTTTTTCTATGATATGAAAAATACCGTTATTCAGAAAATTAGGAAAAACCGTATTTTTAATGCATTTTCGCTGATTTCGTCAAAACATATTAATCTGTTTGGATGTTTTGGGCAGTATTATATTGCTATACTTGTCATGGTTATCGTAAATAATTTTCTATCACGGGAAATATGTATGCCTTTTGTGCAAAAAATCGCAAAGCCATAATTAATAGATTGTCACTGATGAAAGTTTTTCCGGCATTTGAAGTTATTACTTTTAGAACGGTTTTTAGACGACATTTCCTTTATGACTACACTAAACATAAAAAAATAAAAAAACTTTAAAAAAAAAAATAGAACCGACTTCAGAAAAAACAAAAGAGGCACAAAAAAGTGAAAAATAACTCAATTGTTGCTTTTAGAAACAAAAATACGTTACATTTTGATTAATTTAATTTAATTATACCTTACTTTAGACAAAAAAACTACGCTATTATACAAAGTTACTATATTAAAATAGTTACTTTTTATTATAATTATTATAGTTATTATAGTTGTTATAATAGTTATTATATTTTAAAAGTTATTTGTAGTACAAAACTGTTCGAAGTCGGTGCCACATTGACGAAAAACCGACTAATATGTCTCGGGCTTGGCACCGATTTCCGGTTTTTTCCGGTAACAGTTTTGTACTACAAATAACTTTTAAAATATAATAACTACTATAACAACTACAATAACTATAATAATTATAATAAAAAGTAACTATTTTAATATAGTAACTTTGTACAATAGCGTAATTTTTTTTGTCTATAGTAAGGTATAATTAAATTAAATTAATCAAAATGTAACGTATTTTTGTTTCTAAAAGCAACAATTCAGTTATTTTTCACTTTTTTGTGCCTCTTTTGTTTTTTCTGAAGTCGGTTCTATTTTTTTTTTAAATTTTTTTTTCATTCATACAAACTATGATATTTAAGCAGTAGGCTTTGCTTTAACTGCCGGCAATTCTTCTTGTCGTCGATAATTTTGCTTTGTCGTTATGAAAATTCTTTGTTGTCATTTTTTCTTCTAACAAAATGAAATATAATTTCATCTTAGTAGGCACATAACTGTTATAAATTTGTAATTTATTTTTGACAAATAAAAATAAACATGCAACCATTTGTGAATGAAAACGGACATTTTTATTATTTGTGAATTGCATTTTAACATAATTTTGTATTATTGAATAATTTGTAGAAAAAATTTTATTTAGAAACTAATAATTATATTTTGAACAAAATTATAATTAAAAAAAAATTATCTCATTAAAAAATTATCTCATTAAAAAATTATCTCATTAAAAATTATCTCATTAAAAAATTATCTCATTAAAACCATTACTTAAACCACTCGTCCTTCGGACTCGTTTTTTATTGATTCGCAGTGTTGCTAAATAATTTATTTCGTAAAATCAAAAAATTTTCGAAAAAATTTCAATGACTCGTGGTATTACAACCGAAAATTACTTCGGTCTGAAAGACCTAAGTATTACATTCATGAGCTCAAAGTGAAATTCTTACCCCCACTTTTTTTGACATTTCTCGACGTTTTAGGACCTCCTGATTCTAAAAAAGCAAAAAAAAAAAAAATGTATGTCTGTCTGTCGGCCGGCCGTCATTACCTACGCTGCAGGGAAAACTACTGGAGGGATTTCAAAAACTTTTTTTTCTAAAAATAGGTATACTCAAGGGACAGGTCCGAAAGGACGCTGTGTTCGATAACTGTACCGGAAGTGTGTCAAAAAAATCATTAAGTGTGTCAAAACAAGGAAATTTGCATATTTTTGGCTTAAAAAACGTTCATTTTAAGTGATTACGAGTAGGAACATTGAATTTGGAGAAATCTTGATGGTCGGGATTGGTATGTGAGATCAAAAACTAGATTATTGCATTATAAGTTTGTCAAAAAAAAGTTGTCAAGTGTGTCAAAAGAAAGATTTTTATTTATTTTTTTACCTAATTTTTTGGAAAAAATATAAAATTAATTGTTTGTTTGAAATGAAGTTTTATTATTATTATTGAGAATTATGGCATTATAAGTTTGTCAAAAAAGTGTTGTCAAGTGTGTCAAAAGAAAGATTTTTATTTTTTTTACCCAATTTTTTGGAAATAAAATTGTTTGTTTGAAATTTTATTATTATTATTGAGAATTATGGCATTATAGGTTTGTCAACAAAATGTTGTCAAGTGTGTCAAAAGATTTTTATTTAGTTTTTTACCCAATTTTTTGGAAAAAAAATAAATTGTTTGTTTGAAATGAAATTTTATTATTATTATTGAGAATTATGGCATTATAAGTTTGTCAAAAAATGTTGTCGAGTGTGTCAAAAGAAAGGTTTTTATTTATTTTTTACCCAATTTTTTTAGAAAAAAATAAAATTAATAGTTCGTATGACATGATATTTTATTATTATTATAGAGAATTATGGCATTATAAGTGTGTCAAAAAATAATGTCAAGTGTGTCAAAAAATGTTTTCATTTAATTTTTTAGCCAATATTTTGGAAAAAAAAATGTAGCTGTTTTTATGACGTAAATGTAATTAAAAATGAAATTGGACATGGAAATTTTTGAATTTGTTGTAGTTTTTGAAATATTTTTGGAATTTTGAAAAAGTTTGTATTTTTGATTTTGTAATAATTTTTGCAATATTTTTAGAATTTCGGAAAAAGTTTTAATTTTTGATTTTGTAAGAATTTTTGAAATATTTTTAGAATTTTGAAAAATTTTTAATTTTTGATATTATTATAATTTTTGGAATTTTGAAAAAAGTTTGAATTTTTGATTTGG
This sequence comes from Diogma glabrata, assembly GCA_963693315.1. NCBI lineage: Eukaryota > Metazoa > Arthropoda > Insecta > Diptera > Cylindrotomidae > Diogma > Diogma glabrata. The sequence continues at coordinate 347,219,451 of OY856186.1, forward strand.
TAATAATTTTTGCAATATGTTTAGAATTTTGGAAAAAGTTTGAATTTTTAAGAATTTTTTAAATATTATTGGAATTTAGAAAATATTTGAATATTTGATTTTATTCTAATATTTGGAATATTTTTGGAATTTTGAAAAAGTTTGATTTTATTTAATTTAACAATTATTTTTGGAATTTTGATTATAATTTTCCGGCAACGTATTGATGTTTCGTGTTAGTTTTGTAATAAATTTCTAAACAGAGATAAGAAATACTTGTACTTTAACAAAGAGTTGTGTTTGATATACATCGCTGCCCAAAACTAAAAACCATGTCCTCATAAAAGTTTTTTGCCGAAAACTATATCAAAATCCTTAACCCAGACCGAAGTCTTGATATCTCAGAGCTGTGAGATTTCAGCCCCTCCATATTTTTTCTCTATAAACATTTTTTAGAAAATTAACCCTTTCCAAGTTATAAATTAATTAAAACATATAATTAAAATCTCTATGAGTTTTTAAATCAAAAAGGTATAATTTTATACAAATTAATTTTACAAAAGGAAAGGGCTTCCAATTAGCTAAATATTATGTTTTTGAGCATTATTAGGGACACTTTTAAATTTTGTGCCGAAATTTTCAAATCTAGAAAACCAAAATTGTCCAAAAACTTTTTTTGAAAAATTATAAGATAAGTATTAGCTATAAGTATTTTTTAATTTTCATCTTTTTATCTAATGATTTTTTTTGGGATTCAGTGTGCTAGAAGTGTAATTTGTTGAAGTTCCAACATTAAGCATTTTTTGGCTCTGTTATGCCACAGTGTATCAAGTTTTTAATTTAATTTAATCTCCATGAAATTTAATCTAAATGAAATTAATACAGCATAATCTGCATTTTCCTGTAAACTCGTTAACTTTTTCGAGCCCCTCATAGTTTTGATTTTTCAACCATTCGTTATTGAACGAGATGTAATAACATTTTCTTTTATCGTCATCGTTTTGTTTGGGATTATTTTCATTTGACTGATATTTATTATTTAATAGTAAAATTAACATACGCACAGTTCTATATGGGCAACTAATTAAATTCAAATGTCAAAACCATTCAAAATTAACAACAAAAAACTATTAACATTAACCCAATATAGACATAAAACATCAAACTAGCTTATACGTAATATGGAAAAACAAAATATCCAATGAACCAACATAAATAACCAAAAAACTCATTGCAAAACTAAACTCGGCCGTTTTCTAATACACAGAGTTTCGTGTTTTTTGTTTTCAAACGAATTCTGTTTATGTGAATTGAAAGAAATTTGACATTTTTTTATTTTTTATGTAATTATTATTTCGCCCGGAGATTTGCCTTCCAAACCCTGAGCTCGGAGATTTGCCGGCAAACCCTGAGTCTCCGGGTGAAAAATACTCAGTTGGTAACCCTATCTAGAGTTAATTATGATAGTAATCTAAGACAAAATTTGAAGAACAAAAAACAAAAAGTCGAACAAAATGTCAAAATTTCTATTTTTCTAGAAAAATACTATTGCTTCAGTATAATTAAAAAAAAATTTTTAATAGTTTGTTTAGCCTTTTTAATTTTTTATCTTGCTAATAAATTCTTGGATTCAAATCCTTAAAATTCAAAATCAGGCAAAAATACAAAAAGTAAAAGCAACATCGAAGAGCTGCATACAGAATTTGCAGAATCATTATCCTTTCAACCACAAAATACTTATTTACAAAAACATTTTTGGACAAATTTGGATTTCTAGATTCAATGATTTTTGGACAAAACTAAATAAGGCATAGAATATTGCTGAAAGCCCTTTTGTTTAGTAAAAATTTGTTTTATAAAATTATATAACATTTTTTTTAGAGTTTTCGCTTTTTAAACCAAAAAATTGTATAGATTACCATTAAATATTTTAAATTAATTTATAACTTGAAAAGGGTTAATTTTAGATAAAAATTTTATAGAAAAAAATGTTCTTAGAATTGACCAAAGAACATGCTTAATTTTTTTCTAAAAGTTTTGGAGCATTTTAAGGTTTTGTCCAAAACGGCCAAATCAAGAAATCCAAAAATGCCCAAATTTTTTTTCTGAAAGTAAATGCGTGTTCTTTACTTAATTTTAAGCTTTTTTTATTCTTTAAAATTTTTTCTTGACATGCTTTGTTTGTTAGTAAAAACTTGTTAAAATTCAAGCATTTATTATTTTATTGACCCAATTTTACCCCAAAGGGTTCAATTATTAAAATTTTTTTGATAGATGAATTCTTTAGATTTTTTGACGGAGAACACGATTCCGTTCTAAAATTTAAAAAAAAAAATTTTTAAGTACTTTTTTTGAACTCTTTAATTTTTGAAGCTCGTTTTAGGCCAAAATAAGGACCAAAATATTAAAACCTAATTAAAATGGACAATCGGGCCATAGTACATTTAAAAGTATTGATTTCAACAAAGAGTTTGAGCCCTCATTCATCATTATATCTCAAATACAAAAAAGTGACGGCCAAGTGATTGCTTTTAAAAAAACAGCCCCATATATATATATATATATATATATATATATATATATATATATATATATATATATATATATATATATATATATATATATATATATATATATATATATATATATATATATATATATATATATATATATATATATATATATATATATATATATATATATATATTAATGAAGTTATATACACTTAAATAGGGTTGCAAAATGTGATATTTTTAAAAACATCACATCCGTCACCCCTTAAAAAGGCACTTAATATATATGTTCACATTGTAACATACATTTTTTTTAATATATCTTATATCCCTTATAATTTCTAATAAACAAAAACAATAAAATTATTTCGAATTTGATTATCATAATTCATATTTTAATTATTATCTCTAAACCTAAAAGGTGGGAGGATAGTCTGCCGTGTGCGTAAATCATATCTGTTATTTTAATTTACATTTGAAATTTCGTTATCTTGTAAAACCTGACCATTATCATAACTTTCGTCTGTGGACATGGTTTCATCAAGTGCGTCTTCAAAAACTAATAATTCGTCTTCAATTACAGATTCCGTGCCGGTAACTTCTTCATTGCCACCTGAATCGTGTATTTCCCAAAAAACTCTTTCATGATTATTCCACTTTTTATTAGAATTCTTTTTTGGGTTATTTCCATCATAATTTTTGTTTATGTCGTCGCAATCATCTTCCTCTCTTCCAATCTCATTCGTCTTATTTTCAACCTGTTCTTTTCTAAGCTCATATGACCTAATCTGATCTACATGACGTCTTGTGATTTTACCACTGTCCTCTAATAAGCACTCGTACATGCGTGGACCAAAAATTTTAGTAATTTTTGCTTTAGACCATACATTTTTATTAGGTTCTCGGTAAGTTCGTATCATAACTAAATCGAGTTTTTTGAATTTTTTTCTTTTGTCATTACTAGTATCTAGTTCAACTCTGGTTTCAATACTCTTCGGTTTTAATAGTCCAGTAACTTTATACCGTATGCGTCAAATCCGGTAGTTCTGATTTTTTGCAGACTTGTTTATGATGTTGGCCTAATGAATAATCCAAGTTTGTGACCTCGAGCGCCGAACGCAACTTCGTCAAAAATCGCAAAAACCACGAAAAAATCGCTATTTTTTAAAATTTTGGCGATTAAAACCCTAAAGGGCTAGTTTTTTCTTTAAGCTATCTGAGGCCGTTTTTAAAGTAGACTAAATTTGCTACAATATGATACTAGAACTGTCTCTGCAGACCCACTAGTTTCCGAGATTAAGCCTTTCAAAGTTTATCATTTTTTTCGAACTTCGCAATTTTTTGCAATTCTGTCGTTCTAAATGAACTTTGACCCTGAATATACTATCGAAGCCCTGTACTTTTATGATGGGATGTTAAAAAAGAAAATGAGAAGTGTGAACAGTGTGCACAGGTATGTTGAACTCTCGATTCTTTTCCAAAATCATCCTTATCGAGAAAAGTGCATCGGTAGTACCTCGGACCGGCCGGAAAACAAACTGATATTCTCCAAACAGTTGTTCAGCAAAAGGAAATAAATGATTAAATTAACAATTAAATCAATATTTATAAATTTTATGCATTTGTTACAAAAAATGGTGTGTATAACTAGTGCGAATGCGTTTTCCAAACGCGAGTTATTGCAGCACTCCCTACGGTCATGCTGCAAACTAACTCTTGTTTGGAAAACACATTCGCACTAGTAATACAATCTACTATTTCTCATTGGCAACCACACACATATGTATTTATTAATACAATTATTAGGACAGGGATGTACAAAACTCTACAAAGGTATAAATTGCAAAAAATTGCGAAGTTCGAAAAAAATGCTAAACTTTGAAAGGCTTAATCTCGGAAACTATTGGGTCTACAGAGACAGTTCTAGTATCATATTGTAGCAAATTTAGTCTACTTTAAAAACATCTAAATTTTAAATCTAGTCCTTTAGGGTTATAATCGCCAAAATTTGAAAAAAAAAAAATAACGATTTTTTCGCGGCTTTTTCGATTTTTGACAAAGTTGCGTTCAGCGCTCGAGGTCACAAACTTGGATTATTCATTAAGCCAACATCCTAAGCAAGTCTACAAAAAATCAGAACTACCAGATTTGACGCATACTATGAGAACTACCGGATTAGACCCCATACTCTCAGGCGACAAAGTTACTGGACTACATCAAAAAATTAAATTAATTTAGCCCTCTTGGAAGGTTCCGCTTGAGGTTCGTCCGTATCTGGATCGACGTATTGGGATGGCATATCCCCATCAGGGGAAGGTGATGAACCGTCGACGTCGTGTGCCAACAAGTCATCCTCCATTTCGACATCGGAGAGATCGTCACCTTCTAAGATATCTGCTACTGCAACTACAAAAATGATCAGGTACAGTTACATAATCTTCTTTTCTCGTCGACCACCACACACATATATCTATTAATACAATTATTAGGACAGGGATGTAGAAAACTCTACAAAGGTATATTGCAAGCAATTGCGAAGTTCGAAAAAAGTGATAAACTTTGAAAGGCTTAATCTCGGAAACTAGTGAGTCTACAGAGACAGTTCTAGTATCATATTGTAGCAAATTTAGTCTAAAAAAACTAGTCCTTTAGGGTTATAATCGCCAAAATTTGAAAAAATAACGATTTTTTCGTGGTTTTTGCGATTTTTGACGAAGTTGCGTTCGGCGCTCGAGGTCACAAACTTGGATTATTCATTAGGCCAACATCATAAACAAGCCTGCAAAAAATCAGAACTACCGGATTTGACGCATACTACCCCATACACTCAGGCGACAAAGTTACTGGACTATAAAGGGTGGAACCTTGTTTTAGAAACATAATTGAGAAGTAATTTTGAAGGTGGTTCGCCGGTAGTGCAGTGATTTGTAATTCTATAATCAAATAAAAATTGGCACACAGCTTGGTCTATATCTTCTACATTTTCAAACATAATTTTTCTCAATGCATTTTTGACAGTATTAACCGAGTTTTCCGCAGCACCGTTTGTAGCTGGGTGAGCGGGAGCTGTACAACTATGTTTTATGCCGTTTATCTGGGCAAACGTTTTAAACGCAGATCCGGTGAATTGGGTTCCGTTATCGGTTACTATTTGATCAGGAATACCGAATCTTGTGAAATAATATCTTAAAACTTTTATTGTGAACTCAGATGTAGGACTTGTGATGTGCTGAACTTCCGGGCATTTGAAAAAAGTGTCCATTGTTATTAGACAATATTTTCCTTTAAACGGCCCAGCATAATCCACATGTATCCCTTCCCATAGTTTTTAAGAATTGTCCATGGAATAACAGTTTCTTTAACTGGATTCGGTAGCACCGATAAACATGCTTGACAACTTTTAACTAAATTTTCAATGTCAGCATTGATACTGGCCACCATACATAAGATCGCATTAAGGATTTTGTTTTAACAATGCCTAAATGTGCCTTATGTGCTTGATCTAAAATTGCATTTCGCAGAGAAAAAGGTATGGCCACTCTATGTCCATACATAAGGATGTCCTGTTCTATAAATAATTCGGCTTCTTTAGTCTTAAACGTTTTACATTCATTTCCTTTTAAATTTTTCAAATTTCCCTTTTTTATTGCTTTCAAAACATTATATAAGTACCGTCATTTAAAATTTCCTTTTTAATCATCGTCGCATCAATAGGAAATTCCTCGTTATTTACAATAAAATTTAAATAATTTTTATCAGAATCGGAATTTGGATCTTCGTCGAAAATAACGGGATACCGCGATAAAGCATTAAACTTTAAAATTATTTTTTCTAAACGTCTTTTTTCGCAATCTGATTCCAAAGACAATTGATTTAATTGAAGATTATTAATGTTAAAATGTCTGAAAAAATTTCGTCCTAACACAGGAGCTTCGCCGTTTTCAACAATTACAAAGTCAAAAAATTTACTTACATTATTATATTTTACAAACGGCCTTATTGTTCCCTTATTCTTTAAAGTCATACGTTCATAACTTCTAACAACAGTTTGCGGTCGTTCTAAAGGAATGTCACTAAAATCTCTTACATAATTCTCATATGGCAATGCTGAAATTGACGCCCCGGAATCCGCTTCAAACCGATATTCCCTACCATTAATTTCAATATAAATATATATATAGGTTCGTCAACAAAATCAAAAAAATCGTCGTCGACTTTATAAATTGAATGAATATTTTGAGTTGTCATTTTACCATTATTATAATCTTCTGATTGTACCATATTGACGCGCTTTGGTTCACGTTGATTAAAATTTGCACACACGTTTGACAGATGCCCCTTCACATTACATTTGTTGCAGGTATAATATTTATATCTGCATGTTTCACTAAAATTATTACAAAAACCACAATGAATACATTTTTTTTTTTTTTTAATAAAATGTGTTGTGTAGTAGGAATTACAATATGTGTCACAATAACACATAAAAACCTTTTAAGACCAAGGTCCCACAACAACATACGTTCCAAGGTGTTGATGGACGTAAATCTTTCTTTTTTTGTTTTTTTTATATTTTTTGTTAAAGAATGGATAACTAAACAAAAAATCCTATCACTGATAAAATATGACATAGGCCAATATTTTATGATAGAATAGAGAAAACAAAAGTAAATTAAAAATTAAATAGCAAATTTTTACAAACATTTGCTGAAACAAAGCAAAAATGTAGTTGCCAATAATCCAGCCGGTTGCATATTCCTTGATACCGTGACGCACTGTCTTTCTTAAAGATTAAAGCCCACACATTGTTATATGAAGGCTCGTTTCTTCAAGGAAGCAAAAGCGTCTCATCATCAAGGATTATTTCACAGCTAAGATTGAGGGTGCCACCGTTGACTGAATACAGTTCATCCACCACCACCCCTAAGATGTCACCTTGGCTAGTGATATCGCACTGCTATTGCCAGTGGTATGTGATATCTCACGTCAACTCCTATGTCAATAGCAGGGACTGGAGTACGCGGGGTTGTCACACCCGTAGATCAAAAATAAAAAAAAAAATAAAAAAAAAACAATAAAAACTGATCCCTCCATGCGGATACATACAAAACATGATTTATATTTATTAAATTTGTTAAAATTGTCTGATACTTCCCTACGCTGGTTAGAAAAATGTTAATGTTTTTTATTTTTATATTGTTGATGTTTATACGCAGTATTCCTTCCAGTTGCTGATTTGTTATGCTTTATATTTGAAACTGCATTTATTTGACTTGTGTTGTCATCTCATTGATGATGTAGTTCCATTTTTTTTGCCATCAATAACGCCTGGTCCATTGTAAGTTTATCTTCTGTGCATAATCGATCAAAAATTTTTACGTTTCTAACGCCAATTACAAATTTGTCAATTACATTTTCCTCCAGTCTTTCCTTAAATTCACATGTTGATGCAAGATTTCTCAGACGTAACAAAAAATCTTGAGACTTTTCCTGTCCATTTTGTTCTGCTTCCCAAAACATTTTTCTTTCCACATATATCGTTGTTGTTGGTGTGAAATGTGTATTTAACAATAAAGCAGTAATTACGTTTTTTGTAAAAAAACGTCATTTAATCTGCAACAAAGTAATATTTTGCATCTGTTCCTTTTATTAAAAAATGAATGAATTAACGGATCCACGAGGAAAAATACTTGGTACCATATGATAACTAATTGGATGATTTCCATTAAATTCCATATCGTCCATATAATTACTTTTTAATTCGCCTACTTTAATATGTGTTACTTTATTACTGTGATTTGCAGCCTTAAAGTGTCACTTTTTAACTATTTTTGTTGTCATAGTTACGTCCAAAAAAGTAAAAAGCATTTGTATTTGTTTAAATTCTATGAAAAATAGAATTTTTTATCAAAGCAACCCTTAAATTAAAAATTGTATTATCCAAATAAAATGGTTGTTATCATTTGTTGTCATGGTTATACAATAATTTGGAAAAAATATCAAATATTTTGTCAAAGGTTACTTGTTCCACATATTTTTATTTTAAAATTTATGCAAATTTATAATTTAAAATTAGAATAAACAACTTTTTTTTAAATCTTTTGCTTGCGGCGAATAAAAAATAGTATATGATGCACGGACGAAAGCTATTTTGGACTTGATGTGGGTGCAAATCTCGGCTAGCGCCTCGATTTGCAAACTCCACATCCGTCTAAAATCTTTAGCTTTACGTCCTAGCATCATAATGTACTATTTTTTACTACTTGCATGAGAAATTTCAATTATTTACTCAAAAACCTAAGACAAAAGTTATTTTTCTCAGCAATGGTTACTAATAATTATAATTCCCCACACCTAATAATAAGTATTTTAGCACCTTCGTAAAAAATGAAAATATAATTTTTGTTCGTTTGTTAACTGAGTTCATCTTTGAATTTTTTTAGTTTCTTCCTAAAATAATAATAATAAATTAAAAAATAATAAGCGTTTTGATTTTTTTTAATAATAATAAATAATGAATGAATGCAAAAACTTCTTTGCAACTATAGGTTAGTTTATTTGAAATTTTAATTCGTGTTAAATAGAATTCTGTTGAAATTTAGTTTAGCTGTGAGTTGTAGACTAAAAAAATTCTAAATTTGGCTCAACAATATTGAATAGATTTTCAATTTCATGTCAAAAATAAGTAAAAGCTATATTTTTTAATGCAAAGCATATGTGATTTTTATATAGTTTTAAGAAAATTCATTAAAAATAAATTTCTAGCTAAGCAGCCCAGAATAATAAATATCCAATACGCAATCCAATGATATGATAAACAATGTTTCACCAAATCAAAATTTTTATTTATTCACCATTTGCTTATTAATTGACATTTTATTTTGTGAATAATTAAGAGTTTTAGTGCATTTTTTATATCAAGTAGTAAAAAAAATAGTATATAAACCTCGGCGAAGAAATTTTTTTCCATTTCGGTGCTTAATTCACTCGAAACGTCGTTTCTCGCGAATTAATATCCACCTCAATGTAGAAAATTTACTTTATCACCTCGTTGTATAAAGTACTATTTTGGGTTAATGTATTTAAACAAAAAACAAAAACATGCAAAAGATCTGCACTGCAACTGCAAAAGCTGTCAAAAACTTCGTACCGCAAAATCCTAAAAAAATGAAATGTTTCTTAACATTTCAGGTTATACGCAGTCAGAAATTTCAAGAAATCTATTTGATTTTTATAACATTTTCAGAATTTACATCTGTTTTAGTATATTCTTTGAAAATTTCAAATCGGCATTGCAAATATTCTTTGAAATGCACGAATATTTTTAGAATATAATGTAATATTTTTAATATTTGTAATGGCACGCAAAACCTGAGTGGGGGTGGGGCGGGGAAACCTACAAAACATTGCACCTTTTTGACAATAATTCAAAAACTTTGCATAGAAAAATACTAAAAAATTGCAATGTTTCTCTAAATCCCCCCTTGAACGGGTTTTAAATAAGGTTTTTACCCCTTCTCATTCCCACCCCTTTAATAAATATAATTATGATTTTTTTACACTGCGCTATATTTTTCATTACAAACTTTCTTATCATTCCAAATACTTTTAACGATTTTCGATTAATTAGGTTCGGAGCTAAGCGAGCGAGAAAAGAGAACATTAGGGAATACTAAAGTGAAGCCCCTCCATATAGTACCCTACTTGACTCGATAAAAAATTTGTTTTCTCAAAGGGCTCACATGGTAGTCCTGTAAAACAAACAAAAATCCTTTTATTTATTTTTTAACTTGTCATCTTGTGAATAGGTTAGTTTTATACTCATCTCAAATTTTAGGTTCATGGGATTTATAGTTGGTAAGATAATCAATATAATGGGAAAACACGTTTTACTTTCACCAATAGTTTAAAAAGTTCCCAAAAAAACGGCACTCTAAAAAGGAAATAGACAATATACTTGATAATGCAACAACATCAGCTTTTTCAGCACGTGGGCAGATGACTTTAACGTGCTGATAAGTAATGGTATCAACACTCGTTTCTTCAGTTTGATGAAATCCCTGTTATCGTCCACCAGCTGCTACACCCTTTTAAAATGTGTATGACTGCTTATGACAAACAAAAAGCCATATTCACCACTATTCATCGCGAACAAGTTTATTTCTCTACTCAAAGTAGAGTAGAAACATATGTCTGAAGGACTAGTTCTCAGCTCTGCGTTTGTCAAATGTTTACTATACAACAAATAAGTAGTACAATCGTCAAAACGTGTCATGTTTTTTTCAAAGATTTTATTATATTTTTGTTTGCGTTTTACTTTTAGTAGCATGTTACTATAACCAAAATTTTCTACAAATTCTATAAAGCTGGAATTGTAAGCTTCTGACAAGAAACGAAGAAACTCAAATAGTTTTAACAAAATTGAAATAATTTGTCGTAGCTTAATTAAAAACAACGTTTTTGTTAGTTGTATTTCCAAAAATTCAATCAATGTACAGACTATATATACAGCCTAATACAATTTAAATATGTATTCTAGTTAAATATAGTTACAAGTTAATACTATTGGGTAATATACGCATACCAGTTGGAAGAATAGAATAGCAACATCAAACATAAAACCTCCCTTTTTTAAAATCAGTTGAAAAATTTAAATGGAGATCAGATAGTAAATTGCTGCTAGAATATTTAATGATTTAAAAATAAATACATAAAATTTAAAGCAAAAAAAATAAAAATTAATGTTTTCCTAAATTAAAATTACATATTAAATTAGTATTTAATTCGTTTGTCGATTTTCGACAATAAGCCGAAATGAAATGAATTGGATGTTAGAGGGATGGATGAATGGATGTTGCCACAGCCATGTAGATAATAAACTTTAACAAAGAAAGAGTTTGATGGTTTTATGTTTATTAAACAAACAACCACATTAAATTGCTAACATACATTGAGAACTTGAATTTACTTTTTTGTTTACTTTTAGTGTCATGAAGTGTGACAACCAAAACAGATCCCTGATCCACTATGTCACTGATTTTGAGACTACCCAATATATTCCGACTACAAGCAACGTGCAAGCCAAATAATAATTCAACTTGCATCATTAAAAAGCGACATTTGAAGCTTTTTTTAAGAATTTCGATTTCAACTTAAACATGTCAAACTGTCGATCGTCGGCCTCAAATTTTTGTTGGACAAGGCTACTCTCGTTTTCTAAAACAAAATTCTACCCATTATTAATAAAAATCGAATTTGTGGTAGTAAATTTACAAGACCCTAGGCAATCGCCATGTTTTGGAGTTTGCCGAGCAAAAAAGCGGTCAAATCGAGGAAAATAGCAGACAAAAAGTTGTCGGACTCAAGGACAGGCACCTCACAAAGCATAAAATATGTGATATTCATCAAATAAAAAGGGTGATAAGCTGCCGACTAAAACGCACTACATAGTGAACTTTTTAGAATTTAAATTATATTTTTTGGTTTGGTTGTTAAATTGGACTTTTATTACTACTAAAAGTAAAAAAGAATGCCGGATCTCTACCAGCATTTAGGAGATCCCTTATAAATTTCAAATAAAACTTTCCACTACCAAAAAAAATAAATCGATGTTGAATATATAAAATTTAAAAATCTATATAACAAAAGCTATAAAACCTAAATCAAGCAGATTACATTAAAAAATTCCTTAACATTTTTTTAACACTAATTCTTACATTCAAATTAATAATTATCCTTTACATCTTTGTTCAGCCACCATCAATTAAATTTTGTTACAACAACTGCTATGGTAAAAAACGGTCTCGCTTTCTTCGAAGCCGTTTTCTAAAACAAACACGCTCATACAAAAATACAAGGAATGTTATTTTCTTAATAATATTTTGGAATTTGTATTATGTTTGCTTTTTATTATAATTGTTACCAGCTAAAATTTTAATAAATAAAACTTAATAAAATTCCACGAAAACCTATAACTATAATTTCGCAAAAAAATTAATTTTACAAAAATTTGAACAATTAAGTAGTTAAAAATAATAAATTAAAAGTTAAAACACTTGTGGCACTTCTGATGGAACTACCGATGTTTTATAACGAGAACCGCCGAAGTTTCTGTTCCTTTTTAAGTATTAGTTGCATTCCCATCACACGATTTTAATATACAATTTCAATTAAATGAACAAAAACCACAAAAAGAAGATAATAATTTATTTTTTTCTCTATAAAAATGGATGCCTTAATTTGCGTTCAGACTAGAAATATGTATGGGAGCAACAAGTCAATCAACAAATTTTTAAACATTTTCTCATGCAGTATTTTAAACATTTTGTGTGAGCTCATATATTTTGTATACAAAATTTATTATATGCTCATGCAATTGCAAGGTTATTGATTTTTTGCCTCACACAGGTTGTAATACACGTTAGCAAGCTTAAATGTACCTTCACAGCGTTATTTTTATTTATATCATAAAAAATAAATACACGAATATCAAAAACTACAATTATACATTTCATAAATTTGCTACTACCGTAGTAACGTACCACTTATCATTATTATTGAGGCTCTTCCCTGTTTTGTTTTTCATACATGTTGCTACATAGGACTGAAATTAAGTTGAAGTTTTTTTAAAGTCTTGATTCCTCATTTAATTTCAGAATCGAAGTGGGCCGATCGTTACATGACTAATGAATTCCAATGTGTGTGAAAAAATACTTTGTGCCACTCGGGTGGCATATTTCTATAAGTTTAAGCTCTCTTTAAATACAGCTGGGAGATTTATCCATTCTCTACGTAAATTTGATCATGTCTCGCAATATTCTAAAGCCTTTCTTGGGTGTGATCTTGACAAATTTTTTGAGGTACAGAATTTGATCATGCTATTCAAGATTATTAAAAATCAGACCCCAGTTTATCTACATAAAAAACTTCATTTTGTCAAAACGGCACACACTAGACAGCTGGTGATACCTAGACATAGTTCTCTCTCAATGGAGTATTTATGGTCCGAGCTTCCAAGTTATGAAATCGCATTCCCATCGAAATTAAGAACTAGACATCTCTTTACGTGTTCAAGCGAAATTGCATGCTCTTCCTTGCATAAAAATGGAATCATTCTGTCTCTGTTATGGTTCGGTGGAGGTGGAGCAATGGTGGTGGTGTGTATATAGGAGCAAAACTTGTTAAACAAAACTTATTAAATTCAAGAAACTTATTCAATTCAAAACTTATTAAATTCAAATAAAAATTTTTTTTTGTTTTTTCGTAATGTTGTATCGTGTATCGTCCAGGTTTTTTTTTTTTTTTTTTTTAAATGGGTCTCGAGACTGAACTAATTCGTTAGCTAGTTCGAGTAGCACTGCGACCTTAAGATCTATTGTGCTTAACCCTGGTGTAGTTATAGTGCAGATGACGTCGATGCCACCGCAGAATGTGCAATGTGGTCGAATCCGAGCTCCTTAACATAGTTAATTAGCTGGATTGGACTGATGCTTTTTGGTAGAGGAAGTTCTAGTCTCCCTTGACCGAGTTTAATGTATCTGCGCCATGCGAGTTCAGAGCAGTTACAGATAATGTGCTCCATGGTCTCTGCCTCCGAGCTGCAGAATCGGCATTTGTCGCAGGCAACAAGGCCTATTTTGTTAAGGTGGTGATTTATCGGACCGTGTCCCGTCACGCACCATGTTAATATCTTCAGAGACTCTCTCTCAAGATCGATTGTTTTGAGAGGGGAGACGGGGAAGTTGCCTAGAAACTTTTTTGAGTGCAGCAGACCCTCCCGCATACACCATAGTTGGTTATTTTGTTCCTGTTCCCAGCTTTGGATAGCGCGTTTGAGCGATCTTTTGGTTAATCCAAAGCACGGTTCTGGACCAATGAACTTTGTAGTGGCACCCTTCTTAGCTAGCGAGTCTGCTACTTCATTGCCGTATACTCCTTTGTGACCAGGTGCCCACACAAGTGTAACGCGGTTATTTTCTGCAATTTTTTGTATATTCTGGTAGCATTCCCATACTAGCTTTGAGTTGAAGCGCGTCGACTTCAGAGCCAATAGCGTCGCCTGACTATCAGAAACAATGTATATATCTGTGTTGCTGTATTCTCTTTCGGCACACAACATTGCACAGTAGTTAATAGCAAAGATTTCAGCTTGAAGTACCGTTGCAGAGACACCCAGTGCTAACGTCCGTTTGGCCCTGGGACCAAACACCCCTGCACCAGTACCTTCATTGGTTTGGGATCCATCCGTATACCAGATGCTGGCATTAGGTGGTAGTGTTTGTAAGTAGCTCTCGATTCCTTCACTGGCTCCTATATTGACAGTAAACAGTCTATCTAGATCAGTGATATTAGGCATACAGTCCGAAATGTAGTAGGTCTCCACTTCGTTCTGCAGTTCCACAAGGATCGCTAGATGACCGTTTAGGCTACCAGGTTTGAGTGTTTCGACCAGCTGTAGTCTGTGAGCACTAAATGCTGCTGCAGATTTGATGTATAGGTGCAATGGAGGAAGTAGGAGAAGTACCTCCATTGCAGATGTTGGTGTGGTTCTAAAAGCACCTGTGGCGCAAAGGCACACAAGTCTCTGTATTTTTGTGAGCACTGTCTGAGCAGATAATTGGTTTAGTTTTGGCCACCAGACCAGAGCTGCGTAAGACAGAATGGGTTTATTATACTTTGATGTAACCAAAGTATCATTTTGGGGCTTAATCCCCAGGTTTTTCCAAATAAGTTTCTACACGCGAAGAAAGCCTTATTTGCTTTGTCCGAGATATGTTTTAGATGTGTGTTCCAGGTGAGCTTGCTGTCGAGGATCACACCCAAATACTTAATCTCTTTGACCACTTGTATCCGTTCGCCGGTAAACTCAGGAGGATTGAAATTAAAACTCCTTCTGTTGGTAAAGACTACGGTACTAGTTTTTTGTGTATTGACAGACAGCCCAACTTCGTTGCACCAATTCATCACGAGGTCCAGGGCTGCCTGGGTTCGTTCACTGACAGTAGAGTCATATTTCCCCCTCACCATGACTGCTATATCGTCAGCGTAGCCTACAGTGTTAAAGCCGGAACTTTTCAACCTATTTAGGAGATCATCAGCTACTATCAGCCAGAGCAACGGCGAGAGCACCCCTTCCTGGGGACATCCTCTAGAGGCCCTGACAGTCATCGATGTATCACCTAGTGTAGTTGTAATTTTCCGACTCTGTAGCATGTTGATGATCCACGCCAAAATGTGCGTGTTTAGATTTTTCTTTGTGGCCATTTCAGTAATAGCGTCGAAATGCACATTATCAAAGGCCCCTTGAATGTCCATAAATGTGCATGCAAGTGCCTCCTTGTACATCAGTGTGCTCTCAATCTCTTTTACGACTTTATGCAATGTCGTTTCCGTGGATTTCCCAGTTTGGTATGCATGTTGGCAAGAGTTGAGAGGGTTTTGTTTAAGACATACATGCCGAATGTAGTAGTCCATCACCTTTTCCATCGTTTTCAGAAGAAAAGATGTAAGACTTATTGGCGTGTATGATTTTGCTTTATTTGATTTCTTTCCTGGCTTGGGTATGAATACTACTCTAGCTTCTCTCCATATTTGAGGAATGTACGCAAGACTGAAACTTGCTATAAACAAACGCTCGAGGTATGGAAGAATGGTAGCTAAACCTTTTTGCAGGAAGATCGGGAATATTCCGTCGCCTCCTGGGGATTTGAACGGTCCGAACGAATTGATTGCCCAAGTCGTTCTGTTGGGGGAAAAAATTTTTTTGGCCAGTTGGTCTGAAGCCTTCCTAGTTTCAGGATCCAACTAACCATAGCTTGGTATATTTCCGTCTCCAAGCTCACGCATGTAGAACCCGGGAAGTGGGTCTGTAATAGTATTTCAAGAGTTTCACTGCAGCTGGTGGTGTAGGTACCGTCCAGCCTGCAGATTGAACCCAAAGGATTTGTGTGATCAAACGCAAGCAGTTTTTGGAGTCGAGCTGCAGCCGGTAGACTGTCAATCGTTCCGCAGAGCTCTCTCCAACTACCCCTTTTTGATCGTCTGAGTTCTTTGTTGTAGTTGGTAAGAGCCGATTGGTACTCCGTCCAGGTGTTAGTTCTTTTTGCTTTGTTGAAGAGCTTCCGAACTTTATTCCTCATCCTCTCCAAGTTGCCATTCCACCAGGGCACATCTCTGGTCCTTTTAGACTTTGTAATTGGAGAATTGCGGTGGTAAGCTTCGGTGATAACATCCTGCAGGTGATTTGCCGCAAAGTCGAGCTCCATTGTGGAGTTGATCCTGCCACAATCAACTACATTATCCCGAAGATGTACTTTAAAAAGGTCCCAATCGGTCTTCCTGGGGTTCCTCAAATGGGGAGTACTCTCCATTTGGTGTTCTATGTTGAAGCATATGTATGCGTGATCCGACATAGAAGCTACGTCCGAGACATGCCAGTTGCTGATAAAATTCTCGGTGATGTTGTTGCTCAGAGTTAGGTCCAGGACCTCGTTTCTGATTGCGTTTCTGAAGGTGGGTTTGCTGCCTTTGTTAGCTATAAGCATGTTATTTGTATATAAGTATTGGAGCAGAGACTCACCTTTTGTGTTGATGTTACTACTACCCCACACGGTGTGATGCGCATTGGCATCGCACGCAATTATTAGGTTGTAGTGTTTGTCTTTGCAATGCCGAATTAGCTTGCTTACCTTATCAGGTGGTATTACCTCCTCATCTCCTGGAAAGTACGCAGATGCTAGGATGAACTTGCGAACTCCGCTGTTGGGAAGAGGGATTTCAATTTGCACAGCTGTTAGATCTCTGCAAATGAATTCCGTTAAGGGAAATACTTTCAAGCGTTTGTTGAAGAGCACCGCAGTTCTGGGTCTCTCCTGGCCTGAGAAGTATATCAGTTGTATGTTTTTGTTGGTCGACAGACCTTTTATTTTTTTGCTGTCTGCCCATGGTTCCTGGATGAACACAATATCGTGAGCATCCTGTTGGATAAAGCGGTTCAAATTAGCTGAGGCCAATGCTGACCGATGCAGGTTAATTTGAACGCAACTTACTTTAGGCATTTTTTTTTTTTTCTCTTCTTCTTCTCTTCTCTCTTCTTTTTTGTTCTTCTTTTCTCCAGACGACTATGGTGATCCAGCGGGGGACTTCGGTAGGCCATGCTTTTTACGTGGCGCTACCTTAGTTCCCTTGGACGCAACAGTTCGCTCGTTCTGGGTTAGGTTGGTGATTTTGTGGCGATGTTGTTTTGCTCTGCTTGAGGATGGCTTGGTTGTCGATGTTTGCAGGTTAGCAGACACCGAGCTAGAAGCGCTCCGCACAGAGGCTGATGTGGATGGTCCTTCTATTGCCATTGAGGTCCGCGTAGCAGTGCTGCCAGTTGCTGACGCCTTCTCGGTAGAACATGGCAGCACTTCTTTCGGTATGGCAGTGTTAGGTTGGTTTGACTTTCTGAACTTTGCGATTCTTGCATGAATCGCACCGAACATCCAGTTTAACCTGTATTTACAACTTTTAAGATGTTTCTCGGATGTTGGGTCAGGAATGAACACCAACATCGCGAGATCCCTCTCAACAGTGTGTTTAAGGATAGTCCATGATCTCGGCTTAATATCAGGATTTTGGGCACCGAGTCGCCTTAGAATCTTCTCGGTTGATTCTTTAGCACAATCTGGAAGGTATGCTATGAGCCTAGAAGGTCGAGGTAACTCGTCTTCTTTTAGGGTGCGTACCTGTACCTTCCCGACTGTTATCCGCGGTACCACGTTTGCAACCCACTGCGCCGATGTAATATTGGCACAGTTGAGAAGCAGCCACCCATTTTTCTGGTAGCAGCCTTCGAAGTGAGGTTTAATAACCTCGAATTCTTGCTCTACTACCAAATCCATGAGTTGTGTTTTTATGTCGCTGAGTTGCTTAGAACTCAGGAGGGTGGTTGGAAAGTCTTCAGCAGCAATGTAGACTTTGATGCGCTTGGTGACGTCGCTGAATGTTGGAGGTACAAATGTATTCGCAACATTGCTTGCTGTGTCACCTAGCTCATGCTTAGGTCGGTTGCTGGCAGATGACTTGTGCCGTTTAACACCAGAGGTCGCTGACTGTGGAGAGTCTTGCGATGTCACGGATCGGACCCTCTTGCTGCTCCTGGTACCTGTGTCTTTCCTTCTGTCTGTAACTTTCAGAGCTAGCTCTTTAGGTATGCCCCCTTTGACCAGGGTAGCCAGGTCAAATGATTTGGGAAGGGCACAGACTTGTTTGGCTTCTTTTTCAGAGAGACCTTTCTTTATTAGTGCTTTCATGCGCTTTCTGTTAGTGGCAAGAATGTATTTGGGCAGATTGTCGGATTGAGAGACATCCGGTTTCGGATCACTCAATTCGATTGTGTTGGACACGTGGATATTAGCTACCTTTCGGTGTATATCCGACGTGATAGTGACTGCTGACATGACAGAGTTACTGTCGGATTCTGAGTCACATGCAGTCCCGATTGCGGATTCCAGAGCGGAATCAGAATCGTTAACGAACTGATGATCTTCTTCTTCCGACAGGTGAGACGTGCCAGAGCCCTCTTTTATGGTTGGCTCACGATATGCCATTTCTGACATGACCTTAGAGCTTGGTGAGATAGGTTTACTATCGTCGACCTTAGTAATTGTTTTTGTGTTGCCGGAATGAAGATGTGCTGATGAGTCAAGTACGATCTTCGAGTCCGTCGAACACGTGTTTGCATTTGCTGGTTTAGGTGATGCGTTTGGAGAAGCATCGCTCTCATCTTTTTTTATTTGCATAAAATTATCCATACGTGGTTGGATGAAAATTAGGGAATAAAATGTACGCCACAGCAGAGCCCTATGCTGTGGTAAGGCTATATTGAAACTGGAGGACGCCCGGTATCCAGAGTTCCGTACTAGTAATCAAGCACCCCCTTGACCATGCTAAGCTTTCGGCGTACGTGTCTTACCTTAGCTTTGGGTTGGACTTGATCTTCGCTTCGATTCTCACCTAGGACCTAACGGCATGGGTGACCCTACCGTTGTAGCTCCTAAGATCACTGAGTCTACTGAGCCTCATCACTACGTCAAAGTGCCAAGTCCGTTCGATGGGGGATCGTCCAGGTTAATTCAGCCTGGAATTATTATTATTGTATCGAATTTAAATCTTCTTAGTTTTGTTTAGTTTTTAGTTTAGTTTATTTTTTCTATGTTTTGGATGTCTATTAAAACTAGACTCCAATTGTATAAGGCAAATTGCCTTTGATTGGTTGCTTATATAAATAAAAAAAATAGATTTTATCGTAGTCAATGCATTTAAAATCTCGTCTATCGCTTCGATTTGAAACATCAGTCGGAAAAATTCTTCTTTTCTAAGCGTGTTGCACAAATAACCGTTATGTAATTCGGTTGTTTATGTTTTACATAAAACAACTTTCAACAAATTATCTAGTTAAACAAACCACAAACATTAAACTCAAGTTTTTTTTTCAGATGGAGTCGACTTTAAAGAAAAGTTAATTGTTGCTGTTAAAAAGGAAGTAAAACAAGTTATGGAAGAAGCGGTTACCAAGAAATTTATTCACGAAGAGTCTGGATCGGTGACGGCACTATGTAGTGCAGTTGAAGCTTGCCTAATACAAGGGTTACGAAGGCGGGCACTTGGTTTATTTAAAACTTCATCAACTACTGCTTTACTTCATAAAGTAGCCAAGGTTGTAGTCATTGTATGTAGCTTAGCCTAGTTTTAATATTCTTTTCAAACATTTTTTTAGAACTGCCCAGAAGCAGCATACATTAGTAAAAAAGTCATAGACATTGATAATTGTGATCCTAATAAACGTTCTTCATCATCTAGTGATAGTACAAACAAGCCGCCAATATTAAAAAAAAATAGCTGTAATTCTATATCAACCACAACTCCACCAGTTGTTGTTCCTGTGATCAAATATTTATGGATACGACTAGCGTTATACGAAAAACGATTATCTCGCATAATTGATCATTTAGTAACAAATGCATCTCGTTATTATGAAAAAGATTCTCTTGTTGCAGATCCAGATTATGGTTCAATATTAAGTTCACTTTTAGTCGGACCCTGTGCATTAGAATATTCTCGTGCCAAAACACCAGATTATTTTTGGACTGATCCACCTGCTGATGAACTAGTACAACGACATCGTATAAGTTCTGGACAACCAACGCCACCAACTTGTCGCCGTCCAATAATTAACTTTAAACGAAGTCTTCATACAAGTTCTGATGATGGGAATAGCGGATCATTTAAATCTAATTCATCGGTTACAGCTGCCAAAGATTATGTTGAAAGTCTACATCAAAACTCAAAGGCTACTTTATTGTATGGGAAGAATAATGTTTTAGTTCTACCAAAGGATGTAAATGAACCAATGCCTGGTTATTTAAGTTTACATCAAACAGTTCAAAGTTTAACTATCAAATGGACACCAAATCAGTTGATGAATGGATATAGTGAGAGCGATAATTCAGATAAAAGGTAAATCATGTGATTATTGTCGCAATATTATCTGGATTGAGTAATTTCTTTAGGGAGAGTTGTGTTGGAGAGAATCAAGATAGTGAGTAAGATAAATAAACACATACTCAACACATTTTCTATACATAGTCTAGACAGGTTTTTGTAAATTGGCAATCTTCTCTCCACTCATAACAATCAGTATTCCAGATATTGCGATTTGCGAAATATACTTTTATATCAATAAAATATTGTTAAAATTTTTTGCTTATAGCTCGTTTTGGGGTTATTCACTTAACATAAACGTCGATGAAATAGTATATGTACACTGCCATCAAACTCGTGGTAGTGATACAGGTGGTACCGTTATACTAGTTGGACAAGATGGTGTTCAACGACCACCAATACATTTCCCAGAAGGAGGGCATATGTCAGCATTCTTAAGTTGCTTAGAAACTGGACTTTTACCACACGGTCAATTAGATCCACCGCTTTGGTCACAGCGTGGTATTGGTCGCATATTTCCCTGGCCGTTAAAAAATAGACGACGTCCGTTACCATCAGTCTTAGAAACAAATGAAGAAACACCAATCGACTACGTGTTTCGTGTTGTTAATAAAAGCAATCACGAAGAATTTCGTAAGTTAGACATAAATGAACTTAAGTTTTCTTCTGTTGATTTTCTGCTTTTATTTTATTATTTAAAATTTTTAATTTTATATTTTTTTATTGATTTTGATTAATTTATGATATCATCATCATCATAAGAACCAAACATTATTCTAGTTGCTAGCCATCCGTTATTGGAAATTGGTAGAACAAGTCCACGCCCAAGGACACAATTAAGTAGTTGTTCGACAAATGATAGCAGCGATTGTTCTACGAAAAGTTTTTCAATTGATGGAACAAATCCACCAGATAGTCCACAAGTACAAACACAAAATCAAGAAGCAAGTATTGCATTAGTATGTAGTACAATGAGAAGACAAATTATATCAAGGGCATTTTATGGATGGTTAGCATATTGTCGACATTTATCAACAGTACGTACACATTTAAGTGGGTTAGTCCATGGTAGAATCACACCAGAAAGTAAATAATCTGAACAATTTATTTTGAGTATATAATTTAATTAATTTTTTTTTGTAGCTGGGGCTGAAAATGGATTAACAATTGAAAAATGGCAATCACTCAACGTAGAGGGTGTTGTAAAAGATGAAGAAGAAGTTTTTCGTTTGGTTTATTTTGGTGGTGTGCAGCACGATATACGGCGAGAAGTTTGGCCATACCTATTGGGACACTACCGTTTTGGAACTACTATCGAGGAACGATGTGAGTTAGATGAAGCAACTCGTCATTATTATGAAACAACCATGAGTGAGTGGTTAGCTGTAGAGGCCATTGTTCGTCAAAGAGATAAAGAAAAAACTGCACATGCGGTGGCAAAACTAAGCTCCGAAAGTGCGAGTGGTGATAAAACCAAAAGCGTTGATCTTAATGGTGAAATAGAGAACGATGTTTTTGAAGATAATGATATTTCTGACTTATCAGATCCCGAAGTGTATGAAGATGAAAATAAGAAGAATGAGATTAAAGAAAATAGTGAAAATAGGAATGAAAACAATGATGATAATACTGACGGTGATAATACTGATAAATTGATGTCGCGAGAAGATAGTCTTAAAACTCCAACAAGTCCTAAAGACTTTCCAGAGGATATTACTCCTACAGAACCACAAGAAAGTGTCAGTAAAAATGATTTAGAGCTGACATTAAATGAGAATAATTTTTTGAATGAATATGACACGTTGACAAATGGTGAAAATAAAACTTTAGAGGAATTAAGCAATAAATCTTCGCCATCTACTTCATCGTATGTTACAGTTGCTAACGATTTGCAGGAGTTTGATGAAACTAACGATAAACATTTAAGCCAATCGGATCATATTCCACAGCATGCCGTTATTATTACAAAAGCATCTATAGATATTGTAAATTTAGGTGGAACAAATTCAGATAATTCAACAGAAGACAGCACAACAAATCGTACGCAACCATCGTTGACCACAGTTCAAGAAGGTTTATCAGATAGTCAGCACGTATCTTTAGACGCGTTGCAAGAGCCAAGATCCGTTTGTGTATCACCAGCAAGCTCAAACGGTGGAATTTATAGTGTAAGTTGATAATATTATACTATAATCATATATTAGTCCAAAATAAGTAAAAAGCAAATTTTTAAGTATTTTATTTTGTAACGGATAAATATTTTTTCATTCCAGTAAAATTTTCTATCTTTTAGAATGGTCAGTAAAGCCTGGATTTATAAGGCTGTTTTTCTGTCGACAGAATTGACGTATAAAACCGGAATTCGCTAGGCTGTTTTTCTCAACAGATTTTGTTCTGTTGACAGAATTGACGTCATATTCAACAAAATTTCTGTCGACAGAATTCTGACCTCCATCTTGCTAGGCATACATTTTCTGTCGACAGAAATTCTGTTGATTATGTTAGATTAGAATGTTTTGTATGTAGATTGTTAGTGGTAAAGCATCGAAATTGGATCTCGATAAATACCGGATACCTAGTTATGAATTGGAACATTCCTTTTATAACAAACATGGTGTCTGTGTATTTGTTCGAGATTCACTTTCATGTATATGAATTAAGGCCTACGAGTTGAACTCTAAGCACCATAATTCTATAGCACTGAAGATCTCAGGTGTTGATGAAACTATGTTTGTAATAGGATTATACAGATCCCCAAATTCTCCCTCAGGTCAGGATGTCCCTTTTTCGATAAAAGATCGGCTAATCTAGACAAGATTACCACGGACTACCCCAAAGCAAGACTGGTAATTCTTGGAGACTTCAATATTCATAATAAAGAATGGCTTAAGTATTCATCGCGCACTGACGACGTAGGAAGGCAAGCCGAACTGATACTCGCAGATTATCACGGTTTGACGCAAATGATAGTGTCCCACTAGAATCGCAGACAATTCACATCATAACAATAATTTGCTGGATCTCTTTTTGACAAACAAACCAGATACTACGAAGACAAAAGTTGACCAACCCCTGGGATCATCGGACCATTTACTAATATCAGCAATAGTGCAATTTACATCACCGACACAAATTAAAGCCAATCCTCGTCGGGTCTGGAACTATAAACGCGCTGACTGGGAGGGACTGAGAAACTTTTATGATGAAACACCTTGGAGAACTATTTGTTGTGTTGATCAAGATCCTAGCACATTGGTAATAAGAATTTCTGAAATCATAAAAGAAGGAATGCGGCGGTTTACTCCAAATCGATTAATCACTCCTAAAACTGAGCCTTGGTTCACACGGGATGTTGATGAGGCAGTAAGGAATAAACGCAAAGCATTCAAGACGTATAACGCTAATAAAACTCCTGAAACCCATAGAGCCTATAAGAAAGCCAGAAATATTAGTAAATTCAAAATAGACTTGGACAAAGACGCGTTCATCCAGAAGAAAGCAAAGAAATTCGCCGAGCACCCATCTGGCTCACGTAGTTTCTTTCAGGCAGTTAAATCAGTCCAGAGCAATTTTACTCGATCCTCTATTCCAACCCTAATTCTGAATGACATTCCCGTGAGCGACTCGAAAGAGAAAGCGGATCTTTTGGGTCGTATTTTCGCAGAAACTCAAACATAGTTGAACCCCCTCATTCTCCTACACTCATTTCCCCAGTTGTAACGAAAATGAAACCAATTATTTTTCGTTGCAATATTGTACGGAAAATGCTTCTTTCTATCAATATCAACAAATCTGCTGGCCCCGACGGTATTCCACCCCTCATTCTTAAAAACTTTGCTAGACAACTAGCTCCAATTTTAACAAAAATTTTCTATTTATCTTATGAAACCGGAATATTTCCCGACTCTTGGAAGCTGGCCAGCGTTCAACCCATACCAAAGAAAGGCAGTAAGATAGATCCTAACAATTATAGACCAATTGCAATTCTGTCGGTTTTAGCTAAAATATTTTAAAAAGATTATTTGGAAATGTAGCGAATTATTGATGATAAGCAGTATGGTTTTCGTAGAAGTCATGCAACAGGTGATCTGTTAGCCTACGTATCCCATCTCTGGAACAAATCGCTGGAAAACCACGGTGAAACATTCAGTATTTCACTTGACATCTCTAAAGCATTTGATAAAGTGTGGCATAAAAATCTTATAGCTAAATTAAAATCTTATGGCATAGACCATCTCACTGTCTCATGGATTCATAGTTTTCTTACAGGTCGCCAATTTCATGTTAATTTAGATGGTATCACATCCAATATTTTCACAACCAATGCTGGGGTTCCCTAAGGTTCGGCACTCTCACCAACCTTGTTTCTTCTATACATTAATGACTTACTTATTTCCACAGTGCACCCAATCCATAGTTTTGCTGATGACAGCACATTACATGCATCACATGCATCTCCTAAATTTCGATCTCATACTGCAGTTACCACTGATAGAGAGTTGCTAATTGATTCTATCAACAAAGATCTGGAGCGTATAATGGAATGGGGAGATCGTAATTTTGTTTCATTTAATCCAACCAAAACCAAATTATGCCGTCTTTCACGAATAGAGCGACATAAAAATTTTCCTATTAAAATAAACCATGAGGAATTGCGTGAGGTTGAATCAGTTAGACTTCTTGGAGTGGATATTCAAAATAACCTGAAATGGAATAAACATGTGTTCAACCTCGCTAAATCTGCAATGCAAAAATTAGGATTCTTGAGTCGATGTAAAAAATATTTCAATCCCGAGCAAATTTTGCTAATCTTCAAGTCCTTTATTCGTCCATGTATGGAGTACTGCTGTCATGTTTGGGGAGGTGCTTGTCAGTCAACAATAAATTGTCTAGACTCTGTTCAAAAAAAATCAATACGGTTGATTGGTAATACCGAACTAACGGACCAGCTTGATTCACTCCAGCACAGAAGAAATGTGGCTGAATTGTCAATCTACTATAAATATAACTTTAGCGAATTCTCCTCTAAGGAAATTCAAAATATCCTTCCATCGTGTGCGCAGTATAATCGACAAACAAGAGCTGCCGAGTTATCCCATCCATTTGTTGTAAAAATACCTCGTTGTAGAACTGTGTCCTTCCAAAACAACTATTTTAATAGAGTGGCCAAATTATGGAACTCATTGCCTTCCTCTGTATTTCCCGATGAATTTTCCCCTCAGGCATTTAAAGAAAATGTCCATCATCATTTAAAAAATTAGTATAGTTATCCCTATATCCCCATTCCTTCCATTTTCCTCATCTCCTTCCTTTATAGTTGACATGGTATCTTCGGATATTCAAAAAGTCTAAATAATGAATATTTCATATTTAGTGTGCTAAACATGTCTAACTAATTAATAAAAAAAAAAAAAAAAGATGTCATTCTAATTTTTTCGTATCTGCTGTTTTCTAGTCTACTGTGTTTTTGACCTAATTATCTAAACGTAGTATGAATTGAATAAATTATGATGAGAGCAGGAGCTGGTTGCGTAGCATCTGTAGCACCTTCAACATTTTTCTCCAATATTACTTTGGAAAACAATAAATGTCGTCCTTTTTGACTGAGAGGATGAGTGTTAAAGAAAGTGAAAAAAATTTTCTGCGAAAATTTGACTCAAATATCAGATCAAGATAAAAATGCAATAGAAAAATGGTTCAAATGGCTTTGAATTGACTTATCAGCTGAAAATTCAAAATTTGAGAGCCAAATGGATGTTCGGCGAACTTGTTTGCTTTATCTTTAGGACCTTAAGAGTTTCTGAAGTATTTTTTAAATTGTAATTTATTAATGCGAGAACCAACAAACAGATTGGGCGTAGGGTGGAATAAACTATAGCATGCCGATTTATAATTACATCAAAAAGTGTTTGTGCTGTGTTAGGAGTCTGCTCAATACAACAAGTTCTGTTTCATGGCATTTGATCATTAAAATTTCAGGGTAATCAGCGTGCGTATAGTTCCAACCGCGGCAAAGGATTAGCTTTGATTTACATTACAATATAGCACACTCCCCCTCTATGAAATTTAATTCAATATATACAGGGTGTCCCACGAAAGTTGTCCCACCGGTTAACTGGGGATACCTTGGAATAGCGCTAACAACTTTTGTTCAAGCGAAAATGCGAAACACGCGAAAAAAAAAACAAAAATGAAAAAAAAAAATAAAAAATCAAACAAATGCAAAAAAAAAATGCATGAAACGCTTTTCTGCGAAATGCTTGAACAAAAGTTGTTAGCGCTATTCCAAGGTATACCCAGTTAACCGGTGGGACACTTTCGTGGGACACCCTGTATATAATTTTAATTTTAAAAAAAGTAATAATTCTTAATTTGTATTTTAAACCCGATGCCTGTCTAAATCTCTAATCTAAACCCTCTTGGCCCTCTTGGACTCTGTTCAAAAGCGAGCTATACGAATTGTAGGTGATCGAACTTTGACATCACAACTTGATTCCCTACAACATCGTCGCACTGTTGCTGACCTCGTTGTTTTTTACAAATATCGTCATCAGCAGTGCTCAGATGAAATCAGCGGCATCATGCCTCAAACTTATTCTTACCCCCGTTCCACTCGGCAATCGGCTGCCGCAACCAGTGAAACGGTAAAGATCCCGCGCTGTCATACTGGCAGATCGCAGAGAGACTTCTTTGTCTGAACTGCGTACAAATGGAATAGTTTGCCGGAACACTTAGTCTCAGGTGGCTTCAACCCACAGATGTTTAAAAAAAGCGTCAATCTACACCTCAGAACGCCAGTTGTTGTGGGACCCAGGTCTAGACCTAGGTCTTAAAAGGTATTTATGTGTTGTTGTGACACATATTCTAAACCCTATTACACAACACATTTTATTAAAAAAAAAAAAAAAAAAAACCAATAGTTCGTTCTTTTATTTCTGAAATGCCAGATGTAATCCTCTTCGCGCCATCGTGTTCTTTTAGTTTGTCTGACAAGTAACTGCTCATGTTGTTCTATTACATTTTGGCTTGCTCTATTACATTTGTTCTATTACATTCTGGTTTCAGTGGGAAATTTCTTGCCTTCTTGCCCAATCTTCAAATCTAAATTAGTTAAAGTCATTCAATATTTTATTCAATTATATATAGGCCATTCTGGTCCGTTTTACCATCTTTCATACGTTTTGCCATCTTTCAGATAGTCTCTTACAATTAACAATACTATTTTTCATAAAAAAAAGAGATGTGATGTGATCTAAAACGTCGAAAAATGCGAAAAAATAAGTGGGAGCAATATTTTGACTTTTGGTTCTAGATTGTAATACTTCTTTTAGACCGAAATAATACAATTTTATTTGCATACTTATTCATTTTTAAAAGTTTTGTCATTTAATGTTTTTTTTAATTTACAGAGTGAACTTCTTGAAAGCTTTGGATTAAATTTACATCGCATCGAGAAAGATGTACAACGATGTGACCGAAATTATTGGTATTTTGCCAACGAAAATCTAGATAAACTAAGAAATGTTATATGCACGTAAGTTCCAGTTCCCGAAAAATATTATATCAACCAACTTATTGTACAAATCCTTTATTTCATTTCAGTTACGTATGGGAACATTTAGAAATAGGTTACATGCAAGGAATGTGTGATCTTGTCGCACCATTACTTGTAATATTTGATGATGAGTCCCTAAGCTACGGTTGTTTTTGTCGTTTAATGGAACGTTTGATTGAAAATTTTCCAAACGGTGGCGCAATGGATATGCATTTTGCGAATATGAGATCGTTGATACAAATTCTTGATTCAGAAATGTATGATTTGATGCATGCGCATGGTGATTATACCCATTTCTACTTCTGTTATAGATGGTTTTTATTAGATTTCAAAAGAGAATTAATTTATGCTGATGTTTTTGCTACTTGGGAGGTTATTTGGGCGGCAAAACATGTTGCATCTGGGAATTATGTTTTATTCTTAGCATTAGCATTACTCGAAACATACAGGGATATTATTTTATCAAATAGTATGGACTTTACTGATGTTATTAAATTTTTTAATGGTAAGAAAATATTTTAAAATTAGCTTTTTAATAAACTCTTAAATATGTTAATGTTATTTCTCTTAGAAATGGCTGAACGGCATAACACATCGTCTATTCTTAAGCTAGCAAGAAGTCTGGTACTTCAGCTACAAACTCTTATAGAAAATAAATAACTTAAATTAATATAATTAATTATAAATAAATAAATAAATTATTAGATTAAAAGAGGTAGTTTTTAAGATAAGTGAATTAGGTTTGTTAAAACTTAAGTCATAAATTTATTTATGTATAAGTTCTGTCCTGTTCACCTTTTTAATATTACAATCAAAAATCTATGTTTATGTTGGAACTAATTTAATTAATTTATTATTGAAATGTTAACTGTATATATTTGCATGGCTGCAAACATGATTGGCAATCATCGTTTTGAGAGTAAATGGTAATGGTTGAAAGCTTCTGCAACCTGTTCAAAAACGATTTTCGAAATTTTCAAACATGTTTGATTTTTTATTTTCAGTCATGCGCTGGCGCAATCATGATTGAGTGTATTGCTGTGTTTGTGTAATTTATATCACATATGCATTCATACCGTCGCGGCATTCGGGTTGTAGAGTATTGAATATATGGTTGAATGAATACGAATATTTGTTTTTATGTGAGTTTGTATTGTTTTCTTTTATTTTTCGGAAACTCATTTGCCAAAATTGAAATTAAGAGTTTTAAGCTTAACGATGAATGTTTATGCAACAAGGTTTTGGAGTGTGTGGAAATGTACCAGTCGAGTTTGTCAACCATGTTTTTAGATGTTTGGAAGCGTTTAGTTTATGAACTATATTTTAAAATAAGTTTACTGAAAAGTTTATGAAATACAAACTTTATATTTGGCATATTATGAACATAGACATGCTGACTTTAATTGGCAGTATTTGTTGGTGTATTGCGGACGTTTGATTTAGCCTCACTAAGAAGTAGCTTAACATAACTAGAAATAGCTTAACATAAACCAACAAATTTTTGCAAAATTATCAACTAAAGCTATTTTCTGTATCACCCTTTTTTTTAATATTGAAGTTGAAGATGATACAACAAA
This sequence comes from Diogma glabrata, assembly GCA_963693315.1. Lineage (NCBI taxonomy): Eukaryota > Metazoa > Arthropoda > Insecta > Diptera > Cylindrotomidae > Diogma > Diogma glabrata. The sequence goes on from OY856186.1 coordinate 347,249,558, forward strand.
CAATAAAATTCCTTAAATTGCAAAAAATTAGTATAATGTTTAGTAAATAATACTTCCTGTAGAGGATTTGTTTTACAGGATTTATATATGTAGTTAGATAAAATTAAAATTTTGGATCGTTATGAACCACGAAAAAGTCCATATGTGGATACGCAGTCACATGTGAAAATATGTTTAGTACAATGTAAAAATTTTTAGTACAATGTTATCACACACACCCTTGAAAATTAAATAAATAACACTTTTTTGTTTCAAACTAACAAAGTAGATTATGATGCAAGGACGTGAAAATAAGGTTTTTAGCTGAAATAAATAGCCAAAATAGTTTAAGTCCGTGCGTCATATACTATTTTTTATTCGTCGCAAACAAAATATTAAAAAATTTTTTTTTAATCTAAATCAAAATTAAACATTTGCAAAATTTTGAAATAAAAATATGTTGAAAAGTAACCTTTGACCAAAATATTTGTTACTTTTTCAAACAAATTGTATAACTATAATAAAAAAACTAACAAATATTTTGATTATGAAATTTTGAATTGAAAGGTTGCTTTAATAAAAATTTTTATTTTTTATATAATTTATACAAATTAAAATGTTTTTTCTTTTTTGGACGTAACTATGACAACAAAATATAAGTTTAAAAGTAACATTTTACGATCGTAAATTACAGTAATAAAGTAGCAGTTCAATATTTAGGCGAATAAAAATAAATAAATAATTTTTTTTTCCAATTAGCTTCCGAGCATCCAATGTAGATAGGCTCGCAATAGACCCAGTGTAGTGCAATTAACGATCTTGTTAACTTATAATCCGGGAAGTAAAGGAGGCTGTGTGTTGAGTGGCCTAGTGGTAGCACGCTAGACTTCGAACTCGGAGAACTTGGACTCGACTCTCATCTAAGCCAAAGTGTTTTGGGCTAAAAACTAACATTCATCAACACACCGGTTTTCCAATAAATCGATGGACCACTAATATAGGTAATTTGGAAAAGCTATGACTGATCACCCATATAAAACTAATCGATTAAATTAAGTCTTCAAGTGAAACTCGACCATAAAATCTAGTGAATTGATGAAAATAATACAGGTGAGGGGCACTTCTTGACATCCTACGTTCCTATATGGCACATATACGGCAAAAAAAGGAGGCCCAGTAACCCAATGTTTACTGATTATCATATCGATTTTGCTATAACATAGAATCAACATGATCACCCCAGTTAAGACAAGTATTAACAATAAATCCAAAATTTCTAATCCTATTAACCAATTTAATTGGCTGGTCATCAATTACTAGCATATATATGGTTAGATTTTCAATATAGTTCTTGCCTCCAGCAATAAAAATTGCTTGAGATTTGACTGGATTTAACTTTATTTGATTGATTTTTGCCCACTGTAGAAAGTTTAATGCACTTATTTTGAGAAGTTGTATTGGTTGTGTAGCTTATTTAGAAGGATAATACAACCAACTGAATCAAAGGCCTTAGAGAAATCAAGCAAAGTAAGATTAGAAATTTTATGATCAAAAATTTGGAAAAAAAGATTTAGCAATGGACATATTAATAATATGAGCCAGCAATTTGGAAATCACACGAAGCAATAACAATGTAAGACGAATAGGAATTTCATCAATATCAGAAGCATTTGACTTAACCTCGTAAGCAAACTTCGCCACATCATTCTCAGAAACAGTATCAAATTAAAATGAATCATCTTTAGACACTATGTGATTAGCATCAAACTTAGAAATCTGTGCATTTTGCACGAAGAGAAATATGATGTAATATTTAAGATTTGTGTCTATGGTAGGCCGGAGTTGGTTAGTTCAAATTATCAAAGTTATTCCATAGACTTTGGGGAGGCAACTCGACATTGAAAACTTTTTTAAAATGATTAAATTTAGCTTTACTATAATTATTTCATTAACCTTGTTTCTATATTTAGAATAGTAGATTCTTGTATGAGTTTAGAATTGTCATCATCCTATGCGAATACAAGATGCTATTTTATCTACGACTGCAAAATATTTCGAATAATTTCCAGTTTGCCTGCTAAAATTTTTATCACCATAATGAAATACATCATAGACATCATAGAACAACAAAACAATTGACATCATAATCATTACGAAAAATGTTAGTTTTTTTATTTTATGTATTATATATGTATTGTTCTCGTTTTAAATGTTTGATATTACTATCCCAACAAATGTCAAGATTTGATTTCGTTAGGAGAATATTTAATTATAGAACTGTTGAAGAATGTAACGATCGCGTTACATTCTACAACAAGTGAGAGCATGTATAACATTACAATGGAAGACATACACATGGAAAGCATATATTCTATATCAGTCGTGGATAATAGTAGATTCTTGTATGAGCTTAGAATGAAGGCAATTCTTCACGAGGATGAAGTTTCCCGGAACGAGCGTAGCGAGTGGAGGGAATCATCCGAGTGAAGAATTGCCTTCATCCTAAGCGAATACAAGATACTATTTTATCCCCGACTACAAATATTTCAAATAATTTCATTCACGTTTTCCTGTAAAAGTTTATATCGCCATATTGAAATAAATCTATGAAAGGAAAAACAAAACAAAATATGTTTGTTTATTTTATATGTATTGTTCTTGTTTTATCTTGTTTATATTACTATACCAACAAATCAAGTTTTTAATTTGTTAGGGGAATTTTGAATAAATAAAGTGTAATGAAATAAATAAAAAAGAATTTGATATATAGAAAGGAATGAATACAATTACAATGAAAGATATACGCATGGAAAGTATATATTCGGTTAAGCAACTCAAAACTAAATTATTGAAATCGGCCACTTTGTTATACTTCGACTATGCATAAAAGATTTGATTCCAGTCAAGCAATTGCGCTTCCTGAAGTAACAGATTAGTGTCAATAAATTTTAGACGTCGGTAATAAACATATTCGATGAAAGGTTAAAATTAACTCAATGTCGTCAAGCCCGAGACATATTAGTCGGTTTTTCGTCACTATGGCACCGAAATAAAAATGAGAATAACTGTTTTAATCATCTCTAAATTCCATAAATGATTTTTTAAGATGTGTGTGATAACATTGCAATAAAAATTTACCTTAAACTAATATTTTTGCTATGATGTTATTGTATAACAATAAGGATGTACTATATTTTGTTACTCACTGTTTTATAGGATATATATTAATTAAAGCAACCTAAGAAATTCTGATTAGGCTTTTGTGTAGCTTTAGTTTTTTCTGACTTGTGACCTTTTTTGGAAAATTGAAAATCTACGACCAGTATGGCGGCTGCAAATTTACTACCTCAACATGAAAGAAGTTTTTTCTATGTTACATTTGTACAATTCTTCAGATCATATAATATAAACCATTTTCTGATGTATGTTTGCTTGGTTAGTTTATATAACTTAGCTTGCTTAGCTTATATTATATATAACTTGTCCATAAACCAAAAGTTTCACATGTCATAAAACTACAAAAAAGTATTTTTTCGGCAAAGTTTAACTTTACTGCCGCTAGAGAGTTAGCTAAAGTCTTACTTTTTAGTCTGACAGCAAAAGTAATGTCTGGCGACAGCAAAAGTAACGCCATTTTTATTTTATATTACGGAGGTTGTAAAGATGCATTTGTTATGTGTTAGTTTGTTATTTTCTCAAACATATTGTATAACCATGACAACAAAAAATAAGTTGATTCTCATATTATGAAATTTTGAAAAGGCTGCTTTGATAAATAGTATATTATTGAATTAGGAGCTAAAGTCGTACTTTTTGTGTTGAGTCTATAGTTTGGCGGCCGACCGTAGGGAGGCCGACAATTATAGACGAAACACAAAAAGTCACTTTAGCTCCGAATTCAATACACTATTTTTTCGGCAAACGTTTAAATTTGTTTAAAAATATGAAATTAATGCATCAAATTTTTTAAAAATATGTTTTAGGTAATAAATTTTCTGAAATTAATTTTTTTTAATTTTTATTCATTAAAATGAACTGAAATGCATTCTGTTTTGAACAAATTAATAATATCATTTTATTTTACTTTACTGCCGCCGTAAAAATATGAAAATTACTTTACAGCCGCCGTAAAAATATGAAAATTACTTTACAGCCGCCGTAAAAATATGGAAGTTACTTTACAGCCGCCGGCAGAAAAAGTAAAAAATGACGTCACTTTTGCAGCCGCCGGCTAAAAAGTAAAACTTTAGCTACTCCCCAGCGGCAGTAAAGTTAAACTTTACAGCCGTTAGCCGAAAAAAAAATTTATTCATACAAATTGAAATGTTTTTTTCTCTTTTTTGGAAGTAATTATGATGATACAAATTCATATTTATAAAAAGTTTGATGTATTAATTTCACATTTATGAAAAATTTAAACGTTTGCCGAAAAAATAGTGTATTTAATTCGGACCTAAAGTGGCTTTTTGTGTTTCGTCTATAATTGTAAAACTATAGACTCAACACAATAAGTATCACTTTAGCTCCTAATTAAATAATGTACTATTTTTACAACGGTAGAAGTGTAAAAAATTATTTCAATGTTTGGTTGGCTGAGCATGAATCTAACCGTACCTTGTACTAAAAATTTAGCTTTACATGTTTTCTTTCTTGACGCCCAAAATACTATTGAAAAACGTATTTTGTGAAATTTGTAATTTTTTTCATCTGAGTGACTCAAAACGTCAGGTTATATTCGTGCTCAAGAAGCAAATATACATCAGAAAATTGTTTCTATTAAATAATCAGATTACTTTTATATAAGTACAACATCGAAAACACTTATCTTTTACGTTGAGGTAAATGGCGGCAATATGGCATAAATAGAATTTCGTAGGTTGCTCCTTTTCTTGAACAGAGGAGTATGGCCCCGTTGAGAGAGAATGCCATATATATAAATCTTTGTTGGGGATACATATACGTGTACAAAAAATATTCTATTAAAAATCTGAAACTTAAACTTTAAAAATTATTATATATTTTTTTTTGTAACACATGCACAAAAAATATTTTGTTCTAAAATAAAATAAACGAAAAATATATTTTTTCGGCAAACAGCTGTAAAGTTTAACTTTACTGCCGCTAGGGAGTTAGCTAAAGTCTTACTTTTTAGCCTGACAGCAAAAGTAACGTCATTTTTATTTTATATTACGGAGGCTGTAAAGTAGCATTTGTTATTTGTTAGTTTGTTATTTTTTCATACTTATTGTATAACCATGACAACAAAATAACAACTATTTCAATTTGATTATGAAATTTTGAAAAGGGTGCTTTGATAAAAAAATTTTATTCATACAAATTTAAATGTTTTTTCTCTTTTTTGGAAGTAATTATGACGATAAAAATTCATATTTATAAAAAGTTTGATGTACTAATTTCATATTTATAAAAAATTTAAACATTTGCCGAAAAAATAGTGTATTTAATTCGGAGCTAAAGTGACTTTTTGTGTTTCGTCTATAATTGTCGGCCTCCCTGCGGTCGGCCGTCAAACTATAGACTCAACACAAAAAGTATCACTTAGGCTCCTAATTAAATAATGTACTATTTCTCACATATGCCTATAAATTATTTTTCATTCCTGGTACGCACGCCTCTTTATCTGAGATTTGTAGTAAAATCTATTATTTTAAAATGATTATTTTTATAGCACATACTAAAATGTTAAAAACTATTCGCAAAACGTTAAAATAGAATTTTTTAAAAGGCCCATAATTGAAGTGTTCCATAATTAAACTTTCAATTTCTTTATTTTTTTTTTAGATTTTTGTTGTTTAAATTCAAATGGATGAATAGCATATGTTAATAGTCGGATCAGATGGCTATGTTTATATTTTTAAAATGTATTTATATTATAATATTATTTATTCTCTTTCATTTATTAATATGAGTTTATTTGTATGTTTTTTCCATAATAATAGTATGTATTATTGTATTGTCTAATGAAAATTTTCCTATAAAAAAATTATCAATATTCAATTGGTATGATTGCAATTGGTCAAATTGTTTTGATTTTATTAAAATTATTTTCAAATTATAATCACAATGGCTTTGATACTTTTTGTTTAAAAATCAAATTTTAAGTTAAATTCTTTTATTTCATTTAGTTGAATTTGGTTGATTGTATGGGATGGGGGTTTTTATCATCAGGGTTTTTTTAATCAGAAATTTGATTTATCAATTAAAACAATTAAGATTTATTGTTTTAATTGAAGAAAATGTTTTTATTTTATATAATACACAATTTCTTGTCAGAAAATAAAATAGTGTAATCAATTCGTGTGTAATGAATTTTATTCTCGCAAATTTAAAATTTTCGCTCGTGCCTCGCTCAAATTTTAAACTTTTGCTTGAGAATAAATTATTTCATTACACACTGATAGATTAAAATACTATTATTTAAACTATTTGTTTGTCACTTAACATGTTTGGTCGATTTTATGAAATCAAATTTTATTTTAACAGCTTAGTATAATTTAACAGATACATGAAATCTACCATAGATTTTGAGCACAAATATTAAAACGAAGATGGCGCACTTTAGTTTTTATTTAAATATTTTAAATATGTTTATATTTTATAAATATGTTAAATAAATTATATAATCAACAATTAAATAAATGTTTAATGAATTTTGTGCATTTGTTACAAAAAATAGTGTGTATTACTAGCTCAAACTGTGTTTCCAAATACGAGCGATTGCAAACTAGACTGTTGTTTGGAAAACGCGTTCGCACTAGTAATACAATCTACTATTAACGAAAAACATATCAATTCTTTTGTTGCTAAAATAAATCGAAACAAAAAGAATAATACTAAACTATAAGCTTCGATAATTTTAAATCTAAACATCGAATTATCCTGAGAGTCGTTACAATTATTTATTTAATCATTTCAAATTATTGCTGTCTATTTTCAAATTTTTTACTAGTTTAAAATAACGTATGTAGTGGGAAATGGAACTAAGAGTATAAAACTATAAAATAACTGTTGACATTATTTTTTTAAGTTCTTACAAATTGAATTGATAAATACGATTGTGATATTTATTAAATTTTTAATCTCAATTATTTATTTTATTATAATATATGTCATCGTTAACATATAAGCTAGTAAATATATATATAGTAGTTAGTCGCTTCACACACTTTAAATCACACTTTTAGAACACTATTTGTTTTCATAGATTTTTTCTGAATCGTGACACATGATTTCATTTATCAACCACCTTTATTTATCGTTGGAACGTCTTAAGATACAGGATGATGAAAAAACAGACAACTCCAAACAATCAGTTCTTTTCAATTCCTACAATTTAATTTTTAGCTTATATAACAATAAAATCGGCTCAGTACTTTTTTACTGTAGATCAGTAATACAATTCAATACAACAGTGTCGAGCAATTGTTTGATTTTTCATCAACCTGTTTCATAAGGCAGGCTTGAAAAAAAATTAAAAACGCAGAAAATTATTTTTTATTGATGTCAACAAATTCCAACCTCATTGCCCACATTATTTCTCAACAAGTGTAACATTGTTATTTGCTGTAATACGGCTGTTCCTCGTTTTAAAAACGGCTGTTCCTTGTTGGCATGCCGGTTTTTGAATGGTTTACTATTTAATTATGTAATAACTCCCAGTAGCCTGATTCTCTAAAAAGCAAGATAAATTGTAATGTGTAAACGTGATATAATTTACACAATCAAAAGTTTACGCTTAAATTTATCTTGGCACGCTTAAATCGTATTCTGTAAAAAAATTGCGCCCAGGCTAAAACTATTGTCAGAAAGATATTTTAATGTCAAAATAATTTGTGAAAGTGATAAATAACATACAAATAATATATAATAGTTAAAATGATGCAAGAAATTACGTGTAAAGAGATTGCAAATGACGCGATTAAGATTAAGAGACGCACAAAACTCGTTTAATGTATCTGCCGATTGCTTCAAAAGTTATAATCGTTTAACAAAATTTTTGGTTCATAATTTAATAGAGGAATTGCGGTCGTTCTTGCAACAGTCCCAACGAAATAGCGCCATTGAAGTTGTATCAAGGGTAATTGACACAAATTTGAGCACAAAATATATACGTTTTCCTCAAAGTGATGTGGGAATAAATAACGATTAACATGTGTATACTTTCATTTATATGTATATTTTTACAAAAATAATTAGTTAAAATAATTCATAGCTCTATAGGTTTTATAATAAGTTTGGCTAACTCCATAAATTCTATAAGGCAAAATTTTGCTCTATCGAGGCTCGTTTACTTCTAGTTTTGGTGTTTATAAAAAATAAATTTAAACGTATATAACCAAAACTACCAAAACATTCTATGACATAACCCGAGTAAGAAAAAGCTAAAGGGCCAAGCCTGGGCCAAGATCACGTCATAGCTTTTGAGCATCGGGCCAGGTTTAACATTTTCAAACGGCCCAAGCTTGGGCCAGGCTTGGACTGATGTCCTGAAGCAAACCAGGCTTGGGCCAAGTCTGACAAATAAGATTTGGGCCAGGTCTACCAAACCAATTTTGTTTCCAGGCTTCCTTTAAGTGTGTGGAAAGAGGTTGTGGAAAGGGTAACATGTATGAAAATAAAAATAAACGTAATATGGAGTGCACATGTTTACAATGCACTAACCTGGTGAATAACACGTAATATAATAAACTGAACCTTGGTTCAGTCTAGGCATTTACAACTGGTCCAGACCTCGCCCAAAGCTAACTAACCAAGGCTTGGTTCGCCAATACTGGTCCGAGATTGGTCCGTTGTTTAACATTGGCAGTTCCTACCCGGAAATTTTTCCCTTTATTTTTATTTATATCCATAAAACTTTTTACTTACTTTTAATCTATATCCATATTTATTTTATTTAATAAAACAAACTATAATAATTCACAAAAATAGTAATAATAATAGTTTGTGTTAAGTTTTTCCAAGATAAAATAATTGGGTAAAGTTTCCCGCATACTTATCTTAAGCGTTTACATTTTATCTTGAAAAAAATTACGGTGTTCTAATACTCAAAAACAGCAAGATAATTTAACGTTTACACGTTTACACTTTATCTTTCCGCTTAGAGAATCAGGCTACAGGTAACTTATGCAAAACTCCGCAACTTTTACTTTTAAAATAAATTTATTGTTAGCTCAGATTTCTTTCTGGTAACGCGTTTTTCAGTTTTTGGAATATTACATATTTGCTAATGTTTCTAAACAATTATATATAGAAACATTTATTAATTTTTTACAATAGTAAACTCAACATTTAGGAATAATATATTTTTTGTACCATAATTCTTTGTCAGAAAATATTTAGTCACGAAAGTTTTAGTTTAGAAAATTGTTAGTCACAACATTTAGGATTTATCGTACAGAAATTTCAAATCATAAATCATTATCACACCATGGACAAAACTTAATATAACGAATAATCTTGTTTTTAGTATTTTCACTTTTCGATTCATTGCAAAATGTTTATTTTATGTGCATATTCTGGCAATTGTGCTAGTTATTGCTATCATTTGTACCGTACCACTAAGCTTTTATTACAATTTGTTAAGATACATTATCTGTTTGTTTTTAATTAGCACCGTTGTTATTTCCGGTAGTTTTAAGAGTAATACATCTTCCTAAAATGTAAAATTATAAGAGTCATAAATTAAACAAGCTAACCAGTTATTTAATGGTTACTTGCGTTCGTATTACTTGAACTTGACTGATTTTTTTTTAACTTTAAAATTTCTTTCAAGATTTTTTTCTTTTCAAATATTTACAAGTATCGAATATACAGTTGAAATTACCATAAACTAAAATCAAGTTATTCTCACAAGTATAGTTCCATTCCTATATATAAATGTCAATTTATTATCCATAAACAAAAATCATTGATAAATCATATTTATTATATATAGAAAAAAAATAGTTAAAATAAATTATATATAAAAAAAATTTGTCTATTTTTATTTATTAAATAATATTATAAATATATGATAATTTATTTTTTGATTAAAATAATTCTTTTTTAATGAAATTAAAACAAATGTTCAAATTCAATTGAATATGAATTGTGAAAATAAAAAACTTATTGAAATTATTTATGAAAAATATTAAAAAGAAAAAAAGTTTATTAAAGTTTATTTATTCATTATATATTTATCTATATTTATTAACAGAATATTAAATAAATTGTTTAATTTTAATTATAAGATTATTATCATATTTAAGAGTTTAAGGAAATATATATATTATATTATTAAAATTATTATCATGAGTATGAATTATCTAAATTTAAATAAAACAAATCAAATGAAAACAATGAAATTATACATGAATAAACTTTGGAAATAAGTAAATAATAATAAAAAGAAATTAAAATAATTCAACATTACTCTTGTAAAGAATTGTTGATATGACAGTTTTATGTGATTACATTCTCGAACCAAAAGTAAAATTCTTACCCACTTTATTTTTGGCATTTCTCGAAGTTTCAGGATTCTAAAAAACAAAAAAATGTCCGTCTGTCTGCCGGCCGGCGTTACAGAGAGAATCGCTGGAGCGATGTCAAAATTTTTTTTTCTAAAAATAGGTTACTTAATGAGACGAGCTGAAATGACGATGTGTTCGATAACTGTACGGGAAGAATGTCAAAAAACCGTTAAGTGTGTCAAAACAAGAAAATGTACATATATTTTGCTTAAAAAATGTCAATGTTAAATGATAACGAGTAGTAACATTGAATGTTGAGAAATCTTGATGATCGGCATTGGTATGTGGGACCAGGAGCTTGATTATTGTATAATAAGTGTCAAAAAATACCGTTAAGTGAGTCAAAAGAATGATATTCATTTTTTTAACCAATTTTTCTGAGAAACATAAAATGGGAAACATTTTCGATTAGAAATATTTGTCAAATAAACTATGTATGACATGAAATTGGATATGGAATATGGTTCTATCCAGTTTCAACTCCTCCCAACATATAGGAACAGTTGGAAAATGTCAAGTTATTGGAGATTAAATATCGTTTTTTAACAAAATGAGTAGGTTTTGGATGATTCCAGATTTCATTACTTCTGAATTACAGGAAACAGTTGGAAAATAAGTTTGAATTTTTGATTTTGTAATTATTTTTGAAATTAGTTTTGGATTTTTGAAAAAAGTTTTGAAAAGATTTTGTAATAATTTTTGGAATACTTTCAGAATTTTGAAAAAGATTAAAATTTTGATTTTATTATAATTTGTGGAATACCTATTTTTAGAATTTTGAAAAAAGTAGGTATTTTTGGAATATTTTTAGAATTTGGGAAAAGTTTGAATTTTCGATTTTGTCATAATTTTTGCAATAGTTTTAGAATTTTGAAAAAAGTTTCAATTATTGGAATAATTATAGAATATTGAGAAAATTAAAATTTTTGATTTTGTAATTAATTTTGTGAAATTGTGGAAAGGTTTGTATATTTGATTTTGTAATAATTCTCAGAATTTCGGAAAAAGTTTCAATTTTTGATTTTGTAACAATTTTTTTTATTGTGCTTTTTTTTTTTTTTTAATGAAATGTGTTGTGTAGTAGGAACTACAATATGTGTCACAATAACACATAAAAACCTTTTAAGACCAAGGTCCCACAACAACATACGTTCAAAGGTGTTGATGGACGTAAATCTTTCTTTTTTTTGTTTTTTTTTATATTTTTTGTTAAATAATGGATAACTAAACAAAAAATCCTATCACTGACAAAATATGACATAGGCCAATATTTTATGATAGAATAGAGAAAAGAAAAGTAAATTAAAAGGTAAATAGCAAATTTTTCCAAAGTTTGCTGAAACAAAACAAAAATGTAGTTGCCAATAATCCAGCCGGTTGCATATTCCTTGATCCTGTGACGCACATTCTTTCTTAATGATTAAAGCCCACACATAGTTATATGAAGGCTCGTTTCTTCAAAAAAGCAATAGCAATACCAGTAAGCAATAGCAATAGAAAGCAATATTTCACAGCTAAGATTGAGGCTGCTACCGTTGACTGAATACAGTTCATCCGCCAACACCCATAAGATGTCACCTTGGCTAGTGATATCTCACTGCTATTGTCAGTGGTATGTAATATCTCACGTTAACTCATATGTTAATAGCAGGGACTTGAGTACGCGGGGTTGTCACACCCGTAGATCAAAACTAAAAAAAAAAAAATTTCAAAACAATAAAAACTGATCCCTCCATGCGGGAGATTCTTTTACAAAGAATTTTTTGTTTAAAATACATCGATGCCCAAAATTAAAAACAATGTCCTCATAAAAGCCTTTTGCCGAAAGCTATATAGAAATCCTTAGCTCAGATCGAAGTCTTGATATCTCAGAGCCAAGAAAAAACATTTCTTGATAAAGGTTACCTTAGGGGCTGTAATCTTGCTTGTAATAACAAATTCGTACTATAGTGTTATTTTATATATTACAAGAGAAAGATCTTAGAAAATAATTATTTTCTACCACCTACCATAAAAAGTCTGCTTTCGATGTGTAATGGAGACTGGACCTGCTGCCAAAAACACCAACAGGAAGCAAATGGAGGACTGTGTTCCTTGAGATTTTATATTCCAGCTAGCGAAAGTCATGTGGATACGAGAATGAGCGTCACCTATTCCAGCATAAATTAACCAATATTCACGCATTCGAGAATAAACAGACAGACCAAGAAAAATTGAAGAAGCCAATACCGTCACTATCCTCCAGAACTAGTTCTTTATTTACATATTTAATTATTTACATTTACATAGATATTAATTTATTTACATTTACATAGATATTAATAAAAATATGAGTGAGTCACTCCTTGCTGGTAGAAGATCCAATCTCTCAACACCTTCTTTAGCCTCAGCCTATCATCCTAGTTATTACGACGGCTTAATATATATTGTGTCTGTTGCACCCAAAATTTGCACTGTCGGGTGTTGAACGATAATTGTAAAATATTTATTTGATCCAATAAATTGTTGCGTCAAAATGAAAAGACGATCGCTGATAATAATTGTTACAATATATAATTGATCAAGTAAATTGTTGCGTCTAAAATGAAGGGACGATTATTGCTAGTAATGGTAAAATATATTTGATCAAATAGATTGTTGCGTCTCAACAAATGGACAATTGTTGGTAATAATGATGAAACAAATAATTGATCAAGGAAATTGTTGCGTCAACACGAACAGGCGATTGCTGATAGTAAGTAAATAAACTGTTGCGTCACAACGACGAATAGATGACTGCTAAACAACACAAACACGTAAAATTTTTCTACATGGCCATCAAGTCAAAATCGCCGTCCCGAAATTAGGGATGGTCATAACCACACACAATTAAAAAAACGAACAATCAAAAGTAATTATTATCACAATATTGATTTAATTCATTGACTATGAAATCAAATTTATTTATTACAAAACACAAAAACAATATATTACCTAAAACGTAAATATTATCACAATATCGATTTAATTTATTGACTATAAACTCAAAAGAACTATTTAATTTTAAAATTCACGACGGAGTGATCAGGTGCCAAAAATGTACATACAATATGTAGCTTTTTTTCCCCGGTTTTCCCCTTACAAACTTCCAATCGTTGTATTACTATATGTATCTGATAGATCACATACAGCAATAATAATTAGTAATCAGTGATTATGTATTAAAATTTGCTTTCAAAAATTCTTTGTCAAGAATTATTCAAAGATTATCTGAAAAACACTGACTTGCAAGAAATAACAATCATTTAAGTATTTTCCAAATATATATCAGCGGATCCTTAACGTCAAGTTTTATTCTCTTGTGAAAAGAGCTAAAGCATGTAGAAAATGAAATCGAAGGGTAGGTGTAGCTTTTATAATTTGTCTACCTACACCGTCACCAAATAACAAACGTTTCAACCAAAACCCCCGATACAGAAGCCTTCTTCGTTTTTAGCACAGTAAAAATCGTGAACTTGTAGCGCCATTTTGAAATTAAAACTCAATATAAAAAAAAAATTACAAAAAATCGCCATAACGCTTATAACGCCATCTTGAAAAATAAAACTCCAATAAAAAAAATTCAAAAATATTTAATCAAAAACACTAATCCAATTTTTTGCATATGGCATTGTTCATCGTTTATTGCAAATGGCGTGAATGGGTAGGGCTATGATATATCGGGGGTTTTGGTTTCATCGCATAAAGTTTCTCACCTGATTAAAAACAGCGGCGTAACAGATGCGTTAGTACACTTAATCAATTTTTGTTTTTTGTGATAAACAAATTTATGCAAATACTAATCTGCTCTACATAGTAAGTTTTTTATACGTCATCTATTTTCTAATTTCTAGCGGAATAGTAGTTGTTCAATTTAATCTCGTCGAGAAACCATGTTTATAGTACACGTCATCTGTTTTATTTAACTTAATTGTCATTTATGTAATTTTTCTTAAAAAAAAAATCTGTCATTAATTTATTTTCTTTGTTGCTAGCTTTGTTGCCGCTAGTTTCTAGATTTATATATTGAATCTACTTGTTGTGCATTGAATTTTTAATAAACAATGCAAGCTATTTTAAACATTTGTGTCAATTTAGATCTCACTCGTCCGATGATGATGTATGGTTAATTTATTTCAAGGTTATTTACGTAAAACGCAAACAGTTAACCAAAGAGTGGCTCACTTACAGCTGTACTATAGATGAAATAGGTAAACAAGATGAGCTTTACACTCATTATCACAATCACACACAGATAATTGAGCAGCCTAGTAGAGATCCCGACATTCCCGGCCAAAATCCTAACTTTCTTGATTTGTTTTTGACAAGAGGTTTAGTGTTCACAAATGTCAAAAAGAAATTTAAATTATTTAAATTTTATTCTAATCCCTTAGTTAGCATGGTATCTTCGGATATTCAGAGACATTAGTTTATAATTTATTACAATTTACACTAACATGCCAAACTTTGAAAAAAATTCAGAAAGTATTTTTTCAGCAGAAGAGCAACTCTCTGATACTTGTCTTCCTGAAACCTCCAAACCAGCCTTCTAAGGGAAGGGAGTTTTATTGAGCTACCTCAGGCCTTGTGGAAATGTTGTCACAGCACAATCTATATCTATTTCTTTTTCTCTTGTTTCTCTGTTCTACGTGGCAAGTATCCTTGTATATTCATCTCATCATCTGGTTTACATAACTTGTTAAAATGTCTCCATGCTTCTGTTTTTAGATCGGATAATTTCTTGCAAATTACCACTTAGCATCCCTGTGCTCTTCTAGACACGAATATTTTGGTGATTGCTCGGTTTACTTACCCTTACAGATTACTACAGTGCGATGTAGTATTTAATACGCTCTCCAACAGTTAAATGCTCTACAGTTTGTTTTAGATTGTCCTCAAAAAGATCTTGTTTTTAAGATGCTAAACGGAGCTGCTTCTTTGTTTGTACTGATTGATTTAAATTGATATGCTTTATGCTACAAAATTCGATCAACAAAATCCTTGTAAGAGAATACGCCAATCTATTATTCCTTTATATATACCTAGTATTTCTGGTTTTTGTTTAAGCCCCTGTACGAGTCCTAGTTGTTACTTATTGAGCATCTTTTCCCACCACAGCTAACGTTGCTATGACGTACTGTGATTTCCTCTAGGAGTGAGTATTCTTGGGCGAGGGCCAATCAACCCGTCGCTCAACAGTTAGATGTACAAATGCTGCTCATCACACACACGCCGGTGGTAACGATAAAACCCGACTGAAAACTTCCACCATTTCTGCAGCTCGGGGCCTTAGGCTTCTAACCATACGAAAGATTTCCCGGTAGTCTATCTAGTATATACATAGAGAGAAAAGCCGTAATATTGTGAAGGACCGTGGTCCGTGATATGTTATCATTTCTTCACCACAAACTTATAAGTACCTCCCTCGATCTTAGTTGAAACTGTCTTGAGCCAGTTGACTTAATGCTCGTCATCAAAATCTACCACGAAGGAAATGCCTTCAAACTAGATGCCAGTGGTGTGGTCCCAGTCTTTTAATATTAGTTTTATCAGGGTTTGTTTGAACTTTGCTCATCTTTTCCACTTAGCTTGGTCAATTAACAGGAAACAAAATACGAATAATAAAACAAAAAGCTTACTGTAACATGTCTTCAATTTTTAAGCATCGTAGCCACATTGTTATAAACTTCTTATAAACTTCCTAGCAAAAAGCGCTGTTCAAAAATTGGGGTTTTTAGGACGATGTCGTAAGTTTTTCAGTAGCGAACAACTTCTTTTAATATACAAATCTTTTATACGTCCCTGCATGGAATATTGTTCTCACATATGGGGTGGAGCATACTTATGTAGTTTGAAGTGTCTTGATTCTGTACAGCGGAGAGCAGTTAAATTGATTGGTAATTCAAATCTTACCAAAGACCTTGAT
The DNA here is from genome assembly GCA_963693315.1 of Diogma glabrata. NCBI lineage: Eukaryota > Metazoa > Arthropoda > Insecta > Diptera > Cylindrotomidae > Diogma > Diogma glabrata. The sequence goes on from OY856186.1 coordinate 347,266,010, forward strand.
TCCTTGCAGTATAGAAGAAATGTTGCTGATTTGACGATTTTCTACAAATATATCATGGATGAACGGGTTTCTGAAGAGATCAAATCGATTTTACCTAAGCCTGCAAACCTATCGCGTCATACCAGAGCATCGGTAGCGGCCCATCCTTTTACGGTTCAAATAATTAGATGTAGAACTGTAGCCTTCCAGCGCGACTTTTTCAACAGAGTCTCTCATCTCTGGAATTCATTACCTTCGTGTGTTTTCCCTGATAACTTTAACCCTCAAAAGTTCAAAGTCAACGTTCATAAATTTCTAAAAGAAACTTAATTCTCAATTGATTATAATCCCTAGTTGGCATGGTATCTTCGGATATTCAGAGACGTTAATGTATAAATAATTATATTAACACTAAACATGCCTAACTTCCAATAAAAAAAAAAAAAAAAAAATAACATTATTTGCGGACCAATCCAAAATGTTTCATGAGTTCAATCGACTAAGGTTGATGTTGTTTTTCTGGGAAAACATTTCCAATCCATATCGTTCAAATTATTGAGGCTACCCATTTTTACTTATAGATTAATTTGACTGTAATGCATTATTCAATTTGAAATATACTCCTCATGGTCTGATCAAATTTATCTACATGCCAATAATTATTTGTATTCCAGAGCTCAGCAATAATATTGATTCTCTTTTGGTTGTTTGTTGATTTACCTTAAATTTATAATTATTTGCGTTAAACATGTAAAGACGAGAAGTGAATCGATCATCGTATCCACTTGGTAAAAAACTTCACCAAATGATTTTATTAAACAATTTTCAGCAAAACTCATTACATTAAAAATAAATAAATAACAAACTCACAGTTTAATTTTGAATAATAAAAATTAGCACCAATTCATAGCAATTAGATTTCGTATAAAAAAAATTATAAAGGATTATTGTTAATTAACTTGATAATTTTTCTAATAATGATAATCTAAAAATTGGCTTGATCGCACAGAATGACCGATATTTTATTAGCGAGAATTTTCTATCTTCGTTTCTTTTCAAACATATATTGATCACCATCCAAAGGTTATTCTGAATTTTCATCACACCATCTCAAAATAATGAACCAATTGAATGAGAATATATCAAAACAGCATCTTTTATTGCGTCATTTTTATTCATATAACAAAAAGCAATACACATAAAACCACCAAAAATCAAAGGCTACAATTTCATATTTAATAAATTCTGAACTGGTGCAAACTCTACATTGGATACTTTGATGAAAATTTCATATTCTCTCGTGATATGATATTTGTGTGACGTAATTTCTATTATTGAGGTAGGTCAAAAATAAAATAATAAATTGATTTACGGAATTCTTTGGATGTTTTTCTTTTTATTCATGCATTTTCATTCATTCATTTCATTACATTTTTTCGAATTGATATAAAGTAAAAACTGAAATAGGATAATAAGTTTTTAGGTAGATTTCATATAAAAATCTACCTATTGCAATGGGCTTCATCTCGGAATTTCGGAAAAATTTTTGTGCCAAACGACTATATATGATAAGCGGAGACAAAAAACAAAAAAAAAAAAATTTATATTTATATATATATATATAAATATATATATATGTATATATATATATATAAATATATATATATGTATATATATATATATATATATATATATATATATATATATATATATGTATATATATATATATATATATATATATATATATATATATATATATATATATATATATATATATCTATATACATATATATATATATATATATATATATATATATATATATATATATATATATATATATATATATATATATATATATATATATATATATATATATATATATGTATATTTATATAAATATATATATATATATATATATATATATATATATATATATATATATATATATATATATATATATATATATATATATATATATATATATATATATATATATATATATGTAATTTCTGGAGGTAGATGGTGGTGCTGTGGCAATTCTCAGTTGTTGTTAATAAAACACACCACAGTCACGATTTTATAACTCAATTTATTAACAATTATTTATATGACTTTACTAACAATTATTTATAGGTTTTATTTAATTTTTTTATTAACTTATAAGCTCACTCAAATAAATTCAATTTATGTTTTGCTTTTTGCAAAGCTCGGAAAAGAAGTGATAGATCATTTTCTTTATTTTTGTTACTTTACCGCCAAACCATAAATGATGGAAAAAGTTCCATTGAACTAAATCGGATTTTCGATTTCGAATTGATTAAATAAATTAATTAATTAATTTATCGTATGGGTGGCGTGAATCTGATTAAGTAGCAGATGGTTCATGTCATGAGTTTGCGGTGATTAATTATTTAGATTTAAATATATTAACCACTACAGTACCCCGCTCGTAGATGAAAGCCCCCGTTTAGTGTGTCTGTTCGAAATGAACAGCTTTGTGTGTTCGAGAAGCTGGTGAACGATCAGCTGAACACAAGATACCATACGCTGGCTTCAACCTGTCGATCGAGACAGATTGTTGTTTGCCTTTGATGTCGATAACGAAATGTTTTCGTAGACGTCGTATGATTCTGTAAGGACCTTCATATGGGGTTTGTAAACCAGTGCATACTCTATCAACCCTAACGAAAACGTAGTCGCAGTTCTCTAGCGACTTTGGAACAAATATGTCGTTTTGTTTGGTTTGTCGTGTAGCTGTTGGAATTAAGTTGTTCATTGTATCTCGAAGTTGATCAATAACTGTATCATGAGTAGGCAGCTGTGAAAGAGGATTTTCAACGAAGAACTCACCGGGCAGTTTCAGTGTTTGTCCGTAGACAAGTTCTGCGGGTGAGCACTTCAGATCTTCTTTCACTGTAGCTCGAATACCTAAAAGAATGATTGGTATTTCGGAGCTCCACTGAGTGGTGTTGCCTCTAGCCATAAGTGCGGCTTTTAATTGTCGATGGAACCGTTCTACCATTCCGTTCGCTTGTGGATGGTAGGCCGTTGTACGTATCCGATGTGAGCCTAAAAGTTTTGTTAACTCGGAGAAAAGTTTTGACTCGAATTGTGTTCCCTGATCAGTTGTGATGTGCAGTGGAACACCGAATCGTGATACGTAATTATTAACAAATGTCGTGGCTATGGTAGCAGCGGACATGTCAGACATAGTGAAAGCTTCGGGCCATCGAGTGAATCGATCAACGCAAGTTAAAATATAAGAACATCCATTAGAAGGAGGAAGAGGTCCTACGATATCTATATGGATGTGTTCGAATCGAGATTGTGGAATTTCGAATTGTCCAGTTGGACTTTTTGTATGCCGTTGGACCTTAGAGCGTTGACAAGATAAACAAGATTTTGTCCAATGATTAATATCTTTATTAATACTGGGCCAAAAATATCTAGCTGTAATCAATTTACGAGTACCGTTGACACCAGGATGTGACAAGTTGTGTAAAGTGTTAAAGACAGTTTTGCGTAATGGTTCTGCGATGTATGGGCGATTGTTACCCGTTGATGTTTCGCAGACTATTTCGAATCCTGGAAGTTTAAAAAGCTCTAGTTTCATTGATGAACTAGCGTGACATACGGAACCAGAAAGTAAATTCTGAAGTTCTAAGTCTGCTTTTTGTGCAGTGATGATAGCATCGTAGTTGAAGTGAGTCTCAACTGATGCGGTTTCGTTGTTGGATGCACGAGATAATGCATCCGCGACTGTGTTGTCTTTACCTTGCACATGCTGGATATCGGTAGTAAATTGACTAATAAAATCTAAATGACGAGATTGCCGTGGATTTCGTTCCGTTTTAGATTGTATTGCGCGTGTGAGAGGCTTGTGGTCGGTGTAAATTGTGAATTCACGACCTTCGACAAAATACCTGAAGTGTTTTATAGCTAGGTAAATTGCGAGTAGCTCTCGATCGAATGCAGAGTATTTAGTTTCAGCGTCTGAAAGTTTCTTTGAGAAAAATCCCAGTGGTTCCCAACAATCATTATTACGCTGTTGTAACACTGCTCCGACAGCAATGTTCGATGCATCCGTAGTGATACTGTATGCAGAATCGTTACGTGGATGAACTAATAACGTGATATTGCCCAATTCAGTTTTTAACTTGGTGAATGCTAGTTGACATTCGTTTGGCCAAGTAAAATTTTTCGGAGTCTTGGGCTTCTTTAGTAAAGCGGCCAAGTGTGTATGAATTGGGGCAAGTGTTTCAGCTAGTTTCGGTATGAATCTATGATAATAATTTATCATACCGACGAATTGCTGAATACGTTTGATTGATGTTGGTGCTGGGAATTCCGTAATGGCATTAATTCGTTCTTGAGAAGGCAGAATGCCATTAGGTGTTATCGTGTGGCTGAGGAATTCGAGAGTGTTTACGCCAAAAACGCATTTCGAACTCTTTATGTGAACGCCAAACTCGCCAAGTTTCTGGAAGAGTTGTTCCAAATGGAGTTTGTGTTGTTCCTCATTTATTGATGCCACTAATATATCGTCGATGTAGACGAATACGAAGTCTAAATCTCGAACGATTTCGTTTATGAAACGCTGAAACGTTTGTGCGGCATTGCGTAAACCGAATGGCATTCGAGTGAATTCGAAGAGGCCAAATGGAGTTGTGATAGCCGTTTTGTGTATATCTTCATTCGCGACAGGAATGAGATGATAGGCTCTAACAAGGTCAATTTTGGAAAAAATTTTGCAACCATACAAATTCATCGAAAAATTTTGTATGTGCGGTATCGGATAGCGATCAGGAATCGTGACCGCGTTTAACCTGCGATAATCTCCACATGGTCTCCAGTCGAGATCTTTCTTTCGAACCATGTGAAGCGGACAAGATACAGAGGAAGATGAAATGCGACAAATTCCAAGTTCAACCATGTGTTGAAATTCAGTGAACGCAGCTTTTTGACGGATAGGATCTAGTCTGCGTGGTCTTGATACAGGCAAGTGCCCAGTGGTAACAATGTGATGGACCACGTTATGCTTGACCGGTAAATTGTAGTTCGGCTCTGCTGTTAGGGAAGGATACTTCTTTAGTAGCAGGCCGTAATCGTTGTCGATCGTATAATGGATGGGTGTTGGCGTATCAACACTAACCATTGTGGCATGGATTGACAGCTGGGTAGCTGAATCAATCAGCCGTTTACGTTTAAGATCAACAAGCAGGCCAAATTTACTGAGAAAATCAGCGCCAATTATCGGACGATTCACTTGCGCTAGTACGAAAGCGTGTGTGAATGTTCGTTTTAGGCCGATATCTACCTGTAGGAGCTTTGTTCCGTAGGTATTGATTATCGTGCCGTTGGCAGCTGATAATATTAGATCCGGAGATTTTGAACTGAATGTTACTGATTTATAAAGATTGACTGGGAGCACCGAAAGGTCTGCCCCCGTGTCTATAAGAAAGGTTTGTTTATTGGTGTTGTCATATAAGAATAGACGGCTGGAATACTTGGTATCGACCACAGCCGTCTCGACCTCGAGCCTTAACCGTTTTTTGTATTTAGGGATTGGTCTATCTCCATTGCGCTCTTGGATGCACTCTGACCAAATGTGCACGGAGATCTGCATTTGCGTGCTGCAGTTCCAAATGTTTGATGGTAGTAACATATACCATTCTTGTTCCTCGGTCTACTTTGCGATCTCGACCGTAGTCGGTATGGAGATGATGATCTGCCACGATAGTTTGAATTGGTGAAATAGTTCCGATTTCTTGAACTAGATCTTGATCGCTGAGTTAGTTGGTTGAACTGTCGTTCTAGTTTTTCTAGTCGATCTTCTACGGTGTCACGTTTGACTGAGCGATGCTGACGAACCTCATTTATTTGCGTTCGACTATTGCCAACTGCCATCGCTTCATACATCTTATCCCCATCATCGCCATGGTGTCGATTGTTGTTGAATCGGGTATGGCAGCTAGTGGTATTCTTATTACCTCTGGTAAATGGCGAACCCAGAGCGATCGTACTAATTTTTCACTAAAATTAGTACCAGCTAGCTGTTTAATATGCCGTAGCTTTTCGGATGGTGTTTGATCACCTAAATCTTGTGCTGTTAAGAGCATTTCTAAGCGTCGCTCATCCGATGGTGCAAGCCGATCCAACAATTTTTGTTTAAGATGCTCGTACTTGTTGGTTTCAGGCAGTTGAGCAATCACATCTGAAACCAGTTCGCAAATTTCAGGGTTAAGTGCGTGAAGCACGTGCAGATACTTTTGGGTATCCCTTTTGATACCCTGCATCTCAAAAGTTTGTTCTGCGACTTGGAACCAAATTTGTGGTCGTCGTTCCCACAACGGCTGCAGTTTCATATTAGAGGCAGAGCCAAGCTCTAAAGAGTCGTCTCTTTTCATATCTTGAGCTGGACTCATTTTTTCGTCGTCCGCCATTTGGTTGACGGTAAGGTAAAGAAAAATAAGTAAACGCGTAATAGAAAAGTAAACGGGAGTCGCGAGTACAAGAAATTTTCTTTTTAAACCCGTAAGATCAAAATTGAGTAAGCTTGTTATATATATGTACAATAGTAATAGTTGGAGAATATAGTTAAATATATAATGAATGTAATAATAATAATTAATAATGTAATAATAATAATGAATAATATATAATGAATGTTTAAACCTTTGATTTTAAAAAACCAATATGAATAAAATTTGAATCACTTTTTCCAAATAAAATATAACGAATTGAAATATAAAAAAAAATCTTATATTCAAAATCCCAACACCTTAATGTAATCAAAGTAATTTAATCAATGAAATTTATTCCAATTCAATTCAATAAAAAAATAAAATTTCGTTTTATTTACGTTAAAATTGTAATGAAAAAAAATATTAATTATAATGAGAAAAAAAATATTGTTATCTGTATTTCAAGGTGAGTTGGTCCAACGATGAAAATATTGATGTCCAAAATTTCAATGTTGAAGATAATTTTGTTTCTGCTGCGTTTTTTTATAATTTCATAAAATATTTCGTAGTGTAATATATTTGTTTTAAATATTAGTTTTTTGATGTTAAGATGTTTTTATTTTATAACGAGTATTCGAACAAAACTTCAATACTGCCAGCTTTAATTATTGTTGAGACAATTTCACGTGGCTGTCTTTCTCTTGTACCACGTTAAGCGTATTCTCCAAACATAAAAATCCAAACATAAAAAAAAATGGCGTTACTTTGTTGTTTATATAGTCGTATTGTAATTATGTTAATTGGATTACGTACCTTTTAACCTGATACCATTTGTACCAGGTTTTCCAATGAACAAAACGTTTAATATTTTGCGGTAAACACCGCCGCCGTGGTCACCAATGTAATTTCTGGAGGTAGATGGTGGTGCTGTGGCAATTCTCAGTTGTTGTTAATAAAACACACCACAGTCACGATTTTATAACTCAATTTATTAACAATTATTTATATGACTTTACTAACAATTAAGTATAGGTTTTACTTAATTTTTTTATTAACTTATAAGCTCACTCAAATAAATTCAATTTATGTTTTGCTTTTGCAAAGCTCGGAAAAGATGACTTTACTAACAATTATTTATAGGTTTTACTTAATTTTTTTATTAACTTATAAGCTCACTCAAATAAATTCAATTTATGTTTTGCTTTTTGCAAAGCTCGGAAAAGAAGTGATAGATCATTTTCTTTATTTTTGTTACTTTACCGCCAAACCATAAATGATGGAAAAAGTTCCATTGAACTAAATCGGATTTCGATTTCGAATTGATTAAATAAATTAATTAATTAATTTATCGTATGGGTGGCGTGAATCTGATTAAGTAGCAGATGGTTCATGTCATGAGTTTGTGGTGATTAATTATTTAGATTTAAATATATTAACCACTACATATATATATATATATATATATATATATATATATATATATATATATATATATATATATATATATATATATATATATATATATATATATATATATATATATATATATAGATATATATAATATATATATATATATATATATATATATATATATATATACATATATATATATATATATATATATATATATATATATATATATATATATATATATATATATATATATATATATATATATATATATATATATATATATATATATATATATATATATATATATATATATATATATATATATATATATATATATATATATATATATATATATATATATATATATATATATTAGGGTGGCCCTTAGATTACACTAGAATTTTTTTTTTCATTGTACAGTTTGCGGCACCCTCCCATTTCGTGTGAATACTCATAAAAATATTATTTGCAAAATCTGATATCAATCGGTCAATTCTAAGACGTGCCTCCGACCACTTAAAGTTGAGAAATTTTGTTCTGGACCCTAAAAAAAATTATTTTTTTTGTGCGACACCATCTCATTTCGTGTCAATACCCATAAAAAAATTATGTGTAAAAATTGAAATCAATCGGTCAACTCTAAGGGGTGCCCGGCCACTTGGAGTTGAGAGGTTTTGTTGTGACCATTATAAAGAAAAATTAAAATTTTTTGTACCACACCCTCCGATTTGGTGTCGATACCCATAAAAATTCTATGTGTAAAATTTGAAATCCATCGGTCAACTCTAAGGGGTTCCCCCGGCCACTTAAAGTTGAAAGGTTTGGTTGTGGCTATTACAAAGAAAAATTTAAATTTTTTGTACGACACCCTTCCATTTGGTGTCGATACCCATAAAAATATTATTTGTTAAATTTGAAATCAATCGGTCAACTCTAAGGCGTGCCCCAGGCTACTTAAGTTGAGAGGTTTTGTTCTGGCCATTATAAAGAAAAATTTAAATTTTTTGTACGACACTCTCCCATTTCATGTCAATACCCGTAAAAATATTATTTGCCAAATTTGAAATAAATCGGTCAATTCTAAGACGTGCCTCCGGCCACTTAAAGTTGAATAATTTTGTTCTGGACCTTAAAAAAAAATTTAAATTTTTTGTGCGACACCCTCCCATTTCGTGTCAATACCCATAAAAAAATTATTTGTAAAATTTGAAATCAATCGGTCAACTCTAAGGGGTGCCTCCGGCCACTTAAGCTTGAAAGGTTTTGTTCTGGTCATTACAAAGAAAAATTTAAATTTTTTTGTACGACACCCTCCCATTTCATGTCAATACCCGTAAAAATATTATTTGCCAAATTTGAAATCAATCGGTCAATTCTAAGACGTGCCGAGGGCCACTTATAGTTGAGAAATTTTGTTCTGGACCTTAAAAAAAAAAATTTATTTTTTGCGCGACACCCTCCCATTTCGTGTCAATACCCATAAAAAATTTATGTGTAAAATTTGAATTTAATCGTTCAACTTTAAGGCGTGCCCCCCGACCACTTAAGCTTGAAGGTTTTGTTCTGGCCATTACAAAGAAAAATTTAATTTTTGTACGACACCCCCATATTGCGTGTGAATACCCTAGAAAATGTTATTGCAAAATTTGAGATCAATCGTTCAAATCTAAGGCGTGCCCCCGGCCACTTAAACTTGAAAGGTTTTGTTCTGGCCATTAAGTGGCCGGAGACGCGTCTTAGAATTGACCGATTGATTTCAAATTTTGCACATAATATTCTTACGGGTATTGACATGAAATGGGAGAGGGTGTCGTACAAAAATTTAAATTTTTCTTTATAATGACCACAACAAAACTCCTCAACATTAAGTGGCCGGAGGCACCCCTTAGAGTTGACCGATTGATTTCAAATTTTACAAATAATATTTTTATGGGTATCGACACCAAAGAGAAGGGTGTCGTACAAAAAATTTAAATTTTTCTTTGTAATGGCCACAACCAAACCTCTCAACTTTAAGTGGCCAGGGGCACCCCTTAGAAGTGACCGATGGATTTCTAATTTTTAACATAATATTTTTATGGGTATCGATATCGAATTGGAGGGTGTCGTACAAAAAATTTAAATTTTTCTTTATAATGGCCACAACAAACCCCTCAACTTTAAGGTGCCGGAGGCACCCCTTAAAGTTGACTGATTGATTTCAAATTTTACAAATAATATTTTTATGGGTATCGACACCAAATGGAAGGGTGTCATCCAAAAAAATTAAATTTTTCTTTGTAATAGCCACAACCAAACCTTTCAACTTTAAGTGGCCGGGGGAACCCCCTTAGAGTTGACCGATGGATTTCAAATTTTACACATAGAATTTTTATGGGTATCGACACCAAATCGGAGGGTGTCGTACAAAAAATTGGAATTTTTCTTTATAATGGCCACAACAAAACCTATCAACTCCAAGTGGCCGGGGGCACCCCTTAGAGTTGACCGATTGATTTCAAATTTTACGCATAATATTTTTATGGGTATCGATACCAAATGGGAGGGTGTCGTACAAAAAATTTAAATTTTTCTTTGTAATGGCCACAACCAAACCTCTCAACCTTAAGTGGCCGGGGGCACCCCTTAGAGTTGAACGATTGATTTCAATTTTTACACATGATTTTTTTTTGGGTATTGACACGAAATGAGATGGTGTAGCACAAAAAAAAAATAATTTTTTTTAGGGTCCAGAACAAAATTTCTCAACTTTAAGTGGTCGGAGGCACGTCTTAGAATTGACCGATTGATATCAGATTTTGCAAATAATATTTTTATGGGTATTCACACGAAATGGGATGGTGCCGTACAAAAAATAAAAATTTTTGTTTTTAAGGGCCACCCTAATATGTATATATATATATATATATATATATATATATATATATATATATATATATATATATATATATATATATATTTATATATATATATATATATATATATATATATATATATATATATATATATATATATATATATATATATATATATATATATATATATATATATATATATATATATATATATATATATATATATATATTTATATATATATATATATATATATATATATATATATATATATATAAATATATATATATATATATATATATATATATATATGTATATATATATATATTTATATATATATATATAAATATATATATATATATATATATATATATATATATATATATATATATATATATATATATATATATATATATATATATATATATATATATATATATATATATATATATATATGTATATATATATATATATATAAATATATATATATATATATATATATATATATATATATATATATATATATATATATATATATATATATATATATATATATATATATATATATATATAAACGATATGAGATATAACGAAAACTACCGGCACTCTCACGTTCGCATTTGTTGAGGTAGATCAAAAAAATTTTCTGTACTTGTGTGTTTTAATAATATCTTGGACAAGTTCGTGAATCAGAAAAATCCAACACGTGGTTAAGAAACTAGAGGCTTTTTTCTGGAAAAAAATTGATTTTTTAAAACCGTTATAACGGCCGTTTGGATACTAATATTTCAAAAAATTTAACAAATTTAGAATTTTTGGAATCTTTTTAATCAATTTGTTTTAAAACTAGACCTCTGCAGTTAGAGGTTCTTGAGTGAGCGGCTCCAACAAAAAAACTTGCAAAAAAAAATTTTATTTTGAAACAACCGGCACTCTCACGGTCGCATTTATAAGGCCAGATCAAAAAACCTTTCTAAAAATGTGCGTTTTGTTAATATCTTGGACAAGTTCGTAAATCAGTCCAATCCAACACATGGTTAAGAAACTGGAGGCTTTATACTAGAAAAAAACTCTGTTTTTTAGATCCGTTATAACGGCCGTTTGGATTCTAATATTTTTAAAAACTTCATAAATTTAAAATCTTTAAAACCTTGTTAGCCAGTTGCTTTCAAAAAAAAGACCTCTGCAGTTGGAGGTTTCTGAGTGAGCGGCTCCAACAAAAAAGCTTGTAAAACACAAAATGCGTTTGAATCAACCGGCGCTCTCACGGCTGCATTTGTGGAGCCAGATAAAAAACCTTTCTTAAAAATGTGTGTTTTATTAATATCTTGGACAAGTTCGTGAATCAGAAAAATCTGACACATGGTTAAGGAACTATAGGCTTTATACTAGAAAAAAAGTGGTTTTTTAATCCGTTATAACGGCCGTTTGGATACTAATATTTTTAAAACCTTCATAAATTTAGAATCTGTGAAAACATTTTAATCCGTTTCTTATAAATATAAACCTCTGCAGTTAGAGGTTTTTGACTTGTTGGCTTCAACAAAAAAGTTTGCAACACAAAACTGTCTGATCTCGAAATCTACCTATTTCTAGCGGATATACGTGCCGCTTGGACTTTTTTTATTGAGTTGTTTTTAAGAGTGTTTTGATTCTTAGTTTAGAGCAGGAATCGAAATAGGGCCGATAGTTACATTGTTCTCCACTCTAGGGAAAATGTTGTTTTGGTTCCGCTTTAGAATTTGTTTCTTCGATTACTCGGACATAAAACATTCTTCAAGGAATGACTTGTACCATTTATTACCCATTCTGCTAGCTACTCTGGGTCAACATATATTGCATTTAAAAGTAGTAAATATAGTTCAATCAATTGTTTATACCCATGCGCAAAACTTTAAAACAATGTTAAATGTTGAAGGACTTCAAAAATGTTTAAAGTCTGATGATTGTTTGGTTAAATTTATCACCGTAGATTGAGGTTCAGGCGAGAACCCAAAATAAGAAAACAATCTTATCGTTTTCTTTGTCACGAAGGGTTCAGATCGTTGTCTCTTTAACCATGTAGAACTGGATAGATTGATTTAACCAAATAGTTTAACCACATATCCTATTCTTAAGAACGTCTGAAATCTTATATATCTTCAGATTCTCTTTTTGAATAAAATCTTCACTTTATTGATAATTGTTTAAAATCTATTTAATAATCAATTCACTTATTACTAAAATATCTTATAAACAAAATAATTTTTTATTCAAAAATTTGAACGGAATGAGTTTTATAATCGGACACAATACATTTAAAATCTTTCGTAACCGCTATGCCGGATACCCATCTAAATTTGTCAGTTGATCCTAACGTTTGAACTATTTTTCCATTTGGTTCGTAAATATCTATTCGAGTATTTCCTCCATCACCAACCCAAATAAAACCAAATTGATCAATTGCTAATGCTTCTGGATATGTGAATTGTCCGGGATTTTTGCCGAATGTGCCGAATTCCGACAATTTTTCACCGTTTTTGTTGAAAACTTTTACTCGTCGATTGCCACTGTCCAAAACAATAATCTGTAATCAAAAGAAAATATGTAAAAATTCTACATAAAGCTTTTTATTAACTCTTACATGTTCTTCATAAACACCAACACTTGTTGGAGCTTTTAAATCAGTTACAACTGCTTTTGTTTTGTTTCTGATAGCCTTTACAACCTGGTCTCTTTCAATCATACCAAATTGTAGAGTTACTGCTCCTGTTAATGTATCTAAACATTGAATTCTGTCGTTGCCAGTATCACAAATTAAAAGGGTGTTATTAGTTCCAATGGCTATTCCTTCGGGTGATCGCAAGTATCCTTCTAAATCACCTTTACTACATAAAGATCTTAACAACTCTCCATGTTCAGAAAATACAAATATACAGTGCTTCCATTTATCACAAACAAAAATTTCGCGACGTTCACTCGAAAAGCAGATAGAATTAGGAAAAATCATATCTTCATGTGAAATTCTATGTATTATCCTTCCTTTAACCGTTTCAATTCCATAAATCAATCGACTATCAGAACCAGCAATGTATAATAAATGTAAGCCGGATGCTTTGTGTGTCCATGGCGCTAATCCAATTCCGATGGACGTGAACATTTTGACCACGAAAATTTAGATTTGAATCGTTTTTCTTTATAATATGTTTTTAATGATTCGTAATCATGAAACCCGGTCTTCGGTCTACTTTCTGTGTCCTCAGTATAAACGTTTTGATTTTCGCCTTCTGTCTCACCGCCATCTGTGTTCTCATCAGTTGTTGGTGTGTGTATTTCTATTGTAAAGTTTTCTTTATTAAAAATTATTTTACTTTCTCCAATTTTTATAATTTTTTGAAATATTTCTGTTGTGTCTCTATGTAGATTTACGAATGTTGCAACTTTATCGTGATTGGAATCGGTTTCGGATATATTTATTGATTGTTTTAAATCGTTAATCTCTTCTAATATTGGAAGACCCAGTTTTATTTCTTTTTCTAGTAGCCCTTCTGCTTGTTCTAAAGAAGTTGAAGAAGTTTTATGTTGAGCAATCATTAATTATTTAATATTTTTGTAAACCTCACCTATTAGAGATCGTCCGCTTTCTTGTATCAACGAAATTTGTTCTTCGACAAATGCAGTTATGTGATGCTTTAAACTATTTATGCGATCCTGTAAACAAATATAAATATATAAAATCACAGACTTGTTAAAATTTTTACAATCAAGCAATGAAATGCGTGGACGCATTTTGGACGCATGGAAGGATCAGTTTGTGTTGTTTTGAATTTTTTTCAAAAATGTTTGATGTACGAGTGTATCAAACGACGCCTATTCCAGTTCCTGCTTTTGATAAATTAGCTAACGTGAGATATCACATATCTCTGGCAACAGCAGTGGTATATCACTAACCAAAATTATATCTTAAGGGTGCTGGCAGTTGAACTCTATTCAGTCAATGTTTATGCCTTCAATCTTGGTTAAAGAATATTATCTGATGATGACACGCTATTGCTTGCTAAAAAAGACGTGCCTTTATTTAACTCTATGTCTGGGCTTCCATTGAAGAAAACTGGGCTGGATTATTTTCAAAACTATTTTAGTTTTGATCATGCAATTTTTTAAATTAAAAAATTAAAAACGTAAAAAAATTTACGTTTTAACCTTTATTTTATTTTGATTTGACAGTTTGTCGGCCAATGAATTTAAAAATGACACTGACGAAGAAGGTATGTATTTATCCCAAACACGTAAAGGATAAATTGAATTTTTTCTGAGAAAAATCCAGCCATACCTTTAAATTGAAAAAATTCAAATTATATCCTTACTTACTTAAGTTAGGTTGCTCACAAAAAACCTCAAAACTATCAAAAAAAATAAAAAATAAAAAATTTTAAATAATCGCCACCCAATAACATAAAAAAAAATGAAAAATATTTTTGTCTAAAAACATTTGAAATCAAAGTGCATTTTTTAACTTTAACTAGTGCACTGAAAGAAAAAAATCGATTAGGTTAGACAATAATTTTGCATACATGATGACATCACATTCGGTTGTTGTATTTTCAAATTTGGTTTTTGAAGATAAGCCACCCGAATTTGAGGTTATTGTGACAGTAAAATTTCGGATGACACAAAAGAGTGATAGGAACAAAATCAAAATATCAAGTTATTGCATACTAAATGTCTATTTTTCAAAGACAGTCTTCTTTAATAAAACTAATTAAGTCTTAACACCCACCGTATTCTTAATACCTTTGTACCCTAGAGGTGTCATCCCCTTCATATATTTCAAATGAATTCATAACAATGTTTTACCAAAATCCGTTTAATCGCTTTAAAAGACGAGTACGTTATTATTATTACATTGGATTGAATGAAACGATTAAAACATGTTAAGTTTTTATTATCGACTACATAAGAATAATGAAATAAACAAAAACTAAATATATCTTGTGATGTGTACTAGTAACATAAATCCATACGGATCGACTTAGAAATTAAGTTTCCGATTAAATAAAAATTTAAGAAATACAAATCATAACTTTTGCCTTTGGGTATTGTTTGTCAATTTATGTTTTTATATTAATTGCGTACAGTGTCATGAATTGTTATCGTTTAAGTAGTTCGATCTTGAGGTATTAGATAAGGATTTGAGTTTTGCAAAAATTGATGTAATAAAACAACAATGAAAAGATGGAACAATCAAAGTCTGAACACGAAGTGTTATGAAATGTTGTAAAAAAATCGTAATAAAAAACTAGAGTTAGATTTTAAATTACGATTAATTTGTATTTTGCTAATTCAATATTATAGTGTGTGGTTTCATGAACAAAGTAAACGATAAAACCGTCAGAGTTATCGTTCTGTGCTAGTAAATTTTCTGCCTCGAAATATTAAAGTAAAACTTTGTTGCTCGAAAATACGTGATCAAGATTATTAATTAAATATTTTATGAATATATAAAAAATTGGAAAATTGGAAGAAAAAGCAGCGCTTCTGAACCTGTGATAAATATTTACTGAGCCCGGTCTGTAATAAATATTTACTGATCACTTTAGTTAGATCAATAATATAAATAAGACATATACTGTCATTATCTAGATATCAAATGTTTTGTGCTTTGAGTATAATAACAATGGAACAATTGTACTCTAAATCGGTGCTATTCAACCGAGATGGTTCGTGTACCATTAGTAGTCTACAGAAAAAAATTAGTGGTCCGTCAATTTCTTTATATTTATTGCGTTTTTTTGACTCCTCAAATGTGAATACTGTTTCACAAATTGAAATTTTTTGTACGATGGCATATAAAAATTCTATTTTCATGCAGGCTTATTCTTTTGTGAAAATGCTTTTTTTCCACTAGTGTAAAATCATTTTCGCTAAATAACAAATTGTAGTGGCTCTGGTATTTTCATATAATTTTACAAAGGATTTAAAACAAAGCAACCAGGAAAAAACAGAATTTGAATTTTGAATGTTTTGTTGTCAATTATTAATTCAATAATTTAAACTTTAAAAAAGTTTATCATTCTCATCAGGGCTAGCCGACTAGATAAACTACCAAAAAATGTCAACGCTTATAAACCAAAAATTAGACTACATTTCTAGGGAAGTATAAAAAACAAAAAATTTACATAAACATACATTTAATAGATTCAGGTTTAGTCAATTAGTTTCTCTAGTGATCACTGTTGTTGTTATACTCTAGCTATGCTAGTATTGAATAACAAGCTTGTATCGGTGAGAAGAAGATGACTAGTCTTCACTTGTGTCTATTGACACATAATCAACAATTAATTCAGTAAATTAGTTGTGATACAACATCACTCCGATGAAAAATCTCCCATCATGAATATAAGAACTCAATCTAAAAAATTATGGTGCAAATTATGAAATGTTTTGCAATCCATACAATTTTCGACCGATCTTTTAATTATTCTGGTACTAGAAAAACTTAAATTAAAGATCTTGGTGGCTACTTTTAGTTGCTATATCGTTCATAGTGTTTAAATTTTCTCAGAATGAGGAAAGAGAGCCACAACAATAGGATGTATTGGCTTACTTGAAAATAAAAATACCCGATTTCAGAGGCTAAAATGAGGTATGTAGAGGCTTGGGCCAAAAAAAATTTTACTAGAAGTTTATTATACTTGTTAAGCACTACTTACAGTTTAATTTTTGTGTCATTTGAGATCGCCAGAAAAAAGTGCCACTGGTTTGAATATGCAAAAAAACGCAATTTAGAGTTTAGGTGAACCTAGAGGGCTGAAAATCTGCAAATAGTTTTTTTTGCTAAACTCCCACAATATACTAAAACTTAAGGAAAATCCAAGACCCCTCCCCATAAAAGTCGGCGAAAAGTAAAAATATTACTCATATATATACTATCATAGAGAATATTGCATTTCCTACTCGACGCTCACGGGTCTTGTGAACAAATGTTTACTCACGAAAAAGCACCGTTTTCATCTCCTGTAGCAAAATCTACTATTCTGTCATCCCATATCCAGAAAAAGAAAACTAGTACTTTTTCGTCATCCCTTTTATTTATTTTAGTAATAATACTTGCATAGTTGGGCGAAACCGTTTAGAAAACTGAAAAATAATCTTTTTTGATTAGGAAGGAAAGTATTAAATATGAAGCAAAAATGAAATGTTTGAGTATTTGAAAAAAAAATTATCCTTCCGACAACTACAAATAAAGGTTTTTTTTTGTTTTTCTACAACCATAATTGTGTGCGTTATTAGTCTTAACAGAATAAAATAAACAGCTGTTAATTTATTCTGTTGAGTGATTGCTACGGGGTACAATATTAGTATTTTATTGGGTTTGTGTTTAATGATATATTTTATTTTTGGAGCAAAAGTTTACAAATTAGCAAGGAAATAAAATTCATTAAACACGAAACCAATACATTCATTGGTAAAACAAGTAAAATGAAAAAAACAATTAATTGTGTTTTTTTACTATTAATTTCAAACAATTAAATAAACTTTATTCAATTCCGATGCTTATGTAATTGTTTTGTAATTTGAAAATGAAATGATATGATCTACAATCTACAAGTTCTACTACTAATACTAATGAGAATTGAAAAACTAAAAAATTTAAAAATGGAAATTCAATTTAATTTAATCGTATTAGCCTGTGCCTTTTTCAATATTCGAGAAAGGAACGTGTGTATTTGTTTGAATTTATTGTATTTTTATATAATAAGAGCGAAAATGTTTTTGTTGGTTTTTTATAAAATAAAATCCAATTATTTATAAAATGCAATCAAAAAATTTATTGCAGAGTTCAATAAAATGCAATAAATTGTTTTATTGTGTTCTGCAGTATTCACGCAACAAAATAAAATGAACAGCTGTTTATTTTATTCCATTACGACTAACGCACACAATTGTGGTTCCAGAAAAACAAAAATAAAGTTGCCCGAAGAATAAAATAATTTATTTGATTTTATTGTAATCTGAATAATCTGATTATAGTTAAAACAATAAATTCAAACTAATGCGCATGTCCTTCTCTCGAATACTTATAAAGGCAAAGGTTACTATTTTTTTTAATTCAAAATTAGGCATGTTTAGTGTTAATTATAATAAATTATAAATTAACGTCTCTGAATATCCGAAGATACCATGCCCAACTAGGGATTGGGATTAAGTTTGAATATTTATTCAGTTTCTTTAAGAATCTTATGGACGCTAACTTTGAAATTTTGAGTATTAAAGCTATCAGGGAAAACCCATGAGGGTAAAGCAATCCATAAATGATTCCATGTTTAAAATGGATTAAATTTGCATTGTGAAAAAAATTAGAATTTTTATGATTTTTTATAATTTTTCAATTCTCATTCGGTGTAATACTACCGAAAGCAAAAATCTTGGTTGATTCAAACATCTTGCATTGTTAATCGAGCATTAAGTGAAAATTGGGGAATTAAATATGTTTGTGATTGAATCAACCAACGCCCCGTATTTAAATTAACAATTTAACCGTTGTTGATATATTTTTTTATAAGTATCACAAACATATTTGATTTAACCATGTTTGTAGTTGAGTAAACTATGATTTTATTTTCGAGCAACAATGCCGTGGTTGATTTAATTTTCAATTGACTACAAACGTGGTAAATTAAAAGTTAGACTAAAAATAGTGATATTGGATACGTTTGTGATAGAATCAAGCAATACTCCGTATTAAATCTATTGGTTTGGTACGTCCTTGTTTTGTTTTTGCTGCTATCGATGTTTGTATGGGTTCGTTTTTTCGTAAATATAATATTTGAAATTTTTTATATTAGAAGCATGTATTTTGCGACAAACATTTTTATGTTTAAAGATAGCGTTCATATATTTACGTTCTAAATAGGAAATGTATGAGTATGATATTATTTGTAAAGGATGCATCCATTTTTTCGCCATTTTTTTAATGATACAATTTAAAAGACCGAAATTCAGAAATCAAAAAACTTAAATATTTGAATTATGTGTAGAAAAAAATACTAATTTTCCATAATCTTCTCATTATTATGAAAAGTTAAATTAAAATATCGATAAATCGACATGAAACAAGACAAATAAAAAATATAATAATTTTTTTAAATCACTAAAATTAAATATGGAAAGGACCTCTTAATTTAACAAGACTGTTGACATTTTATTCACAAAAAAATTTCTTTCGCACATAATTTTATGTGCAGTTAATATTAAAATTATTCAAATCAATTAAACGCATGTAAATTATTTCCTAAAATGTTAAATAAAACCAGCCATGTTAGAATATATAAAAAACTTTTTATTTTTCTATTCTTTTGTTTATTATTATTATCATTAAACGAATTTTGTTTCTCCTCCTTTTTTATTTTAACAAACACAATAATTCTCAAACAAAAACATGAACAAACTCCTTAATTCAACTATGATTTGTGATCGTTTGAAGAAATTGATCACACCGTTGTTGATTTAAATAATGAAAATTGTTACGTTTTTTTAAATAAATTGCAATCTACATTGGTTAAAAACCACGTTCACATTAGACGCAAAATCAAACAAACTTTGTTGTACATTGTACTAACGTTTTTTTTTCGGTGTAGTACATATATCTTTGATGTCATTCATTGTAGATCATTTTATTTTTAATATATCAAACAGTTAAATAGGTATCGAAATTGAATAAAATTTATTACTTCGGTCCTAAGTATTACATTCATGAGCCAAAAATGAAATTCTTACCCCACACTTTTTTTGGCATTTCTCGACGTTTTAGGACCTACTGATTCAAAAAAAGCAAAATGTATGTCTGTCTGCCGGCCGGCCGTCCGTCCATCCGGCCGGCCGTCATTACCTACGGCCTACGCTGCAGAGAAAACCACTGAAGGGATTTGAAAACTTTTTTTTTCTAAAAATAGGTATACTCAAGGGACAGGCCTAATAGGACGCTGTGTTCGATAACTTTACCGGAAGTGATTCGAAAAAATCATTAAGTATGTCAAAAACAGCTGATTTTCATATTTTTGGCTTAAAAAACGTTTATTTTATGTGATTACGAGTAGGAACATCGAATTTGGAGAAATCTTGATGGAAGGGCTTGGTATGTGAGATCAAAAACTAGATTATTGCATTATAAGTTTGTCAAAAAAATGTTGTCAAGTGTGTCAAAAGAAAGACTTTTATTTATTTTTTTACCCAATTTTTTGAAAAAAAATAAAATTAATTATTTGTTTGAATGAAATTTTATTATTATTATTGAGAATTATAGCATTATAAGTTTGTCAAAAAAATGCTGTCAAGTGTGTCAAAATAAAGATTTTTATTTATTTTTTTACCCAATTTTTTGGAAAAATTATTTGTTTGATTTGAAATTTTATTATTATTATAGAGAATTATGGCATTATAAGTTTGTCAAAAAAATAATGTCAAGTGTGTCAAAAATGATTTCATTTATTTTTTTAGCCAATTTTTTGGTAAAAAAATGTAGCTGTTTTTATGACGTAAATGTAATTGAACATGAATTTGGACATGAACATTTTTGAATTTGTTATGAAATATTTTTGGAATTTTGGAAAAAGTTTGTATTTCTGATTTTGTAATAATTTTTGCAATATTTTTAGAATTTCGGAAAAAGTTTTAATTTTTGTTAAAATTTTTGGAATATATTTAGAATTTTGGAAAAAAAAATAGAATTCTTTTATACATAATTTTAAAATTTTGAAAAAAGTTTCTAAAAAGAATATATTTAGAATTTTGAAAAATTTTAAATTTTTGATTTTATCATAATTTTGGAAAAAGTTTCAATATTTGATATTGTTATAATTTTTGCAATATTTTTAGAATTTTAGAAAAAGTTTAAATTTTTGAATTTTTAAGAATTTTTGGAATATTATTAAAATATAGAAAAAGTTTAAATTTTTGATTTTATTCTAATTTTTGGAATATTTTTAGAATTTTGAAAAAAGAATAAAATTTTTGAATTTTATATATATTTTTAGAATTTGAAAAAGTTTCAATTTTTGATTTTGTAAAAATTTTGGGAATATTTTTAGAAATTTGAAGAAATTTTAAATTTTTGATTATATTATAATCTTTATAACTTTGGAAAAAGTTTCAATTTTTGATTTTGTTATAATTTATAATAATAATATTTTTAGAGTTTTTGAAAAGTAAAACTTTTGATTGAGTTACTTTCAAGTAACTCTTTGATTTTGTAATAATTTTTGAAATATTTTTAGAATTTTGTTTGAAAAAAATTTGAACTATTGATTTTATTTAATTTTTACAATATTTTTGGATTTTTGGAAGAAATATGAATTTGTGATTTTTAAATATTTTCTCGAAACGATAATGGAGAGGTTTGAGTAGTTTGCTGATTGTATAATCTCTTCACTAAATTATGTTATTATATGATCTGTTTTAATTTTCCAACAACGTATTGATATTTCGTGTTAGTTTTGTAATAAATTTTTAAACAGAGATAAAAAATACATGTTCTTTAACAAAAAGTTATGTTTGATATACATCGCTGCCCAAAACTAAAAACCGTGTGCTCATAAAAGTTTTTTGCCGAAAACTATATAAAAATCGTTAGCCCAGACCGAAGTTTTGGTATCTCAGAGCTGTGAGATTTCAGCCCCTCCATATTTTAATTGTTAGGAATGGTACAAAAACAATAAAATAAAATTCATTGCTTTTTTTTATTCGATTTAATTGTTTTACCAATGAATATTAAAATAATTGAATTTTATTCTTTTGAAATTTGTAAATTTCTTTGCTCGAAAAATAAAATATATTATTAAACACTGACCCAATAAAACACTAATATTGTATTCCACAGAAATCGCGTAACAGAATAAAATTAACTGATGTTTATTATATTCTTAATTACGCACACAATTATGATTGTAAAAAGCAAAAATAAACCTTTATTTGTTGTTGTCGGAAGGATATAATTTGTTTTCAAATATTCACACATTTAAATTTTGCTTTGAATTTGATGCTTTCATTCTTATTAAAAAAAAGATTATTTTTCTGAATGGTTTGTTCCATTATGCAAGTATTATTATTAAAATAAATAAAAAGGGTGACGAAATAGTACATTATGATGCTAGGACGTAAAGCTAAAGATTTTGGACGGATGTGGAGTTTCGGCTAGCGCCTCGATTTGCACCCACATTAAGTCCAAAATAGCTTACGTCCGTGCATCATATACTATTTTTTATTCGCCGCAAGCAAAATATTGTAAGAAAAGTTGTTTATTCTAAATTAAAATTACAAATTTTCATAAATTTTAAAATCAAAATATGTGGAACAAGTAACCTTTGAAAAAATATTTATTATTTTTTCCAAATTCTATGACAACAAATGATAACAACTATTTTAATTGGATAATGAAATTTTGAATTTGCGGGTTGCTTTGATAAAAAAATTTATTTTTCATAGAACTTAAACAAATACAAATGCTTTTTACTTTTTTGGACGTAGCTATGACGACAAAATAAATAGCTGAAAAGTGATACTTTAAAGCCGCAAATCACAGTAATAAAGTAACACTTTAATATATAGGCGAATAAAAAAGTATTAATTTTGTTTTTCTGCATATGGAATGAAAGAGAATAA
Source organism: Diogma glabrata (assembly GCA_963693315.1). NCBI lineage: Eukaryota > Metazoa > Arthropoda > Insecta > Diptera > Cylindrotomidae > Diogma > Diogma glabrata. The sequence goes on from OY856186.1 coordinate 347,289,359, forward strand.
TAGAATTGACTCGAGGTAATCGACCCTAAAGAATCGAGAACGATATTAAACATATATAGTACATATTTTTACTGTTTTTTGTGAGTGAAAATTCGTTCACGTAATCTCAAAAAGTTTCCATCTCGCATAGGACGTGAAATGTTTTCTACGATAGTAAATTATTTAGTATAAACTATTAAATTAGAAATCGAAAACATAACATTAAAAAATTCATATTCTATTTTTTCATGGTTGCTTTGATTTCAAAACTTACATGAAATGGCTACAACAATTTGTTATTTAGCGAAAATGATTTTACACTAGTGGAAAAAAGCATTTTCACAAGGCAATAAGCCTGCATGAAAATAGGAGTTTAGCTATCGTAGAAAATATTTTAATTTGTGGAAATATTAGTATTCACATTTTAGGAGTGGCGATATATATATATATATATATATATATATATATATATATATATATATATATATATATATATATATATATATATATATATATATATATATATATATATAGATATATATATATATATATATATATATATATATATATATATATATATATATATATATATATATATATATATATATATATATATATATATATATATATATATATATATATATATAAATAAATTTGCGGACCTCTAAAGTTTTTCTGCGGATCACTAACGGTCAGCGTTTCGAACCCAGAAAAATTTGGGTGCAGCTTCAGGTTCGGGTTCAATACATTAAAATTTAATGGGTTCGGGTTCGGTTCGGGTTTGGGTTCGGGTTCAAATTTGTTACAAAAAAAACAATTTTTCCGAATTTTTTTTATGAATTCATTATTTTTTTATGTTACATTGCATACCGTATTTATGTTACACACATATTTATTTTGGAAAAAGATTTTCATTTAATTTTCACTAAATTCTCACTATTCACAATTCTCTACTGAAACAAATAATAACCAAAATAAACTTGTTTGAAACAAAAAAAAATTCTGCGAAATATGAAATTTCTTACGCAAACTTCCTAAATTTCCCTATTAAAAATTGAGCCTGAACCACGTTTTGATTGGGTTCGGGTTCGGGTTCACATAATTTTAAAAAAATCTTGCTCCGGAACGGGTTCAGGGTTCGGGATCGTTTCGGGTTCAAAACCCTGCTAACGGTCCGTGGAAAGGAAAAACTTAGCTAAAGTCAAAACGCCAATGTTATCAAGGATCACGCCGAAAAAACATGTTCTATTTTCAATTGAAATGTTGTCTCAACCTGCCGCGGGGCAGATATGGCGAATCGAACTCCGAAATCGATATAAAAGTTGTACATGTATACATTATGGTGTATTTGAGACAAACGCACGTAATGTTTATGTGAAAATTAAATATAATTCAATTAATTTGAAATACTTTAATTTTTAAATAAAAAATTTATGATATGGTCCTGCATTTATCATTTTATTTACTCTTTCCGTATAATTCTCTTGATTCATTATTACTAAAGAGTTCTCTTTATCGGCTTTAATGTAGACCACTGGTTAATCTTTCAGTTTTTTAATTATTTCTTGTTCTGCGTTGATTGATGTGGTTTTTTGGTCTTTTAGTTTATTCTGTTTTGATAATACTTTTTTGGTGTTGAGCCTGATGTTTTGTTTGTCGATGGTTTCCATTCGTCTTATGAAGGTTTCCATATTAGCAATTATATCTTCCTTGGGAGCAAACTTAGATGTAGGTGCATACTCTAATCCCTTGTTTAATAGACTTAGTTCTTTTTTAGAAAAGATTTCTAAAGATAGGTTTTTGACAAATTCTGGAATCGCTTCTACTGTGGGTTGGGCTATGGTTTGCTGCTGGTTTGTTTTTCTTGAAAATTAAAATGTAATGCTGTTGTCACACAGATAAAAATGAAGCTATGATTGCAGGTCATAAGTTTTGTATAAGATAACTATTAATGGATGGGTTTTTTGTAAACAATTAAGCTTAAGTACATATTGGAAATCACTTGAATTTTGCAATTCGAAATAACTTTTCATATTCTCTAAAATTCCAAAATTCTAAACTTTAGAAAAAATTTTGTGTTTGGATTCAAACCCACATTCATCAGAGACACAGGTTCAAATACCGTGTGTCTTACACAACCTAGCCAAAGCGGCGATGACGAAACATATTTTAATTTTGATGTTCAGATAATTTCTAAATTAAAACTTCATCATTTTTCATATTTGCTTAAGTTGAATCTTTCATCTATGCTTACATATGTTTGAAATTGCATTTCTTTGGGATTTTTTGTATTAAATTTCTAGATATTACGATATGTGAATTCATAGGATGAAAGAATATTTCGTCAACATCTACGTCAACATTTTAATCAACATCCTAAGTCACGAGTGTAAAGTCATTATTGATTGTTGTCAATCAATACGAAACTTAATATCTGACGTAAAGACAATATGTTGTTATATTTTTGGTTAGGAAACTTTGTAGGCATGTAGTATTCTTTATTGGTACGAAATTTTACTATTAGTTTTTCGACAGTAAATATAATTAAAAAATAATAGACAAAAAAAAACATTTTTTATAATTCACTAGATATTTTTGTGTCAGGTGAGTTGTATATATACAAACTTTGTGATATTTAAATATGATAGACAAATATGAAAATATTTAATATGAACATAAGGTTTAGTATATGATTAACTTATGACAAATCATGACCATGAGATTTTCGGTCTCTCGACACTTCATCAAATTTCAATTGCTAGGAATATAAATGCCTAGTTTTATAATTTCTTTTTATTACTAAGCGCTATAAATTTATGAATTAGAGGCATATTATTTTATTAAAAATAGTTATATTTTGTTCTCTAATAAGTATAGAAAATGTTTACAGCAAAATTATTTCTCTGTTCCTAATTGGTCTGTTCCATGCTACGTACACGATACTCATAAAATTCTATGAATAATATTAATAATAAGCTCCTTAGTGATTTTATGAACAAGTTTACCTTATAAGTATATAATACACCTGGCTTATTCACGGTTGAGAATTAACGTAATTTAAGCATGGAATATACCCTATTAAGCATAAAAAAAACCTAGATTTCTATCTGTGCAGGAAAATGATTTCATGTAGTTGTCCGAATCATCATGAAAGTGTTTGTATGTATTTTTTCTGTGTTTGAATATTAAACTGCTAACTTTAAGATGTCATCCTCATTAGTCATTACTTTAATTTTTCTTTTATTGTAGTTATTTTTAGAATGGAGTTTTACCATTTGTTGTGAACGAAATCTTGTCCCGCGGACAACTAATTTAGTTCGGATCGATTCAGTTATTTCGATTTTATCACAGTTTACAAAAATCAATATTTCAATAATTCTGGATTTTTCAAAGGATCAAAAAGTTTTGGAATCAACGTTGTGAGTTTACGCAGAAAAACAATTATTTTAAGGATGATAGGATATACGATCACAAAATAATCTAATTAGGTTGCTTAAATCCTACGTAGTAGAGCTGATGCTGGTGTTGTACTCCATCATTTTTACATGTATCATCCAAAAAACTAAACACCGAACTATAATTATTGAATGGTAACGGTGAACTATACTGATAGTCTACACATTTGGTGTCACGCATCCACCCACGCACAGAGATAATGATCTTTTGATAATGACCACTCAAGACAATTTGCAATTTAAGAAGGGACGCGAAATAGAAGTCAATTTTTCAGTTAACCCAAGAGGAACTTGGAAATACAATTCCTTTTTATGGTAAAATTATTGGATCTTAAGTTGAAAATATAGCAAATCAGATGATGCGAGAGTGCGTAACATGTAGTTTGGTCAATGATGGAAAACCTAGCTAAGTAATGAACCTACTAGCTATCAGCTAGCTTGGAGTAACATTGATAGGACCAGTCTTATAATTAAAAACTTTTCAAAATGTTATTCCTTGCTTTTTGCACTTCTAAACGTTTATGGTCATAAAAAGTTTAAAAAAAAAGACGCTATCTGTTAGCCGGATGGCTTAAAAATATAAACCTGCTGGTCGGTTTCCAAAAGTTTGTTGCCTTGTTTCAAAATATTTTTTGGCTTAATGCAAACTTACACATTTGCATTCAAATCGTTTAGTTTAAGTGACAACGAGTTAGTTGTATCTTTCAATGTAGTATAAAGTTAATGGTTTCCAACTATATGCAAGATTAGGAACTCGATTACTGAATTGTAAATGTGTCCAAGAATTGTAATGTGTGTCCCAATATCATTTTCAAGTATATTACATTGGTATATTACAATCAAGGTCCTTTTTTGGTGTAAAATAAACGCGAAAAAATTGAGTATCGTCGATTAAGTTGGATAAAAAAATCCTGTTTAAAGAGATAAGATAAGAAATTTCCGATTCAAATATTTCTTCTTTTATTCTACTAAATGTAACGTTTTGTATGTAGTCCATAGTGTCCTTTCCGTCGAACATCACTTATAAAATCAACACAGACGAAATTCTTTTACTTCATATCTTTTTCCTTTCTAGATTATCTGTTCTGTCTGTAACAAATAGTATTTATATTTTATGCGCCGTCAGTTGGTGAATGTACATAAGTCATAAATACGCCAAGAACGCCAAGTTCACCGTTATATTAAATTTCATTTGCAATGAAATTTATCATAATATTTATCCATGGATCATAAAGTAAATGAATTTATAACTAACGATTATCAATTTAATAACAAAAGTAAGATTATAATACTTTTGATATCTTTCAATTATTTTGATTACAACCAAAGCTGAATAGATAATATATACTTTCCTTTAAACGAATTATTACGTCAGTCGTTATCAAAAACTAGCGGTTATAAAACTTTGTTATTCTAATAGTAATAGATAATGATTTTGATAAGAGTTCAACCTAAAAGTCCTTACGAAACAACAACTTATTTTACCTTATACGCTTCCAATTTATGATTGATCTTTTCTTTTCCTCCATTTAATTGTTGATCCAATTTTCGAATTTCTGCTAGAAGCTCATTTGTATGTGTGTTCCAACAAAGCTGACAAAATGACTGTTCACCAAAGAATCATTAATTCATAATTTTGCTAAAGCTTATCCGTCTGGTCTTACCTGTTTACAATGGCGACATTTTTGCAGATTATTACCAGCAACAACAATTTGGCATTTGATACAACGAAATTCATAATCAGGAGTGGCCTAAATATTAAAAAAATAGCTTTTGATATATTGTTGTGTTTTTATATTGTATTAAAATGAAGAATGTGAAGACCATTCATTAATCAATTAATTATTAAACGTAAATTAAGAAATATATGATAAGATCATTGATAAGATACACACATTTATATAATTTAATAATGACAAAAATAATAATTGTTTCTTACCTGAGCTAAAGCACTGGGGCTTGTCGCCGTATTTCCTTTTAATAACTTTAATAAGGAATCAATGTATAAATTAGACGGCAGAGAATCAATATCAGTGATGTTTTGTACCATTAAACAATTTGGACATCTTATTGAATTTTTATCAAGAAATTCACTTTGCAAACAAGCCAAACAAAAGGTATGCTGGCAATTTAACATTTTCGGTTGTTTTAAACGATCCAAACAAACAGCACAAATTACCAAATCTTCAAGTGGCCCTAATGATGGTCTTTTAGTTGTTGTATTATTTTGATAATTTACTAAATTCGTTCCAGTTGTACTTAAATTACTCATCGCCCTTACAATAACAGGTGGCAAGTGTTTTGAACCACTACCACTTCCTGATGTTGCCGATGGTGATAGTGGTGGTGCGGTTGAATCATATGTGATTAATGATTTTGGACGATTATCGTTTATTATATTCAACCGTTTTTTGAAAACAAACCCTCGTCTTGATTCTAATAAATCTGGTTTTGATCCCATCGTATATACAGACTAAATATAACTAAACTGTTAACAGTGATTATTTGAACAATACTGATAAAATTAAAGAAATGGAAATTTTAATAAGAATATAATCTTATCACAAACATTTTTACGAGTGTTTTATTTACCATTTGATAATAAGAAATTGCAATTTAATTATTATTGTTTTAAAATTTTAATTCTCATTATATTAATATGCAATCTACCATTTTATTTATTATTTAATTTTGATAAATAATAAATACAACACATAATGTTTGTCTCATAATGTTTCTCTCACATTAGCATTAATCCCAATAAAAGTAATTAGGCATAATTAGGCATGATCAACCTTCTACCAATAAACTGTGTTTAAGATAATTATATCACGTGTTTCACTTATTTCACATGTACGATAACTATTTCACATGTTTTTTATGGCATGTTTGCCATCCAAGAGATAGCTACAAAAACAGTCTCTGTATAACTAGCTCCTACTCTCCGCTGCGCCACGATTTAAATAAATAATTTAAATTAGCTAACAAATACGAAAACCACTTCATTCCATATTGATTGAGTTTTTACTACAATGGTTTCAATGGCTGTCATTATTTTATCTATGCTATCATTAGCTTTGATAAAATAACAACAAGCTTAGGATTCAATTTTAATACTTCATTGAGAACTTTGTTACAAAAACTTTGATTTTTTTATTTCAAAAATAATCAAAAAAAAAGAACTAATAATTTTATATCATTTCTATAATAAATTCATGGACAATTTTGAGATAACGATTGGTTAAAAGCTATATTCAGTGAAAAACATTGACATGTGCTTTTGATTGAATAAAAGTGGATCTATTTGTTATCATATCAAAAACCTTGTCTAATCAAAACTTTCGTTTAATATTGATACGAAGTTTTTCCTGTTATTGAGATAAAAACCATAGAGTTAATTGTTATTTTTAATCAAAACGGAAATCGACCTAATAAAACGTTCTTAGTAATTCCGGACCCACATGGATAGATATTTATCTAAGGCGACGTAATCTATCATGAAGGGTTTTGATTGGAAGGACGGATTTCACTTGACGTAATAAACTAGTAACGGTAGCAGTGCATACAAAATTTATAGTTATGTATGCAACAAGAGCTTTTATGAGACATTAAAGAGCCAGGTAAGGTAACATATTCGAGGTCGTTAGTGCCAAGGATGTTTGAACCACCAAGCTCTTTAAGGTTTCACAACAGCGCTTGTTTCATATGTAAAAATGTTTGCTATTATATGCTGGCTATTATATGAAAAGATTCGAACACCTACAAAGAAGTGATCCAGTTTCAAGTTTTGCGTGTATATGCAAATTGCAACTCATTATCACTCAAACTATAAACAATTTATAAGTAAAAATTTATGCAAATAATTTTTAAAGAAAATTAATGATTTTATGACATACTTACAGTTGAACTTTAGAGCCTATCATTCTTTCGGCTCCACGCATTAATAAAACATGTATTCAAAAGTTCCTAAATATATTTAAATATTTTTATTATTAAAAACTTTGTTCTAATACCTATTCAACGACCTATCATTTATGAAAATCGATTGAGTAGTTTTTCTACAATCGCTCGTCAAAATGCACTCACATCACAATATAACAAAAAATTGAGGGGCACCCTGTAAAGACCCTGGTCGAAAAAAAAATTCTAAGAGAACTTGTATGTTTTATTTATGAAAGACTATCTATAAACAAAAAATAATCAAAATTAAAAGGGGGGGGTCAAGTCAAAATTTCCCAAAAATTTGCTGAACTTGTGTGAAATTGCTCATATGTTACACATACAACTAACAATATTTTTCATTCTTCAAAATTGTAGATTTTTCCTGCCAAAATATTTGTTACAATCAAAAAAGTGAACGTTACACGGCAAAATATTTATAAAACAATTAATATTTAAAATAAACACGCCATCTTTATCATAACATTTGTACTTTTTTCTTATAACTAAGTTGAAAATGGAGATGGCGTGCTTTAGTAATTAGATTTAAATTTCTTAAATTTGTTTATGAATTTGCTAGATAAATTATATAATCAATACTCAACAGTATATTTATTCAATTTTGTGCATTAGTAACAAAAATTATTGCGTATAGCTAGTATGAACTGTTATTCCAAACTCGCTACGCTTGTGCTGCAAACTATAGTCTATAATATACTATTATTATCATTTTTATATTTGTATATGTGTAATTCTTCAATCCTGGTCACTCCCCTTTCTAATTTTGTGGATGCTTTTCAGATTGTGGTTGATGTCAGTGTAATTATGTTTTTTATTTTTGAGGTGTTGAGCAAAGTGAGATTTGGGAATTTCCTAATTTACTTCACTTATATGTTCGGCAAATCTTATATTGAAGGACCGTCCCGTTTGGTTTATGTGAAATTTCTGGCAATCGTTACACGTTAATTTGTAAGCACCTGTTTCACTATTTTGGGTTTTTTACAGTTTTTATTAGATTTCTCATTTTATTGCGGGTTTTAAATGCTGGTACGTATCCGAATTTTTTAAATGTTTTTTGTATGATTCTGTATGTTGTTTAATTGTAGTTAATGCTAATATATTTTTTATCCTTTACATTTTTTTCGCTTTTCAGAGTAGTTTGGTTTTGTAAATATTTTTTGTTTTTAATTTTTTATTCAACGTTGTGTTATATCCATTCCTTTGGGCTTTATATTTTATATTATTCAGTTCTTCTTGATAATCCTCTTTGCTCATTGGTATTATATTTAATCTGTTGATCATGTGGCTATATGCTGCGATTTTGTGCTGATATGGGTGGTGTGAATGATTGTTCATTGTTTTGTACGTTTGTGTGAGATTTCTGAAAATTTTGAATTCATGTTTTGAATTGTTGTTTCTTATTGTTGAATCCAAAAAAGTTATCTGCTTATTTACTTCTGATTCTAATGTAAACTTTATTGATGGGTGTATGTTATTTTCATATTAATGTAGTTTATTCAGCTGTCTTTTGGTTCCTTTAAATAGAATTAAAACATCATCTACATAACGCTGCCAGTAGTTTATGTTCTTTCTGTGGATATTGATGTTGTTCAAAATGTGTTTTCTTTGGTATATTTCTGCTAGTGTTCCTGATAGTAGGTTTCCTATTGGTAGTTCTTGTGTTTGTTCGTAGAATCCTTGGTTATGTGCGAAATAGTTTTGTTGTGTGATTTCCTTTATCATGTTGGTTATTTCCGTTACATATTTTGTATCACCTCCATTTTTTATTAATAAGATGCTTGTGATCTCTTTGGTGTCATTCATTGATATGTTTGTTATATCAGAAAATGCTAGTTTTGCGTTTTGCGGGCTTTTTATTGATTCAATTTTATTTATTAATTCTTGGTTGTTTTTTTACGGAGTAATCTACATCGAATTTCATGTGACATTTTAACAATTTATTGATGTGTTTTGATATTTTATGTGTTGGTGCTGTTGTAAAGTTTATCAAAGGCTGGATTGGTATATCTTGTATGTGCATTTTGGGTAATCCTTGTATGCTTGGTGCTGCGGGGTTTATCATTTTGTTGAATCTGATGTTTTTACCGCTTAAAATGTTGGTGGATTGGTTAATAACTCGTTTTATTTGTGTGTTGAACTCATTTGTCAGGTCATTTGGTAGTTTTTTTATGTTGTTGTTTGTGGTGTTTTCTTTTATTTTCCTATTATAATCTTCAGATCTCATGATGAATAATGTGTTTCTTTTATCTGCTTTTGTTATTGTAGCGTTGTTTTATTTTCTTTCGTATGTTGTTCAATGTTATTAATTCTTCTTTACTATTGTTATCATTCTTGTTGATGCTTTGATTTATTTTTGTGATTTCGTGGATAACGGTTGTTTTTATTTCATCTTGATGTTGGTAATATGTTTTCAATATTGCATTTTCAATTTGAAGTAGATGTGGGATAAATAAAATCCTTGTTATTTGGGTGTATACTGTAATTTTCCAATAGTTGATTTTCTTTATTATTGAATTCTATTTCTGTGTTGTTTTCTATCCTTTTGTCGTATTTGTGGTGTATGTTGAGTTGTGGGATGATAATTTCTTGAACGTTTATTTCTTATTGGTTGTATTTTGTGTGTTTTAATATTTTTAATTTTGTATTGACATTTTCACTTTTAGTTTTTAATACAATCTTCATTTTTGTTCTGGTTTGCTCCATTTCATATTCCAATCGGTGGTGTTCTTTGGATATTTGTATATAGTTCTTCGATTGTTTTTGATAGTCATGTTGTTTCTGCTTTATGTTTGGCTATTTGTGCAGCGTTCAATTTGTTTTTAATATTCAAATTTATGTATTGTGAACATATTGTTAAACTTCTACAGGATATGTTGAAATGTATGTTAAGTTTCTGTTTTTGTAATTTTGACAGACAAAAGTGATAAAAGCACACAAACCAGTGAAAATTATGGAAAACCATATAAACACTAATAATTAATGTTGTAATGTTTAATTCTATTCTATAAAGAATTACAAAAAAACACAGCTACTATTACTTATACCACGTTCACAGTGACATAGCAAATTAGTAGATGTAATTTAAATCTGTGCAGTAATCAGTTTTTATTTTAAGAGGTGTCAACTAATATGATATCTAGTTTTACTATGTATAGCAAATTATTTTTAGATTGATATTTGACGCTGTAAACACCATTGCAAAGAAAAATCTATGATTTCTATGCCGTCTCCTGTTTCTAAAAATTTTAAATCTTTAAATTTCTTTTCTCCTTCAAATATTTTTCAATAATCAGAAAAAAATTTGAGGATTATGGTCTAGTTATCATATTTTTTATTACTTTTTTAAAAGTTTGACAGGTATCAATTTAAACTAAAGTAAATTAAAATGTGTTTCTATCATAGAAGATCTAATTTGCAATATACGCTGTAAACTCATATTAAATATGACAAGATGCAAATTAATATATACTATCTCTTAATTTGCTATGTCGCTGTAAATGCCGTGTTATTCGGTAGGATAATATGTAGTGTTCTTGTCGATTTTTAATAAATCTAATTCTCTCCCAAATATACAAGCTTTTGCTTGAGAATAAAATTTATCATTAAACATTTACACAGTAAACTATTATTATAAAATAGTTTCATATTAATTTGAAAAACTACAAAGACAGAGTATCTTATCAAATAAAAAATTATTTTCGATAAACATTTACCAAACTTTCTGTCTATGTGAGTTTTTGTGCATGGGGATATACTTAAAACTGCATGTTTATTACAATAATTGTAAAACTGCAATGCAAAACAGCAGCGTTACTTAAAGTAAGTGTGTTTCATTCTTTCTTACTCTCATCCGCTTAATAGATATAAGTTTAAATATTTGTGACATGTCGCAATATTTTTCACTGAAAACGTACTAGTTTTCTATCATTCCAAACGCTTCTGAAGTTTTTCGCTCAAGGATCGAAACTAAGTGGATACTAGAAACTAAACTAATGAAACTGCCTACAATATTTACCCATAAATTGAATCTTTTATTTTTTTTGTTGTACAAATTGTATTTTAACTACATCAAAACTGCATCAAATCAATAAATACTTTTTTTTCTATTTCACAATAAAATGCTTCGTTCTTTAATTTGTTAAACAATTTAGCAAGAATATTAATGAGCTATAAACAAAAAACAAAAACCATGATAATGGCTTAAAGCAAACAAACTAATTTATGTTAAATTCTGAGTTTTTTTTTAATAAAATGTCATAATATAAAAAATATGTTACTTACTATTAATGGCAGATCAAAATTGATAAATCAATCAACACTATAGATAGTTATTTCTATGTTAACATGCATGTAAAATTGTTTTTAGATGATCTAAAAATCACTTCTTCAAGCCTTACCATCAGTGAGTGTAATAAAAGAAAATATGAGTAACTTTGTTAAATACAGGAAAATATGTTTCCTCCTACCAAACCGAAATAAACATTTTCTTGCAAATTTTCCACTTTTAAATATTTTTTTAAAATTCCCTTAATTTTGTTCTTTTTGAAAAAAAATCTAATAGGTACGATTGCTTGTCAAGGAGTGAAATTGAACAAATTAAAATGTCACTTCTGGGAGTAGGAAAGAAATAAAAAAAAATTGACTTGTGTGAATAAAATTTCTGGTTATGATGTTAAAATTTCGATATTTTTCTTTTTATTATTTTTTTTTTTCAGATTTACTTACCTTTAAAATTATTGTTAAAAAGATGTCGAAACAATAATTGTCGCAACTCCTTAAAAATAAATAAAGTTTTGGATATTTGTGAAATTTCACAGGCAAACAATATGTATTTAATATTTATTCATGTGAATTTCAAAAATAATTTTTGTCAAATTTAATTTAAAAATATGATTTTAATGTAACCGAGCTCAAGAAATTAGTTAAAATTATATAAATTATTGGTTTATTTGTGGTGTGGGGTTTGTTTTGAAATTTTACTACATTTGAAATTGTAGCATAAATTAAGCTTTTATTATTATTATTTTTAATAAAAGTACGATTTCATGTTAGGCTGTTAGTTTCAGTATAGTTAATCGCAATGGTTTTTTGGACGTGCACAGATTATCATCATAAATGTGAGGTACACTTTTTATCATTTAATCAACATTGTCTGATTATAAGCATCCACTTAAAACTTCAAATAGAGTGGAACTTTTGCCGTAACTTTTCCTTTGGTATGAAAATAGGTTATTATAGCAACACTGTATCAAAAATTAGTGTCGGGTGGAAATTAGGCAAATTAAATAAATAGATTATGACATTTGTATATGTTTTTTATTAACATACCATATAGTAATGAATTGGCCATTTCAGATTTAAATGATATAAAAATCAAGCCAACTAGTCTCTCGTGGTTCTTGATGTTTGATCTCAAATAATTTTTAATAATTTCTAATTCAATCAATCAAATTGGAAAGAGATTTTGCAGATAGATTTACCAATTTTGAAAACAAGGTCAATTTAGGGCGTCATTTCATGACCGTATTGATACAATGCTTTTGGGTGGGAGGGATTTTTTAGGAAAATTCTTTAAAGCAAGAGACGTTTCCATGTCTTGTACACAAAGCTTAATAAAAGACGAATTAACTTATTGCTCTTAATTACTTACTAATCTCAACAACAAAAAAGATAAATTGGTGCCTGCAACATGGCCAGTGGTGGATTATGCCTTTAAGGGGCCTGAGGCGGAACAAAATTTTGGGGCCTAAGATTTTACCAAAAATTTTGCAAATAAGTTTGATTAAGACTATTTCTTAAATAATTTTTTATCCGCTTCAGAACGGAGAAAGATTGTTCCCCACTTGCGTTGCATATCGGCAATGTAAGAAATATTTTTAAAATAGTTTCCACATTGGGAAACGAAGATTGCAGGCCATCAATGATTACCTTGTACATCTTAAATGGAGAAGTGATGTTCTCTTCTTTTATATATTTTAAAAAATGATGTACTTCGTCTTTAAAATATTGTACTTCTATATCCCTCGCATATGTATTTGACAATTCTAAAATACACTTGTCAACTTCATCACTGGATATATTTTGATCAAAAAATTATTTAAAATTATTTAAAACAGTTTCGTATATGGACGTTCTGGTAGACATTTCAGTGGCAAGTCTATCACAGATCATATTGTGAGTATTTATAATAAACAATTCTCGTCCTACTAGCTGTGTATCATTTGCAGATGATTCATCATACATAATTTTGCGTTTTCTTTTTCGTCCTTCTTTGTAGCTAATATTGACTGTTAATAAGTTTGCTTGCTTTTCTATGCTCTCAAAATCATTCCGAACATCCCTTATAAATTGTGACAAAGAATTAAACAGTTTTACTCCTTGTAATAAGTTCGTTTGAATATTTTGATTTTCTAGTACTATTGATTCTTTGCAATAATATATCCCATGGAACGGTTAATAAGGCAATTCATATTCATCGAAAGAGCTAGCTAATTTTTTAACCTCAACTTTAGTAATCGGTTTTTCGTCTTCATTTTCGCTAATTTGGATAAGAACGCTTTTAATATTTTTGTAATTAAACCGCAAGGCGGATACTGCATCAGCTCTTGCAGACCATCTTGTCACTTGTGTCACTTAATTTTTTAATATGTTTGGAATTAGGATCGGAAAAATTATCAATAAGCAACTTCCATCTGTGAGTAGATGAAGAAAAGAATACATATATATTTTGGATAAAGTTAAAATAATACACCGCAGTAGAATAGGCATCTGCAGCATAATTTCCAATTAAATTAAGCGTATGACTTGTACAAGGAATAAAAATGGCGGTCTCACTTAGAGTTTTAATTCTGGCTTGTAAACCATTATATTTTCCGGCCATATATGTTTGACCGCGACAATTTTTAATATCCAAAGACAAATTGTTTAAAGTTTTCAAAATAAGTTGTGCTAGATATTCTGAATTGTGATTTTCAATTTGTAAAAATCCAAAAATCGTTCTCTCGCATCGTCCACTTTATCAATGTACCTTAAAATAAAACTTAGTTGGTCAGTGTGGTTCACGTCTGGCGTAGAATCAACAATAATTGAATAATATAAAGAGTCCTGAATTTCTTGAATTAGGTGTTCTTTTACTTCAGTTCCCATTAAATTTATAAATTCATCGCATGTGGTATGTGATAAATAACTTACATTACCTTTTCCTGGATGGCTGTACCTCTCCAAATGATTTTTAAGAAAATCATCAAATTGGGATAGGTACTCAATGCATGTCATAAAATTTCCTTTTCTCTTCGAATCAATATCTTCTCGATGACCACGAAATGCTAAACCCAAAGTAGCTAATAGCTTTACTGTAGCTGCAACTCTTTTTAAAACTTCCCGTCAGTATTTTGGTTGTACTTCAATTTCACGAGCTATTTGAGTATCAATACGTCCAGTTACAAACAATCTTTTTTTCAAATTTTTCAAACAAATCTTTTAGACAATCTTTTTTCCAATCTACGTTGATAAAACGAAATATACAACTAAAGCTAAAACACCTATACTATATCAATCATATCATATGGAAACCCTTTTCAAACGTTAATCCAAATGATGAATTTAGCATGTATTGTATAAAAAATACATGGATTTTAAGCATACAATAAAAGTTTTCAGTTCTACACGTTAAAAAGTTTTCATTTATTTAGTTATATATGAAATTAATCTAAAATATGTACAATTATATGCTTAAAATTGAGGTTTTCAGTTTAATGCTTTCAATAAATTGTAGGTCTTAAAAGAAATTCAAATTCATTGATGAAAACATAAAACTCAAATATACTTCAAATATCCAAAAAATACTTATCTGGATTTTGTTTTTATCAATACTTTTGCGATTGATATAATAACAGCCCATTGCAAATAAAGTTTTAGTATTAATATTCATTCGTAACAGTGGAACTTTTCAAAACAAAATGTTTTTTTACTATACAAATTGGAAAACGAATTTGTACATTAAAAAATTATAAAACTATCAAATTAGAATTATTAAAATAAATACATACATGAAAAAAAGTAATACAAATTGACAACCTAACACTTTTACATGTGGGATAATATTAAAAAAATCTTTAGGTTTAAAAACTTTGGTTGAATGAACGCAGTCATCTGATATTTGAATACCTATAAAATATCAATACTATTTGTAGCGAGGGGGCCCCTGTGCATGTGGGGCCCGAGGCGGCCGCCTCTTCCGCCTCTATGGTAATCCGCCACTGAACATGGCCCTATGGCCAGCCTTAATCTTACATCAGATTGCAAGGCTTCGTTACAAGTTAAAAAAGTTTCTTACAATGGTTGCTGTCAACTATCAAATGTCACCTATTGAAGTGAAAAAATCGACCGAATTCTATTCTGCATTCATGTTCTGGATTCAATCAATTTTACAAATATTCAGATAGTTCCATTAAGAAAAAAATATCTAAACCACAACAAATTCTGGATGTTTTCTTTACATAACTCGTCACGCCGAGTTGTATTCCACATGTTACGGATTTCTCCAAATTTAACAAATAATAAGACAATTCCAAGACCAAAATTTTGCGTGCTTTAGTCAAATCGAATAATATGTTTCAAATCTAGCTGATTATGTTATATCTTTAGACAGTTCAAAAGCAAACCAAGATTGATTTTGAGCAGAAAAAAATCTGGGAAACAAAACGAAATTTGTTTTCCCGTCACAAATTTTTCCAGATTTATCGACTTGCGTCAAATTTTGAAAATCTCGAAAAAAAATTTCCTCTCTGGACCAAGAAAAATATCCAAAACCGGAACATTGTTTGGATGGCTACGACGCAAGATAACAACAAAGTAATTTACACTTAAATATCTAATGTATTGCAATGAATTTTGATTCTGCAAAAGTGTCAAATGTTCTAGACCCTCCTAAAATGTTTAGTTTTGAGATTGAGAAAATATTCAAGTCGAGAAAGGATATTGCATCTAACTGTACAAAGCTTTATTCTGTATTAAAACGTAAACTTTTACAAATGTGTACAATATTGATGAATCAAAGATTGGTTTTATGTGGAGAAGACATATAAAAGCAGAAAAATATTTGCATGTCAATTCGAATCACATCCCGGGTAAGAAAAAGCTAAGGGGCAAAACCAGGGCCAAGCCCACGCCACAGTTTTGGAGGTTGGCCAGGCTTAACATTTTCAAGCGGTCCAAGCTTGCACCAAGCTAGAACTGATGTCCTGGGGTCAAGTCTGGCAATTCAGGCTTGGGCGAATCTGGCAAATAAGACTTGGTCCAGGTCTACTTAACCAATTTGTTTTCCAGACCTCCTTTAAATGTGACAAACTTGTATGAAAACAAAGATAAACAAATATGACCTGCACAATTTTACAATGCATTAGACTGGTTAATAACTAGTAATATAATAAACTTAACCTTGGTTCAGTCTAGGCATTTACAACTGGCACAGACTTAAACCAAAGCTAACAAGCCAAAGCTTGGCTCGCTGACCGAAAATTTGTCTGTTGTGTAATTTTGGCAGCTCCTACCCGGGATATTCCACATCAAAAGACGGAAGAACAGGCGCCATTTATTTTACTATTGAGCACAGATATTGATAAAATCTATTAAACAAAACACTAATAGATGTCAAAGCGAATCACGACGTCAATTATGTAAACCCGACTATTTCATTGAAACTTGGGTGTTAGTTTTTAATTTTTTCCTTGTTTTGACACAGGGTGGCTCGAAATAATTTAAACTTTCCTTTTCTCCAAAATGTTTAATTTGAAGACAAGGAAAATTTAAAATTAAATTGTTCTCGAACAGGCTAACTAATTTTAATAATCAATTTTTTGTTTGAAAGGTACTAAGTAAGGCGTTATAAAAATATTATATTGATAAAAAAATTATATTTTAATACGATTTTTTTTTAAATTTGATTTTTCAAACATGGTGATTTCAAAAATTATCCTGTTCATTCTTTATCATTTTTTTATGCTTTAAAGATTTGAATTTTGCCATTTAAATATATATTAGTTGGAGAACTTTTTGTGTCCTGCGCCATTTATTAATAGCTAAGGTACTATATAAAACTTCTAAAACAATTAATTATACTTATAATTTACTTATTTTACATGACATTTTTCATTTTTTAATACATAGATACTAAAATTGCAGTAAAGCAATTGAAAGACCTAAGTATTACATTCTCGAGCCAAAAGTGAAATTCTAAACCACACTTTTGGGGCATTTCTCGACGTTTTAGGACCTAACGATTCTAAAACAGCAAACAAAAAAATTGTCTGTCCGTCTGCCAGCCGGCTGGTCGTCACAACCATCGTTACAAAGAAAATAAGTGTGTCAAAAAATACCACCAAGTGTGTCAAAAGAATGATTTTCATTTATTTTTTAACCATTATGAAAAACAGAAAATTAATTATTTTTTGAAATGTAATTGAACATGAAATTGGACATGGAATTTGGTTCTATCCAGTTTCAACTCCTCCTAAAATATAGTAACAGTTGGAAAATATCAAGTTGTTGCAGATTAAATGTCTTTTTTTAACACTAATTGTAATTATTAGGGAGTTGTTTTGAGTTTGAATTTTTGATTATGTTATAATTTTTACGCACAAACGAATCGTAAAACACATTTAACATCCTAGCTATCGTGGCTGAAAGTTAAACTTAACGCTCGTAAAATAAAATCCCGTTGCTATATAAAACATTAGTGTATTTTTCTACTTTGCCGCCCGTAAAATAATCGCCCGCAAAATAATTATAAAATTAGAACAAATAGATAAATTATTGTATGAGTTTATAGAGAAAATCATGGCATGTTTAGTATAATTTTCAAAATGTCTACCAAGTTTAAAAAATTCAAACGTTGTAAATACACTTAAGCTGAAAGGAAGATTACGCCCTCTGTTGAATAAAAGCCCTCGCTTCGAGTCGGGTTTTAATATGAACCGCAGGCGTAATCTTCTACTTTCAGCCCTCGATATGTAAATAACTATTACGCACAAACGAATCGTAAAACACATTTTACGTCCTAGTTATCGTGGCTGAAAGTTAAACCAAACGCCCGTAAAACAAAATCTCGTTGCTATATAAAACATTAGTGTATTTTTTTACTTTGCCGTCCGTAAAATAATCGCCCGTAAAATAATCATAAAATTAGAACAACAGTACATTATTTAATTAGAAGCTAAAGTGATACTTTTTGTGTTGAGTCTATAGTTTGATAATTACAGACGATACAGAAAAAGACACTTTGGCTCCGAATTAAATACACTATTTTTTAGGCAAACGTTTAAATTTTTTATATAAATACGAAATTAATACATCAAAATTTTTATAAATATGAATTTTTATCGTCATAATTACTTCCAGAAAAGAGAAAAAAACATTTGTTTTTTGTATGAATAAAAATTTGTATGAATAAAATTTGTTTATCAAAGCAGCCTTTTCAAAATTCAAAATTCAAATCATAATCCAATTGAAATAGTTGTTATTTTGTTGTCATAGTTTAACAATAATTCAAAATTTCATTATCCAATGAAACTGTTTATGCTTTGTTGTCATAGTAACATACAAAAATTTTAAATATCATAATCCAATGATAATCAACTTATTTTTTGTTGTCATAGTTATACAATTTGTTTGAAAAAATAACAAATGCTACTTTACAGCCGCCGTAGTATAAAATAAAAATGGCGTTACTTTTGCAGCCGAAGTCAAAAAAGTAAGACTTTAACTAGCTCCCTAGCGGCAGTAAAGTTAACCTTTACAGTTATTGTAGGAAATTTATAGAGAAAATCATGGCATGTTTAGTATAATTTTCAAAATGTCTAGCGAGTTTAAAAAAATCAAAAATTGGTTTATTCAACAATTATAAGTTGTGCAGTTGTGCGTAAAACGTTGTACATACACCCAGGCTGAAAGGAAGATTACGCCCTTGGTTGAATAAAAGCCCTCGCTTCGCTTCGGGCTTCAATATGAACCGCAGGCATAATCTTCTACTTTCAGCCCTCGATATGCAAATAACTATTGCAATATTTTCGGGATTTTGAAATTTCAATCCTCGATTTTATTATAATTTTTGGAATATTTTTAGAATTTCGAAAAAGATTAACTTTTTGATTTTATTATATTTTTTGTAATGTTTTTGGAGTTCTGAAAAAAAGATTGTATTTTGTTATAATTTTCGCGAAATTTTAAGAATTTTGGAAAAAATTTCAATTTTTGATTATGTTATATTTTTTTTAAGTCAATTCAATCTATTCACTCAAGCCCCTTTTTTGGAAAAAATAAAATTAATTATTTGTATGACATGAAATGTAATTGAACATGAAATTAGTAGATACCGTTAATTAGATAACCGTCATTGCGGTTATGACGAGATTAATATTTATATATAAAAAAGGACTAAATAACCATGTGGTTTCTGGCCTAGGAAAAATCTCTAATAAAGTTATTTAACGATTCATTTTATATCAAAAACACAACTAAAGAATACAGAGTACAGTTATACAGAGTATAAAAATAAGAAAAAAACTTAACTTAAAGTATTGATGTCTTTGTTAAGGAGTTTCTTGGTTGATTGCTGATAAAGTTATTTGTATATCTATCTTCATATATTTTATCTTGCATTTAATTCCCAAATTCTTTAATTTAGATGTCTGATTTACCAATCTATTATAAGTAACCAAAATAATTTTAAAAGAAGAACCTAGACTTTTTCTTCCTTAAAACACCAACCAAAACTACACAGTTAAAAAAAACTTGAATATGTAATGCAAATTGCCACACATATAGGTGCTACGGAAGTTTCCATTACAAAACAATACAAAGCTTGCTATAAAGTTAAATTTAATTCTCTTTGCATTAATATTTCACAGAGTACTTGGAACAAAATATAAAGTTTGTTGTATTAAATATGTCCATAATTTGCATTAAATATTATTGCGCGCAACATTTTTCATATGATATTTTATTGCAAATTACATTATAATTTCGAGTTACTTTGATTATTACGCACCTGCATTTAACATAAATATTAATTGCAATTACGTAGTTATATATATTGTGAAAAAAATAAAAAAAAATTGATCTGTATTTTAACTTAAATAAAATTTATATCACTTCACTTATATATTTGTCATATTTCACATTTCACTTCGCTTATACATTTCCAATTATTATTAGAACAAAATCGCAAACTATTGTGTTCTGTATTATTAAAAGTTAGACAAACATACATATACTTAGTTTATTTAATTTTATATTTTTAACACGAACAATTTAACCAATAATTTTAATTAAAACTTCATCTTCAAGAACTCAGATATTATCACTTTGAAATTTCAAAACTTAAACTAATTTAAAAACTACAAACAAAACTAAAACACGACCACAAAAAACGAATTCAAACAAAAAGATAAAAAAAACGATGTACAAAACAAATAAACAAAGAAGAAAATCTTAAAATCGGTTAACGTTTGTACAGCTAACGAAAATTACGATTATTTATTTATTAAATTGTAGCAAGTTGCATTCAAACTTCTAGCAGTTCTATAGAAATAAATTATCAGGCAAGAATTGTTTTAAAGTTTGTAGATATGCTTCAAAATTATCTTTAAAATTATCTTATCTTTTTAATTCAATAATAACCTGCATTGCATAGCTCCTATTGCAAGACCTGCTTTAAAAATTGGAGTTACTTTTTCAACTGTGTATTAGCACTCCAGTTTCCATTTTTATTCCATATTATGAATACCAAGGCCGACATGTGCTTTTATCAAATAAGTTATTGCTACCCACCAGAAAACGCATCACTTCATAAAATTTACAAATTCAACATCGAAAATTCTCACCACTATGATGACACCATGACGGACATAGTCCTTGATCCCAATAACTTATTTTTGCACTCTTTTATTATTCATGAATCACTGATTCTAACCCAAGGAGCATTCTTAAAAAAAAATAATTTTTTTTCAGGGAATTAGCACACCCGATTGTTATTCACAACATTTTGTTTTATTTATACACATTAATAATCGTCTTAGTGGACAAAAAATCTCAAAATTTACCGCAATCAAAACTTGGCTTGTTTTTCAAGTTTATAACTCAACTAACTTGGTTTTAACCAAAAACTTTAATCAATAATCAAAACTTTAAGCTTTAATCAATTTAAACAAATGTAGTTTTTTTGTTTTTCATGAGTTCGTGAACGCTAGCAAAAATTAATTCAGAAGGAAAGAACAATCAAAAAATTAATTCTTTCCATTACTTACTAGTAGAAAAAAAACTTTAACTTCTAACAATATAATTTATTTTTATTTTTAGTTATTTCTAAGGAAACTTTAGAATTTGGTGGAAGACCAATAAAAAAACTCAATTGATTAACTATCAAAGCTTAACCGATTTCAAACAATAGCTTTTTTTTTTTTAAATCGCCCGATTTATTTTGATTGAAAAAAAATCTAAAACTGGCTTACCAAAAATGCAAAATAACAATGCTTATATTAAGAGCCTATCTAAAAAAAAAGAAAAGAAAAGCATATACACATTACACATCCAATTTTTGTCTCTTTATTATACTATATTCGTTACCTTTCAGGAGACAACTAGTATTTGCATCATATGAGGCTATTTACAAATACAACATGCATCATTATATTTGCATTGAAAAACATTTCGCACTTTAAAAAAAAACTAAGTGTCAGTCTGTACTGACCTCATACACAACAAATTAACGAATTCTTATTGATTACTGTAAACAAACTAGCCAGCTTGTTCACCGAAATAAATGAAACAAAAATCAGATGTATTGTACAAAAAAAAATGAATAAATCGATTTCTTTTCCAATTTGATTTTGTTTTTATAAAAGAAAACAATGATGTCATTAAATGGAGTTTGGGTTTTGGAAGACAGAGAAGAAAAAAATGAGTGCATTTATTGCGTTAAATGTTTTGTTTAAATTTATAATTATTATTTGTAAATGAAAAATGTTGCGGCATAACATATTTACAAACAAAAAATAACTAAATGGCTTCTCTCAAGGGAAAATCTCTATCAAAAATAAAATTCAATATTTCAGATTGAGCTGATAGCCATGATGACAAAAACAAAAAAAAGGTTGAAATAATAAATTGTAAAAATAATTGAAAAAGAGCTTAACTTAAATGAACATTGATTGCAGAAGATGGTGGAAGTAGGCAACAGTTTCACGACCAATGCTTGTTATAATATCACGAACCACGACTGACGATGTATCTGGTTCTGGTTCACTAAATTCTTTCCTCATAACCAACAATTACCTGCTATAATATTGTTTCTCCGTAGTGGAAGGTAATGTAGCTACTTTATAACCCCAACTTTATAATCCAGAAACAGGTGCCCAGACTTCTTATTGTTAAAAGTGCATGACGTAGACAAACGATAATACTCAAAATTCTTGCGTCTTGCTTGATTCGATTTTTCATCAATAATTAATTATATTGGTATTCATAGTTTGGTATCAGTTTATATATACCGGTATATTGGTATTCGGTTTATTGGTATCAAACGTTTTAGTTCGTTATAGTTCAGATTCATGACTATTATTAAAAGTTCATCAAAATTGTTTCAAAAGCTTTAGCTGCATTTCGAAGTTTAATGCCTCCAATCTCTTAAAAAAATATACTTTTCTACAGATTTTTACTGAGGTGTGTTCAGAACGTAGAACCGGGCATACAGAAAGAGTTTAAGGTTGGTAGGGGGTGTGGTGGGTTAACGAATGTTTTAACTCTAGTCAAATGGCATTTAAAATGAAAAAATGATCGCTTATATATTTACAGCTTTAGTAAACGGTTTTATCACTTGTTCCAATTTTCATATTTTATTGTTTTTTGTATGAACGTAACAATTTTATTTGTGTTCTACTAATCCAATAACATATCAATTTTTGTCCAGCATGTAAGTTAGGGAGGGATTCGGACCCGTTGAGCCTCCCCTTGTGTGCGCCTGTATAGAACAAAATCAAATTCGGGGTATGGATAATTTTAAAATTACTTCACCAATTGTTGTTGGGATAAAGTAAAAAATTAAGTTTTATTTCACACTATAAGCAAGAAATTACTTTCTTCCCAACCACTATAAACAATGAAAGTTATTAATTAGTGAAAGATAACCAGGTATCCCGATACATACAGTTTTTAACAATAAAGTGAGTTACTAGCGAATATTATAGAGTTTATTTTTTGTGCAATCTAATTAAATAAGACTCATTTCCGTTTTAGATCTGTTTTGATTACAGCATCTAGTTTTTGCGTTTAATCAATTCTATTAGTTATCGAAATTAAATCGTTAATTAATTTATAATATTTATCTAGGCAACTGGAATTAAGATTTTTAACACAAATCATAAACTCTTAAATTTAAATAAATTGATTACATTATAAAACAGGTAGAAACATCTTACTAGTATTTTCTCCAAAAAACCCGCAATATAGCTTTTCATCTGCATTTCTACAAAGATTTTAAGCATAATTTCATTGAATATCATTTTTCTTCTTATACAAATATAATAATATATTATAATTGATAAAAATATATAAATTCACCACCGATCAACATTATATTATACCTAACTATAAAGAAATTCTTACTGATCACTTATAAGGAAAAGAGAAATAAAATATCTTAAGCCGTAGAGAGGAATTTCTTTTTATATAAAATCAAAATCGAACGAAAATGAAGACAAAATATATGTTGATTATATTATATATAATACACGGATGATGAGTGGATTGTGGGTTTTGTTATTATAAAAAAAATATGATTGCACTCAATTACATGTAACATTATTGAATTAGTTTAAACTTGACCGTCATATCGACTAGTCGCGAAAAAAATGTTTATTTAATCAAGTTCTTTAGTTAGAATTTCGAATAGTAAATGTATTAAGTGAAATGTTAAAAGTGTGATAAAAGTGATACATAAAAATCTGTGTAACATAAAATTTTAAATATACAATTAAGTGATGAAAATTGATTGTGTTTCTGAAAATCAAATTATTATCAAAAAGAAAATAATATAAAGTAAGATAATTCATTTTTTTACATAATTCAAAAATACTTTTTATTAAAAAAGCTCATTAGATACTTTTCAATCCAACGGAAGTTTTACTTTGAAAATAAAACTTGTTTTAGTTTTCATTATTTCATTTGTAATGTTTTCTTTTCTATTTCTTTTTAATTTTCAATTCGGAAATGCATATTACAAGAAATTTTATTTTATGCTAGGTCAGGCAAAATAAGACAATATGTTAAGTTGATTGTGGTCTATGATGTAATTTAATTTAATATAGATAAAAAATGTAAACAAACTTGAAAATTATAAAAAGAAAAAAGTCAATCCGTTAAATAATATTGCTTATTTTGGATTATTTAGATTTTAAAGAAATAGTTGATTGCAAAGTGTTATGATATTTGGTGATTTGAATACAAAAGTAGGTAGTTTAAGAACGAGTTAAGCATATTTCGTATAAAATATAAAGAATTTTGCCAAATATGTATTTAGGTTTAGTGAAGCGAATGTTGGTTTCTTTAACTGTAAGAAAAATGTTTTTGCTGGTCATGGGACCAGTATAAGTTCAACAGGTGGTTCACTCGATAGAACTATCTGTTATATTTCAAACATTCTTTAATATCTTTTATTGTTCAAATGTAATATTAATGTTTGCTTGCGGTGTTCATAAAACATAATATGAAAGTGAATGATGTTCATTATAGAAAAGAAGAATAATTACACAGATAACGATAATCCGGATTGCAGAGTTCTTATTAATTTTAATTATTTGCTTTATTATCAATATTATTATTTAAGAATGTGATAAAGTTAAAAGAACTACGGAGTTCAAAATTTTATTTCAATGAGTTGGTTAAGTGGATTGCAAAGATACTAAAATTAGGATATATAACAAGTTATGATCCTGACATGCTTAGCCGCAATTAATGTATTATTGAACCAACATTGGTTTACAATTCTGCTCAAGTACATTTTTTCATAGATTTTTATAAATTTATAATACAGAGTTTAAATTGCGGTCAATTATTCTTTTCTTTAGATTTAGACAAACGGATTATTGGTAAACACAAAACAGTTATAAGCAAATGATCAACTTGAAACCAAGTTGATTTATGAATTTTAACTAGAAAATAACAAAAACAAATATAATAAAATTATTGATTTACTTCATTCGCACAGTTATATGTTACATTAAGCTGCAGGTCTAGCAACATGCGTGTTTACTAAGACGATACAATTTTTTACGTCAAAACGGGGCACATTATTAGCCTTTTCATAAAAATCATCAACGCAATCAAAATATTTATTTTCTTCCACATAATATATGAAACTTGCAGCGTTCTAAATTATATAATTTGTACGCAAACAATCAAAACAACAAAAATGGAAAAAAAAAATTAAAAAAAAACAAAAAATTATACCCAACAATACTTGTAGTGGAAGCTTTAGCCGAACCGCTTCTAATATGGTAAATTTGAAATGATTCAGCTTAAACGTGTTTGATTACTTTAGCGAAGGTTTATCACATACTTTGCATAAAATACTGATTTTTAATAAGCGTTTCGGTTTTTTGTCTGATTTATAAAATGACAAAATTATTTACAAAAGGCCCTGATTGAGATAGCTGGATCACTCCCTGATTAGAATAGTCGGACAAGACCCTGATATAATAATATACATTATACATAAACATTAAACATATACATAACCATTAAGTCTTTCGTATATTAGACGTATACGTTAAAATAAAATCTAGAATAAAAAATATTATCATAGCTAAATTAACAAAAATAATTCTAGGCCCGCCATAGCTATAATAACATAATAATTCAATAAACAATTAAACAAATTTCGGATGTCTCAAAAGCCATTTGCACCGTTGTGTCCTACTCCCAAAATATCCCAAAACAGCAAATATTTCTTTTAAGTATTAAAATTTCGTAATTTTACTGCTTGTAATAAATGCATAGTGTAACGAAAGAGCAATTATCATTATAAATATTTTCTTTTTCAAAAAAACTGGCATCCGAATATTGTCCCCAAAAATTTGGAACAGTTGCCTATTATAATTTGAAAATCGCACCTAAATCATACAAATAAACAAACTGTATCGTGATTGCTTTTTTCCGCACAACGGAATGGCACAAATGTAAAGATCGTTCGAAAGCAGAACTAAGAGCGCTACCTCTATTTTTTGTCATGGCTACTTGTTGTAGCAGTCCACTGTTAAGTAGTGTTTTTTATGTTTTCAGTGTTTTAATTACAATAATTTTATACAACATTTACTTAGGGCGTAAAATATTGTTGCTGACCAATATAATTTTAAAAAGTGAATATGAATTTATGTTAAGAATTTCTATTTGTAAATATAACAGTACTCCGGGCACACTTCTCTAGGCACAGTCCTCAGTCATCTAATGACACATGTGACTGCTCGTCTTGCAAAGGCTGTTTTATTTTCTGATTCTGATTGTTTGCAATTATTTATTTTGTCATAATTAATAAGAACCATGTATAAGTTTCTTATAAGTAATGATCCACGATGCCGCCTTCAAAAACGATATCATAATAATAAATACTGGAACAATATTAAGTTGCCAAACGATTACGGCAAGTTCGGCTTATAAATGATTCTCAAAAAGAGAAGGAACAGCGAAAGTACCATATGAATATAGAAATGGTCACAAGAAAATTAGTTAAGGACATGAACCGTCGTGAGATCAAATCTGAAAAAAAAAACCTGGAAAGAAAATTGTACTACCTATCGTGCAAAGAAAAGAGATATTAAAGAAATTACGAATACTTTCATTCGGGAAAATACATCTGATTCCGACTGTCCTCCTTCAGTGTCCTCAATGCCTGCAATAAATTCAGTAAATAAATTAAATATTGTTAAGAGACGTGCTAAACACAAGCGAGAACGTGTTATTGAGAGAAAGACTGAACGATTATTCAATACAAGAAGAAAATGGAAAAGTATAAAAAGAAGTTATAACGATTGGAAAAAGCTAATATGTTGAATAAAGTCGACACACCGAATACCAAATGGAAAGAGTATGTGAGACACCTCATACTCAAATAAAAGTTGTTAAAAAGGAGACTAGTGCAGATATCTTAAAAACAGGCAAAAAATGGAAAAAATTAGTAACAGCATGAAAACTTTTGGATAAGGAAGAAAATATTGCGCAAATAGTGGGAAACATAAATTAAAGGTGATCCGAGTTACGAGGGTGAAATGGGGTGAGCTCTTAGGGGTAGAAAATCGTTTTAACGATTTTCAGCGAAACTAGAAAAGTTGTGGGTAGTAAAAAGGTCTATAACTTTTGCTTCGGCCATTTTTTCATCTAACCCAAAATTTGCCGTGAAAATAGAAAAAAAACGAGAAAAAAGGCTTTTTCGTTTTTAATTTTTATCTCCCACAAACAAATTTTTTTTCACACAATTTAGTGAAAACATACCTTATTATGTCCCTAATACGGTGTAATTTTTTGAAATCAAAACATTTATTTTTACGTTTGATTTTGATTTTAAAACAAAAAAGTGACCTCATTTTCACACGAAAATTCTCCGGTGCTGGAAAGTGGAAACAGTTTTTTCAAGAAAATTTGTAATCTACATTTTTGTTGAAACTTTTAAATAGGTTAAAAAAATGAACATTAGCATGGAAAAAATTTATATTTCTTAAAGATTTCAACGGTAAATTTCAACAAATAATGAATATTTTTAAACAATCATTAGAAATAACTCTTTAAAATCAAGTTTATTCAGTTCCTGAAATTTCCTGGAAAATGTTTTCGTGTTTATCTTATGTTAATGTTAATTTTTTTATACCATCTAAAAGTAGACGTTCCAACAAAAATGTAGATTACTGATTTTTTTGAAATAGTACATTGTATATTAAGAGCAGAAAGTACGACATTGCTGCTCGTGCATGAAAGTTGCTGGTTGAGGCGTAGCCGAAACCAGCAATCATGTCAGAGCAGCAATGTTACTTTCTGCTCAAAGTATACATACTATTTTTTTAACGACTGCCGACATATTTGTTTATTATTAAAAAAGCTTAAATCATAATTTTAATTTTTAAAAAACAATATTTTTTTAAGTAAGATATGCGTTGCTAAGGAGGCATTTATATTATTTAGTTTTTGTTTAAAAAACATATCGAACGAACGTCAAGCTAAAAATTTAAATTAATAAATTATCTATTTTTAAATAAAAAATAATTCATAATATGTTATAAATTATTTAATATTATGTCTTTGTCTATTATGTCTTTTGTTTTACTTTCTGCATTAGAGCAGAAAAAATTAAAAAATGCACGCTAAACAGCAAAAGCCAACTTTCTGTTTTAAAATGATAGATAGAAAACATTATTTTCTATGACAGTCGTTAAAAAAATCATTTTCTACCCCTAAAAGCTAACCCCATTTCACCCTCGTAACTCGGATCACCTTTATGTTTCCTATCATTTGCGTAATGTTTTCTTCCTTATCTAAAGTTTTCATGCTGTTACTAATTTTTTCCTTACAAAAAGCTTTTTTCACTGGTCTAAAGGTGCTTTTTGGTGGTTTTGAATGAAAACTATACAAATTTGATAATCTTGTCTGGTGAAATAATAGATAAATACAACCTTTGGAGTCGTAAAAAAAGCGGTATGACCTGTAAAAGAACGCAGAGTCTGCATTTCGGTCAACTTTAATACCCACTACACATGATTCGTTGAAATAGCGTTGCATCAAAATATATCAACTCAGTTCGAAATTTTTACAGAAATGATGAGAACAGTAGAATTGGTGCAGGGAAACGTGAATGTGTAACCAGAAAGGGTGTGAGAAAGCAATAGAGATATCTGTTGGACTCAATGGTTAAACTTATACAAGAAGTTTAATTCAAAAAATTTTAAAATTAGCTACCAGACGTTCTGTCGTTGACGTCCTTTCTGGGTTTTTATACCAATGTGTTTTTATGCCAATTATTTAAATATAGATTTAAAGTTATCTGCACTGCACAGCCGAAAAAGTTTACCTTACAAAAGTCACATTAAACTTCTTGAAAATACATGTTGCAATCGCTATGATTAATAGCGTTTGTCACCTGTCAACTTTGTGTTCACAAGAAGCTCAATTACAGACAGTTTGATGAAAGCAAATCTCCACAATTTCAAAAATGGATAGCCGAGAAGCAAGTTTATGACGATTCTAAGTCTGAAAATTGTACTTCAATTTCGTTACACTTTTGTTTTTTATTTAATAAATGTTTTATTAATGACACATTAAAATAAATGTTTAAACATGAAATTCCATAAAATCTATTTTTCTATACATAATAACCTTCCCCTGGATGTAAAAACGGTTCCCAGTCATCAATTTTCTCAAAACCGCCACGCCACAATGATTATCTTTTTATTTTAACGATTTACCTAAATAACTTGTAATTTTATTTAACTAATTAACTTGTGGCACAATCCTACTAAACAACTTAACTAGTTGAAGTTAATGTATCTAATCTCTCGATCGAATATTTGATTGATTATTTATAGTTAGATTGTTCATCTCTTGTTTCTTTTTTAATTATACTTTTCATCGCACACAAATTTAAATTTTCTCCATATCATCTCAATATAATTTGCTAGACAAACCATTTCTATTTACCATTTCAATAAACCATTCTAGTCAAACGATAAAATATTCTCCTGTACAACTACAGGCAACTATTCTACTTTTTACAAATTTAACAACCGTATTATACCCACATATAATATTATATTATACAAAAGCTTTACACAACAAAATTTTTAATATCTATGTAGATAGTTTTATGTATTTCCATACTATTTGAAATACTATTATATTTGTAATAATAAAGAATAATTGCAGGCGTTAAACTTTTTACCGAGGTACTAATATATTTAGTATCTGATATCACAATAAAATGTAGTAATAATTTTATTTATATAGTACATCTCGATTGTAATCAGATGACCTTCTTAACATATGATTGTATTTGTCAGCTGATTACAATTTCAAGTTTTATTTATTTAAAAACATTTTAAAACTTGTTTTATGAAATATGTAGTTTGATGGAAACATGTATTACTGCTTGTGTGATGCAACAAAGTAATTAACTGAGAAAATGTTAAAGATTCGTTGCTTGACCTGTAGCACACATAAATGTTTTTATGTTTGTTGAAAATATGGATTCTTTTAAGATAAAGAATTGTAATAAGGCCGGAACCGAAATAAAATAGTGAATCATTTAGAAAATTTCTTTAGTTATGAATATTCTTATTTAAGAGTAAAACTAAAAATAGGCCCAACACCTTAAAAACATCGATCGCTCAATCTTGTACCGAAAAAAGGGGGTTGTAACTTTGCTTTTCCACGAGAATCTTCCACATACATGTCCAAACGCTTATTATTGTAGGACCTGAATCTTAAAATGTATTTATGTGTTGTAATGACACACATTGCAATTTGTAATAAATAACGCTTTTTATTGGAGCTTAATCTTAAAAGGTTCCGCGAACAAAAAGGAAGAAAATATCAAAAATAATTGCAAAAAATTTGTGTTGCAAAGTCTTTATATTGCCGCACATAAAATTGAATTTTTCCTCGTAAATTCAAATGAAAAATATGGAGGGGCTGAAATTTCAAGCTCTGAGATATCAAGACTTCGGTCTGGGTTAAGGATTTTACGAGAACATTGTTTTTAGTTTTGGGCAGCGATGTATATCAAAAATAAAATTCTTTGTAAAAGTATCAGTGTTCTATCTCTATTTGGAAATGTATTACATAGTTAACACGAAACATCAATACGTTGCCGGAAAACTATAACACATTTTCATATATTAATATAATTCTGAGAAAAGATGATACACTCAGCAAACTACTCAAAAACCTCTCCATTTAGCGTTTCGAGACCTATTACCAATTCAAAATTTCTTTCAAAATTCTAAACATATTCCAAAAATTATTAAAAAATCAAAGATTGGAACTTTTTCAAAATTCTAAAAATATTGCAAAATTATAACAAAATCAAAAAAGCCAACTTTTTTTTTCAAAATTACAATAAAAACAAAATTACAAAATATGGGATTTTTTGCATTAAATTTCTAGACAATACTTTGTGTGAGAAACTTCAAACTTTTTCTGAGAAACTTCAAACCATACCTTTGAATTGAAAATATTCCAATTACTTCTTTACTTACTTGAGTTTAATTGATCTCAAAAATCCAAAATTACAAAATTTTTCAAAATTCTAAAAATATTCCAAAAATTGTAATAAAATCAAAAATATAAACTTTTTCAAAATTCTAAAAATATTCCAAATATTCAAAAATCCAAACTTTTTCCAAAATTCTAAAAATATCGCAAAAATTATAGCAAAATTAAGAAACAATCTTTTTTCAAAATTCCAAAAATTATAATAAAAACCAAAATGCTAAATTTTCAAAATTCTAAAAATATTCCAAAAATAATAATAAAATCAACAATACAAATTTTTTCAAAATTCTAAAAATATTCCACAAATTCAAAAATTCAAACTTTTTCCAAAATTCTAAAAATATCGCAAAAATTATAACAAAATCACAAATTTCCATGTCCAATTTCATGTTCAATTACATTTCATGTCATACAAATAACTTAATTTCTTTCAGTACTTAATTTAATTTTTTCCAAAAAATTGGTGAACAACTAAATGAAAACCATTCTTTTGACACACTTGAAAATAATTTTGTGACAAACTTACAATGCAATACATAATCTAGTTTTAATCTCACATACCGATCCCGACTATCAAGATTTCGTTAAATTCTGAGGGCGGTCCGAAATTTGCACTTTTTTGACATGCAATAACTCAAAAATATGCTAGTTCTATATACGCATATGAAATTTTAGGTTCATATTATAGGACTTATGATTTACGAGATAATCGATATAATGGGTAACACGTTTTACTTTCCCAAATAGGGTTCGTATAAAAAAACGGAACCCTAAAAAGATGTAAAATTTAACCGGACTCTTTAAAACCGTAAACCACCATCTTCCTCTCCCTTCCCTTGTGAATGCGCCTAATCACGATAATTTATAAATATTATAGATAATAAAACGGAAACAGTTTTAAAATGTGCAGGATTTTAAGGCAGTAGGAGTGATAAATTGACCATAAAAGTTTTTGTGGTGTTTAAATTAGTCGTCCAAGATTAGCGCGCAGTTCTTACTGCATCAGTACAATACATTTGAGCAAGTAAGTAGGTCATTTAAACTCAAAAAAAAGAAAACGAGCTATCTCATACAAGGTTGTACAACTAGTCCAGTAATGGTCCATTACTGGCAACCAGTAATGCAGCAATGGGCAAGTGCTGGCAACCACGGCTGGGCCATTAACATAATTTTACTGGATGATAATTTCGGACAATAAATGGCTGCTATTCATGGGCCAGAGAAAAAACAACAGTAATGGGCCATACAAGCTTGTACAGTTAGCCTAGTAACGGAACAATAATGACGACCAGTATTATAGTAATGGCCAATGACTGGTGAAAAAATATAAAATATTATTATATGTAAATTTAAATATAATAAATACAAAATAATTTAAAATAAAATAAAAATGACGGAAAAAATTCAAAACTTCCCACACAACTGGCTCAGTAATGATCTATTACTTTCGATCAGTAACGCAACATTAAAAAAAAGTTATAATATAATATTTTCATGTGTAAATTTAGATAAATAATTTAATATTTACAAAATAATTAAAATAAAATAGAAATGAAAAAAAATTTAAAACAAATTGAATCCCTTGATCAGTTACAATAAATTGTGAGACACCGAATCTAAAATTCCATGATTTATATACAGCAAATGCTGTAACAGTCCCACAGCAGTTTTTGTTTTTCGATGTTGGGCCAGGACTAATGATGTTGAGGTGAATTTGTAAAAATTACTATAAATTACTTTTAAGTTCCAGACATTTTCTACTTCTAACACATAGTGTGTACACAAGTACCTAGAATGCAGTACTTTTATTTTCACATCTCTTTTAAAAAAAAATAAATTGTGTACTTAGTTAATAATTTGGTGGAAGCTTTAAACCGGGGTGCGAAAGGCTATGAAATGCATAAAATATACTTTCGAAATTGCAATGGAATAAACGTTCTAAGTATGACGCTAGATAACGCTTCGAAAACAACATTTTCGATACCAGAAATATGATGTAAACCAGTCAATAAATGCTGTTGCATAAAGGCAGAATGCAGGTAAACTTCTTTGACTGAACTCATAAGAAAAGAATGATTTGCCAGAGCAATACGCTCGGATATCTTAAAACCAGAAAGGTTTAAAAAGGCGTCTTTCTACACCTTAGAATGTATGTTGTTGTGGGAATTTGGTGTAGGAGTAACCTGTTTCATTGCAAGAAAGTATGATTCATATTTCCTTCTTACTTTAATGCAAAGTATTTAATCCCAAAACAGTACAGTAAAAGTTTGTGTTCCATAATAATCACTAACACTTTGTCATATTTTTCAAATAATTATTTTCATACTACAGTTAATTAATTGAAATGCCGATAATCTATTGCATAAGCCGTGCTATAACATTTTGTCAATATTGTATAGAATAAATAAATAATGATACTTTTAGTTTTTATATTTCTTGTTTAACTAATCATATTTTATCAATTGTGTCACTTTCTAGAAGGTAAATTGATTTTAGCAAGAAAATATAATAAATAAAATTAACCTATATTTAAACACAAAAATTTACGAACAAAACATACAGTTTTATTTGTTAACAATCATAAATAATTAATAAACTGACACAACAACTTGAAGAAATAAATTCTTTTCTCCCCAGCAAGTAGTAGTAGATAAACTGCCAAAAAGATTAATTTCAATTGAAATTCGTATCATGTTTAAAAAATTTGAATTTGTTATTTAGTCTATGTTTAATTTTTATTTTAAATTAAAATCGATTAAGTTATAAAAACAAAACCTACTGCCGTTGAATTTGTAATTAGGAGAGAATAGAGAAAATTCAAATAATTTGCAACCTGTCATACTGGATGATAAAACGTCAACGTTTGTTGTAAATTTTCCAAATGATTATTTTTAAATTATTGATTTTCTTGGAATGCGGTGATTTCTTTTGTGATCCAAGAAAATGCAGAACTTATGTCAAGAAGTTAAAACGTGTTTAAGAAAATCATTGATATTATAACAAATTACAACTCTAAACGTATGGAAAAAACTATTTAATTCGAATAATACATATGTACATGTCATGCATACAAATAGGGTATATAAACTTAAATTGACATATGCACTAACCTAACTTAATTTGATTCAAACTTTAAAAGAAACAAATTTCGGCGTGTGTAAACGAAAGTGAAATCTTTGTATGTTTCTGTAGTTGTTCTTTTGTCAATTATTGTTTTGAAAGTATCAAATTGTTTACTGTCACATGCTACTTATCATTATAGAAGAGCAGACTTTATCAATTTTTTCTCGTTCCTCCTCATTCATTAAGATACTTGAAAGTATCATGGCAAACGAGCTCGTGTATTGTATCACGATGAAGAACTCGTTAGAACTTATCCCGCATTTGGAACACGTTGTACGTTGCAGTACAATCATTTATCAAATACCAATTTACTATTTTTTTCACTAAAATTGTAGGAATGTAGTGTCACAGAAATATATGTAGGAATATATGTGTCACAGTAGGAATAGTATGTGTAGGAGGAATATATGTGTCACAACAACATATATATATATCTTTTAGGGCCTAGGCCTCACAACAACATATTAAATTTTTAAATTAATTTTTTAAAAAATGGGTACAGGATAACTAAACAATAAACCCTATAATAAAATAAAATATTACAAGGCTTCCTCAATTATAAAAGCCCACATATAGTGCTATATGACGACTAATTTTTTCGAGCAAGAAATAGCGCGGCATCACCAAGGAATATATAGCTAAGAACGAGAGTGTTGCTGTTGTCTTAATATTATTCATTCGCCAGTATTCGTTATATGCATACTGATATCTGTTTGCTCTTCCCAGTGAAATGCAATATTTCATGTTGGCTCGTATATAAATATGTAGCAGGGACTGAAGTATGCAGAGTTGCTACACTTGTGGTAAAAATTGTCTTTAAAATTATCAATAGAAACTGATCCCTCCGAGCCGAGCGGAAATAACCAAAAAAAAACATTTTAAATAGCCATAGTCTTCTGTAGCGAGGCTTCTGATATATATATATATATATATATATATATATATATATATATATATATATATATATATATATATATATATATATATACATATATATATATATATTTTGATTTTTTGTGGATCAGAAAATTCTTTTAGTTGTTGTATTGAATCGTCTTTTCCACGCGGTCTTAATTTTATATTTTCTTTGTGTTATTTTAGAAGATTATTTGAATTGTCAGTTCAAATCAAAATTCATTCGGATTCTAGACCAAAATTGGTCTAGAATCCGAATGAATTTTGATTTGAACTGACAATTCAAATAATCTTCTAAAATAACACAAAGTATATATATATATATATATATATATATATATATATATATATATATATATATATATATATATATAATATATATATATATATATATATATATATATATATATATATATATATATATATATATATATATATATATATATATATATATATATATATATATATATAAACAAAAATTGTCACAACATATCCTTGTCTCTCGTTATAAAAGTTTGTTAAAGCCGACTGTGGAGTAAGATTTTTGAACCTTTTTGCAGTTACTATTTTATCTTGCTTTAGAATATCAATAGAATAACTAACTCAATAGACTTCTATTGAGTTAGTTATTCTATTGATATTCTAAAGCAAGATAAAATAGTAACTGCAATAGAAGTTACTAACTAACAACAACGTTCTGTCAAATAAATTTTTATAGATAATAAACCAAATCCTTTTCTATAGTTCATGAAATGAATATGGAATAAAGTTACATCAAATACATATAATTAAAAAACAAACCGGTATTATCAATTCTACACTTTCACAATTTACACTGACCCGCTAGTACGATTTTTTATGATTTAAATAAATTTCTGGGACACGCAGCTAAAGTAGGATTACTAAACAACATTTAAAAAACACAAGTTTTCCTTTCGATAATCAAACAATCAATTAATTACTGGTTCATTTTTGGTGCATCATCGCTGTTTTCATGTATTACTGAAATTAAGAAGAAACTGGTCAGATGTTTTAGTAATAACAAACGTCTTTATTTTTATGACTTTTTCGTAAGTTACAAACAAAAACAAATAATTAATATGTTGTATTTACAGCTATAAACTTAAAAAAGAAGACGTTTAATTTTTTTTGCTTGTCATTTATATTTTTCTTTTTAATTCGGAAAAATATCAAAAACAATTAATTGATAATAATTACTTTATAAAAAAGAGGAAATATGTCTAGCAAGAAAAATGTTAGTCTCAAAAATCTTATTATCGTAATAATACAAGTGGAAAGCTGGAAATTAATTTAATTAAATTACAATCATTTGTCGGTCAAAATAGTTTGTTTATATCAAAATCATTTGAGAAGTTGCATAAAAATTTGGAAATTTGGATTGGGTCAGCTTTCTTAGATTGAGTCAGCTTGATTGAGACACATGCATGTCTAAATTAAGTATGTACTTACTAAATTGCTAAGGCACAATTATTTACTTCATGGCTCTATAATTATATAATTTTTTACCCTATTCGCCTAGTTAACTTTAAATTATCCTTTATGTATTCATAGTTAATCGTTAAGCTATTTTAAGTTAAGCTATTAGAACAGCAATGTTAAACTGAGTTGTTCTTTAGATATCAGTGATGAACGGAAATATGAGTATATGTGCACAGTTGCCATCGGTTACATTATTTAAATGGTAAAGTGTGTATTTAGTATAATTTATCCACTATACAATTTATATACCTATGAGAAAAATTTGGGGAGAATGCCCAGTCATATAACTACTATTATAAGCAATATGTATGTATATCCCAATGGTAGAATTATTAAAATTCTGTGCATTCACAATTTCCTCTGGATGTTTGGCATCCACCATCCTCACTTATAAAGGTTTACTATCACAAGTGGCAACAATAAAATTTTAATTTGTGTACTAATATCGAAAAATAGCAATATCCAGTTTCAACCCTTTCTACAAAACAAAACACAATATCAAATCTCAACATTCTGTCATAAAAAAAAATTATGGTATAATGTGACAAACAAGTACATTTGTTTTAAAATTTGAACATTGGAATTCAATATAACATAACTTCGAATACTTCTCATTTACACCAACCAAATACGTTCTTGGTTTAAAATATTCTCAATCAATTACGTACTAAAAGAAGGATAAACAATTATTGCTGTTAAAATATCTATAAAGGTTGTGTTGAGAACAAAGATGCAGCAGTAAATTACCAAACCATAGATTTATAGCTCTAGTTTTAGCTATATAAAGTATTATTATTATTTAAGGCAAGTATTTCTCTCGCCTTAATCCAAACCACTCATATCGTTCTTCCAAAAATATTCCTCCGTCAAAACAAGTCAGTAGTGGTAGTGCATATTTCTTTTAGTTAAATTAGTTGTCTTCCTTGAATCAATATTATGGTTTCTTTGAATTAATCGAATTTAATACCCCTTAGAAGCAAATTTATTTCATTGATATAAATTCTTCGAAAATACGTTTCCAATCAACCATATCACTAACAAATTCAGTACGGCTTAATCCATATTATTTTGAATGTATGTATGAGCAATTTCACGAAGATTCAACATCGTTTTGACTTGACCCCTTTTAATTTTGATTATTTTTTGTTTATAGATAGTCTTTCATAAATAAAAAATACAAGTTCTCTTAGAATTTTTTTTTTCGACCAGGGGTCTTCACAGGGTGCCCCTCAATTTTTTGTTGTTTTGTGATGTGAGTGCATTTTGACGAACGATTGTAGAAAAACTACTGAATCGATTTTCATAAATGATATGTCGTTGAATAGGTATTAGAACAAAGTTTTTAAAAATGTACACTGTTAATTTTTTGAAATAATTTTTAACGGTGTAACATAAGAAAAAAACGGTGTAATTGAAAAAAAGATGGCATAGCCTTTTTTTTTTTAACTAAATTGAAGCTTATTTTATATCTAACCACTTGTGAAAGTTTTGGACACGCGTTATTTTTTGTTTGTAAGATAAAATTCGTTGTGCATATAACTATCGGGAATCAGTTTTTTTGTGGTCTGAAGGAAAATTATAAAAATGGCGTTATAAACTAAAATATTTTTTTTTTATGTTAAATATCAAATATTTTATTATTAAATGAACTTTTTAAAATATTATAAAAATTATATATGTAGTACAATAAATTAAATAAATACAATTGTTAAAAATGATTTACTTATTTTACAAACAGAAGTTTCTTTTGAATAAGAAAACACTTCTGCAATTATTTTCTTTGTATTAGATGGCATAAAAAAATGAAATGTTTATTTGTCACTTTTAGTAATCACTTGTCACTCTTATAAAAAATAATTTGACAGTCTCGACTGCAAACGAAAAAACCGTATAAATAACAAAATCTATTTAGGAACTTTTGACTGGAGAAGTATTATGTTCGTATTATCTTGTTATGGTCATAAAGTAAAAGATTGTATTTTAACATTAAATTGCAAATATTTAATTATTGAATAAACTATTTAAAGTATCATACAAACTATATATGTAGGTTAAAGAAAATAAATATAGTTATTAAAAATTATTCACTTATTTTACATTTAAAAGTTTCTTTTGAGTTGGAAAACATTTTTGCATTTATTGTCTTAGTATCTAATGGTACAAAAGAATGAAATTTTTGAGTTCCACTTATAGTAATCACATTTTTATATCGATTTTGTAATTTTTTTTTGTTAATTGATATTCATTTTTATCGGCGTATCCAAAGTTCATGGTAGATTCCCATTTTAAAGCCCATTCGAAAAGTTTTTTTGGTGTATCAATAATATCTTTGCTCCCTATACTACAACGGTGTGCAGAATGCTTCAGTCCCAAGTAGCAATTTGGTTTCTTTAAAAACGCTATAAATATTTATGGAGTATCCTAATCGAAGAATTTGATGATTAAGACCACCGCCAAAAATATCTATTCAACCTTTATAGAACATAAAAGGGCGAAAAATATTATGTTGCGTTAGACCTTACTCAACATCATTTTTTTGGCTTGCATAAACTTGTTCTCACTATATTATCGAGGATTTATAAAACCTTATGCGCTACATTAATCCCTGTATAATTTAGTTTGCTATACTCTAAGAACCATTATAGAAGGCCTTAAGAATGTTTTATACCAGCAGCTATATAGAGGAAAAAAATCCCAAAATAAGAGAAAAAAGTTGCAATTGCGAATAACAATGATATACGAAAAATATTTTTTTTGTTTTATTTAAAGCTTGAATTTTTTAAATTTAATTAGTACATATTTATATTACATATTTACTGATTTTTATATTTATTATTTCTTCAAATTTACTCATGCAGCTCACAATTTTACTCATTGACCTCGGTATTTTTTAATCATCCAATTTGCTATACATGTTGCCTTCCTTGAAACTGGTACACGAGTTCTTATTAATTCTTTAATCGAATCTATTGATTCTTTAATCACACGAACTAAATCCTGTTGAATCTAGAAATAAATTTGGTTGCAGGTTGCAGTTATAGATTTATCTCAAAAACCACAAATAAAACGAATTCAGTTTTCAAGGAAACTTTTTATGAAAAACTAAAATTTTAACTTTAATTAAACTACAAATTCAGTTGGAATCGAGTTGTACGAATAAATATTTGGTGTATGGAAATAACCTCATGTTGGCTTAAGCTTAAGTTGTCCTTAAAATAAATTTCATACAATCCTGTAATTAGAAAGTTAAATTTTTTGCATTGTGCATTATTTATTTATTTAATTAATGAAAAATACAAACACTAATTTGTTGTATCCTTTGTCGAACGTATTATATTTACGAACCTAAATCACTGTTAAAAATCACTTAACCATTTAATCTGCTAATAACACTATGTTTAATGTTTTTTAATGCTATAATGTTTTTTATTTTAATATTCAAAAATAATTTAAAATCAGTTCAATAAGTTCTGATAATAATCACTAATTTAATTTAAAACACAATAAAATTAAAACGGCATACTACTTCCACCTATAGCAATAACATGGCTAATACGGATATTTACTCGCTAAAACTACTTTAAGAATGTGATTAAATTTTTTTTGCGTAAACAACCTCTTTAACTCCTAGTTGAAATTTTTACACGGGGCTTACTCAAGCTTTTCGTTTAAACCTTCTTAGAAGATGTTTTATAAATGTTTATAACATAAACAATATCATGTTTTTCTACAACAATTTTTGATTCTATTAATGTTGTATAGCTTACTCAGAAGAATACTTTTAAAGCATATTATCGAGTATTTTACTTGTATAATTTTTTTCCCTACATTAACTATATCTATACAAGAATTATAGAACACTTGGCTGTTATAATTTTAAAATCTACGGCAAAAATGCTACTTGGGGTGTACTACCAATTCTATCACAAGGTCCCTTTCCATGGCTGGTAGCATGAAAATGCCATTCTGCATCAACCTTAAAGTCTTTTTTGTGGTGGCATAAGTTAATTAGGTTATGTTTATTTTTGTATGGAAAAGGTGCACCGTCAGTGTTATAAATTATTTTCGTTATATTAGAATTTATATGCGTTTTGAAGAATTCAATAAGTTTTGTAATGAAAAGATGGACTGTAGTACTAGTACTG
The DNA here is from genome assembly GCA_963693315.1 of Diogma glabrata. Classification (NCBI taxonomy): domain Eukaryota; kingdom Metazoa; phylum Arthropoda; class Insecta; order Diptera; family Cylindrotomidae; genus Diogma; species Diogma glabrata. Next base: position 347,330,739 of record OY856186.1, read on the forward strand.
TTGTGATCGTTTATATCCGAAATGAGTATAAAACTTCGGTGCTGTACATATTCACTTGCGGCACTTTTAAAATAAATGACAAATGGATGAATAGTAGCTTGTGAATTATTATAATAATAGCCTTGAAACGCATCCTGAATTATGAAGCCGTAGTTTTCAGAAAAATCCCCTTGAACGAAGCACTTCCTGCTTCTAATTTTTTTTCCTCAATGAATGTAGATTGCTGTTTTACTATAAAGTTGTGTGGTATCAAAATTTGGAAACGGTAAATAAATTTTTCCATAAATTCTTCTACAGTTTCTATTAAAGTATCCAAATTGCATCGATCAGTGGTATTCCATTGTTGATATTTGACTTGAAGGATTCCTTTAACGTCAAAATCATTTAGTAATTTTTCTTCCAGTTGTTGAAGTTTTTTTGAACATTCATTGCACATTTTAGAGTGTTGAATCATTAGTTTCATATTTTGATGTATAGTACACACGCACACATTATGAACTCCTTGGGATAATTTTATACATTCTTGTGGTCGAAGGGACGTGAATTTAGTAAATCCTATTTTCACATCAGGAAACTTATTTATAAACTCCACATAAGCTTCATTTAATGTACATAGCAATAAGCTCTTTTGTGTTTTTATGCGCTCATCTCCTTTTTTAAAAGATGTTGCATCTCGTTTGCCTGACAATAATCTACTGATTTCATCACTTTTATAGAACTGCTCCACATCATTTATATCTGTTGTGGATACACCTCTTTTATCCGTCGCAGATGAATGCTGAAAATTATTTTCATGTAGAGTTTTACTTTTTTCAGCCAAATGACGCGTAGCATTACTGTTGTTTGTTATTATATTTATATTGTTATTATAATTATATTATTATATTTAAAAATATAATAATTTGTATTATTATATTTAAAAAAAATTCTACTTGAAGTCGTATTTTTCATTTATCAAAGGCTATCTATAAACTAAAAATAAACCAAATTAAAAAGGGTCGATCAAAATGTCGCAAAATTTTGCTGAACTTGACTGAAATTGCTTTTTAAAAAGTTTATTTAATAATAAAATATTTGATATTTAACATAAAAAAAAATCTGAATCTAGAAATCGCCATTTTTATAATTTTCCTTCAGAACAAAAAAAACTGATTCCCGACAGTCATATGCACAACGAATTTTATCTTTAAAACAAAAAATAACGCGTGTCCGAAACTTTCACAAGTGGTTAGATATAAAATAAGCTTCAATTTTCCAGCAACACGAAGATATCACTCATACATTCCTACAAATGTTGGATCAATCTTAGCTAGACGTTTTTCTAACTCTACGGAATTTAGTAATCTAAAATTAAATAAATGATAAAAAATATGTAAAATATTTATTTTGAGTTAAAATTTAAAATTTATTATAAAAACATATATGTAAATAAAAAAAACTGTTCGTTTTTTAACTCCTTTTTTTTATATGAAAAATTTTAAGGCGTGTTGCAATAAAATTAATAAAAAAAAAACAAAAAATTTTCCTCTCCTGAATTTTTTATAAAATGTTAGTAGCATATGTACCTTTCACATATTAAAAAATCAAAAATTTAAAACATACGCATTTCTAGAAAATCGAATTTGAATTTTTTGCCGTTATTTTCTAAAAGAAAGTGTTCAAGGTCATATAATGTAAATTATTATTTTAATTAGCTCTGCTCAATACCTACATTTTGAGCTATATAACATTAAAATAAGTTCAGTAGTTTTGACTGTAGAGTCTTTTCAATACACCAGGGTCGAGCAATTTCTTGATTTTTCAACACCCTGTATCTTAAGACAGGGTTAAAAAAAAAACTAAGAACGCAGAAAATTTTTTTTTATTGATGTCAACGAATTCCAATAACTAAATCTACAAAATTAAAACCTCATTTCCAGACCTTGCTGATTTCACGTGTTTTTCACCCTTTGTAAAAACTTCAAGGGCTTTGGGGCACGGGTTAATCTTATCGCATTGTGTTTAAATTTTGTATAAGTTTTTTGTATACATATTGGAAGCGTTTTAGGGGGATCGATCAAAAATAATCGAAAAAAAAAAATAATCCATATAAATAAGAACCACCGTAATATATATATATATATATATATATATATATATATATATATATATATATATATATATATATATATATATATATATATATATATATATATATATATATATATATATATATATGTATATATATATATATATATATATATATATATATATATATATATATATATATATATATATATATATATACCCGACAAACAATTTTGATATTTGTAACCGTAAAAAGACTGAAATGTTATCGGTGACTGTTATCGGGCACAAGTGGTTACGTAACTGATTTGTTACCATATTTTGGTCAGACAATAGGCGGTAACGGTAACCGAACGAGGACCGTGTCGGTTACATTTCAGTATTCGTACGGTTACTATTTCAGTTACTTTTCAGATGATTTTAGTAATTTGCTGGGTATAATTACGGTTATATTACAGTTACTAAATGGTATTTGTGTCGGTTACATTTAGGTTGCTATTAGTAATTTGACGGAAACAATACGATTATATTTCAGGTATTTGGTGATGTTTTTTTCGGTAACATTTTGGTAATTTTTAGTCATTTGACGGAAACAATTTTGGTTACATTTAAGGTATTGATCGTAGTTGTGTCAGTTGCATTTCGGTTGTTTGTGGTAATTGGACATATAAATTCTAAAATATTATTATTATTTTAACATCTTAATATAAGATATATAGAATATAATAGAATTTTAAAATTTATATTTAGAATTTATATTTAGAATTTAGTATATATTTTATATAAAACGTTTTAGAATTTATATGTCAAATTACCACAAACAACCGAAATGTAACCGACACAACTACGATCAATACCTGAAATATAACCATAATTGTGCCCGTCAAATGACTAAAAATTACTTAAATTCTTATTATTATAATTCTCTTAGAAATGGTTGAATAAAACCGAAATTAATTGCGATATTTTTATTAATATGTTTATTATTATTTGTAATATAATATAAATATTAATATATAAAATAAAACAATTTTTGAAATTTAGAAAAATTTAAAACTATTATTATTATAAAACATGTTTATGAAACATCAAGGAGTAACATCTGCTTTGTTACAATATAATATAATTAAAACTGCCTTTGTGTTTTTAAACTATATAATTATAGTTAGGAATACAATACAATACGTACAAATTACAATACACTACCATTTTTCATCTCAAGACATACTCGGGGGTATTTCGATAATTTTCGTTGTTTGCAAATGAGAATTTTAGCAAAGATGAATATGTGCTGGTGATATTTAAACTGTTTTTATTTTGTTTTGTGTTCGTAGTTCGTCTTCGTCATATTTACAGATAAAACTTTTACTTTCGGTGGTAACATTGGGACTGTAGAGGTACTGTTGGTTACAAAATGTTTGTCGGGATATATATATATATATATATATATATATATATATATATATATATATATATATATATATATATATATATATATATATATATATACCGTCGCTTTAATAATGAAATAACGTATGCCATATATACGTTGTTATTATATAATAGGTGCGCTGCATTCCCCATAAGAATGTCTATAAAGTGGCATTTTAACATTTTCCAATTTTTTTATAACTGGGGGTGAAAATTAATATATTGTTAATTAACGTACATGCAAATTTGAATTTGGTTAAATATTGAAACAGCGTAAATGCATGTACGATATTTCAATTCCTACAGAATAATAACTTGGGTAAAATCACTGTCGTATACTTTACATACATTACGATCGCCACACGAAATGGTAAATCTAAAATATTGTATAAGCATCATTCATTACTACATGATATGCCGGTTCATATAAATAAAAAATTGTAAGAATATTATGCGTTAGTTCAATAATAATTAGTTTTAGGCTTAATCGTACTTCTATGCAATATGAAATATGAAATAACGTATAAGGTACCTGATTGACTTTTCACCTCTGTTTAGGTAGAAAAGACAGCAGGTACCAAAGTGAAATTTTAATATGCTGTGGGGAAATTAGTCAAGATTAATTGGTAGAAATTTTTTTTCCAATATCTTTATTCATTCAATAGTGCTGCCGAGTTTACGAAAATCGGAAAATCGAAAAATCTTTAAACCCAATTATCTCGAAACTACACTTTTGCGAATACGTTGTTTCATTATTAAAGCGACGATATATATATATATATATATATATATATATATATATATATATATATATATATATATATATATATATATATATTATATATATATATATATATATATATATATATATATATATATATATATATATATATATATATATATATATATATATATATATATATATATATTAGACTGGTCGTTAAAAACTAAATTTTCCGAGACGCCCCCCAGAAAAATTCTTTGTGGTCAAAAAACCATAACGGCTTTATTTTTTTTTTTTTTAAATGAAAAGAACACGTGCCGCAAAATCATCGAAGTTTATTTTTTGATAAAATTGTTAATATCTCATAAAATATGCAGATGTCAAAAAAAATCACTTAATCATTTTTGCAGGAAATTTAATTTTCTACAAAAAAGGTCCAAGTCATTTTTTTCCTAAAACCTATATTTCTGATGATATTTTGAAATAAATCTTGAAATTCTTCGAAACTCGTAAAACCAAATGATGAAAATTTCGACGAAAAAGTACTAATTTTGTTTTTTTTTGTCACGATTATTTTTTTATACATTTGATTCTATAGCATAATAAGAAAATTAGGAGTTTTTCATCATCTTTATTTTTTATGTTTTTTAAAAATTACGAAAACTTACAAGTTCATTTTCAAAATATCATGAGAACTATACGTTTTCGGGAAAAAATGACATGCATCTTTTTTGTAGAAAATTAAATTTCCTACAAAAATGGTTATGTGATTTTTTTTGACATGTGTATATTTTATGAGATATTTGAAAAAATCTACGACTTTTTCAAAAAATCAACTTCAACGATTTTGCGGCACGTGTTCTTTTGATTTAAAAAAAAAAAAAATAATGCCGTTGTGGTTTTTTGACCCCAAAGAATTTTTCTAGGGGGCGTCTCGGAAAATTTAGTTTTTAACGACCAGTCTAATATATATATATATATATATATATATATATATATATATATATATATATATATATATATATATATATATATATATATATATATATATATATATATATATATATATATATATATATATATATATATATATATATATATATATATATATATATATATATATATATATATATATATATATATATATATATATATATACATATATATATAAACGATATGAGATATAACGAAAACGACCAGCACTCTCACGGTCGCATTTGTTGAGCAAGATCAAAAAAATTTTCTGTACAAATGTGTTCTATTAATTTCTTGAACAAGTTCGTGAATCAGCAAAATCCAACACGTGGTTAAGAAACTAGAGGCTTTTTACAAAAAAAAATTGAATTTTTAAAACTGTTTTAACGGCTGTTTGGATGCTAATATTTATTAACAAATTTAAAATCTTTGGAATCTTTTTTATCAATTTATTCTAAAACTAGACCTTTGCAGTTAGAGGTTCCTCAGTGAGCGGTTCCAACAAAAAACTGTGCAAAATAAATTTTCTTTTTAAACAACCGGCACTCTCACCGTCGCATTTGTAGAGCCAGATCAAAAAACTTTTTTAAAAATGTGTGTTTTCTCTGCAGTTAAAGGTTTCTGAGTTCCAACAAAAAAGCTTGTAAAACACAAAATGCGTTTAAATCAACCGGCACTATCACGGTCTCATTTGTGGAGCCAGATCAAAAAACTTTTTTTAACAATGTGTGTTTTATAAATGTCTTAGACAAGTTCGTAAATCAGCAAAAGGCCATTTGGATACTAATATTTTTAAAAACAACTTAAATTTAGAATCTTTGGAATCTTTTTTATTAATTTCTTTTAAAAATAAACCTCTCCAATTAGAGATTCCTGAGTGAGCAGCTCCACCAAATAAGTTTGTAAAACACAAAATGCTTTCGAAACAACCGGCACTCTCACAGTCGCATTGGTGAAGCCAGATCAAAAAAATGTTATTAAAAATGTGTGTTTCATTAATATCTAAAACAAGTTCGTAAGTTAGCAGAATCCGACTCATGGTTAAAAAACTAGAGGCTTTCTACTGGGAAAAACTTTTTTTTAAACCGTTATAACGGTCGTTTGGATACTAATATTTTTAAAAACTTCATAAATTTAGAATTTGTGGAAACATTTTAATTCGTTTCTTTTAAATAAAAACCTCTGGAGTTAGAGGTTTTTGACTTGTCAGTTTCAATAAAAAAGCTTGCAACAATCCCCAACAACAACAATTTTCAAAAACCTTATAACAATCAATGAATAAAAAAATTAAAAGATTTGAATAGAAGAAATTAATTTTTTTTCTTAGAAATAAAGTATTTTGATATTTTGCAGTAATTGCACGACATATGATATAGAGTAGGTTTGCCGTGTGTTTTTCATATAGTATCATACGTAGTCACACATATGTTCTGTGGTAGATCTGATATTTGTTTGTTGCAAAATTGAATAGATGTAGTTTTGCTTATATTTAGCTAATTTTTTTAAAAAATTTGTTTGATATCTGTTTGAAATTAGTTCGTTTTGTTTAAACTAATCTGATACATCAGATTCTACTAGTACACAAAACTCTCTGATCTCGAAATCTACCTATTTCTAAGACATCCCGCCGTTGGATTTTTTTAACGTTAAGTTATATTTAATATTTCGTCTGCAACATGAACTCGGACTAACAAAAGTTTGAACAATTTGATAACATAATTGATGATGAAGTTTCAATGGTCGAATAAACATCGCCACAGTGAAGTTGTTAATAAGTATGTCTGTTGCCACAGGACTCGAATCACTGCACTGATATAGAAGGTTCAAATTTCATTAGTTACTTGAGTTTAATTACTCACAACAATCTGTTATTACTTAACAATGGATCGAGTTCTATTAATGAAAAAGATAGAATGTATAATTACGGTTGATCAACATATTTGGTTAGCAAATGAAATACATTTAGCAGCCTGGAAATTATATAGACAATATGTGCATGGATACACCCTGATGAACCAGATACTTGTAAACATGAATAATTTGTTATCTGAGAACCATAATAGTTTTTTCAATGATAATTTTTTGCTTTATTTGTATTTTACTTTAACCTGATGAAATTCTCTAAAATGTAATGACATTATTAAATTTGACGAATCACATTTGAATTATACTAATAACATATAATTATTCGGCTAGCCTACTGCAATATCAGTTAATTATGAAATAATTAAATGATATCGCAGTAGACCAATTATAATTCATAAAAAATATATTTTTGAGATCAATTAAACTCAAGTAAGCAAAGAAGTAATTGGAATTACTTCGGTCTGAAAGACCTAAGTATTACATTCATACAAGGGGTAAGCCCCACTTTTTTGGCTTTTCTCGACGTTTCAGTACCTACTGATTCTAAAGAAGCTAAAAAAATGTATGTCTGTCTGCCGGCCGAACAGCCGGCCGTAACAACCGACGAAATCTAGAGAACGGCTGAAGGGATTTGAAAAGTTTTAAATTCTTAAAACACGTACACTCAATGATAAGAGCCGAAAAGACGATGTGTTCGATGACTGTACCGGAAGTGTGTCAAAAAATCATCAAGTGTGTCAAAACAAGGAAATCTGCATATTTTTTGCTTAAAAAACTTTCATTTTAAGTGATAATGAGTAGGAACAAAGAATGTGGAGAAATCTGGATGTTTGGGATTGGTATGTGAGATCAAAAACTAGATTATTGCATTATAAGCTTGTCAAAAAAAATGTTGTCAAGTGTGTCAAAAGAAAGATTTTTATTTATTTGTTTACCCAATTTTTTGGAAAAAAATAAAATTAATTATTTGTTTGACCTGAAATTTTAATATTACTATTGAGAATTATGGCATTATAAGTTTGTCAAAAAATGTTGTAAAGTATGTCAAAAGAAAAATTTTTATTTATTTTTCTACCCAATTTTTTGGAAAACTAAAATTAATTATTTGTATGACTTGAAATTTCATTATTATTATTGAGAATTATAAGATAGTCAAAAAAATAATGTCAAGCGTGTCAAAAGAATGATTTTCATTTATTTTTAGTTATTAAATTAAACTAATTAAATTAAATTAGTTATTTGTATGAAATGAATTGTTATTAAATTAAAAAAATTAAATTAAATTAGTATGTGAAAATGTCAAAAAAATGATTTCTTTTATTGGAAAAAAAATTTATATGTTTGTATACGTAAATAAAATTGAACATGGAAATTTTTAAATTTGTTATAGTTTTTAAAATATTTTTGGAATTTTGAAAAAGTTTCAATTTCTGATTTTGTAAGAATTTTTGGAATATTTTTAGAATTTTGAAAAATTTTAAATATTTGATTTTATTATAATTTTTATAATTTTGGAAAAAGTTTCAATTTTTGATAATGTTATAATTTTTGCAAAATTTTTAGAGTTTTGGAAAAAGTTTGAATTTTTGAATTTTTAAGAACTTTTGGAATATTATTAGAATTTAGAAAAAATTTAAATATTTGCTTTTATTCTAATTTTTGGAACATTTTTAGAATTTTGAAAAAAAAAAAAAGAATTTTTGAATTTTTGAATTTTATATATTTTATTTTAGGATTTTGAAAAAGGTTTCAATTTTTGATTTTGTAAGAATTTTCGGAATATATTTAGAATTTTAAAACATGTTTGATTTTATTATAATTTTTATAATTTTGAAAAAATTACAATTTTTTGATATTGTTATAATTTTTGCAATATTTTTAGAGTTTTGGAGAGTTTTTAAGAATTTTTGAAATATTATTAGGATTTAGAAAAGGCTTAAATATTTTATTTTATTCTAATTTTTGGAATATTTTAGAATTTTGAAAAAAAAATTTTTGAATTTTATGTATATTTTTAGAATTTTGAAAAAAGTTTCAATTTTTGATTTTGTAAGAATTTTTGGAATATTTTTAAAATTTTGAAAAATTTTAAATTTTTAAATTTATTATAATTTTTATAATTTTGGAAAGTTACAATTTTTGATTTTGTTATAATTTTTGCAATAGTTTTAGAATTTTTGAAAAAAGTTTTAATCTTAGATTTTGTAATAACTTTTGAAATATTTTTAGAATTTTGTTTGAAAAAAGTTTGAATTTTTGATTTTATTTAATTTTTACAATATTTTTGGAATTTTGAAAGAAATATGAATTTGTGATTTTGAAATATTTTCTCGAAACGCTAAATGGAGAGGTTTTAGGGTAGTTTGCTGATTGTATAATCTTTTCACTAAATTATGTTAATTTATGATCTGTTATAATTCTCCGACAACGTATTGATGTTTCGTGTTGGTTTTGTAATACATATTTAAACAGAGATAAAAATACATGTACTTTAACAAAAAGTTATGTTTGATATACATCGCTGCCCAAAACTAAAAACCTTGTTTTCATAAAAGTTTTTTGCCAAAAGCTATATCAAAATCTTTCACCCAGACCGAAGTCTTGATATCTCAGAGCTTGAGATTTCAGCCTGTCCATATTTTTTCAAGTTAAATGTAAGGTTGAAAGTTTCTCAGAAAAAACTCCATTTATCATTTTTGTGGCGATGACAACTTTGAAGTTGAAACTTCTTCATCACTTATTTATTTGACTTAAGTTGAATTTTTCCACTGTCATTAGACTCTATATAATGGAAATATTTTTAATAATAATTGTAATGAAACGATGCAATGAAGTGGTATCGTAATGAAAAATGGAAATGGGTGGTGGCTGAATACTAATATAGTCTTTACTATTAGCGCAGGCGTGGCTGTTTGAATTACAAAGAGCTATATTCCCAATCAACCACCTTTATTCCGAGCTCATGGGTTCTTATTAGAGGGTAGGTTTTTTTTCATACGATTCATGTTAGACATCGCGTAATTTGGCAGGCATAACACATTATGTGGGATTTTTCGCATCAAATTTCTTGAAAATTTCATTAAAAATTAAAATATTCATACCTCTGACTGCCCCTAAGCCCATATGCCTTGTATGGACTTCGGGGGTAGCGAAAATTTATCTTTTCACCAATTTAGACAGCAGATTTTTCTCTTGATTTTTAAAATAATGAAATAATCAAATTATGGTTAGTAGTAATGATATATGTAGGTATATATTATTGCAGTTATTATTGAACATCAAAACCAAACAATAGAAATGTCCAAATTTTTCACTCGGATTAATGCACAAAACATTATTGTGCAGTAAAAAACTTGTGGCGACATATTTAACCGTTATATATAATAAAGTTATAAATAATATAATTATGTAGTTATGAAATGATTATAGGATTTTTCCAATTTCTTTCTTAACTTCCGTACTTGAACGAAAATGTAGTGAAATATATCAAACATTGGGTGGAGTGAATAAAAATTAAGCAAATGCTTTTACTAGCATTTTAAAACATTTTTGAACAAAATGTGTGAATAAAATTCTTAGTATTTGCTTTTGCTTGAGTACTAAAATTTATTTCAGCATTTGCTACTTGATTGAAATTTCCCTAGCAGGTTCTTAAATTTTTGTGAATAAAACCTAGAATATACTTAATTTTTCAAGAACATTCTGAACATTTTTAAGTATGATATGAAGCATCTTATATTCTACATAACCTAAGAAAGTAAAGATATGGCATAATTTATCAGAATACGTAAAAGAAAATTATATTGTGAAACGACTTTCACAATATAATTTTCTTTTACGTATTCTGATAAATTATGCAATTTCTTTACTTTCTTAGGTTATGTAGAATTTAAGATGCTTCAGATCATACTTAAAAATGTTCAGAATGTTCTGAAATGAAAATAGTGTTAAAGACTACAAAAAGTTGCACCGATTTACCGAGGCGAATGTTGAAAAATTATCCAAGCTGTTTTTGAACACAAGCGTTGAAACCAAAAGTAGAGCATTAACATCAAAACAAAGAATGGAAATATGTTTGAGGTATATGGCAGATCCTGGATTTCAAATTGGTGTAGAAGAGGATAGTGGGGTACACCGGACAAAATAATGATGAAGATCGAGAAGTTTATTAAGTTCCCAAAAACAGCAGAGGACATAAGGGTCGCAAAATCCGAATGGAATGCTAAATTCAATTTTCCGGGTGTTATTGGAGCTATGAAATGACGCGATTCCCAAGCCAAAATATCATGGCGATGAATACGTCAATAGAAAGGGTTTCACGAGTCTAAATGTACAAGCTACCTGCAATGCAAAAGAAATCTTCACAAGTATTGACGCTAAATGGCCGACCGGGTTCATAACACGATAGCCGGGTTCTAAAAACCTCACCATTGCAAGATTGTCTTGTAACAGGTGAACCATCGTACATTATTCTTGGTGACTCTGGGTATGGAATACGACCTCGGCTAATAACCCCATTTAAAAACCCAAAAACTAATACAGAAAAGTGTTACAATACGGTACATGCGAAAAATCGGGTTATAATAGAGAGATGTTTTGGGCAAGTGAAAATTCCCCATTCTTAAATACGGTGTTCGAACGTCATTAGAGCACTACATAATATAGCAAAAGATTTGCAACAACAAAAACAAACTAAAACTTCAAAATTCAAAGTTAGTTGTCATATAAAAGCAAATGCTACTAGATGATTCTAAGCAATTAGAATATACTTTAAAGGGAAATTCTTAAATTTTATAGCAAAAGGTCGAAATAAAAGCATTTGATTATTCACAATATTTTAAGAATATGCTTTGGACCAAGATCATACTTCTAGCAAATGCTTATGCTTATTCATTATTCTAGCTTAGTTTTTATTCACTCTACCCATTGTTTCATGTTTATTGAATTTTAATCTTTCGCAAATTCGCCAATTTAAATTCAAGAATAATGTGGCGCATTAAACTAGTCATTATTAATATAATTTTGTAATTTTCATCAACCATCACATTTTTTATCACTTTCCTTCATCATACTAAATCTAAATCTATTAATTTTATAAAATATTGCTAACCTAAATTTTCTTAAAACATCTTCAAATAATTGAATTTCCATTGGATGGTTTATTAAACGATATTACAAATTAAGTCATTTATATTCTTATCCATAAATCTAAAAGTTATTTGGTTTACTCCATTGTTTTATAAAATTAAAAAATAATTCTGGGTTATGTCAAATTATATTTGTAGTCGTTAAACGTAAAGAATACAAATTAATTTATAGTTTTGGATAATTTTTAAAGATAATATTTATAACGATAAATCTGCACAGATTATTTACAATAATCATAATTATGGAAGATTATGGCTCGGTTGCATGTTTAAATTTAAATTTTTCAACAAATATAATGTACTACTGCATTTCATTCGATTTAAAAAAAACGTCCTATTTACATATTACAAAATCAATTGAATTCAATTAAAGATTTTATTTAATATCATTATGATAGTCGAGTGGAAGTAATTTGTAAATAATGTGATGTTACAAGATCACATGGTATGTTAAAATAAGAAATAGAAAGTACATAGTAATAGATTAAAAGCATGCACGTTGTTTATAAGGTTTTATTGTAGATTAAACTGGCCAGACGTCCACCGCTGCGTGGAAATGTCCCACATTTCATTGCGTTGTCCCACGGAGAAATCTGTCCGACGAAGCGTCCCACGAAACAAATATTTCCATCACATTTGCCCGTATTATCGAAATAATCAAAAACCTTATACCTACGTAAAGTTTGCGCAATATCTTAGTCAAAGCAATGGCTTCACAGTTTTTTCTTGCAGTTTGTATAATGTTATGTATGTATATGTTGATTTGTTATATATAATGTTGTTGTTGTTATGTTAATGTTATGTAAGTGTTGACTATATTGAGAGCAAACCAGTGCAATATTGTTTTTACTGAAATACTGTTTCAACTACAATTTTCTAAATACCTAAACTCAGTCTTTTTCTCTTATTTTATTTTGCAAATATCTTTTGATCTATAAGAGATCTTCCTCAGCGAAAAGGTATCTTTGTTAGAAACTTTGATAGAAACATCTCCCCGGAGTATGTACGAGAGATCGGAAGTCGATTAGGAAAAATAAAATACAAAATATTTTACCTAAAAAGACTCAGTTTTCCTTATATAAACATTTAAATTTTCAAACCAGACTTTACAATTTTATTTTATTCGAGCCCTCATTTCAATCCTTAAAATAATATTCAAAAATTAAAATGTTTATGATTTGAATATCGTAAGAGTAAAATTTTGTTTTTTCGATTTTACTCCTTTGGAGTAAATTACATTTTCCTATTCTTTTATTCGATTTGCAAAAGAACAAAATTAGGACCCTTTCGTCATCCTTTATATTCATTTTTCGAAGCATTCGAAGCATTTTACGTTGGAAAGCATCAAATTTGAAGCAAAAATAAAAGAAAGAAAAGATTTATTTCAATTTAGTAGCAAGAATGATATTTTATTATTTTTACTCCTGGTATTTGGAAGTGTTATATTTTTTTAAGTTATGCGCTCTGAAAGAACAAAGTAAAGGAGTAAGATATAAGTTGCGTTTCAAACTCTGTTTAAAACACACTTTAGCTAGGTAGCTCAAAAGTAAAATTATTATAATTTTCTAATTTATAATTTTTTTTCTCAATAAAAATCAAACAAACCAAACAGCATAAAAACTTGATAAATTGTATAGATTTGTAAGAGATAGAACGAGAGGAATACTTACAGAATACAAAAAAAGATATTAATTATTTAGTAAAATTAAAATAAATTGTTTTGCAGTCTTTACTTGTGTAACAAAAGTTTCGTTCTTCTATAAAAGGTAAATTTATACTAATTTTTAAAATTATATTTAAAAAGTTCTCGTGCAAATCATGACGTATAGAAAACGTTTATCCAAATTCTCATACGATATTGAATTGGACTATCCTTTTATTAAAAAATCAAAATAAAACGACGCAAATGTTTATTGTACTACCAGTAGGAGTGAACTTGCAAATTAACAGTGGACGTTATGATATTAAAAGACATATAGATACAGATAAACATAAAAAAGCGTTGCTATAAGCCGCCAGCTCAAGTAGCTTAAACAAGTTTTTAAACCATTAGAAATGGGAAAAACTAAAAGAAATATTGCTCTTGCAGAAGCCGGTTTTCCCTGCCATACGATTTACCACAATCAAAGCTTCCGACCGATAAATTGAAATTGAAACTAATTCGATAACAATTATACATGTGCCAGAACAAAATCAGATGCCGTAATTAATAAAAATTTAATGGATCATGTACTAGACCAACCAAAAATAGATTTTTCTGTTGTAGATTTTGCCACGGTTCATACTTTATACCGATGCATCGAATCATAAGGAAATAATATTTTCGACGCTATTTCGATATTTTAGAGAGCATGACGGAGATTAGATTGGTTATTAGATTGTTGAAATTTTCTTCTTTACTTGAGCATCGGAACAAATATCAGAGTATATTCTTGAAAAATTTAACATTGACAAAAAGTTAGTTGCAATTTGCGCTGATAACACGAATACCAATTTTAGTGGTGTCACGTCAAGAGGTGAAAAATGTTAAAAGCAAGCTAAACTCGAATTTGAACCAGAATGTATTGGGTATTGAAAAATAATACAATAAGAATACAAATAAATAAATAAATAATACAATAAGAACTGCTGCTGATTAAATGTCAATTGATGTAAATGACAGGGTTAACAAAATTTATGGATATTTTATTGGAGACGTTGATAGAGTTCTACGGCGAAAGTAATATCGAACATAACAAATTGTCATAACCAATGTTGAAAAATGTCCAATTAAAATAAAAGAATTATTTGAAGAATTAAACAGTAAACAAATAGCAAAGGAAAATAGTAATAGTAAAACAAATAGTAAAACATTAAATACTAATTAAATAGTAAATTTATGCACAATCTATAGCTAGCGTTTTGCCCGTCCCACTTTCTCGCAATAGAAATTCTAATTAGTTAGTATTTTGAAGAATTTTTGCATTTTGTCCCACACTATAGCGATTTGGCTCTGGTCAGTTTATTGTAGACAGTATTTATTAACCAAGAGGAACTTATTTGCAAATTGTCGACAACTGGGTTGTCGTTTGGAAGAGATCAATGTAATAAAGAAATCTGCAGGCGTTCAATAAAATTAAAGTGAAACAAAGTCTAAAAGAGAATTTAATGACGGGATTTAAAACATTATATTATAACAATAATTTAAACAGGTCACATTGCAGAGTAGAGGACAGTTTCTTAACATCATTATGTCTGACCTTTTCAAGTGCTACTTGAACTGCAAGTCTCAAAACCCTCCAATAAAAAAATGTCTGACCTTTTAACTAGTGATGATATATCTAAGACTATTGCAGTTGCATATGTAAGGAAGGCAGTAGGTGCAAAAACTATCCAATATGGGAACGGGGCGATTGAATTGAGCTTAGTATTCAATTGAAAATTTGTGTATTTGTTACAAATTTTATGAACTATATAACTAAAACGAAAACAATGAAACTATCAATTGTCACGGAAGTTAACCATAATATTCATTAAATTATTATAATTATTTTATGACTAATACAGGTGTGGGGTACTTGTGCATAGCATACACTCACTCCTATATAATCTATCAAATGGCAAGGTTTTTAGGAATAAATGGTTTACTTAACGAAGTAGATGAGTGAATATACAAACAAGTCAAACACCAAATTAATTTATTTGATGGCAACGGCTGATAAAAACCAAAGAATTACCGAATAGAAAAAAATTAAGAAAAACATGTTTTTCTGATAAAGATCTAAGATTTATGATTATTTGTTATTGTTCAGTTTGATAATGTGACTATTTTAGTCCTTTTCAAAAGAAATTCAAATTAAAATTTTTTCAATGTTAAATCGAACCGCTCCTTCCCATAAATATTGTTTAATTGACTTCAATAACTTAGCAGCACTAAATTATTCATCCGAACATTCTCTTTATCACTTTATCATTGATGCAACAGTTGATCATTCATGTTATTTCTGTTACTCAAAAGAAAAATTTTAAGAGATTTTTCAATAATAAAATAAATAAATAAAACTAAACCTGATATCTTATAACACTTGTAATTGGAATTGGGTATAGTAAAGAAGATATATTTTCATAAGGAATCAAATAATTTATTGATTATTTAAACTTTTTGTTTTTTCTTTTTGTTTTGTTTCTCTTCTTATTTATTTATTTTTTAATTCAGAATAAATTTGTTTATAAATAATAAACTAGGTAAGGAAACTAAATGTCTGACCTATTTCAATAAATAAAAGTTAAAATAAGTTTTTATTTTGTTTGAGGTCAAATGAAAAAGAAAATAATTTTTTTTTTAATTTATTAAATTAGTATTATTATTATTTTATTAAATAGTCTTTTAGACCATAACAGCAAATTTTGGACGAAATTGAAAGAAATTAGATGAACTACCGTGATTGTTGAAGAGATTTTAAATTAGTTTTGTGATTATGAATCAGATTTTAGGAATAAACGGTTTTTGGTAGAGTTCATCAGAAATTAGATTTTTGTAATTAGGGCTTGCAAAACCGACTTCATTTTTTGAAAACTGGTTTTTACGGTTTTCAAAACAATCTTTTACTACACTTATGAAAATTGAAAGCGTTAATATTCTTAATAGAACATTTTATTAGAAAACATATATTTAATTCGTTTTAATAAAATAAAAATATCAATTTTAACTATCAATTTACAGCAATTTACTTTAATATAACGTTCATATTAATCACAGGCAGGCAACGTTCATATTAATCACCGTGAGAGAAAAACGGGGCCCGGGGAGAAATAAAATACGCTCTTTACATTTTTATTTTCCCGAAAAGGGAAGTTATTGTTTTTGGGTCGATTTTCGAAATCGGAATTTTTATGATATCTTTACGTTTCATGACCTCCTGATTAAGCTGTTTAGACTATTTTGAGCTGGCAGTCTGTATGTGTGTGTGTGTGTGTGTGTGTGTGTGTGTGTGTGTGTATGTGTGTGTATATCGCTGTATGGAGAATTTTTGCCCAACGCTTTCCCAACAACGAATAGGTTGATTATAACGAAAATGGTCGAAATCGATGTATCTTGTCGTAACTTAGAGCCCAGTCCTTTTCTAGCGAAATTAAATCATTTGTTTTTAGTGGTTTCCAAAAACTGAAAATCATCTCTTGCAAATATCATGAGATTAAATAATGCTATCAAGGCCATGAAGCTTCCATATTGTTTGTCATCATGTCAGACATTTATAATGAGATTTGTATAAACGATTGCTATCTTAGTTTTTTAACAAAATGTGAAAAAACTACGTGTTATTTTCTTTATGCAAACGCATGATATCTGGATGAAACTTTGGTATGTAAAAAACGCATCCGGGTTTATTTGAATATCAAAAACCTGAGTTTTTTTCTAAATTTGACAAAAAGGTCAGAGGTTCCGAGACTAGATTGCTTGGTCAACTGTTTATTAACTTCCCGATATAAGAAATTATTGTTTTTGGGTCGATTTTCAAAATCGAAATTTTTATAATATCTTTACGTTTCAAGACCTCCTGAAGCTGTTTAGGCTATTTTGAGCTGCCAGTTTGTATGTGTGTGTGGGTATGTGCGTGTGTATCGTCGTATGTGGACAAAAATTTGTCCAACGCTTTCTCAACAACAGATGATCCGATTTCAACTTTAATGGTCACAATTGATATATCCTGGCGTAACTTACAGACCAGTCCTTTTCTAATGAAATCAGTTCATTTATTGTTTAGTGGCTTCCAAAAAACAGAAAATCATCTCTTGCAAATATCACGAGAATAAATAATGCTATCAAGACCATTTACCTCCCATTTTGCTTGTCATCATGTCAGACATTTATAATGACATTTGTATAAACAATTGCTATCTTACTTTTAGAGTTTTTTAAGAAAATTTGAAAATAGGTGTTATTTTCATTACGCAAACGCATGAGAACTTGATAAAACTTTTGAATTAAAATGAGCTACACGCATCCGGGTTTATTTGAATATGGAAAATATGCTATTTTCAACGAGCTATTTTCAAAATTTTGCAAAGGAGTCGGGGAGGATGTCTGTACTTCGTTGAACAACTGTTTTTTAGACTTCAATAACACTCAGTCCTGACATTTAATTTTGTTGAAACTTAGAGCATATGGGTTTTGTAATGTTTAAAGTAGATTTGCAACTTGTCACTTTCGGTTAAAAACTTTATCTTATTCTTTGAAATATATCACAACAACAGCCACCGTTTTTAGGTGTTTTTGCCGAATGTTTGGTAAAATTTTTTAGTTAACATGAGATAGAACAAATTTGCTTTTGAGGTGTCTTGTATATAGTGGTCGCCGTTCATCAAACAAATGCTGACCTTTTATCTTACCATAAGGTTAGGTTGTTGTGTTGGAGATCATTTTTGATACTGATCATTTTAATGATACCTTCACCTTTCAATACCTTCTGAATTGGTCTAGACAACTTATTTTAGTTTGTAGTTTGAGTGTTAGTATGTTATTAAATTTAAATATGATAACACACACGTACACATTCAAATTCTATTTAAATTATTACAATTGATGTGTCGTATAGTAACTAAATCTTAATTTTGCGTATTTAAGGTTTTAAAAACCCTCATTGGACTAATATTTACTTTTTGTTGACTTTTTTTTCCAATGTTTTAATATTTTATTTATTTTGTAATTTTTCGTTTTTTATTTGTATTTATTGCAGTTAAATTATATTGTACAATTTTTTTATGTTTAGTACTTTAGTATACTTTATCCAGTAACTGGTTAGTTTTTAATCTTACGGGAAGTTCTTGGCGTGGCCCCTATGGTCACACCCCCATCCCACTAGTTATTATTTTATTAACCAAATAGTTTAAAATAAGTATACGCATTATCACAATAATGTTTATCAAAAAGAATGGAAATGTTAAATATTTATTTAATGTTTAATTTAATACTAAACTTGAAGTATGAATTCTGGAAAAAATTCTTACTCTCATATAAAATGGTAAGGTAAAAATAATGAATTTTAAGAAAATCAATCCATTTAAGAAATTCGCATTTATTCAATTCATTATATCTTAATAATGAATTATCATTAAGGGCAGATTGTATGAACAACGATGGATAGAAAAAAATCGAAAAATAAAGTTATATCTTCATCCAAGAATTTAATTTTTCGTCGATTGTATGAACACGGATGGAAATTTTTATATTTTTGTTTTTACTGCTTGTTTATAGCAGTTTTTTTTTATAGTGGTAATACTTTTTCTTTTACTTTTCTATTAAATAAATTTCATTATAAATTAAAAAAAATTTATTTGAAAACTTAAATAAATTATGTTATAATTATGTTAGAAATATTACTTATTTTACTATTAATTTATATCAAAATACAAATTTTAGAAACGCTCAAATTTAATTAAAAAAAAAAGTCGGACAAGTGCGAATAAAATTCGCTCGCCAAGGGTTCTGTGAATGTAAAAGAACACAATATCAAAAATAAATGACATAAAGTTATGTTGTAAAGTCTTTATATCGCCAGACTATGGACGCATAACAAAATAAATGTTTAATCGTAAACGTCAATAGTAAATATCAATCACATCTACATTGATCAAAAATGTTACTTGAGGTTGAATCTTATCCATAGCTGTTTATGTTAGCTAAAGAAAGATTTAACCAGTATTTCAATGGTCTAAATTGGGAATATTTGTTCTATAAATCAGCGTCAAAATATAGGGTGGTATACATACACTTAAAATAGCACTTTTTTCATCAATAACTAAAAAACTGTGCATCGCAGAATTCTAAAAAATGTTGCAATGTTGCTTAAATTAAGTGTTCTTCCAAATGACACCCGACTCGTTTGGTTCCAATTTGCACATTTTTTAGAATAACTCAAAAACTGTGTACCACAAAATTCTAAAAAAATTGCAAAGTTTTTGGAATTCGGTCCTCTTTCAAATGACACCCCACTCGCTTGGGTCAAAAAAGTTTTTTTTCACCCTTCCCCACCCCAATCCCTTAAAAACACAATAATATAATTATTTGAGAGTTTATCTTCTTTTATCTTTTCGTGCAGAGTTTATCAATAACTCCGAAACTGTGTACCGCAAAATTCTAAAAAAAACTGCAATGTTTTGGAAATTTGGTGCTCTTTCAAATGATACCCCACTCGCTTGGGTAAAAAAAAGTTTTTTTTTACCCCTCTTACACCCATCCCCTAAACACACAGAAATATAATTATTTGAGAGTTCGCTATAATTTTCGTTCAAAATATAGCAAATTTCCTGTCTCTATGAATTTTTTCAATTTTTTCTGTCTATCAGTGTCAAAACGTAGGGGGGGGGTAACGGTCTGGAATTTGCACATTTTTTAGAAGAACTCAAAAAAGTGTACCGGCAAATTCTAAAAAAAATCGCAATGTTTTGGAAATGCGGTGCTATTTCAAATGATACCCCACTCGCTTGGGTCAAAAGAAGTTTTTTTTTACCCCCCTTACACCCATCCCCTAAACACACAGAAATATAATTATTTGAGAGTTCGCCACAATTTTCGTTCAAAATATAGATTTTCATTCAAAATTTTCATTCAAAATAAATTTCCTGTCTCTGTCAATTTTTTCTGTCAATCAGTGTCGAAACATAGGGGGGGGGGGGGTGTCGGTCTGGAATTTGCACATTTTTTAGAATAACTCAAAAACTGTGTACCACAAAATTCTAAAAAAATTGCAAAGTTTTTGGAATTCGGTCCTCTTTCAAATGCCACCCCACTCGCTTGGGTCAAAAAAGTTTTTTTTCACCCTTCCCCACCCCAATCCCTTAAAAACACAATAATATAATTATTTGAGAGTTTATCTTCTTTTATCTTTTCGTGCAGAGTTTATCAATCTTTCTGTCTCCGTGAATTTTTTCAAATTTTTCTGTTAATTAGGCTCGAAATGCAAGGGGGGACCAACTTTTTGTGTCACTTTATTGATAATAATTCAAAAACTATGCAATACAAAATTCTGAAAAACATGGTAATATTTCTAAAATCAAGTGCTCTTTCAAATGACACACATGAACTGGTTTTAAATGATGTTTTTACCCCTTAACATTCCCATCCCTTTAATAAATATAGTTATGAGTGTCTGCCACTTTTCTATATTTTTCATTAAAAACCTATTCAATTTTCTATCATGCCAAATATATTTCAAGATTTTCGATGAAGTAGGGTCGGAGTTAATCGGCGCAATAAAACATCCCGAAAACGTCATTTTTCAAAATTATACAAAAAATGGTGATGTGTAAAATTCCAAAATATATTTTTAATTAATGCTGAAATAAAGCTCTTTCATATGATACCCTACTCGTCTCGCTAAAAAAATGTATGTTTTCAAAGGCTTTACATCGTACCTCTTTAAAACAAACGAACACAACTTTATTTATTTTTAACCCGCCATCTTGTGTGGATAGGTTAGTTTTATAAGCACCTCAAATTTGAAGTTCATCGGATTAATGGTTCACGAGATAATTGAAATAATGTGAAAAACACGTTGTACTCTCACCAATAGTGTTCCGTATAAAAAACGGAACCCTAATAATCACAAACTCAAAACAAAATTATCCTGCTTTACGCATGTCAAGAAAAAAGAAAACAAATTGTGTTATCCATTGTCTTCTATTCAAGAAAAACAGCGGATAAAACAGAGAATAGAATAAAATCCTCGGATACATATTTTGTTCTATCGTGATTCATACAATATAAACGACGTTATATCCGAGAATATATATCTTCTATTCGCGTCCATACAATCGGTCCTAAATAATATCACAAAAATTAAAATGTTATATTTCTTTAAAAAAAAAATGTTTACGAGAATGTTAAACATAGACATTAATTGGTTCTTTTAAGTACGAATTTTGTGAGTTGTTCTTACTCTCTTATGACAATTGAGCATGCCGTGCTTTGGTTGATGCGAAAACATCTATGTCACTGAAATTTAGCTGCCTCTCTAATCTTGATTCTAAGCACAGAATCACAAGACCATCAACACGCTATTGAGAAGAACAGGATCTGTGGAAATTTTTAACTTTTTATAATACGTTAAAGGAACGTTCGGCACAGGAAATACTGACTGGCAAAGTACAATATATTCTTAAGGCTACACAAATATTTGGGAAAAGAGTATCAATATTTTAATGGCAATTGCATTCAATAAATCTAGAGCAGAAAGGTTTTCTTCGAAATTTCCCGAATATATATGTTTGAATCATCTCATTTGATAATTCTTCTGAAACATCTACCTTGTAAATTGCAACGAATTGCTTTGTACAGCTTATTGCTTTCTCGTCTTCTTATGTCGAAAATTTTCACAAAAACGAAAATGTTTTATTTAAAAATTTCACTGCTTCGAATCGATGTGTTAAGCATGATAATACTAAATCTACAATAACTAAATAAGTGTTTCTTTTGAATTCTGTTTCTTGGTCACAAATGCTGATGTTTTCAGGATCTTCAGTTCCATTTCTAGAAAATGTTTTTGGCCGTTTTCTTTTCTTATACTTATCGACAAAGAAGAAGAAATATGTAACCCATTTGCAACCAATTTACTTTCCCTCAAGATGACATCCCATTGATATATTAAAATCTGCAGTTCTGCGAGAAGTCGCTAGATTAATATACAGGTAAATTTACTCATGAACTTTTTAATTCCATTTATGTTTTGATGAGTTTCTGCTATTAATTAAACGCTTTTAAGATCTTCTATAGCATTTATTACTTCTGCAAGAAGTTTTGCAAAAGGTCTAACAGCATCAACTCTTTTCTTCAACTATACGTAAGTATTGTTTTTCTGGTTTAAACGAAGGTAATTCAAAATAAAGCTAGTTTGTTCGCCATGTGAAGAATCGGAAGTTGCATCAACAAGAATAGCATAGTTTTTAGCATTTTTTTTTTCAACTTGAATTACTGATTCTAAATGACTAGCGCATAGCTAAATGAGCTCGTTTTGGATTTCTGTGGATAAAATTAATGAATTTGTAAACGATGTTGAGCTTTCTGGGCAATTCTTACTTTTTCTAAATGATCACGTAGAAAGGGATCAAAGTGACTAATAAGCTTTAAAATTCCCAAGAAGTTACCGTTGTCATAGATTCACCAAGCATATAGCTATCTCTCTTCAAATCCAAGTCCGCTCACCTAAAAACAAATTAGTATCCAATTTTTTGTTGAAATTTGCCTCCAAATTATTGTTTGGTTCTCGATTTGATCGCAAAGTAATTTGGCGAATGAAAAAGTATTTTAACTTCCATTTCACGCCACTTTGTGTAACAATGAATTTGCACTCGGTTGTGTTCGTGTGCCGATAATTTATCGTATAGTTTTTTCATGATTGATCCTAAGAATATCTTTGGAGGATGACAGAGATGAGAACAGTTTTCCTGAATATTCGTGTTAAATAATCGACACGGCAGGCAATAAAAGCTATCTTTATTAGAGCTCCAAAATAACCAATCTCATTCTATTTCTTCTCCGTTGGGTAAAATTTTAAATAGGAGTGACTTAGGAAAATGGTTCATTTAAACGATCATGGGAAAACAATGTAGTCATCTTCATGTGCCCTTGACGAATCACATTTTCAACAATTTATGGCTTTATTATTTCATCTTCAAAACTACAAACATTATGGCGAAACTCTATTTGGCTTGGTTGGTTTTCTACTTACAGTATTCAATCTAAAGAAATCGGGCATTATATTCTAATGTCCAAACAAATAAATTTTCTGTTGCTGAGGAAACTGAAACTAAATTTGTTGATGTTTTACAATCCATTACTAAACAGTCTGTTGTAGATACCAACCGGCTGGTGGAAATTGAATTAAAATCGTAAAATCGTTATCGTTACCGTTTAATGTTATGCGATACGAACTTCACAATATTGTCCAAATTCACATTTATGTGTTCGAGAATAGGGCCTCTGGCCTTCCATCAAACAATTATTTTTGTTTATTGTTAATTTTTTTAAAATCGAATGATGCTAAATTGACCGCTTTTTATCGTTTTCTTACGTTTGTAATTACAAATGTACGGTTTTAAGGCATCTTTTATACGGTCCATCTTTAAAAAGAAAAACTTCTCAACTAAATCTTTGAGCCATGTTATTTAAATCATCGTGTATTTTAGTAATGGTAAATTAGTGAATATAAATTAATAATAGATTAGTAAATACATATTATAAACTTAGTGAAAGATCAAATCTACACATACTCTAGTTTTGAAAAATAATTTTTCGCTTATATAATATCTTCATTTTGGTTGGAGTTAAAAAGTTGGAAAAGCCGTGGCTGGGGTAAATTTAATTTAACAGAATTTATGTTTGTTGGGATAATATTGATATAATTAGAACTACGCAAAATCTATAACATTGGTTAACCATTATTTAATGTTTTTTGTGGACTTTAGCTCACTTTATATCCCGAACATTTTGTTTCCAGAGATGTGGTGAAGTTAGCCTATGTATCAGCGTCGCAATATTTTTTTTTTAAAAACATATCATATCTGGCACGGCGCAGTTTTTCCTTGGCAGTCAAATTCTCATCTGAATAATTATTTTTATAGTTGTGTAATTCTAAAGAGCAATAGATTCCAACATCTGAAAATTGATCAATGTTCTCAAAGTTCTCTCTGTACGAAATCGACGATTTCTGATGTGAACTATTAATTTTTTGCATCACTACCACTTCTTGGGGTGGTTTTAAGGGGTTGAAACCACCCTAAATTGCTTTTCGGATTTGTAATCACCGACCCCGAAAATCTCCGATAGATGATTTCCTATGCTTAAATATTAACTTTTTGAATCAATGCCACTTCTAGGAATAGTTTTGAAGGTTCACCTCACTTACTTTTGGATCTCTGCTTCGTAAGCAGCGACCTCGAGAGGCGATTCCTCAGATAAAGTTTTGAAATTTCAAAAATCATTTAACACTGTTACTAATTGAGGTGCTTTGAGGTGGGGGAAATGAACCCAATTTTCTCACTTTTCGAGTTATTTCAGGAGTTAGGGCTGATGAATCCTTAAGGTCTAAGAAATCCAGCAAAAGAAGAATTTTTAAAATCGGTGCTGTTCCACCACTTCCAGATGGTACAGTTTTCTTCCGGTTTATTTACTGGATTTGCTGGTTGATGAAGTCTAAAATAGCTATTTCGTTTTAGTTTTAAGTTTTCCCGCAAAAATTTTAATAAAACGGCCGGCAGACAGATGAATATTGAATACACTCCGACAGATGAATATTGATGAATATTGGGCTTTATTATAGAAATAATACAAATACATTCGGTTTCTATTTATCCATGGGCATTTAAATGCCCATGGATAAATAAAAACACTAATAATTTATTTACACTAATTTGTTGTTACAAATAAATTACTAACCAAAATTTTCAATTTCCCATTTCGGTCAACAAATTTTGTTGCATATAAATAACATCAACAAAATATCAGCATCCTCAATGGATATATTATTTATTTCTAATCCAAAGACGTAATTTGATTCGTCGACACTTTGATTTAACCAATTTCACGGTTTCCAATAAAGGAATTAAGAACATTAAGCAATTTAAAAATTACTCTCAAATGAAAATAAAAACATTTTTTCAACTAATTCTTTTTGTGTATTTTATTTATATTTAATCAATAAATTTTTTTTCTTTAAAAATTTAACACAATATGATTTTTTTCTTTATTTTTTTTTTACTTTTAACTTCCACAACAATAATATTTTTAATATTAACTCGACTGCACATTGCGGAACATTGTTAGTCATTTCAATTTTAGATTACAACTCAACAAAATTGAAAAATATTTTTCTAGTTATAATTTTTAAAATTACTAAACAAAAAAGAAGGAAGAGTTGATTGCATGAAATAGATGCTCGTTATTCATATTGTTTGTAATCAATACATTTACAATTTAGAACGTAACCAGTTAATAACAGATTGTCTCATTTTTTTCCATAACATTTTTCCTGTTCTTCCATCAATTTATAAAACATAAACAAAAGTAAGAACCAGCCGTTTATCAATTAGAATACAAGCAAAAAGCTGGAAATATTCATGCATTGTAAAATTCCATTTCTATTCATAATATTTCGTTTCATTATAATAAAATGAAGGAGAGAAATTTAAACGTTAGTAATTCTTCTGTTTTGTTTTTCGAACAAGGAAAATAAACAAAATTCGATAGCATGCAAATGTGTAATCAAAAACTATTATAACCTTGATGTTACAAAAAAAGTAAGGTGTGCAAAATGCAAAGTAGTCATATTATAAGTAAGAAAATGGAAAAGTGTGGTGGTTGAGTGGGAATTTAGTCTTTACTGTTAGTGCAGCCGTGGCTGTTTGAACTACAAAGATCTAAATTCCTGTCAACCACCTGTACAGAACATAAATTGTTCCGGAGTTGATGTAGATTTTCTTATAAATGCTACCTGTTAAATATCACGTAATTTGGCAGGCATAACAAATTTTTGTTTGCTTATTGACTAGTTATGACATAAAACGTCGAGAAATGCTTGCATACTGGTTGAAACTTGTCGATACAAACACTTGTCGAGAAATAATTGTTGGTATACACATCCACGACACTAATTTTTATTGATTACATTTTATTTCCTCAATGAATGTATATGGAAATAGCGTTTTGAAACAAATTTGTAAAAAAGAACGTTTAATAATTCGACTACGCCATAATCCTAAGAAAGAGTTCTAGCTGCGAAACTCCGAAGACGTACCTTCTAACCCTAAGCCTTCGAAATTAAGTGTGCGTGTTGGTAACCCTAGTTTTAATTTAGAAATCACATGAACATCAATATAAAATCTATTTCATCTTTAAAACTCCTGTGGCTGAGTGTGTAAAATGCAGGATAAGTTGTTAGAACTTTTGAAACCCATCACTGACAAGCCATTAACCTAATAATATTCGTTCCCCGCGTAAGTATAGTTAGATCAACATAAGTATTCGATAAACGTATATTAAAAATAAACAAAAATAAATTCTTATATTTTCATTTGATTTGATCCACTTACACCATAGAAACAAGACAAACCATTAAGAATAACATCAATCAGAAAGATATAAACATGAAACCAACTACATATATGTAATGTAATAGCAATGTATCAACACTAATTATACGTTCGATTTCAATAAAAATGTATAATAAGAACTAAA
Source organism: Diogma glabrata (assembly GCA_963693315.1). Lineage (NCBI taxonomy): Eukaryota > Metazoa > Arthropoda > Insecta > Diptera > Cylindrotomidae > Diogma > Diogma glabrata. The sequence continues at coordinate 347,358,157 of OY856186.1, forward strand.
GATGACTTTTGATTTTATAAAATCTACGATAAAGGGTAATGTTAAAACTGAAAGAAAAAATCGTGATTAGATAACATAATTTTTTTAAGATGACTTAATCATCAAGATACAGATGAGAATATATACATAAATTATAAGTTTTCTCAGACGAGTCATGTAGATAATTTGTGTAAACGTGATTGATACTTTCAAATTTTAACGATAGTGAAACATAGAATTGAGAATTCAAAAGCTCACCAGAATCAAAAATAAAGTTGTCTTAAATTTTAAAAACGGCAGAGCTACGTGTACCACAATTCGATAGGATGGTTCTCACCATTCAATTTTAAGACGTATCTCTTCTCATTCTCGATTTTATTACTTCATAAGTAAAGCTTATATCTCAACATATATTTCCAACCCTCTTTTGAAAATTAAGAGTGTAAGTTTAAATCAACTCATACCGGGAACGCAAAACAAAAGTAAATTTTTTATTGCAACAAGAAAGTACTGAAAAGTAGAAAGAAGTGATAAACATCGGTACTAATTATTAAAAAAGGAATTGTTCTTATGTATTAAAGTTACGTTTACGTTATCTTTTCGTAATAATGATAGTGTACCCAAAAAACCTATATACAAAAATCGGTTTACATTTTTGTTTGTTTTACTTTTTTGAATCGTAATTATCATTGGTGAATGTAACATTTTTAAAATCTACTCTGTACTTATTGATGGGCAATTACGATCAAATTTGGGTTATGAATTTTTATTACTGCCAAAATATTGGAGCAAAAACGTTAAATTTATTGTTTAATAAGCATTTTTATTAGATTATTTCAACATATTTAAAAGATAATTATATGAACATTAATTTTAATTGTTATTATAGCCTTGTGAAATTTAGAACATACTAAAAAAGTGCCATCTAATGTCTATTAAATAACTGAAATTAAACTTTCTATAGCAAATATAAATTCTTTACTTTTATGAATGAATTAAAATAACATTAAATTATTTGTGTTTTGTTATGTTTATTGTTAAGTTTACAAAGCGAGATACATATGTTTAACCAACATAAACAAATCAAAATAAAAATGCAACCAATATGTTGTATTCATTATTGTACCAAAATAATAAAAGTGGAAAAAGTTGTTTAACAAGTTCAAGGTTGATAATTAAATGCGTTCATAATTTAACAATTAAAGAAATAAATAATTAATTTGTGCTAAATTTGGAAGTACTTGAGAATAAATTAATTGCTATTCAATATCGATTATATCTTATATAATTATATGTTGGTTTCAGTGATTAGATTTTAAATTTATTTCTCTAACAAAATATTGAGGTGAACATTTTGAATGTATTGTATAAATATTAGATAACAGTTAACTTGAAAGTGAAAACTCTGTGCAAAAGTAAAGATGCACGTTATAAAACTAAGCTTAGTTAAAATTACCTACAAGACTCCATTATCTGAACCTGACCGTGAAAGATTTAGACAACTTGGTTTCAAAACTAATTATAAGGCCAAAGTGTTTTTCATCGAATCGTTTACAAACAACAACACACCTGTTTTACAATTATCTTATGTTAAGCTAACATGGTTGATGAATTGGAAATCATTCTCTATATTCTGATCACTCATATAAAAATAATCGATGGCATTAAGTCTTCAAATGATTTTGTGCATAACATGACACAAAATCCTCATGCACAAAATTGTGCATAAAACATATCATGCACAATAATAATATAGAATTAGAGGATTAGTCCCTGGGTCTATGCCAAAATGTCAATTGCTGGACTCGACAATAGCAGACACATTTTTGTCGGACAAGGTTACCCTCGTGTTGTAAAACCAATTTCCAAACCAATATTCCTCCCCCAATAGTAACAAAAAAAACTATGTATCAAATATACAAGATTGAACAAGATTGAGGGGAATCGGCTTTTTTCGGTGCCTTTCCAACGAAAAAGCGGCCGAATCGAGAAAAATGGCAGAACAAAATTTTTCGGACTCATCAACGACAGGTGCCTCACGAAATATGAAATATGTGGTAATCATCAAATGAAATGAAATCGGCGCGGCCCAGGGATTTGATGGAAAAATTGAAAAACGTTGTTTAAATATATGTCGTGTTCTTTTCTTTGGCTTGATTGAAAAAAGATTGATTTTTTGCTTGCCAAAGAACAGCATAAAATAAATCAATTTAATTTTGTCGATGTAGTGATAAATTGTTTTGACCTTTTGTTCTGTCAGTTAATATGGATACATGTTTTTTGGTTATGTTTACATTTCAAAATGATAGATTTTTGGTCTTATCATTTTATTTGTAATAACTTTATTAGTAATGAATAATTTATATAATAATAAATTATTTTTAAACAAAATAGTAAAAAATAGTTAAAATGGCGTTTTTTCCATTTACATAAATTTGACAAGCAGGAATAATATTTCAATGTGTTTGTAATTCATTTGACATAATCTGACAGAAAAAGTAGATTTTTCAAACTTGATCTAGATTAAAAAAACAATATTTTTTTGTCGTGTTCTATCACAAACAGGCCGTTCTAAGCAATTTTTTTTATCTGACAGCTACTATTTTTGAATTTTGATCTAAGATCGTTTTTTTTTACAAAGAACGTGACATAAAATGGTTTGTTTTATATAACTTTTTATGAAATAATAGCTACGTAATATTAAATTGATGAATTTAAATTTGTTTGCAGCTAAAATCATGTGCGAAAGAAATTTTTTAGTGAAGGTAATGAAAACAAACGGGCACTTTGAATTATTAATTTTAGTGATTTAAAAAAATTATATTTTTTTTAATATTTTTTGTTTTTCGTTTTTTAAGCGGTTTTTTCTATCACTGATAGGAGCCGGATCAGGTTCTGGTCAGGAATGTAACGCCTCAAACTATCCACGCTAGATCAGGCATACCTATCAGAGCCGGATCAGTTCAAATAGGAAATTTACTAAAACGGTTGTGAAAGAGTTTGCCTAAATGAAATTCTAGTCGAGGACATTGCAAAAAAATTAATCAAATCAATAAAAAAGTTTAAGAAATATAAAATATTATCATAGCAAAATTTAAAAAATTAAATACCAAATAATTAAAATAAAATAAAAATGTCCAATGAAAAAGAATTAAAACATATGCCATCTTAATCACTATATATGAAATAGAGCTCAGATAAGGATAAATAAAGCAGATCCTAATTGGGCAATCATATATGATTTCTGATAGGACCCAGATGATAATGCTCTATTAGGGATTGGCTTAATATACCCTGATGTACCCCGGATCATAATAGGACATGCTTGACTAAAATGCTAGTTTTAGGCATGCATTTTCAATTTACAACTAAAAATATTAGTCTAGGAAAGATTCACAACGTATTAGAATAATTAAAATAATTTTGTATTTGTGCCCAAAAGTTCTAGGCACATTTTATGCACACAAAAAATTTTAAAAGTAAAAAGTGCACGAAATGTGCATAATGCACATAATGTTTTTCGCGACATTTAGGTACTATCATTCCAGATTTATTTATTTTCAATCTTTTCGACACTAAAAACAAAACGTTGGTAAAATTAACAATAATAACTGTTAATCAACAACCTGTTTTGTTAATTTTTTTCCTACAAAATGATTTGTTAAATTCAACAATTGATTTCCATTTCAGGTTATTTTCAATATCCACTCCAAGAAGTCAAACCGATGCAACCTCATGCAATTCCTCATGGTTTATCTTATTAGGAAAGTTTTTATGTCACTCTATCGTGTAAGACGAACTAGTTTGGTTTTGGTTGGGTTAAATGCAACAACATGCCAAAACACGACCCCTTCTCTTTCAAGTCGCTCACGGGTATGTTCTTCAGAACGTAACAGGTTTTTAAGGGTGCTCATAAAATAAAGTCAGAAAATTAATTAATTATCGGACTCATCTATAAATTACACCGATAATACAAATTACACTAACTCACAAGAAAAATCTCCCTAAATAAAAATCAACTTTTCTTATGGATTCTGACCTAGTGAACACGAATATAATTCATTCCTTAGGAATGGAAGAAAAAGAAAAATTTATGTTTTTTCAAATTTTTTTCCATATTTAACGCCGTAAATTTGGAACAAATAATCATTGAAAATTTTTTTGATATCTTGAAACCTATTAGAAATTCAATTCCCTTTCTTTTAAATTAAAAAACACAAATATTGGTGCCGGTTGCACCAAGTTATTCAAGTTTTCCCAACAAAAGTCAAAACTCAAAATTTGGAAAAAAAAAATATTTATTAAGAATAATTTAAATTCTGCAACTTAATTAATTTACATATAAGTTGTTATACAGCGATCGAATCAAATCTACGAGCTATTTTTAGATCAAAACCCATGAGAAAAGTTGGGTTTATTCATGGAGATAAAAAACTTCCAAATTTGTAAACTAGTGTTTTCGTCCCTAGTTGACCACCTTTGCCGAGAATTTCACCCGAACCTTTTATGAGCTCCAACCCTTTTCCTCTTGGTATTCAGAAAACCATTCAATAAAAACTCACTTTATTTTTGGCACCACATAAAAAATAAAACTAAACAGTAACGGCTAATGGCGTTACATTCATTACTGTTTATTGTTTTCGGAGATATAACCTTTTAAATGATGATGTATTACGCTAAATGGTGTATGCACAATGATAGACCTTGCAAAATTAGAAATAAGTAAAATTTACTTTTTCTGGGGATTTTGTAGTCAAACCTGAAGCTTGCAGTGTACCTGACATAACCCAGAAACACCGAGTAAAACCCGGTGAGATGACCGGAAGATTCTATCTGCATTCATATATCATATAGAAATTTTAAAAAAATTGAGAATTATAAAAAGTTGTTTGTTTTTCCATTTCCTTGCAGTTCGAGAATGCCGGGTGCGTTTCTTTACATCACACTTCACATGCCAACCAATCTGATCATAGAAACACCGGTAAAGTAAGGAAACCAAATAAGGTATCACCCATGACTTACACGTGTAAAGCACTACTGTGACTCACCTTATTCACTCTCTGATATTAGGTTGGCAATGCAATTTTATGTCCGGCATTCTACTGAGGCAAATCTTACTTCTTGTACCAACACGACTCTATTCAAACCCATCATACCTCCAATCCGGTATGATAATTTTTTTGTCATGAGCCATTAGTTTATTGCATTCAGCTTCCAGCTCATCAATTAAGCTACCGATTGCTATGTTTTAAATACCAGAGAAAGGCCCAGTGGAGTGTATTCTGATCTATATAATTCTCGTTGCTGCGCACTAAATTGAGAGGCTTTTATTTTGGTAGAAAAATTGTAATGTAACAAGCTTCACAGTTTTATGCCTTAGTGAATCCAATTCCGGAGTTCAACTTGAGAGTTTTTACTTCCTCCTCTAGGTTTGTGTAATGGTAAAACTTGAAAATTAAGGAAATTTATGTTTTTTTTTAATTTCTACTAATAGCTGATCTTAATTATATAAATATTTTAAGCAAATTTCTTTACTTAAGTGTGGGATATCTAATCCCATGATGATATGTAAATCTTTTTCATGAACATATACAAAAATCGTTTTACTATTAATATTATCGCTTTATTGAATGAAAACGAGTTGAATTTTACATTCACCATTTGGGTCCATAAAATTGTAATCACAGCCAAAATTGGAATCAATGCTATTAAAATGCAAATATGAATGTTTATTATCACAAAAATGTTGACCTTAATTTTAGTTCTTGTAAAAGATTGATTCTTACCAAAATTCTTTACATATAAATGTAGATCAACCCATTTTACTTTCTCCAAACAAGTTTATATAAACCGTTCTGGCAAAAATTGATCATAAATTATTTCATTAGTAAAACATCTTATTCACATAATCATTGAACAGGATTTATTATTTATATAATTAAACAAATTATAATATTTTTGTTAAAATTGATGTCAACGTTTTTATATATTAAATTGATAACTACTTAAACTCTAAACACTTTTTTGCAACAAACTAAAACTTGGTCAGAATTTCAGTTCCCAATAATTATTAATAAAAAAACTAAATTCCTCTTCGTGTAAAGATGTTTCTATTGCTAAACTTAACTAATAATTATATATCATTGAAATTCTCGCCAAAAAAAAAATTAAATACATAAATTTTGCGGTTTTATATGTTAAGTTAACAAGTATGTAGATAAAATCTAATAAACCTAGAAAGCAACCATAAAGAAAACAAAACAAATTTTTTATATAGAAATTTATTAATTCTTAGAAATATATTTATTAATTCAGGTTTTTTGGGTTGATAGAATGCACCGCTTTTCATTTTTCAATTCATCAAAATCTGGTATTAGTTTTTGGCTTGATGTAATTTTTAATATTGATGCTAAATGTTCTTCAGTTAATCTGGTTCGCTGCGAAGTTTGATTAATCTTCATTTGTGAAAAAAGTTGTTCACAAATATACGTACTACCAAACATGGATAATATGCGCATAACAAAATTTCGAATACCTGGGAAACGGCCTGTAGGTAAATACTCATAAAACTCTGGAATACCAATTTCCTTATATTTTTGGTTCAATAACATGTCGCATCGTAGTTCTATAAACTCCATTTGCAAATTTTCCTCAATATTGTCAATGTCAACAGACATCGGAGAGCAAAAAATATTGAAATTACACTCACTATTTTGAAAATCGGAAAACCTCTTTTCGAAATCGTCTGCCAACATTTTCAGTTGTTTTTCATATTTTTCAAATTTTAACTCTGGATGTTTAAGCCAAAGAGTCTTATAACTAGAAAAATTGTATAAATTTTCTTTTTTCAATTGTATTTTCCACAAGTGTATCTTTTGTTTGAATGAATTTTTTGGTCATACAACAAGGTTTTGAGCATGTTTTTACCCTGAAGATCAAGATTGAGTTGACTGAGATGGCCAGTAATGTCAACCGAAAAAGCCAAATCTTGTATCAAATCAACTTTTTTCAGTTCAGTGCAGTCATAATCTTTAATTTCTAAAAAGAGCACGATTTCGTCCAACAGCTGTAAAAATCTTCTTAAAACCTTATGACTCGAAAGCCAACGGACTTCAGTATAATATGGCAAATCACATTCCACATCTTTTAGCAATGACGTAAATTCCCGATGATTTAAGGCACGTGCTCGAATAAAATTAACGATTTTAGTAACTTTTTTAAATACATGATCAATTTTGATTACTTTTGAACATAAAACTTGCTGGTGGATAATGCAATGGAAGTGTTGAATTGAAAAGATGTATTATGTTGGGTTTTGACATAACCTTTTAGTCTGCCAACGACACCACGTGAAGATTCTTTCATAGAAGGGGTCCCATCAATTGCCAAAGACAACAGCTTCTGCATTGGAAGATCATATTTTTTAATAGCAATCATAAGTACATCGAAAATATCATATCCAGTTGTTGTACCAGTCATTGAAATTACTTCTAAAAGTTCTTCGGCTATTAGTCCAGTAAATAAAGGTCGAAAAAGATCAAAAGCTCGCAAAAATCCTGTCACGGACGGGACCTGGCGGAAATTGTTGGTCTTACCGAGTACTTTGACGTGAGAAAAAATACCTTGGGTTTCCGACCCTGTGAGCCTGGAAAATGGCCCTCGAAATGAAAAGTGTCAGAAGTAGTTTCCGGGCCATATCTCCGGAAATATGGCAGTTAGGGCATTCCTGTTTAGCCAGAAATGAAGGTGAGCTAATTATCTACAGAAATGTTCCCATTCATTTTTTCGCAACATTGATACTTTTTGCAAAAACGGGTAGTGAAAAATTGTCAAATTTGAGACCATGGAAAAACGCCAGATTCTCATCAAATTTGAGAACTGAGGGCTTGGAAATACCCACAGCTCCATGTTTTGGCCTGAAAAATTTGACCTGCAAATGACAATGGCTTCCTCGTTGTATTTGCGAAATTATCGCGGCCATATAAGAGCATAGGAAGGATCAGTCGCCGTGCAAATATTGAGAAGGAAAATTTAATTTTCTTTCTGGAAATAAGGATCCAACTTCTTTTTATTTCATCATAAAGCTTACGAGTGCCGGAAGGCCACTCGCAAATTCATAGAAATTGTGCAAAAACAATTTTTCCACCTTACGGCTTCTTGAACTCCTGGCTGTGCTGTCTTACATAAGTTGAAACCTCTAAAGGGTGCTCAATATTTTCTCGATATGGTCATCGACCTCTTGTGCTAATTCGTGGTGATTTGGGCAAACTTTTTCGCAAACTTTTTTTCGCGAACTTTAGTGGCAACAATTCAGATGGGGTATTTTGTGGAAATACTAAAAAATAACTCAAAAATTTCAATCTATCAAAAATTTATTACAGACAAATACATTAACTTATACAAAACTGTAAGTATAACCAGTTAACTGGATCTTATTCAAAACCACCTCATTCAAGTCCATCGCTCACGGTAGTCTCGCTCTCTTCTTCCCTCTGGGACAATCAAAGAGATTAACTGTTCCTTACCCTTGCTCCAAAAATTGAAACAGCAACACTAACTTTTAAACAGCACCAAATAATTTCCAAATAGCACCAAAAGTCCACTTTTTGTCCAGATTTTTTTTTATAAATATTGATTTCCAACAAAACAGAAAATTTTCAGCAATCAAATGGTCTACAAAATGTTTTTTTATTCGCCTACTATTAAAGTGTTACTTTATTACTGTGATTTGCGGCTTTAAAGTATCACTTTTCAACTATTTATTTTGTTGTCATAAGTACGTCCAAAAAAGTAAAAAGCATTTGCATTTGTTTAAATTCTATGAAAAATAAAAATTTTTATCAAAGCAACCCTTAAATTCAAATTTCATTATCCAATTAAAATAGTTGTTATCATTTGTTGTCATAGCTACACAATAATTTGAAAAAAATAATTAATATTTTGTCAAAGGTTACTAGTTCCACATATTTTTATTTTAAAATTTATGAACATTTATAATTTTAATTTAGAATAAACAAATTTTCTTAAAATATTTTGCTTGCGGCGAATAAAAAATAGTATATGATGCACGGACGTAAGCTATTTTGGACTTAATGTGGGTGCAAATCTCGGCTAGCGCCTCGATTTGCATACTCCACATCCGTCCAAAATCTTTAGCTTTACGTCCTAGCATCATAATGTACTATTGTTGACGATAAACAATAACAATATAAGTCCACGAGGGACGCGAGAAGCCAGTGTGTGTGTGCCATGTGTGCGCGCCTGCGCGGACCGATATTATACACGTAATATACGCGCCGCCACGTGAAGCAGAAAAAAAGAGGAAATTATCATAAATAATTTCAGAGAAACTTTTTCTATTTTTTTTTTTTTGTGGATTAAAAACAATGACATTATTTATATCAATGAAAAGCTCAGAACCTCAGCTTTACTTTTATATAAGTAACGATACCCAAAACATTCCTCGGAAAGAAAAAAAAGTGTTTGAAAAATTTGGCCAGTTTTTTCCCGTGTGGGCGTAAAATCAACTTTTAAAGAGCCCTGGAAATTTCTAAACAATTTGGAAAATACGATCGGAAACTAGACATTCTAAGCTACAAATTGGTGTAACTTATGAGGTACTTCAATAGACAATAAATCTTTTATTAATGATTTTCCGCGGACTTTCCAAAACTCCATGAAAGTCCTCAAAATGGAAATTAATAAATTCCCTTTTGTTTAAAAGTGCGAGAAAGCCACTGTGGCAAACTTTCTGAGATGTTTCAAGACCCCCCCAGGTACAATAATCAAGAAAGAAACATATAAAAACACAATTTTTAAAAAAAATATGAATAAATTTAAAACAGCGTCAGAAAACCGGATAAAAAGAAACTTTGACCGCCGTTTGCACTCGCTTACAAACGTGATAACAAAAATTTTATCACAGGATGTGACAGGTACGGGTTTTTTCTTTCACATGAATTTTGAATCATCGAAAAATATTGAATTTTGACCGAGTTATCCGCTAATTTGTCCGCCGCTCCTTAGTAAATACGTATAAAGCGGCGTTCTGGCTCCATGATGAAGAGAAAAATGCAGGACAAGGTTCGAGTCCGTTATCTCGGAAACTATCGGGTTTACGATAAAAATGAATGGGACCATTTCTGTAGATAATTAGCTCACCTTCATTTTTAGCTAAACAGGAATACACTAACTGCCATATTTCCGGAGATATGGCCCAGAAGCTACTTCTGACACTTTGAGGGCCATTTTCCAGGCTCACAAGGTCGGAACCCCAAGGTAATTTTGCTCACGTCAAAGTACTCGGTAAGACCAACAATTTCCGCCAGGTCCCTTCCGCGACAGGATTTTTGCGACCGTTTAACCTTTATTTACTGGACTATATTGTCATATTAGTATCACATCCTCGAATAAAAATGGCTAACTGAGTCATACATAAATCAGTACTCTCGTCGATTGCAATTGGAAACATTTCAAAATTCAATACAACTGAGCGAAGTTGACCGCTTGAATTAGAAGCAATATCGGTGATTCTATTCGCAACTGTATTTCGCGATAAACTTATGCCTCTAAATTTTTTTATCATATCTGGGCATAACTCTTCCACTGCTATTACTAAACATTCAATAAAGAATTTGCCTTCCATAAAGGGTTTTGATTTTTTTGCAATTGCATGCGATAACGATAACTAGCTTTAACAGCGGCAACATTTTCTGCGATTGGCCTAATGAAAATATTTTGTTGTTTTCGAAGAGCTGTCTTTAATTCGAATAACTTATTCTCCCGCATTTTTCCAACGATGTTTTTGTATTCTTCATTGTGAATGGTATCGTAATGTCTTTTAATATTGTATTCCTTGCACACCGCAATAGTCTGACATCATACTAACAGGATATCGCGCTCGCTAATGTTAACTATATAATTTATTTATTTAAAGATTTATTTAGTAAAATCGTAATAGTTTCTGCTTTTTTTTATAAGAATTTTATAACAGGAAAATAAAATTTCATCAAAATATAGTAGAATCGCAGAAATTTTCGATAGAAGATTTTGCTGAATAGAAACCAATAATAGTCACGACTTGCCAAGAAACAAATCAAAAAGATCCGTTTAAGTGAAATTCACGCCACAAATCCGTTTGAATTCAAAACATGTGACTGAAAATATTTTAATTTTCCTTCGTTAAGATTTTCAGAAATTAAGAAATTTTTGTTTTGAATAATACCCGTGTCCGTTTTAGGTAAATTAAATATTTTTAAATTAAAATTTTAAATAGAGCGACAAAAATGTGAGGCGTCCTAGATTTTTTTTCTACTACAACTCAATTTCTTTTTTACGTTCGTATACGTTTTGACCAAAAATATTTTTGTCAATTTTGCAAAACAATATTACTAAAAATTTAAAAGAAAATTATTAGTGAGGTAAAATTTTACATTTGAATATTATTTTGAAATTTGTTACATTTCAGAAAATGAATTCATTATTAAAAGATTTCCAAAAATTTAAATTGTGTGCCAACATATTAGACATGATTCTCTTAACTGACAAAAACTATGGTGGTGAATGGAGGCATATGTTTGCCATGTAATGTAGCTTTACCATCATTCGATATGCTTAGCTTGAAAACATAATTTAGTACAAAAGTAAGGGAAAATATGATAAATGGAACTCACATAATAATACAACGAACGTTCTTAAAACTGTATTTATTTTTTGAACTGTCTGTACATATTTTGTTTGTATTTTTAATAAATTCATTTTTTTGAATTTTTTAATTAAAACACGAAACGAGAAAAAGTGTTGCGGGCCACAAAAATTGGTGTAACGGGCCGCAAGCGGCCCGCGGGCCGCGACTTTGACATGCCTGATGTAGGTGGATTGAAGTGTAAACATGTGGTGTTATTGATCCAATTGCATAAAATTGTGAACCTGATCATAACATGTAAAGTCTACATTTAAAAACTTCAATCAATCGAAACCGAAGCAGTATTCCAAATATTACAATACTTTTTCATACAAGGACAAATCTGAAATTTACAATTTCTTGCAATTAAGTTATCTAAAATTAAGAGGCAATTAAGTTATCTATAGGCGAAATGTTTGCCATCGCCATTCTATGATCTTTGCAGAGTGAATTATTTAAAAATGTTATTCCCAATAAATAAATTATGCTTACCGATGCATCTGTTTGTTGAAGCCAATTGCATTCTAAGTTTTGCCTTCGTAAACAAAAATATTTGTTCGGTTTTCATTATTGAAAAGGAAACTAATTTATTATTAGCCAATTGAATGGTTTCAGTAATAGTTTGTGCAGTTTGGGCGCTATCCGTAGCAATCTGTGAAGATTTACCGTGAAGATAAATTATGGTACTCTTCCCCTGTCGTAAAAAATCTACGAACGAAGTGAAATATTAACTTAGTGGCTTGAAATCCAAGCTTAGTGGTAAACCAATATTATTCTTAGTAAAATTTAAATAATGAAAACAACCAAAGTTTCCAAAAAAATAAAAATGTGAGGTTAATTATATTAAAATATTTTTTTTTCGTTGATAAAAAGTGAAATGAAGCATCCTCCAGGACAATCTGCAACTTGGCTTTGCATCTTGTTCTGAGGAAAAAGAAAAAGGGAAAATAAAAGTTAAAGGGTCAAGAGTGAGTAAAGGACAAATGGTTTAGGGTTTAAACATGAAATCAACAACGATGGATCCTTTAAAACATGTACTGTAAGCATTTACATAAAACAATGTCAATTGCATTCTCCTACAAACTCTGGTAATTAACCTTAAAACGAGGGTGCGTAGAGATAAAATGTGTTGCTTTACTGAATAAATCCGAAACCAGAACAAAAAAAATGTCAAAGTAGCACTTCACTGTTTTCCCAGCCAAGACAGCATTTGAAATAAGACATTTTAATTTTATGCGAATATAACAGAAATCTACCTTCAATGCATGAAGATGTATAAATATTTTGAAAATTAACATTATGAAAGGAAAGAAAACACACATTATAGATAACTAGGGGCGCAAGAGGCTTAAGTTCGCGGCATGGGCGGAGCGTCCTTGGATGCTGGGGAAGCCCTGTTTCCGTTTGAAACAGGCCGCCCTTTTTCAATTTAATGATTGTTTTTTAATAAAGATTTTATCAACCATCATTCAATAAATTTTAATAAATTTTCAATACTTTAGTAGTTATTTAAAATAAATCTTCATCTTTTCTGTAAAATTATACAAATATTTTCATATATATATTATTATTATTATTTAATTATTAATTCCTTATATTTATAAAAAACCTTCAACGCAATCAAAATATTTATTTATTTCGTCCAAATAATACACAAGAAGCTGTTCAACTTGCAGCGTACTGAATTATATAATTTGTACGCAAAAAAAGAACAAACACAAATAGGAAAATGAAAAAACGAAAAATACCAAACAAAAACCAAAGCAGTAGATGCTGTGTTGCTTATAGCTTATACTATCATAGTAGTACTATGGTGAATAGGTTTTGCTTTAGCTTATATTATGTACTGGTTTAATTGCTTTAGCTAAGTTTTAGTACTTTACATCAAAGTATTGATTTTTAATACGAACTTGGGTTTTGTTTGAATTACAAATGTTTGAATAAGTCATTCTGCTGCATTATTAATTAAAAATTATTGCAGAACAATTTCCAAAACTGTTTTGTTTTAAAATATAAACTTATTTTCCAATAATAAAATAGAAGACCTTATCACTGATTTCCAAATTATGTAGGTATTTGTCTCCTTTTGAACCATTTTCGTGGTTCTATTTCTCGATCGTTTGTTAGGATAGGGCCAATCAACAAATACGATTATGTTTACCGGTGGTGAATTTCAATAATATAAAACCATACTTTGATAAATTACGCAAAGCAATTTTTTCATGTATCTGATGAGATGAACTGATTTGTAACAACCATATTTATGTATATTTGTACATATTGTAAATAAATGCTAGTTTAAAAATATATTGAATTTTGTGTTTCAAACCACAGGATCAAGTTTTTACCGCAAAATTTTTTGATTTTTCTTGCCGTTTTATGCATTGACAATTTCATTGCAAACGACTACTAGACCAGGGTCGATAATTTTTGAAAATAAAAAAATAATAGTAGGATGAAACCCATTAGAAAAGGAGGAGAATATTATAAAAATGAAAGGAAAAATAATTTACTGGCGATCTGAGGTCGGGAAGGGGAAGGGGTGAGTTTTTAAGTGTAAAAAACGGTTTATCTCGATTTCCGGCAAAAATAAAAGTCCTATGGAAAAAAGTTAACTAGTAAAGTTGTAGGTAATAAAAAGATCTAAAACTTTTATATCAACACTTTTTTCAAATAACCTCAAAATTTATGTGAAAAATTCAAGAAAACCATATTTTTGGTTTTTTATTTTTATCTTTTACAAAAAAAAATTTTTTTCACGAAATTTGGTGAAAACTTACCTTTTTATGTCCCAAACACGCTGCAAATTATTTGATTTGAAATATTTATTTTTTCACCTTATTTTGAATTAATATCGAAAAAGCACCCTAATCTTCAATCGAAAATTCACCCGTCAAAATATCAGTTTTTTTCAAAAAGTTGGTATGCTTCCGATGGTGAAAAAAAATATATCTTACTATAGTAAATCTTCTCAGAAAATGCAAGAAATGAATTGAATTTTCGGTTGAAAATTAGGGTGCTTTTTCGATATTAATTCAAAATAAGGTGAAAAAAAATAATTCAAATCAAACAAATTACAACATAAAAAGGTAAGTTTTCACCAAATTTCGTGAAAAAAAAAAATTTTTTGTAAAAGATAAAAATAAAAAACCAAAAACTTGTTTTTTTTAATCGAAAATTCAATTCATTTTTTGCATTTTCCGAGAAGACTTACTATAGTAATATATTTATTTTTCACCATCAGAATGTAGAGATTTCAACGAACAGAAAGCATACCAACTTTTTGAAAAAAGCTGATATTTCAACGGGTGAATTTTCGATTGAAAATTAGGGTGATTTTCCGATATTAATTCAAAATAGGGTGAAAAAATAAATATTTCAAATCAAATAAATTACAGCGTGTTTGGGACATAAAAAGGTAAGTTTTCACCAAATTTCGTGAAAAAATAAATTTTTTGTAAAAGATAAAAATAAAAAACCAAAAACTTAGTTTTTTGAATTTTTCACATAAATTTTGAGGTTATGTGAAAAAAGTGTTGATACAAAGATCTTTTTATTACCTATAACTTTACTAGTTAACTTTTTTCCATAAGACTTTTAGTTTTGCCGGAAATTGAGATAAACCGTTTTTTGCCCTTAAAAACTTAAAAACAACTTTTATAATATTCTCCTCCTTTTCTAATGGGTTTCATCCCACTATTTTTTTTTTCACTTTTATTATTTTATTATTTTATACTTCGAATATTAAATAAAAACTGGTCCTTTAGAACAAAATAACTTAAAAGCTTTGAGTAGATCACCAATAGAACGCAAAAACTTTAAACATATTTCAAATATTAATACACAATTTATTTCTTGTTTTAAAATAATTATTTTGAGCTTATGATTGATTTGACTAGTCCATTATTATTTTGATCTGACTAGTGCATTTTATCATAAAAATATACCAAAACATGTATGTAGCCGATCTAAATAAAAAAGTAAAATGAAATGCCTTTCAACTACACAACTTGATCTTCAATGGTACCAGCGCTGTCGAAGTTACTACTATAGGAGTTTTTTGCTATACTTTGTTTAGTTCGATACTACTTTACTCCCCGAATCAAGTTTATACTCCGCTGTTATTATAAATAAATTATATGATAAACTAATTTTATCTTCTATAAATAGTCTTTCCTTTTAGATTCGTTTGTTTTTTAATTAATCTTTTTCTGCAATTGTTTCTTATAAAGAAGGATTTTCTTATAATCAAACTAACAACAAAATTTTTAATATTTTATCTTCAGGCAATTTGCCGACATGAAATTGCTTGAAATATTAATCTATAACAAAGTTTAGTCACGGAAAACGGTATTATTCATCTCTTGTAGCAAAATATACTATTTTGCGTATTTTTTATGAATACTCCCTTTTTCCTCAAAATGCTCCACCGACGAAGTCAGTGGCAAGATGTTGTAACATCACTTTTGACGATTCTATCGTATTTTACGCTAATCGGTATGCTGTAACACAAAACGACTGTCGTAAATACGATAATCGACAGTCGTTTTGGGTTACAGCATACCGATTACCGTAAAATACGATAGAATCGTCAAAAGTGCCACAGATATACTAGTGCCACAGATATACTACTTTATAATTTATAAAAACGACAGCGCTGAATGGTACGCGTCTTTAGTTAAAAGTGGTAGAAATATATGCAAAAAATATATTTTTTCTACTTCAAGCTACGAAAATGTCATTTTAATATATAGTAAAACCTATGTGAAAGGGAAACTTTTTCTAAGTAGTGACTGAAAATGTTTTCAGTCACTAGGACTGAAAGTAAATAAGTTTCGGTGGTCGCCTACAGGTGGAGGTTATTTAAAGGATTGAATATTTGATTGAATATTTGAGATTGAATTTGATTTACTGTTTCTGTTGTTGTTTCGGTTGTTGTGTTTATTTCTGTCAATATCGCAGTATTTTGAAGGGATTGAATATTTTGATCGCATCGAATCGAAACTAATCATTATATCGATTGTGTGTAATTAATCAATTAAACTAAAAATGAGTGTGTTTTTTTTCTATATCGGAGAAATCGGAGCGATAAAATAAAATTTGTATCAGATATATCGTAAAATTTTTTCCTCTGATAATTAACTGTCAGATATAAAATATATTCTCTGAGTGTTCTCCTGTTATTATTCCATCTGTAGGCGAACACTATAATAACATTATTATATACTGGTAAAAATGTTATATATAAATACAATCTTGTTTATTTTTTACACAGTCATATTTAGATATGTCGTTTTGTAAGTTTTTAGTAGATGAATTTGTAAATATTATCATTTATATTTACAAGCGTAGAAAAAACAGCGTTTTCTACGCGTGGTAAAAACGTTTTGGCGTTCCTGAACTTATTTCACTCGACGCTATCGCGTCTCGTGGATAAACCGTTCAGTCAAGCAAAAAGAGACGTTTTCACCACTTGTATAAAAATCTACCATTTTCTACAATAGCGAATGAAGTCTATTTTTATGCAGATTTGAAAATCGTTTTTTCCTCTAGTATAAAATCATATTCGCTAAATAACAAATTGTAGCTGCTATGGTATCTTCATCAAATAGTTTTTAAGACAAAGTAACCATGAAAAATAGAATATTAATTTTAAATGGTATGTTGTTAATTTCCATTTAAATAATTTATAATAAATATCATTCACAAAAAAGCAGCGTTTCCATATCTTGTAGCAAAATGTACTATGTTGCTTCAAACAGGCTATTTTTGAATTTTAATAGTAGTAATTGTGGAATATTATTTAGAACGCAACATCCTATTCTTAAAAAATCGCGCTTCGCCTCTGGCTCGCGGATGACATAGTAATTGGTTTCAGGGATTAGTTTAAGGAAACACTCTGTTGGCTTTTAACTCTGATAGATGCATGATGTACATCTGTGAACAGAAACTAAGTTTTTGAAAAACCACGGTGATCCCGTTTACCAAGAAGGCTAAGTGTAACCTAACCTCAAAAATTGTAAGCGTATAGGAGACAAAATATTTAGGAGTTGTACCAGAAAGTAAGCTCCTGGGCGTGCTATTTTCAAAACTTAAAGTATACTTTATAATCGAAATTGTATACAATTTTAAAAAATTGGTATTGTAACACGAACGTAAAGCAGTACTTTTTTGCCTATTGAAATAACAATGGCTAAAATTGAAATAACAATGCCTAAAATTACTATTTTACGTCCTAAAGCGTAAATATTTCAAGAAATATACATTCAAAACTCAAAAGTAAAAAATACACAATGCCTGTACATATATTTAGACATGTATTTCGTGAAATTTTATTTTGAGAAAATTGTTTACTTTAAGCATTTTTTGGTTTGTTAATCATTTATTATACAATAAAAATTAAATAAATTGGATGCTAAAGAAATTTAAAAAAAGTAGGGTCTGCGTCGGACCAGACGGTGGAAGTTATACTTCTTTGCCCATTCGCTCGCACACACGGACACAGACAGATAGATAGGATACATTAAAAAAAATAACTAAAAAAAAACAAAAATATTATTCAAAAAAAAAATGTTATTCAAGAAAAAAAATATTATTCAAAAGAAAAAAATATTATAAAAAAAAAAATATAAAAAAATATAAAAAATAGAAACATATTATTCAAAAAATAAGTAAAAAAAATATCATTAAAAAAAAAAATTATTATTCAAAGAGTATAAGAACGTATAGTTATTAATTACTAGAAGGTACACCCGCACGGCGATGCCCGTGCTTCTCAGATAAAGTGGTTGAAAACTGCTTTTTTTTGAGTAAATTCTCCGATAGTTTTTTGTAATGTCATTTAATTTAACTTATTTTATTAGTAAAATATAAAAAGTTTGAAAAAAATGTAATAGCATCATTTTGCAGTCAGCAAAAGCCATTAAGTAAATGTCTCTAAAGCTATAGATAAATTTACATATTAAATGTACGTTAAAATTAAAACACATTGACAGACAAATAATAATTAAATAATTTTTATAAATGTAGATGGCAAAAGATTAGGGTTAGAAAAAAGTTAAAATTTTATTCCAAAGATTTAATTCAAATAATTCAATGTGTCACGAACAATTAGGTGAGCGTAAATATATTTGTTTATTGGATGTCACAATTGTCAATTACTTACTCCGAAACCACCGTACTCATCATACAAAATAGGTACACTGGTTCATTGCTATTGGTTCAGCGTCCTATTTCATGTAGATTTATAATCATTTATCAATCCAGAAATGTTGCTGTTCTGAAGAGGGTCGTATTGAAATTTGCAAATATATTTTATCGATTGTCTGCAATACTCTACTACATTGATGCATACGCCGGCCGATTAAAAAATACCACCATTTTTAGTGAATATTTTCGTTTAGTGGGTTTTATTGCTTTATGGTCATCGTCTTATTTCGACATTCCTTCCCACTAGTGATGTAAATTTGTTTAATACTATTGTATAATACGCGGTATTATACGTAAAATACCGTATTGTCCAAAACGTAGTAAAATACAAGGTATTTTATTATAAAATTTTTTTCTATTGTGGTGGCGCGCGAATCAGTAATCTGCCATTTTATTGAGATTTCGCGTGGATTGCTTGAAGAATTTATAACTGCAAAAATATATACTAGTTGGTTCTTGAATATATGAACAACATAGAAGAGATTAATGAGTTATTGCCCCTTGTTACTAACAGTTAGAAACGCCTTCTTAGTGATTCGCAAGTTTCTATGGCAACAAAATTGTAATATCAGCAGAACATAAATTTCAAACATCGAATGCTGCATCATTACTATTCACCGTTATAGGGATTTTTTTTTTATGCAGCAAATCAAAGTTATGAGCCACGAACTCATTCCGTTACACTCATTATGAGCTATGGACTCATGGACTGTCATTCAATTTTAAATCTTTGAATAGTCCTCTTTCTATACGTTCAAATTTATTAACTAAAACACATAAATCTCAAAGCTCACATTCTGAAACCGATGGCAGCTATATTGATTGTTTAACTTAGTAGCAAAGAGTTTGTGGCTGTTCGGAATATTGCATCGTTCCGCATATTCCACTCTAACAGTCAGAAATATTTTTCAATCTCTTTCAATCCTAACTCACACTGCAAGAAGTATTTGTCTTACAAATCAACGAGGCGTAAACTTGTTTATGTGAAAAACCATAATTTAAATCTTCAACAGTTTATCGATGGCAAATGATAAGTCTTCAATTTAAATAAAAACATAAATACAATAGCTCGGCGCGAATGAAAGTGATTAATATTGAAACCAAGCAGAACCAGATGAATAAATAGATCGTATTAGCATTGGTTTAAGAAATATAAATAAAGATAACGATAAGAAATCCAAATGTCGGGCAGTTATTTAGAAGAAAATGAATTAGTTGTGATTGATGGAAGTAATTTTTTGTTATTATACCACTAACACTGTGTGTCGGCTATTGCACTTTTGTACAGAATATACGGTATTTTATTTTGTATTATACAATGTATAATACGCTGTATTATACAAAAAAAATAAAATACCGTATTTTAACATCTCTACTTCCCACAATTTAAAACAAAAATTGGAAAAAATAATAATAAGACTAATTTCATTTGTAAATTCAGACTTATATATTATTATTAAAACAGTCAAATCACAATATATGTTAACATATTTGCATATATTTTATAGATCCCTTGCAATAACAATAATAGTTTTGAAAGTAATGGAGAAGCATATTTCACTCAATAAGTAAAACACTTTAAATCTGTAACTTTGATATTGTTCATAATCTTTTTCTTCGGTACTAAGGTTCCAATGCAAATTCTTGGTTATCAATGTTTCTAAGTTCTGCTAATGCAAGCAGGTTTGTTTAATCATATATAAGCAATGCTTATATGTATCGTATTGGTGCTAATGCATAGAAATGTGTACATATTTTATATAATTGCAAACCATAAGAACATATATGTTGTAAATTAGAAATATGTATTTGTTAAAAAATAATTTAACATAATTTTCATATAAATGTACATATTTGTTTGTCACATTATACATTAACTATTCATTTTAATGATAATTCCGAAAAGTGAAAAAAAAATTGATCAAAGATAACTAAGCGAATAATGTTTTATTATTATAAAATATGATTGATTTAGTAATTTCGTCTTTATTACCATACAGCATAAGGTTGATTTACTAATTTCGTCTTTATAACCATACAGCATAAAGGTTAAAATATAACTTCAAACAGCGTGACGCGGTTTCTCGATTAACACCCCATCAAAATATTTACAACGAGCGCAAAGAAGTATAACTTCAAAAATAAACAAACAATCACTTGAATTTAACGATTTTGTCAAAAAATATTTTGACATCTCAAAAAATAATACAACAAAACATACGTATACGTAGCCATACCATCGATCAAATAGAACTGAAAAACAAAACGTTTTAAATAAATTAATATAGAAATTAAAAAAAAAATGGTTGCTATAAAAATTTAAGGTGCAAACACAATAGATCCGTTCTGTCCGCTCCGTTATATTTGAACTGTCAGTTTATATGTAAAACGGAAATTAAAACACAATGAACGGAGGGGAAAAAAGCGGAACGGACACTAAACACAAATTCAAACTTTTACCGAAGACATAACCTCAAATATTGTTTATTTTTTCTACATATTTATATAAATAAGCAGATTTGATGATTTCAGATTTGTAAGGAAGTAAATAAAAAACGCGCAGCTCAATTCAATGCTTTTTATTATTGACACATAACAAGTATGAAGTTAGATACATTATAATATATGGTGTTCACTTTGTAACATATTACCAACATGATTTCAACAAATTTCATAAAATATGAATATAATTTAGCAAATCTATAAAATAATACATAAAAATATAAATATAAATAAAATATAAGCTTTTGGATAGTTATGACATCGGAGCCGGTTGTATTGTGTTTTATAAAACGAACGGATTGAGGCGGATAAAAAACGAACGGAACGGAACGGATTTATTGTGTTTGAACCTTTAGGAAAATAAATATCAAACGCAAAACTACTTGGATTAAACAATTTTCTCAAAAAATATTTTACTATTTTGTGTAAATATATGAATTTTTATTTATGCAAATAATACAGAATCTTACTCGTACAAAAAAAATATTGTATTTAATTTGGGCATCATAATAGCCTAACTCACTTGTTTTAATTGAATAAAATGTTTTTATATTTTATAATACACAATTCTTTGTCAGAGTATTGTATTGTAATCGATTCGTGTTTAATGAATTTTATTCTCTCGCAAATTAAAATTCTCGCTCGTGCCTCGTTCAAATTTTAAACTTTTGCTTAAGAATAAACTATATTTCATTATACCCTCATTGATTAAACTACTATTAAATATCCAGATATTTATTATATATAAATTGTGTTCTTCCTTTATCATTTCATTCATTGGTATTTTATTTTATTTTATAATAAAGTTTAGAAAATAATTAACTTGTCATATTAGAAATTAATTGATTGAAATTTCTTTTATTATCTACATTAAGACTGAAGATACACTAAGTATCTCACACTATCCTTGTTGGTTGTTCTCTGAAAAAAAGTTGGTAAATTTTTAGTATGTCACTATGCTAGTTTTTTAATAAAAATATAAAAGCAATAAAAAATAAAATTGGGTAAAGTAATTAAGTTCTTATGAGATTTTCGAACAATATAATTTATTTGAAATAATCGGACGTTTTCGTGTTAAGAAATTGGTAATAGGTATATATTTTATATGTTTTTTAGACATTATTATTAATTATTATTTAAAAATATTACGTTACATCCTCGTATGTGGGTGCGTTGGTATTTGCTGCATATATTTATTGGAATTCTTATTCAATGGAATATTTGTGAAAAACTTTCAGAAAGCAAAAGAAAAGATTAAGTTGAGTAAACTGATAAGTAAAGTGATAAAAATAACGTGTGACCGACACAATCTAAAGTGGCATTGCATTGGTTATATTTCAATAATTCTTATGTTTGACATTATTAATTATAAAAAGTCAGTCAAGTGCGGCGCCATAACTCGCTCACTCACCTAGAATTTAGCATATCCAATACGGACAGTTATAAAGATATTTTATTCCTTTTTCTAAACATATAGAGTGATTATTTAACGACCAGGTTTGAAAACACACATTCTGAAAAATGTATAGGAAAAGTAGCATACAATTCCCGATCCCGGCACCCTTGAGTTGCAAGGTAGCACTTTATCAACTGAGCTAGAACGACGATATGTTTAGCATCTGTATCTAAAATAATGAAAAATGATATCAATATTTAGTTACTTAATAATTCTGGTTGCAAATTAAACTGATTGTTCTTCAAAACTAGATGACATATGGTCATTACATAATAAAAATTATTAACACCAGATCTCCATATTCGGCTTTTTAATGAAAATTGATGCTTCCGATGTTGATTATTCAACTTTCAATAATAAAACACATTAACTCTTTTAAACGACTTGAATATATCCATATGTATATCGACACGTAAATTTATCAATATAAAAACAAAACTACTATCGCAACTTTAGACTAATTATCTGCAACTTATATAGTGATAAATCAATCCGCTTTAATTTAATCTACATCAACAATATTCTGTTTAATGAAAAGTTGATTTGACCAAATATAGCTGATTTAGCAGTTTGCAAATACTTATACAATTCCATTGATCATTGATGAATTGTAAACAATAATCACATAAACCAAAAATTTTATAATTCAATTTTACCCTACTTTTTATTATAAAATTTTCTTTTCTTTTATTCACTCGTGAAAATACAATAATATTTACTTAATTTAAAAGTATTGTATTTTGTAGCTATAATAATGAAATCAGACGAGCCATTTCTCTAGATTCTTATTTATGAAACGTTTTTCGTTTGATATTTAATATATAATATGTATAACAATTGTTAGATTTTTCTAATTACCAAAATGAGACGTTAAAATTATTGGCGGTATAAATTAGGGGGTTAGAGGTGTGACTTTGGGCGTCAATCCAAGAATTTTTCGTTAATAATGGTTAATTTTCGAGAAATGGATATCTATTTAACTTAGGATAATATTATTTTTAATTACGCTTAAACGCCAAAACTAAACCACGCCCATTTGTCTAACAATTTGAAGTTTCTTACTGTAAACTTATTTTTATTTTTAATTCTACTATTTTAGTTGGATTATATTATAACAAAAATGGTGTTATATTTGGCCATTTAATATGTGTTGTTTTGGTTCGTTTGAAAATATTTAAATTGTATTGTCAAAATATAATCACCCAAAATAGTAGAACTAGAAAAAAAAATAAGTTTTCGGATATAGTTTTCGGAAAAAACTTTTATGAGGACATTGTTTTTAGTTTTGGGCAGCGATGTATATCAAACATATAACTCTTTGTTAAAGATCATGTATTTTTTTTATCTTTGGTTAGAATTTATTACAAAACAAACACGAAACATCAATACGTTAGCGGAAAATTATAACAGATCATAAATAAACATAATTTACTGAAAACTACTCAAAAACCTTTCCATTTAGATTTTTAAGAAAATATTTCAAAATCAAAAATCATATTTCTTTCAAAATTCCAGAAATATTTTAAAAATTATAATAAAAACAAAAATTTAAACTTTTTTTCAATATTCTAAAAATATTCCACAAATTACAACAAAATCCAAAATTGAAACTTTTTCCTTCGAAACCAAAATTGAAACGTTCTAAATTCTAAAAATATTTCAAAAATTCGAAATTCAGAAAACTTTTCCAAAAATTCTTAAAATAGGGCAAAAAATATATCAAAATCAAGAATTTCCATGCCCAATTTAATGTTCGATTAAATTTCGTGTCATACAAATAATAATTTAATTTTTTCCAAAAAATTGGGTAAAAGAAAATGAAAATCATTCCTTTGACACACTTGACAACATTTTTTGACAATGCAATAATCTAGTTTTTTGTCTCACATACCAATCCCGACCATCAAGACCTCTCCAAATACATTGTTCCTACTCGTACTCACTTAAAATGAACGTTGTTTTAGCAAAAAATATGCAAATTTGTTTTGACACACTTGACGATTTTTTTGACACACTTCCGGTACAGTTATCGAACACATCTTCCTTTCGGACCTGTCGATTTAGTATACCTATTTTTAGAAAAAAAGTTTTGAAATCCCTCCAGTGGTTTTCTAGATTTCGTAGGTAATGACGGACGGCCAGCCGGCCGGCCGACGGACATACATTTTTTTTGCTATTTTAAAGCCAGTTGGTCCGAAAACAAAGTGGAGGTAAGAATTTCACTTTTGGCTAGAATTAGAATTTCACTTTTAGCGATGTAATACAACATTATTGACTGTATAAAACTTTTAAAGATTCGCGATTTAATGAAAACATTTCTTTCTTTTTAGCTAAAACATACATTAATTACTTAAAATGGAAAATAAAATACAAAGATGTTCACTAAGCATAATTATATTTATGGTTATGACAAAAATAACATTAACACATAACATAGAAGATAAAGTAAATAATTTATATAAATCACAAACAGTAAATAAAGAATTAGAAATAGATCCAACCAAATATAATATTAATATGATTGATTCCCACACGATAAATGAACAATCAAATGAAAATACAGAAAAAACTAAAACAAATCAATCGGACGAAACGATACTAAACGAAAAGGATAAACCACATTCAAGGAAAAAAAGATTAATTTGGGTAACAGAAGATGGCCGACTAGCATTGCCACCAGGTACTTCGCTTAGTATATCACCAACAATTGCATTACCATTTGTTCGTTACCCACCAGATGGATTTTTATCAAATATGACGATAAGTCTGCCACTTACAAGTAAGTAAAATACCATAATTCATCTACATACTTGTATACATGTGTGAAATACATGTTTTCATTTGTAATTCAAACTAGTCCACATAAATTTATAAAATAGAAAAATGCGAAAAAGTTGAATTAACTTTCTACTCCAAACACGGACAACATGTTTGATTATATTTTCACTCATTTTCAATATTACGTACTACGGTGCATTGATCGAATTTCATATGAAACCGGAATTTCAATAATTAGCTTTGATATGTTATGTTTAATATGTAATAACAACGGATATGATAATCGTGGAAAAATAAAAAAATTGTGTAATACGATTGTAACAATTAGCGACCGGATGTATGGATGATGATTGTATAGTTGATCTGTTTCTGGACATTTAAAGAAAACGAAATGTTCAACAAGAAAATTTATTAGGTATGCATGGAGCAATAAAAATGTTGCTTAAACCATCAAACAATTATACATATAAGTATCCTTTTTTTATTTTTATTCACATAACGTCAGTAATGGATTTTTTTGGCAGCTAAAATTGTGTTTCAGTACAATATGGGAGTCCAGATTATAAAACGTCACGTTTAATGTAATGTGTTGTTCAATGATCATTCAATTATAATTAATACACTTTCAATCAATCTTGTTTATAGCCATGAGCATTAGTTAGAAATATCATTTAAAGATAATTAGAGTTTTTACTTTCCATATTAAAATGAGAAAGAAGCTATCGTGAAAATCATCAATGCTGGCGGCAAAAAGAAACAAGTTTCACTTGTAATTCAAACTTCAGTATTCCTTCTTATAATATTTGCTGTAGAAAAACACATATTGAAGGTTTATTTTTCAAAAGAAGAAGAAAACTAAGCACATGGTTGATGTTTATGTGACGTAATGCCAAATTATCGACATTTTTACTATTCTATACGAATCAATCGTTTATCTCACGATGACTAATATGCGGGGATATCACACCCGTATATAAAAAATTAAATTAACAAAAGAATGGATTTAGAGCTCGAGAAATCCGGTCTCGAGATTCTCGAGAAAGATTTGTTATTTAGAGCTTTCAAAATCTCGAGAAATTATATTTCCACATTTTCGAGATTCTCATTTCTCGAGAAATATTGACGAGAATCTCGAGATTTAACAAACCACCATAAAGGGTTTAATATTTGTTGCCGATTCATTTCTATAACAAAACTAATTTTAGCTGACAATTTACTATTGAATTAAAATATGAAAATACTAGAAACGATTTCCCAAATTATAGTGATTGTAAAATTTTGTATTTAAAAACTCGTCAGTGCACAATAATATTTTGCAAAATAATATAAAAGAATTGAAGAAAAAGAGAAACGAGTTGCAATTACTCCTGCATTGCAAGATTAGATGGAATTCTATTGAAACCATGATTGAGCGGTCTAGCGAGTCAAACCAGCAGTTGTAAGAAATTCATGTTGTTGGAATAACTTGTTAGTTATTCTTCCAATATTGTGATATAAGGCACCCACTTCGAAATGCTATAAAAAATATTACTTTAGGTTAAATGTTATCCATAGCTGTTTATGGTAGCTAAAGAACGACTCAATTCTGTTAATCAACGACAAAATTCAGGGAGAGGGAGATGTTAACACTAAAAAAAATCTTTTTCACAATAATTCAAAAACTGTGAATCGCAAAATCCTAGAAATAATTGTAATGTTTCATAATTTCAAATGACACCCCACTCATGCGGGTCAAAAACCCTTTTTTTTTCACCCTTCCCCACTCTCATCCCCTAAACACTCAGAAATAAAATCAAGGCTTCGCTATATTTTTCGTTAAGGGGTCTTCAAATTTCCTATCTCCATTAATTTTTTTAAAGTTTTCTGTCAATCAAGGAAGAAACGTAGGGGGGACCAACTTTTTGTTGCACTTTTTTGACAATAACTCAAAAACTGTGCATCGCAAAGTTCTAAAAAAAAATTTAATGTTTCTTAATTTCGGTGCTCTTTCAAATGACACCTACTTGACCGGGTTTTAAATGGTGTTTTTACCCCTTCTCTTAATAAATATAATTAGTATTTGGTACTTTACTATATCTTCCATTCCACTCATGTGGCTTAAAAAATCTTTTTTTAACCTTCTCCACTCCCATCCTCTAAACACACAGAAATAAAATCATTTGAGACTTCGCTATATTTTTCGTTAAGGGTTTATCAAATTTCCTATCTCTATGAATTTTTTCAAATTTTTCTGTCAATTAACGAAGAAACGTAGGGGGACCAACTTTTTGTTGCACTTTTTTGACAATAATTCAAAAACTGTGCATCGAAAAATTCTTAAAACAATTGTAATGTTTCTTAATTTTGGTGCTCTTTCAAATGACGTCCCAGTCATGCGGGTCAAAAACCCTTTTTTTCACCCTTCCTCACTCCCATTCTCTAAACGCACAAATAAAATCATTTGAGACTTCGCTATATTTTTCGTTAAGGGTTTATCAAATTTCCTATCTCTATGAATTTTTTTAAATTTTTCTCTTAATCAACGAAGAAACGTCTTTCAAATGACACCCCCTTGACTGGCTTTTAAATGGTGTTTACCCCTTCTCGTTTTTACCCCCTCTTAATAAATACAATTATTAGTATTTTGTACTTTACTATATTTTACATTAATAACTTACTAATTTTTCTACCATTCAAAGAACTTTTTAAGATTTTCGATTACTTAGGCTCGCAGCTAATCAAGGAAAGGAAACATACAGAAAACGCCATTATTTAGAATTACGCAAAAAATGGTAAGGTGTAACATTCCAAAATATATTTTTTAGAAATACTGAAGTGAAGCCCTTTCATATACCCTACTTGACTTGATAAAAAAATGTATTTTCTCAAAAGCCTCACATCGTAACCTGTTAACCAAACGAAAACCATTTTATTTATTTTTCAACCCATCATCTTGTGTGGATAGGTTAGTTTTATACGCATTTCAGGTTCATTTGATTTATAGTATTCGAGATAATCGAAATAATGTGGAAAACACGTTTTACTCTCACCAATAGTGCTCCGTATAAAAAACGGAACCCTAAAAACAGGCATAAATTCAACATAAAACTTCATTAGATAAGTCAACAGGTGTATACATAATCACATGCCAAAATCTTTATATAGGCCAAACGAGAAGACATCTGAGCAAAAGGTATAAGGAACATCAAACCTCTAGCAAACATAATAATAATAAAAACAATTCAAATTATGCACAACATTTAATGGACGAAAACCACAACCGCACAGATTTCCACAATGACATTAAACTGTTACACAAATATTCTAAAGGCCGATATATGGACAAACTTGAAGAATATGAAATTTACAGAACAAACAAACACAATAGCAATTTCTACTGAATGACAAGTTAACCATAAAAGAAAATGTCTTTTTTCCACACCCGTACTATAAAAATACACTTATATGACCAAAATCCGTTTTATAATGATATTCATTTCGATACAGATTTTATTTATTACGATACAGATTTTTAATCAATAGAAAGAAACCCATAGTTTTTCAATCGAAACATGCTATGCATTTGCGTTTGTTGAAATTTTCGTATGGGAAAAAAAATTGAACTTTGAAATTCGAAATTTGAAAATTGAAATTTTCGTTGTAATTTTCGTTCTTCGTTATTTACCGGGTGTAGAAAAAATAGCGTATGCCACTTTCATGTAATGGTTATTAATACACTCGCATATACCATACGAAACTCGCATACGGCTCGTTTCGTATCCCGGTTAATGCTCGTGTATTAATAACCGTCATTACATGATCGTAGCATAATATACTATTTCGAAACTGCTGCACAAACAAAAGTGAAACACGGATTACCAACGCCATCAACAATTTTAACATGTAACTGCTAAATGTAATTTTGTCTAAATGTGTTTTTTAGACATTATTTTTTAATCTTTAAATTTTTAATTTTTTAATTTGTTTTTAGGGTTCCGTTTTTTATACGGAACACTATTGGTGAGAGTAAAACGTGTTTTTCACATTATATCGATTATCTCGTAAACTATAAATGCTATGGACTTGAAATTTGACGTGCGTATGAAACTAATCTGTGAATCCACATGAAATGACGGATACAAATAAAACTAAAGTGGTTTTCGTTTGGTTTACAGGGCTGCGATGTGAGACCTTAGAGAAAATACATTTTTTTATAGATTCTAGTAGGGTATCATATGAAAGGGCTTCATTTCAGTATTCCATAAAAATTTATTTTGGAATTTTACACCTCACCGTTTTTTGTATAATTTTGAATAATGACGTTTTATTCGCGTTTTCTTACCTCGATTAGCTCCGAACCTATCTGTTCGAAAATTTTCAAATGTACTTGGAATGATAGAAAAATTAGTACGTTTTTAATAAACAATATAAAAAAGTGTCATATTTCCATACCTAGATTTATTAAGGGGGTGGAAATGAGGAGGGGTAAAAACAAATTTTGTACGAAAACTATAGCGAAGTCTCCAATAATTATATTTCTGTGCGTTTAGAGGACCGGGGGGTAAAAAAAAACTTTTGTTGACCCAAGCGAATGGGGTGTCATTTGATAGAGAGCCTAATTTAAAATTCGTTGCAATTTTTTTTAGAATTTTGCGGTGCCCAGTTTTTGAGTTATTGTCAAAAAAGTGCAAAATCCAGACCGTTCCCCCCTCATACGTTTCGACACTGATTGACAGAAAAATTTGTAAAAATTCACAGAGTTAGGAAATTTGCTAAATTTTGTACGAAAACTATAGCGAAGTCTTCAATAATTATATTTCTGTGTGTTTAGAGGACCGGGGTAGAGGGGGTAAAAAAATTTTTTTTTGACCCAAGCAAGTGGGGTGTCATTTGAAAGAACATGTAATATAGAATTCGTTGCAGTTTTTCTTAGAGATTTTTGGTGGCCAGTTTTTGAGTTATTGTGAAAAAAGTGCAAAATTCACACCGTTCCCCCGCATACGTTTCGACATTGGTTGACAGAAAAATTTGAAAAAATTCACAGAGCTAGGTAATTTGGTAAATTTTGTACAAAAACTATAGCGAGGTCTCCAATAATTATATTTCTGTGTGTTTAGAGGACCGGGGTAGAGGGGGTAAAAAAAAATTTTTTTGACCCAAGCGAGTGGGGTGTCATTTGATAGAGAACCTAATTTAAAATTCGTTGCAATTTTTTTTAGAATTTTGCGGTGCGGTGCCTCCATACGTTTCGACACTAAATGACAGAAAAATTTGTAAAATTTCACAGAGTTAGGAAATTTGGTAAGTTTTGTATGAAAACTACAGCACAGTTTTTGAGTTATGGATAAGAAAGGGCAAAATTCAGATCGTGCCGCCGCCTACGTTTCGACGATGACTGACTGAAAAATTTGAAAATATTCACAGAGACAGGAATATTGGTAAATTTTGAATGAAAATCATATCAAAGACTCAAATAATTATATTTCTATGTGTTTATGAGATGAGTGTGGGGAGGGAAAAAAACCATTTTTGACCCAAATGAGTAGGGTGTCATATGAAAGAACACTTAATTTAAGAAATGTTACAATTTTTTTAGAATTTTGCAATGCAGAGTTTTTGTGTTATTAAAAAAAAAATATTTTTAGTATGTAGCCTTTCCACACCCCTAAATTTCAACACTCGATTGACCGAAAAAATAATCAAATTTAATCCATTTACAAGCTGGTGTAATTGAATCTTTTTTAAGTTACCAAAAACATCTATGGATAATATTTAACCTGAATTAACATTTTTTTGATTGTAATTTACTATTGTGACATTTACAATTTAACATTTATTTTGTTATGTGTCTATGGTCTGAAAATATAAGGACATTACAACACAACTTTTTGTCAATAATTTTTGATATTGTGTTCTTTTACATTCACGGAACCCTTGACGAGCGAATTTTATTCGCACTTGTTTGACTTTTTTTAATTGTTAATACTTTTCCAACCTGTTTGTAATCAAGGTTTTTCAAACGACGGGAAATTCAAAATTTTTAAAATATTTTTAAAATAAATTATTATTATTTTTTA
This sequence comes from Diogma glabrata, assembly GCA_963693315.1. Lineage (NCBI taxonomy): Eukaryota > Metazoa > Arthropoda > Insecta > Diptera > Cylindrotomidae > Diogma > Diogma glabrata. The sequence goes on from OY856186.1 coordinate 347,389,820, forward strand.
AAATGGAAAAAGTTGGTTTCAATTCAGTTAGTTCAGTAATATATCGTTAAGTTGTAAGAACTTTTGTATCGTTAAGTTGTAAGAACCACGTCGAACATGTGAAATATTTTTCATTTCTGGCGATGATGATTCTTCAGCAAGTAATATCGGTGATGTATTTTTAGGGTTCCGTTTTTTATACGGAACACTATTGGTGAGAGTTCAACGTGTTTTTCACATTATTTCGATTATCTCGTGAACCATTAATCCGATGAAATTAAAATTTGAGGTGATTATAAAACTAACCTATCCACACAAGATGGCGGGTTAAAAATAAATAAAGTTGTGTTCGTTTGTTTTAAAGAGGTACGATGTAAAGCCTTTGAAAAAATACATTTTTTTATCGAGACGAGTAGGGTATCATATGAAAGGACTTCATTTCAGCATTATTTAAAAATGTATTTTGGAATTTTACACCTCACCATTTTTTGTATAATTTTGAAAAATGACGTTTTCTCGATGTTTTATTGCCCCGATTAACTCCGACCCTACTTCATCGAAAATCTTGAAATATATTTGGAATGATAGAAAAATGAGTAGGTTTTTAATGAAAAATATAGAAAAGTGGCAGATGGTCATAACTATATTTATTAAAGGGGTGGGAATGTTAAGGGGTAAAAACATCATTTAAAACCAGGTCATGTGGGGTGTCATTTAAAAGAGCACTTGATTTTAGAAATATTACCATGTTTTTTAGAATTTTGCAATGCATAGTTTTTGAATTATTATCAGTAAAGTGACACAAAAAGTTGGTCCCCCCCTTGCATTTCGAGCCTAATTAACAGAAAAATTTGAAAAAATTCATAGAAACAGGAAATTTGATAAACTCTGAACGAAAATTATAGCTCTCAAATAATTGTATTTTTGTGCTTTTAAGGGATTGGGGTGGGGAAGGGTGAAAAAAAACTTTTTTGGACCCAAACGAGTGAGGTGTCATTTGAAAGAGCACCAAATTTAAGAAACATTGCAAAATTTTTTAGAACTTTGCGATGCACAGTTTTTTGGTTATTGATAAAAAAGTGCTATTTTAAGTGTATGTATACCACCCTTTATTTCGACGCTGATTTATAGAACAAATATTCCCAATTTAAACCATTAAAATACTGGTTAAATCTTTCTTTAGTTACCATAAACAGCTATGGATAAGATTTAACCTCAAGTAACATTTTTGATCAATGTAGATGTAATTGACATTTACTATTAACGTCTACGATTAAACATTTATTCTGTTATGCGTCCATAGTCTGGCGATATAAAGACTTTACAACATAACTTTATGTCATTTATTTTTTGATATTGTGTTCTTTTACATTCACGAAACCCTTGGCGAGCGAATTTTATTCGCACTTGTTCGAATTTTTTTCTTATTTAAATTTGATTATTTTTTAAATTTGAAATTTGCTGATTATAATAATTTATTTGCTTTTGCAAATCGGCGATTATTGATTTGAATAACATTAAAACACGGCTCGCAATATAGAAATTAATTATTTAAAATACGGAAATGAATACGGATAATTAATTAAATTACGATTTATTGCGCGGTGCTATCCCACTTCTAATTGTAGAAATTTATTATGATATTTTGAGCGGTGATTAATTAAATAAAACACGATATATTATTAGGTTGTCAAAAACACAACACATGGCTGAATTTTATCTTAATGACTTCCTTCTTCTTATAATATTACAAATATCTTCTCCTCTTCTAACGCCCTCATATAAACAAAATTAAAACCAATATACTGTAGTGACATCTTTAGAACAATTATAACAAAAGTTACGTTAAAGTAATCACTACTACAGGGTTGAAAGTATTTTTTCCTACAATCGTTTAAGAATTAATCATTCCCGCACGCAAAGTGATCAATTCCCGCATTAGTGCGGGAATGTCAATAGTCAAAAACTCAAGAATACAAGTGAAATTAATTGATTATTTATTATTATTATATATATATTGATAGAACAGTTACTTAAATTATTAAATGGCACTCCAGTTAAACCTTCATTTAAGGCAATAGAAGAGGAAGAAAAAGTAATCTCCTTCAACGCATATGATGAACCTCCACATAAATTCACAAATGCACAATTTGTTTTCCGTAATATTTGCTTACAAGTTTCATCCATAGCATCCATTGCAACTTGATTTTCACGATAAATTAGCAGTTTCAAATCTTGACAAAACTAAACGATTCTAATTAGCTTAATTGTAGGAAATAGTAATGCTTTAACGATTGTAGGAAAAACGTTGTTCCTAACAAGTGCGCGAAGTTGGTGATTCCGAAACGAAAGCAGGTTGTTATCAAAACGAGCGTAACGAATAACTAAATTCATTTCTTTAGTTCCTTGAGTTTAATTTCCTCACAAAAAGCCTAATTAATTAAACTTCTAGTAAATTTTAGTCTAGTGAACTTTAACTTATAAGTAAAATGGGATCGGCTGTATTGAAATGACCTAAAGCCTATCCCTAAGCCTAAGCGTAAGCACAGGTATAGCTTTTGTAATTGCATTTTTCCAGCAATACAATTTGTTTCTTTTCCACACATTAACTCTCTTCACTTCATGAACTATCTTACAAAGTTTTCTTCTATTCAAAATATAGCTCATAACCTAATTTTTGTTTTTAATTCACAGTTGACTTCGATAAGCTTGGATTGACAGACAATCAAAATCCTCTAGGCACAATACCAGATTATTTAGGACGATCAATGGGTAGAGCTGCTGGATCAGTTTTAGGGCATTATATTTCAAGTTACTTAAACATTCGAAAAAAACGAGGTCTTTTAGAAAAAACAAAAGACGAACAAAGTAAGGTTAATAAAAATAATGAAAGTTATTTCAAAATACATCGTGATAACATAGACGAAGATTTAGAATTTCCAAAACTACCAACGGAGCATCAACACGCGTTTCATGGTGGAGAACGAGCTATTCTATATACAGTTGTTGAAGATTTTTTATCAAATTTCGGTTTGGATGGAAAAGCTTGTTTATTACGTGCCATTTGTGAGGTGCACTCTAAACCTATGCATCAATTAGGAATATTAGGTGAAATGTTGAAGTTATTTTTCACAGCATCGAAATCACCATTTTCAGAGTTTTTAGATGAATATATATCAGCCGAGAAAATGGGTACTGGCAAATATGGTCCAGGAGAGTGTTTTCCGTATTTCAAAGACTGTTCCAGAAGTATTTTTAGGTTAAACAAAAATAAATATCAGTAAGTTATTTTATTATTTATTGTAAAAAAATTATTCGTAATTATAACATTAAAATTTTTAATTACAGTAATAGTGATGACTTAGAAAAAGAACAATATTCCAAAAGTAATCGTAATGAAAAAAACAATTTTGATACAAATGAAATTAACTCAGGTTCAATTTTAATGTGAATTATGTAGGAACATTACATTAGTTATAAGTAGTTTTTATTTATACAATACCAATTTTATGTTCTCATTATTATTTGTATTATTTATTTAACGTTAAAATTTTATCAAACTTTATTTATCCTAAAAAAGCTTTACTATGTCTATAATTGATTAGGACTATATAATTCTTCTTAGTTTGCTATAATTTTATTATTTAGCTATTTTTCACCAACTAATCAATCTTAATTGCTTTAAATTGGGATTGGTTACTTTTCTTGTGTCTCAATCGAATGTTGATAAATCATTTTATTTTAAATACATTTTAAATTTAAATGGTCATGTTTGTTATAAACTTCAAGACACATCTTAAGTAGATTTCATATAAAAAGCTACCTATTGCAATGGGCTTCATCTCGGAATTTCGGAAAAATTTTAGTGCCAAACGACTATGAATGATAAGCGGAGACGGAAAAACAAAAAAAAAATTTATGTGTATATATATATATGTATATATTTATATATGTGTATATTTATATATATACATATATATATATATATATATATATATATATATATATATATATATATATATATATATATATATATATATTATATATATATATATATATATATATATATATATATATATATATATATATATATATATATATATATATACATATATATATATATATATATATATATATATATATATATATATATATATATATATATATATATATATATATATATATATATATATATATATATATATATATATATATATATATATATATATATATATATATATATATATATATAATTCTTTGTTTTTTGTGAATCAGAAGGTTCTTTTTGATGATGTTTTTGGAAACCGTCTTTTTTCACTCGGTCATTGTTTTTATATATGCTTTTTTCTTGTATAGTCTTATTGGAAGTATCAGTTCCAATTAGATTTGTCGGATTTCTGTTTTTTTTACGTTTCGAGGCTTTTTTGGCCTCTTCCTCAAGTCCTTAAAAGATATTAACAAAGAAAAATATTAAAAAATTGTTTTTCTTCTTTAAAAATGAAACAACAAATTACGATTAATCTAATTAAAAAAACCCAATACACAGCTTATCGGAAAAATAATTTAAAATAATTTAAAACTAAAACCGAAAAATTAATGTAAGTGAACTCTAAAATTAAGATTCCGTTCAAAATGAATTTCAATCAATCCGACAAATCTAATTGGAACTGATACTTCCAATAAGACTATACAAGAAAAAAGCATATATAAATATATATATATATATATATATATATATATATATATATATATATATATATATATATATATATATATATATATATATATATATATATATATATATATATATATATATATATATATATATATATATATTTATATTATATATATATTATATATATATATATATATATATATATATATATATATATATATATATATATATATATATATATATATATATATATATATATATATATATTATATATATATATATATATATATATATATATATATATATATATATATATATATATATATATATATATATATATATATATATATATATGTATATATATATATATATATATATATATATATATATATATATATATATATATATATATATATATATATATATATATATATAAATATATATATAGATAACGATATGAGCTATAACGGAATTTACCGGCACTCTCATGATCGCATTTCTTGACCTACAACGAAAAAAGTAGAATAATCTAGGGCGTTATAACTTCCGTTTGAATCATAATAATTTAAAAAAATTTATCAATATTGAATATTTGAACATATTTCTATCATTTTTTCAAAATAACAACCTTGACGTTCCAGGTTCCTGAAATATCAGCTGTTTTAAAAATTTAATAAACTTTGTTGTCTTTGATTTTGCTGAAAATGGCCAATCTCACTTTTGAAAATTTATGCACACGTTAAATAGAACATAAATATTTCAAAAATTAAAAAAAAATAGTTCAAGTCTAAAGGTTTAGACACCAGGGCTGTTAGAACAAAAACAAACGCAAACGGCCATGCCTTCCTCATTTTTGAGCTTATGTTGTTTAAACTCATACTTGGTTTTAGATAAACTTTTCAACTATAACCTCAGAGATTTTCAGCTTTCTAACCCAAGAGGTTTCAATGTAATTAGCGTTAAACCTAATGCATACCATTCAATTACAACAACAACTTACATAAAAATATAAAAATATCCCACAGAAATATTAAAATTTCTTTTGTTTTTTTTTGAGTTTTTATTTTTTTTCGCAAAAATTTAAAAAAAAATTAAAACAAATCTGAATCATTATTGTTTTAAATTAAGGAATATTTTCTTATATGCATATTGATTACACATTTACAAAAGTCTTCCTAAATTGTAGATATTTGAATAATTTGAGGTGTAAAAGTTGTTTAACAATTTTAGATTATAAATTATGTGTGGTGGTGTTGTAGGTGTGACGTTGTGAGAACGTTTATTTACTCTTTGGTGGATTTAATATGTTATTAAAAGTAGTTTTAACCAAATTAAATAAAACTGTTCCGAAATCGCATTGATAAAGTAGTTTCCGTTAATGTATTTAGGTTGGTTTGATAAATTTTTTTTTTTAAACTAATCTGACACATCCAATTCTATTTGTACACAAAACTGTCTGGTCCCGAAATCTACCTGTTTCTAGCGGATATACGTGCCGCTTGGACTTTTTTAATTTGCTTCAAAATTTTTACTGTGGAAGAGAGAATAAAAATCGTTTCTTAGAAGAATTTTTTTTGTCGCGAGTGGTTCTTCGGTTTATCATTGCCTGACTCGATGCTTGGCTTTTTTTCTCGAAGATATAACATAAACAATCAGTTACAAGATTTATCCAATTAAATTTTAAATTATAGAACAATAAAAATTAAATTTTATCGTCTTCGATTGAGACACAGTTTATTTGAATAAGTTTAACTTTCTTTAACAAACTGAAATTTGTATGCTGACAAATCGATTGGTTTTAGATGTAGCATCTAAAATAGTTATTGTTAATGTGAATTATTGAGCTATTTTGTTTAAAAGATTTTTTATTTAAATGTATAGAATTGTGAAAACGTTGATAATGAAACTTGAGGGATTTTCTATCTCTAGGAGATAGTTGTTGCAATAAAACAACTACAATTTATTCTTATATTTTATATTTTAAACTATAAATTTAATTAAATTCGATTTAATTTATTTGAAGAAAAGTGCTATTAAAATGAAATAGCTGTTTATGACCAAATTAGAAATTGTCACTTATGATATAGATGTATAGATAATTAATTATAGTTGTTAATGAATGTAATGCTTTCCGTTATTTGTTTTAACTAAGATAAAACACAAAGATAACAGAATCGTAATAAATTCATTATGCACCAGCTACCTAGCAACCAGTGCATATTGAAATTGTACCGAACCCATAGCGTGAACTTTACCGAGGGTTCTAAATGCTGCGGTATGTAATAAGTGTAATATTTTTAACTAGTATTTAGAATATAAATATATTTATTTTAAAATAAAGTCAGTCTTATTATTATTGTAAATGTTATAAATAAAATATGATAAGCAATATGCATAGAATACTGAAATCGTAAATATTTTATTAAAATAAAAATTAGCAAATTATTTTGAACAATATTGGCTTTGTTATTCTGTAATAAAAACCGTGTGTAAGTTCTTTATCTTTTTTTCTCAAATGCGCAAAGGTTTAGTTTATAAACATTCAATAATTTTGATAAAAGATGTGCACATTTAAAACACTTTTTTCGCTTCTACCTCCCAGCCCATTTGTACACAAAGCTGTCTGGTCCCGAAATCTACCTATTTCTAGCGGATATACGTGCCGCTTGGACTTTTTTAATTTGCTTCAAAATTTTTACTGTACAGCATTTAATACCAGACCAACATTTTAAAATCAGTATTGAATAATGACAGAAAAGTTAAAGTTTTATCCTTGGAAGCCGGTCTAATTAAAAAATTTACAGAATAGCGTGTAAAGTGACTGAAGCCTCAAGAAAAATTACTTCGGTCTGAAAGACCTAAGTATTAAATTCTCGAGCCAATAGCGAAATCCTTTCCCCCACTTTTTTGGCATTTTAGGACTCGACGTTTTAGGACCTACTGATTCTAAAAAAGCAAAAAAAAATGTATGTCTGTCTGCCGGCCGTAACAACCGGTGAAATCTTATAGAAAACCGCTGAAGGGATTTCAAAATTTTTTTTCTAAAACTAGGTACACTCAATGGAAAGAGCCGAAAGGACGATGTGTTCGATAACTGTACTGGAAGTGTGTCATGAAATCGTCAAGTGTATCAAAACAAGAAAATTTGCATATTTTTTGCTTAAAAAACATTAATTTTAAGTGATTACGAATAGTAACATTGAATTTGGAAAAATTTTGATGGTCGGGATTGGTATGTGGGACCAAAAACTAGAATATTTCATTATAAGTTTGTCAAAAAAATGTTGTCAAGTGTGTTAAAACAATGATTTTCATTTTTTTTTACTTAATTTTTAGAAAAAGATGAAATTAATAATTTGTTTGACATGATATGTTGTCGAACATGAAATTGGACATGGAAATTTTTGATTTTGTTATAATTTTTTAAATATTTTTGGAATTTTGAAAAAAGTTTGTATTTCTGTAAGAATTTTCGGAATATTTTTAGGATTTGAAAAAGTGTAAATTTTTGATTTTATTATAATTTTTGGAATTTTGAAGAAAGTTTGTATTTTTGATTTTGTTATAATTTTTGCGATATCTTTAGAATTTTGGAAAAAGTTTTTTGAATTTTTGATTTGAAAAAATTTTCAATTTTTGATTTTGTAATATTTTTTTTGTTTTGAAAAAAAATTGTAATTTTGATTTTAATAGAATTGTTGAAAAATTAAAAAAAGTTTGCATTTTTGATTTTGTTATAATTTTTGCACTATTTTTAGAATTTTGAAAAAGTTTGAATTTTTGATTTTATTATAATATTCTTAGAATTTTGGAAAAAGTTTGAATTTTTGAGTTTGTGAATTAAGAAATTTTGCAATAATTTTAGAACTTTGAAAAAAATTTTTGATCTTTTAAGAATTTTCGGAATATTTTTAGAATTTTGAAAAAGTTTAAATGTTTGATTTTATTATAATTTTTGTAATTTTGAAAAAGTGTTTACTTTGATTTTGTTATAATTTTTGGAAAATTATAAGAATTTTGAAAAAAGTTTGAATTTTTGCATTATGAATTTTTGCAATAGTTTTAAATTTTTGAAAAAATTAAAATTTTTGATTTTATTATAATTTTTGGAATTTTGAAAAAAAATTGTATTTTTGATTTTGTTATAATTTTTGCAATTTTTTAAGAATACTGGAAAAAGTTTCAATCTCTGATTTTCTAATGATTTTTGAAATGTTTTTAGAATTTTAATAAAAAGTTTAAAATTTTGATTTTATTTTAATTTTTAGAATATTTTTGGAATTTTGAAAGAAATATGAATTTTTGATTTTGTATTATTTTCTTGAAACGCTAAATGGAGAGGTTTTTAAAAAAGTTTGAATTTTTGAATTATGAATTTTTGCAATATTTTTAAAAATTTTGAAAATATTTAAATTTTTAATTTTAATATAATTTTTGGAATTTTGAAAAAAAATTGTATCTTTGATTTTGTAATAATTTTTATAATTTATTTGTGTATAATGGTTTTTTGTTTGCAAATAATAAAATTATTTTATATATAAAAAACTTTTCATCAAATTTCGACCTTTTGGTCATTTTCAAGATGCGTAATGCTAAAGCCGCAATTAGACTATTGCAGAACTCTGCAATATTTCTGCAATGGTATATTGTAAAATATTCATTGCCAAACTTTTCTGTAATGAATATTTTACACACTACCATTGCACGACTATTGCAGAAATATTGCAGAGCTCTGCAATAGTCTAATTGCGGCTTAAGAAACAAAATTGTATATTAAAAACAACACTACAATACTAACATGTACTGTAGTGTTGTTTTTAATATACAATTTTGTTTCTTAGCATTACGCATCTTGAAAATGACCAAAAGTTCGAAAATTTGATGAAAAGTTTTTTATAAATAAAAGAATTTTATTATTTGCAATCAAAAAGCCATTATACATAAATAAATTATAAATAAAATTAAGATTGCGTTCCAACTATTTGGAAAAAAATAAAGAAAAACTAAAGTTATAATTTTTGCAATTTTTTAAAAATTTTGGAAAAAGTTTCAATTTTTGATTTTGTTATAATTTTTGCAATATTTTTAGAATTTTGAAAAAAGTTTCAATCTCTGATTTTGTAATAATTTTTGAAATGTTTTTAGAACTTTAATTAAAAGTTCAAATTTTTGATTTTATTTATAGAATATTTTTGGAATTTTGAAAGAAATTTGATTTTCTGATTTTGTGTTATTTTTTTGAAACGCTAAATGGAGCGGTTTTTATAACAGTTTGAATTTTTGAATTATGAATTTTTGCAATATTTTTAAAAAATTTGAAAAAAATTTGTATTTTTGATTTTGTTATAATTTTTGCAATTTTTTAAGAATATTAGAAAAAGTTTCAATTTTTGATTTTGTTATAATTTTTGCAATTATTTATTATTTAATTTAAGTTTAACTAATTATATGTTACGTTGTTAATTATTATAATGTTACGTTATAAATTACGTTATAATTATTATATTAATTAATTATTAAATAAATATCTTAACTAGTTATTTGTGTTTATTACATAAATCAAGATATAAATCAAACAATTCAAAAAAAAATGTACAAAATTTTAAGAAGCAAATGTTATAACAGCACATCAAATCAGATGAGAATCCTATACCTATCGGTATAATGCCAGTAATCAAATGCATGTTTCTTTAACAGTTCTTTAAATTTATTGATAGTTCTGATACGTTTCATCGTAGAAGGAAGTAAATTATAAAGGTGAAATCAGCAAAACCATGCCATTTTGGAAATTAGGTTTTAATTTTGTATATTTAGGTATTGGAATTCATTGACATCAATAAACAAAAATTATCTGCGGTTTTATTTTTTTTTTAAGATACAGGGTGATGAAAAATCAAAAAATTGCTCGACCCTGGTGTATTGAAATGGCTCTACGGTCAAAACTATTGAACTGATTTTAATGTTATATAGCTCAAAATGTAGGTATTGAACTGCTATAATTAAAATAATAATTCACACTATATGACCTTGAACATTTTCGTTTAGAAAAATAACGGCAAAAATTCAAATTCGATTTTCTAAAAATGCGTATTTTTAAAATTTTTAATATGTGAAACGTACATATGTTACTAACATTTTATAAAAAATTCAGGAGGGGAAAATTTTCTGTTTTTTTATTTTATTGCACACGCCTTAAAATTTTTCATCATAAAAAAAAGTGGAGTTAAAAAATGAACAGTTTTTTTTGGATTTACATGCATGTTTTTATACTAAGTTTTTAATTTTAACTCGAAATAAATATTTTGCGCATTTTTTATTGAACTCAAAATAAATATTTTACACATTTTTTATCATTTATTTAATTTTACATTACTTAATTCCGTTGAGTTAGAATAACATCTAGCTAAGATTGATCAATCATTTGTAGGAATGTATGAGTGATATCCTCGTGTTCCAGGAATTGTTTTTAAATTGGCGGATCTATCAGCTAGTTGATTTCGTTTTGCAAACATAGAAATCCCTCTGCATTCTGTCACTATATGACAATGGTGAGTGAGTGATCTCAACAGTTTGACTGTTTGCAGGCATAATGGATTTGATTTCATCCGAACACTGCTGATGAAGGTATTTATAAAAAACAACGAGATCAGAAAAATTAACAGTTCGTTTAGCACGCTTTTGAGCAGAGTCTAAAAGAGCCATTATAGTAACAGATGCAGCCCCCCAAACTTGGTAATAATACTCGGCATAATGCGGCCTGTTAACGATTTGCAAAATTATAATTGCCGTTTAATAGTAAAAAGGTTCCCCATCCCTGGTTTAGACTCATATTATACTTTTCCCTAGTTTCTATTTTTTGTTCACTTACGTGTAGTGGAAGTACTGTTTTTGTTTTAGGGAGAAAAATTGACTTTTAGCTAATTTTTAATCACAATATATGTTTTGTTGACTCTCAAAAAATAAAGCTGGGCAATTTTAGTTCAGAGAGATTACTTAATATTCAATATAGTATATTTTATCACAGCAAATATTATATTATTTTTAACACAAAAATATATATTATGTGCACTTCAATTACCAGATAAGATTATAGCTTAGATCAGAATATAGTGTGACTACAGTACTGCGATCAAAAAAATCGTTTATACGTCTTCAACTAACAACTCCTTGGTGAACTGTACCTCCTCGTTACCTGGTTAGAGCAGTTCTGATGGGATAGAATTGGAGGAACAGTAAAAAGAAAAACAGCTAGAACGAGTCTTAAAAAAGAATACGACAAAGTTATATCAACACCTCTGGAGTTATATAACTGGGCTGCAGCTCCAGGCAATTTTCAAGATAACATGCATTTTTCTATGTGACGGAGGCAGGTTACATTGCAAAACGAAATCAAATAGCTGATAGATTCGCCAATTTAAAAACAATTCCTGGAACACGAGGATATCACTCATACATTCCTACAAATGATGGATCAATCATAGCTAGACGTTATTCTAACTCTACGGAATTTAGTAATGTAAAATTAAATAAATGATAAAAAATATGTAAAATATTTATTTTGAGTTAAAAATTAAAATTAAAAATTTATTATAAAAACATATTTTTAAATCCAAAAAAAAATTGTTCATTTTTTAACTTCACTTTTTAAGGCGTGTTGCAATAAAATTAATAAAAAAAAACAAAAAATTTTCCGCTCCTGAATTTTTTATAAAATGTTAGTGACATATGTACCTTTCACATATTAAAAAATCAAAAATTTAAAAAATACGCATTTCTAGAAAATCGAATTTGGATTTTTAACCCTTAATTTTTTAAAAGAAAATGTTCAAGGTCATATAATTATTCATAATTTTGATTAGCTCTGTTCAATACCTACATTTTGAGCCATATAACATTAAAATCAGCTCAGTAGTTTTGACTGTAGAGCCATTTCAATACACCAGGGTCAAGCAATTTCTTGATTTTTCAACACTTTCAAGATACAGCTTAAGACAGGGTTAAAAAAAAACTAAAAACGCAGAATTTTTTTTTTATTGATGTCAACGAATTCCAATACCTAAATATACAAAATTAAAACCTCATTGCCAGCTGATTTCACGTGTTTTTCACCTATTATCAAAATGTCTGATATCAGCAATATAAAATAATTAATTTATATTGCTGATATCAGACATTTTGGTAATATAATTATATTGAACAAACGTCAAATGCACTTCATGTTTGATTGAAAAACTATGGGTTTCTATCAAAGAATTAAGAGACTAAGGAAATAAAACTACTGTATATATACACAAAAATATTTGAAGCCGTTTTTCTTTCTTCTCCTCTCTTTTTTATCTTCAATTCTTTGGGTCTAAGTTGTCAAAAACAAAATATGTAAACATTGCTTAGCTTGGTTATAATTTGGTTTTAATAAAATTGTTTTCAATATTTATCGTGGTGATATTTTGACAAATTTATAATAAATATAAGAAATACTAGTGATTTTATTATAATTTAAAAATAATTTTACAGAAAAATTAAATATATTAAGTGAAAATTTTGAATTAAATATGAAGTGTGTGATAATGACGTGTAAAAATTACCAAAAACATATACAGGATGTGATTTCCTATCATAAGTAATAATATTAATATTATAATATACTTTTCGATTAGTAAGTGTTAAGTTTTTTAAACATTTTCGAGAAAAAAATGTAATCTAAAATCAATGTAAACAATAATAGAATGCTTCGGGTCTACGTTGTCAAAATTTTTTTATGTTGTTTTTCTATTTGTTGTTTTTCTATTTGTTGTTTTTCTTTTCTATGTAATGGCGTCTCTTTTTTTATATTAATTTTGGGCGCAAAAATTCGCTTAAATTTGGAATTCAATGCAATAATAGAAATATTTACGGCGCCTCTACTAAAACGCAAGTGTGCTAGTAACAATTTATTGGTGTGCAAAAATTGCTTCAACTTTTAAAATCAATTTCACTTCCTCTATTCTCCTAATTCTTTGGTTTCTATTGATTAAAAATCTGTATCGAAATGAATATCATTATAAAACGAATTTTGGCCATATAATAATTGTATTTTTATAGTACGGGTGTAGAAAAAATCATTTTCCCTAAATAACAAATTGTAGTTTTGCACCCTATACTGCCTACTCTCATTACACCATTTTCATCCAAAAATGGTTTAAGAAATTTTAGTGGGCCCTTTATGCGGGCTCTGATCGTTTGATGGATGCCATTTTTTCTGACAAATCTATTTGGTTTTGTTTACACCTAAAAGTGGTGGCTTCGTCTAGCTCGTTTATTGATAATGATCGTTTGCGCCTTGCTTCTGATTTTTTTGCATTATAGACAAAACGCTGTGCGATGGCTGTAAATGTTCTATATTTCTAAAAGAAGAAACTTTTTCAATTTGTTCTAGAGAAAAATTGCCAGTGTGAGTTTCTGCAAAAAAAAATGTGGTCCACGTAACTCTAGTCTAGCCACTGAAATTCTTTTGATTGGCGCTACTTTTGATTTGACAGTTATTACGCTACAGTGAAAATCATTTGAGCTAACTTGGTGTCTCATATAAACAACAGTTTCTGGTGCCTCCTCGCTTGCATCACAGAATCCATGAAGTTCTGTAAATTGGTCAGATGTTTGAAACCATCTAGGTATCTGAATTCGCTCTAAGTACTGTAGTTGATCTCTGATGAGCAGCCAGCTCAGCTGGACATCCTCAGGTAACTCTTCATTCCAATCAGCAGGTTAACTGCAGTAACCAAAGTGTTTGAAATATTTTTTTTATTTTTATAATTACAGGTTTCAGATAATATTTTTCGTTTTGTCAACACAGCGGTATGCTTTCTATCATGATACGAAAACACATCTTATTTGTGATCCTAATGAAGTCGCAATGCCTTGACTGTTATGCCATGTAAAATCCTTCAATGACTCCATTCTGTCTTCTTCTGGTGCCGAGTGTATAAATGATTCAGAGTTAGACACCACACCCATTTTTTGAGCTTCATCTCTGCATTAGAAAGAATATGAACAAGTTGTGTCTTCATCTGTATTGCATTATTTACCTGCACCGGTCATTGGTCATAAGATCATCCACAAAGGTACAGCTACCTAGCGCATCCGCTGCATTAGGAAATTAGTAACATAGTGTATCCGCATTTCACACTCTTGTAGCCAGATAGTGAGCCGCTGCAGTACCATAAGTAAGCGTAGTCAGCTTGTGGTATCTCATTGGCTCATTTACTTAAACTCTCCATACGAATGCCTGATACTGCATATATGTTTCTTTCACAAGAACTTGCCGATACATTTGTCGACGTTTGCACTTATTGCAATTTTATGCAGATGAACACGTAGAATTATAGCATACAGTGTTGGCTGTACGGTAGGCCCAACCATTAACAAATCATTCAAGGAAATACCGGTGGATGAATATTATTGGATGATTTAATGATCCCATGGTGTGGTAAAAAATTCAAACCTTGTACTTCATCACCCTTTACTTCATTCATTCTTCCATAAATTGTATGTAGAGCTTCTTAAAACTTAAATTCTTTTGAAATCTTCTTTCCGTGGCACTTCTTTCCATAACAAACATTTAGCTTGCAAATGAAGATTAGTATTTAATGGTTAAGAAATATTTTATTTTTAGTCAAACCAAATTAATGCATGTATAAAATCCATGAATGTTTATTTCACAATAGGGTGATTCGTGAACAGCATGGATTGATTCGTCAGTTTCATTAAAATAATTAGTAAACGGTTTTATTTGTAGAATGAAAGAATCAAAAACTTATTTATTTTTTTATGTTATTTACAAAATCACTATTTATAGTCCGAGAGGTGAGCGCCAAAAATTGCCAGCACTTTCTAAAAGCTGATTTTGTAATATTACGTCACATAGGTGAAGTAAAGAAATAGTCTACCGTCAGTCAGCCAGATTCGTTAGCATTTGATGTGGGAGCGGCTCAAATTTTGTAAAAATCCATATAGGTACAAATTAATTTAAGAGCAGTATATTAATTAAAAATAACTTTTACGATCGTCAGTCATGCAATACTCATAACCGAACACGTCAGTCACGCATTAAAGTTATAAAAATCGTTACTTTTTAAAATCTGAAATTTAGTATACAAGTAAAAAATATTATTATAATCACAAAAAATATAATCAGTCAGTATATTTACGGTAATAAGTTGCAACTTGCCCTTCTGTAATACGGCGCGCTCAATAAATAATAAAATTTATAGAATGAAGTTTCTTAGTGTATTGTATATGCGTTTTATTGCATGTACATTGAAACTGATCTACTCAATAAGAAGACGGTAACGGTTAAAATAAATAATATAAAATATAAATACTAAAATTAATGAAATCATATACAAAAATATAATAATAAATTATATATCAATTTTTAGTCATGTATACGCAATTTTATGTCATATTATTATTTTATTATTTTATGTCATATATACGCAATTTTTTGTCATGTATCGCGCTCACCGCTCTCTATCGCAAGAACGGTCGAGAGCATAAAAAAATTTTTACGAATAAAATTTCGCAAATTTTATGCTCTACATTTTTCATTCATTGGAAGTTAACATCATTGGAGCAATAGAAATCGAGATAATCGCAAAAAACTGTTTTTTGTTACCTTTGACCTTGAATGAGACAACTTTTAGAACACCAAAATGAGAGTGTATACGAAAATGCAGTTTATTATCTCTCATGCCGAGGTTGATCACTAAAATGACTGGACAATATCTTTAGAACAACAAGAAACTCTTGTTTTAAAATTCAAAAAAAATTTTGGTAAGGTTACATATTTGAAAAAAAAATTCAAAAAATACTTGACCTATCCTTAAAAACTTTATTTCATAGAATTTTTATTAGTAACAGTGCAAGCAAAAGGTTAACTGTGTATATTTTTACCTTTCCAACAAACATAAAACCGTTAATATCGAGGGAGCCATTCTCTAATAATTGGAATTCAAAGGTTTAAAGAGTTTAAATTTCCAGAAGTCTTTCGAACCACCCTGTTTTCAAATTAAACACTTTAAAATGTTTCTAAGAACACGAGTATTTTTTACTTCACCCATACTCCTTTTATGCCAAGTAGGAAATTAATCTTCCATCCGCCGATCATCCAGATCACGAATTTTTATTTTTATTTTTTTTTAAATAGATTTTATAAAGTTTCACAAGAAGTTGTTAAATTATATTTCACACATAAAACGGCTTTCAAAGTCTCAACACCTAATTGTGATTTTTTGGTGACCACACTTTATTTACCATAGAAAAAACATGTTCCATTGCAGCGCGAATCCTGCAATTTTTAGTACATTAATGTATGGAACATAGTTTGTTTTAAAATGATGAAAAGTTTCTAGCTATTTGTTCTTTATTGTGATTTTTGTTAAAATAGTCTATTTCTTACCGTTCTCCCACCGTTCCCCGCTTGTCGTGTATTTTTTACAAACATTGGGATTTTTGTAAAACGCCACAGAACGCGAGACAAATTATAAAAAATCGGTACCGTACCGCCGAAAGCGGGACGTCTAAGTCAACTTAGTGTTCTAAATTTTAACGCTGAAAAGATTAAGGATATTATATTTTTCAAATCAAATGGTCGAACCATCAAAAGCTATTCCATCTGACGCAATCTCTGTCATCAATCTCAAAGATATTCTAAACGAGGGAGTCAACCACTTTACTACAAAATTCTATCGGCTTAAAACAATTGCATTTACACCCGTGTTGTTTTAAGCGGGATTTTTTTCATCTCTGTTTAGAAATTTATTACAAAACAAACACGTTGCCCGAAAATTATAACAGATCATAAATTAATATATAACTTAGTGAAAAGAGGATACACCCAGCAAACAACTCAAACACCTCTCCATTTAGCTCCGGCTCCATTCAAGAAAATATTACAAAATCAAAAATTCATATTTCTTTCAAAAAATATTCTAAAAATTCTTACAAAATGAAAAATTCAATCTTTTTCCAAAATTTTAAAAATGTTGCAAAAATTATAACAAAATGAAAATACAAACTTTGTTTAAAATTCCAAAAATACTTCAAAAATTATAACAAAATCAAAATACAAACTTTTTTCAAAATTCCAAATATATTTCAAAAATTATAAAAAAAATCAAAAATTTCAATGTCCAATTTCATGTTCGATAACATTTTATGTCATACAAATAATTAATTTCTTTTTTTTCCAAAAAATTGAGAAAAAAGATTTTCATCATTCTTTTGACACACTTGACAACAATTTTTTGTCAAAGTTATGATGCAACAATCTAGTTTTTGGTCTCACATTCCAATCTCGACCATAAAGATTTCTCCCAATTCAAATCACTTAAAATGAACGTTTTCTAAGCAAAACATATGCAAATTTCCTTGTTTTGAGACCCTTGACGATTTTTTGACACACTTCCGGTACAGTTATCGAACACATCGTCCTTTCTACTTTTCCCATTGATTATACCTATATTTAGAAAATTTTTCGAAATTCCGCCAGGGTTTTCTAGATTTCGTCGGTTGTGACGGCCGGCCGGCAGACAAAAATACATTTTTTTTTTTGCTTTTTTAGAATCAGTAGGCCCTAAAACGACTTTTGGCTAGAGAATGTAATACTTAGGTGTTTCAGACCGATGTAATTAGTGTACACAAATTACCGGTATAAAATATCTTCCAAACCTGTATTTTTAACTAGAAATACTCACGTAAGGATGGTTTTACACAAAAAACGATTAATATATGAACGGGTTAAAATATAAAATTCTGAATTAATATATAATATTTAGTCTCGAGTGCCTTCAATCGACAAAATATTTAAAAAAAAAAGCGTCCACCATCACCTCAGAACGCATGTTTTTGTGGGACCTAGGTCTTAGAAGGTATTTTTGTGTTGTTGTGACACATTTTGTAATTCCTACTACCAAACACTTTTTTTAAAAAAAAAAATTAACGAACGGAAATAATTTATATAAATTTATGCAGCTTTGCATTCCCATCACATTTATTAACAGCGCTAAAACAAGAAAGAAGAAAAATATAGATCGTTTTGTTTCTGTTGGTTGGCACAATTGTTATTTTGACAAGAATACGCAGTCTTGTATAAAATCAAAATAATTAGTTTTAATATTTAGATAAACAAATTTGAAAACTATTATAAACTTTAATTTTTGGAAATCCTTTTACAATATTCAGTTTTCGTTTATAAAGTCATTGTAATTGGGTGTGTAATTTAACAAACGGAATGAAAAATGGTTTGATTACATTTTGATTGGGAAGGTCAAACTGTGGGTCAGTTGCATTGTTTTGTTTTGATGTTTCATGAAAATCATTTAATTAAGATGACAAAATTGTAATTGATTTTCATAAATTTGTGATATTGATATTTTTTATTTTGTATTAAACTTGTAATTATAAAATTACGTGAAATGTCTGATTTTGATTTCATATCATTTAATCATCACAATAACAATGTCACTAATCACTTAGCAAGTAGTGATGATTCGGATAACGAGCTTACAACGAATTCAATACCAGAGCTAAGAGGATATTTGAGTAAGTGGACGAATTATATTCATGGATGGCAACCAAGATTTATAGTGCTGAAAGATGGAACTCTATCGTATTACAAAAGTGAACACGAGAGTGATTACGGTTGTCGCGGTGCAATAAGCTTGCAGAAGGCCACTATCAAGGTTCGTTGTTTTTTTTTTTAATTTTTTATGTTTTTCCATTGAGCTTATCGGTTTAATTTAATTATTGAATACTTATCTCAAATTGATTGTAAGCTCATATATTTTTATATAACTAATTTCTTAAAATTTGTAGTTCAAAATAATATTTTTGAGCTTGACTTTATATTTTGCATAAATCTAGGAAGTTTTATAACCTTTAAAGGAATATTTTAGTCCTATTTTAACTATAGCGGATACGTATTTTTATACTCTGACTAAGTTATCATTATATAAATAACTTAAAATGTATGTTTTTGGCAGACAATTCTCAACCAGACAAAATGGTCACTACACCAATCTTAATTCTAGATATTTTTGAACAAAGTTTTATATAAAACGGTAAAAATTCGGTGATGTTGTTATTGTTGTACCGACGATATAAATTCAGAACCTCTGCTACTGCCCTTGGGTGGTACCACAGACCCTTCTTCGTCAGGTCCGTCGCATTCTCTGGAGAGGTGGTCAAGTTCAACGGTTCGGTTCAAGGTCAACGTTCAAGTTCGCATGCCATTGTTTCTTCTACCGCCTTAGTATGAAGCCTTTTTAAACCACTTTTGTATATAAACTCATCGATACTTCTGGTTTTTAGATCTTCTCTAACATCGGTTTGAAAGAGCTTAGCAGTTTTCCTTATGGTTCTAGGTGGTGACACCATTAACAGGATGTCATTGCATGGATGTTGCTCTTTATAGCAGGACCATATGTATTGTTTAGATAGCATCTTATTGTGTTCACGGACCTTCAAGGTATTACATTCTTCATGTAGGTGGTCTCTATGAGCCATAAGGTGGCATCCATTACCGGTTCTCAAATCTGCGTTTTGTGAGGTTGGCATCTTCTTTCAATGCGTATCAGAAACTTGAGGTGTCCTTATTGGTGCTGCGTAGTTTAGAATGGGTCTTCCTATGGCTTTTTAAAATGTGATGATTGTTGTCTTGTCCTTGCCCAGGAACTCCCAGCTATCGCTTTCAATGCATTGTATCTGCTTTTCAGCGTCGTGTTTACCTGCTGTGCATGGGAATTGCACTTTAACAGTGGGTCGAATTTCACTCCCAGCAATGTCGGATTTTTAACTGTAGGAAGGAGCACGTTGTCAATGCGGATGTTTAGTTTTGTATTCACTTCTTTCGTCCAAGAGGTGAAAAGTGTGGTAGTGGATTTTTCTGACGATAGTATCAGCTTTCTGCTTCTAAACTATTCATTGAGGGAGTTAAGATATTTGTTCAACATTTCGGTGAGTTGTTCCAGATTGCTTCCTGTGGCAAGGACCGTACAGTCGTCAGGACATGATATGATGGTTATACCTTCTGGTGGAGTAGGTAAACTGCTTAAGTAGAGGTTGAAGAGTGATGGAAAGAAATCCACCTTGTAGTACCCCTTTCCTGATTGTTCTCGTTTTTTATTTCGTATTTCTGAAATCCACGTATGTATGGCGACCTCTTAAGTAGTTACACAACTAACGCTTTATTATGCCCGGCAAGTTGGTATTCAGGATGTCATTTAGTAGTGCGGCGTGCGACACTGTGTCAAACGCTTGTGATAGATCTAGTGCGACTAGGATTGTTCTTGCACATGGTTGTTTCTGGCTCAAACCATTACTTATTTGGTTTTGAATTTGGTGAGGAGCTAGGTAGCAAGTGCTCGATATCATGGGTGGCAGAAATGTTTCAATTAGTTTTGCGATGGATGAGAGGATGGATATTGGCCTGTATGACTTGCCTTCTTCTTCAGGTTTATCGGGTTTCAGAATGGGACTTATTTTAGCCGTTTGCCGAACATTCGGTATCTGGAGCGTATTTAATGATGTACTTAGTGTAGTAGTGAGGTAGTTCACTCTCTTGGGTCCAAAGTGTTTAAGCATGAGAGCTGATATGCTGTCTGGTCGAATTGTTTTGATGGTTTCATTTTTCTAATTGCTGTCTCAACTTCAACATTTGAAAAATTGATGTTTTCATTGCTGTCATCTTTAAGTTTTCGGAAGTGTCTGAGGACTGATCTAGACTCCTTCTCATGTTTACTTAGTTTTTCTGTAAACTATGTACTAAATTTCGAGGCCCATTTCCTAGAGTTTTCTATAGGAATATCATTGAAGGAGATCATGCAGTTATTTTCTGGTCTCCGAGGATGGCTTAACCCTTTTATAACTTTCCATAGCCTTTTGCTTGGACCGAAGTTCGACTTACTGACTAGTTCTCTCCATTTGTTCATCTTGTGGTCTATAACTAATTTGTTTATTTGCTAGTTCAGATCTCTGATTCTAGGATCGGCTGGATCTGTTTTCCGGATGTCAACTCTAAGCACGGTCATTGCAGATGCTTCTGGTGGAAAATTAGGTTTAATAAATTGTATTCTTCCAGCCGGGATGTAGCGTGCTTTGGCTTTATTAAAAATATCTCTGAATTTTTTCTCCCCAGAGAGGGCGTCAAGTGGTAAAATCGGTTTACTGAATTCATTTTCAGTAAAATTGGTAAAATTTACACAGTCAGCTTTGTTAAAATTGAGGAAAAAATGTTGATAATTTTGTGTGATATGATGTTGATCTTGTTTTCCATACTGAGCTGGTGAGAAGTGATACGCTGACGAATCAAATCCGGATAATTTCTACTGTTTGATCTAATACAGGTCGGTTGGCGGTTCGATCGATTTTTCAGACAAATTACGTGCTAGAAGATTAGAAATTACTAATGAAGTTAAGACAGAAACCATGTAAAATGGTAAAATGAGCCTTTATATCACTCAAAATCAATCTCGATTTTACTTCTGCCTGAGAGCCCCCCAAACAAGGCTGCAAAAAAATCTTCGTTTGTCTGTCGATTGGCTGACCGGCCGTCACAACCGACCAAAACTAGAAAACCACTGGTCTTCAACATTTTTGATTCTAAAAATAGATTTCGTCAATGGTAAGAACCGAAAAGACGATGAGTTCGATAACTGTATCGAAAGTGTGTCAAAAAAAATTTGAGTCCTTTTTTGGTTAAAAATCGTATATTTAAAGTGATAATGAATATGTAGTAATATTGTATGTGGAGAAATCTTAATAGTTGGTCAAGATGCGTAACTAATCGGCTTTTAGTTGCGCTGGAATAGAACTGGTGATGCGAGGCAGTTGAACCTTTTCGGCAGCGGCTTGTAATGGATTTCTTTTTAGAACTCCATTTAGGGCATAATTCCTTATTGCGTCTTCAACAACTTTGGTGTGGAGTGTTTTTAAGCCAGTTCTCAAAGGGAAGCTTCTTTATGTCCTTCCTGCTTCTTTATGTCTGTAGGTGGCTCAATCGTTGTCAAGGTGTCAGTGCAATGGTGTTGCTCATAATGACAGGCTCATAGATATTGTTTGGTTAGCATATCACTATGTTTACGGCAAAATGTAACATTCCTGCTGCACACAAGGCTGCGTTTATTTTGTTTGTAAGTCATTTCAGTGTTTTAGCGAATTAGGGTGTCCCTACTATTACAAAATAATTTATAATAGGTGATATGTCTTCCTATTGCTTTGTAAGTTGTAACTATTATATTTTATCTTTGCCCTAGGAACTACCAGCTAGTGTTTCTAATACATTATTTCTGTTTTTAACTTTTCAGTCTAGAGTTCACATGTTTTGCGTGATCATTTAATTTAAGTAGTGGGTCTAATGTTATCCCCAGCAGTCTCGGCTTTTTGACTGTAGGAATGGAACGAGTATGTTGTCAGTGCAAATTATTATTGCTGTATTTATCTCCTTTGTCCATGTGGTGAAATGCCTTCGTCAATGTGGTGCGGCACTGTGTCGAAAGCTTTTGATATGTCGAGTGCAACTAAGATTGTTCTAGCATAGAGTCGTTTAAAGTTCAGACAATGACTAATCTGGTTTTGAATTCTGTGAAGAACGGTAGGTGTTGCAGCGACGAGTGTAGTGCTAGTCTTCCCGCGCCAAGTCCAGATTAAGGAACTCTGCTACTGTCCTTGGGCGGTACCACAGACCTTCCTTCGTCAGGTCGGTTGGCTTCTCTGGACAATTAAATACGTGGTTACCATCATGAGGTGTGCCCTCACATGCGGGACACTAACAATTTCCTTGTCAATTCTATTCATGTAGTTATTTAAAATGCGTGTCCAACCGGATCGTAACTGCGCTAGGATGGTTCTGGTGTTGTGTGGTAGTTTGACCGGCAGCGATTTGGGGCTGCTTGCTCTTAAAAACTCAGTTCGGGGCGGAGTTCTTTATTGTATCTTCAACAATTTTGGTATGAATACTTTTTAAACCCGTTTTATACGTAGACTCGTCGATGTTACCGATGACTTAATTGTTTGCTAAAGCAGTGCTTTTAGT
This sequence comes from Diogma glabrata, assembly GCA_963693315.1. Taxonomy (NCBI): domain Eukaryota; kingdom Metazoa; phylum Arthropoda; class Insecta; order Diptera; family Cylindrotomidae; genus Diogma; species Diogma glabrata. The sequence goes on from OY856186.1 coordinate 347,413,543, forward strand.
GCATTATTCCTTTTTTTCAGTTTCGAGTTTACCTGTTGAGGATGAGCGTTGAATTTTAGTAGTGGATTAAATTTGCCCCCAACAGTCTTGGATTTTTTACAGTAAGAATGAGTATGTTGTCAATGCAGATGTTGAGTATTGTATTAACTTCTTCGTCCATGTTGTGAAAAGTGTGGAAGTTGATTTTTCAGTAAACAGTTTCAATTTTCTGGTTTTAAACCATTCATTCAAGGCAAGTTGTTCCAGATTGTTTCCTGTTGTAGCACCGTACAGTAGGCTGCATATGACGTGATGGTTATTCCTTCTGGTGGTGCCCGTAAGCTACTTAAACGTAAAGTTAAAGATTGATTAATGAAGGTGAGAGAACTACACCTTTTGGAACTCCTTTTTTGAGCACTCTCATCTTAGATTTACAGTTACATGTTTGGCAGCCTCGTAGGTAGTTGCTCAACCAGCGCTTTATTAAATCTTGCAGATCAGTGTTAAATGTATCATTTAGTGGTGTAGCGTGCGACACTGTCGAAAGCTTTTCACAGGTCGAGTGCAACTAAAATCTTTCTAGCAGAGTGTTGTTTTTGGTTCAGACCATCGCTGATTTGACTCTATGAAGAGTGGTGGTTGCTCTATAATCTATATGATGTCCGAAAGTCATGTTAGTGTGACGCCAAGTTGTAAGATCTAGTCAGTTGAAGAAACAGAAGTGTTTCAACAAGTTTTGTAACCGATGAAAGAATGGAGATCGGTCTGTAAAGTTCTCATTTTTCTTCAAGTTTCCTAGATTCCTAAAAAGGAGCTGATTGTAACCGTTTTCCAAATATTTGGTATTTGGAGAGTATTTATAGATGTGTTGAGTGTAGGAGTGAGGTAGTTCGGTCCAATGTGTTTGAGCATGATGACAGAAGCCGACCCGTCTTATAGCTTTTGATGGCTTAATTTTCCTTATTGCGTTCTTTACTTCTTCGAAAACTATGATATCCTATGATATCAGTTTAAAGTTTGCGCACATGAATTAATACCGATCTCGGTTCCTTCTCCTGGGTTCCGCATTTCCTATGGTTTTCGGTTAGGATATCGTCGAAGGAAATCATGTAATTTTTTTGAAGTTGTCAAGGATGAGTTAAGCCCTTAATGACCTTTCAGACTTTTACTTGTGCCAAGGCGGATATACTCACTAAATTTTTCCATTTTTTTCGTTTATGTTCCTTTATTCAATTGTTAATTCTCTTCCGGTATTCTAAAGTCTGCTCAATCTGCCTAGCAAGTATCGTTCCTCTCCTTTGAGTGGCAAGCGTACACTCTTCCTCATGTTTCGTTTGCCCTTTGGAATTCTTCCAGCTGAGATGTAGCGTGCTCTACCTTAGTTAAAAATTGGTGTACACAAACAACCAAACCGTCCAAATCCTAACCTATTATTAAAAGAAAATGGTGACGTTTCTTTGTCCGAACTGTTTCTATATAAAATCATTTCCCACATTCTATAGCCGTTTCGGATGGTTTAGATTAATAAAGGTTAGATTTTAAAAGGTTTTTATATGTGGTTGTGACACATATTGTAATTCATATTACACAATTCAATAATTCAATCAACTGTTGTGTGCCAAACTATATGTAAATTGTTTTGGTAAATGGTTTTACAGTCATCTTAAGCAATAACCAGTATTAGTGGAGTGTAAACCAATTTTTTATTACTGAAATCCTTCAAATAAGAAATCCATTTCGTACAATATGTTTTATCACTTTTTTATAATAATTGTTTATCTTCTGAATTTTGTCGTTAATATGCTGGTATATTGAATTTAATTTAAAACTAATTTTTTTCTTCCAGTCTCATGAGTTTGACGAATGTCGATTTGATGTATCAGTCAATAATTGTGTATGGTATTTAAGAGCTGAAACTCCAGAAGATAAATTAAATTGGATAGATGTGTTACAATCATACAAGGTTTGTCTAAATTATATAAAAGATTGCAACTTTAAAAGATATACATTTATTTATTTATTCACCAGACTGAAACAATAAATGATTCAACATTGAAACGTCATGGTAGTTCGATATCACTACAATCAAATTCATTATCAACGGCCAGTGGTAGTAGTTTAAAAAGAGAAAATCGTAATTTAAAAGAAAAATTAAGTGAAATTGAAACTTTTAAAGATATTTTATTTGGACAAATAGAAACATTACAAAGATATTTTGACGCTTGTGCTGAGTTAAATAAAAAAGATAGTGAAAATAATAAACCGTTAGATTTAGGTGATGGTTTGAGTCCAATAGATTTTAAGGGTGAAGCGATTACATTCCGTGCCACTACGTCAGGTGTCCTGACAACATTACAACATTGTCTTGATATTATATGCCAAAGAGATGAGAGTTGGAGACGTAAAGTTGAAAGGGAAAATGATAAACGAAGAAAAGTCGAACAGTTGTACCGTCAAAGTCAAGATGAATTAATGAGATCAAGACATTTATCTATCCCTGGACCTGATTTTGAGGTAAGTTTTTTTGTGTTTGTCTAAATTTCGTTTACATGGAAAGTTTATTGAACTATATATTTCAACGTTATTTGTTAAATGACAAATATAAAATGTGCTTTTATAAGTTGTTAAAGAAGTTGCTGAAAAGGTTCCATCCACTTGGATATTTCAGCTAAGCTAAGCTAGGCGAAATAACTTTAGTTCCATATTTAAACCCAGACAGTTTATGCCAATCGAACCGACTGGCAGAGCAACCTAGTCGCCCAGGTGAAAGTTGAGATTAGACTTGCTATGACTAGATATTTGTCTGTCTGGTTGAGCTCCAAATTATCTCAATTAATTTAGGGGCGTAGGTTTGTTCGGCAGCCAGAGTCCTAGAAGTAAGCGATTAACATTAACTAAAAACATGTAAAGGCATCCACATCAATACTTATGGTTTACAGAAGAAAAATATTAAGATATTACCTCTTTTAAGATATTACCTATAATTCTTAGTCCTCACTCATCAGAAGCCAAAAATGAGGTTTTAAGTATATGTATACAGATATTTTAAAAATTAAGTAATTACAGAAATCTCATCAAAAGGTAGGAAAATGCATTTTTACAATTAAACAAATTGCCCATCTTATTTTACAAAATAATAAAAAGAAAAAGAATAAAATGGGAAAATTTTGTAATAAGTTTTTGTAACAAAAAACGAAATCTGGGAAGCAGTTGTAATTTAATTTTTTTATCCATGATCCAGGCACTCTGCTACTGCCACAAACCACAAATTTTCCTTCGTCAGGTTAATTGGTTTTTCTGGACAATTCAAAAGGTGGTCTGCATGATGTGGCGTGCCCTCACATGCGGGATACTTGTCATCAATTTTCTGGTCAATTTTATTCTTGTAATTATTTAAGCTGCGTGACCAGCCAGATTTAACGACCCTAGAATGGATCTGGTGCTGCGCGGTACTTTGACCTCTTCTGCAGCGACCTGTGGTGGATTGGTATGGAGAACTCGATTTGAGGCATGGTTTCTTATTGTGTCCTCAACAACTTTGGTGTGAATTGTTTTTAAGTCCGTTTTATACATAAGCTCGTCGATGTTACCAGTGGCTTGGTTGTTGCTGACATCATTTAAGAAGCACTTCGCAGTTCTCCTTATGTCGTCTCTAGGTAGTGGATTCGTGGATAAGGTGTCATTGCAGGGATGTTGGTCTTTATGACCCATAGATATTGTTTTGTAAGCATTTCATTATGTTGGCGGACCGGCAATATGCTACATCCCTTATGCAGGTGATCTGTGGGGGGGGGGATCTGTCCATATGGGTTCAGCGTAATTTAAAATAGGTCTTCCTATTGCTTTGTATGTTGTAATGATTGTGTTTTTAACTACGCGCTAGTGCTTACAATGCATTGTTCCTTTTTTTCAATCTTGAGTTTACCGGCTGAGCATGAGCATTAAATTTAAGTAGTGGGTCGAATGTGACCTCCAACAGGATTGTTAACTGTGAGGATAAGTATGTTGTCAATGCAGATGTTAAGTGTTGTATTCACCTCCTTCGTCCATGTGATGAAAAGTGTAGAAGTTGACTTTTCAGTGGATAGTTTCAATTTTCTGGTTTTAAACCATTCATTCCGGGTGTTGAGGTAGGTGTTCAGAAGATTAGTGAGTTGTTCCAGGTTGCTTCCTGTTGCAAGCACCGTGCAGTCGTCTGCATATGACTTGATGGTTATTCCTTCTGGTGGGGCGGTTAAGCTGCTCAGGTATAGATTGAACAATGAAGGTGAGAGAACTCTACATTAAGGAACTCCTTGTCTGAGCACTCTCATCTTAGAACTGCAGTTATGGACCTCAGTGTATGTTTGCCGCCCTCTTTGGTAGTATTAAATTATTACTAAATAAATCATTCAGTATTGCAGCATGCAACACTGTGTCGAATGCTTTAGATCAGTCGAGAGCAATTAAGATTGTTCTAGCGCACGGTTGTTTTTGATTCATGCCATCAACGATTTGATTTTGGATCTTATGAAGAGCGGTGATTGTACTATGTGCCGTGCTAAAGCCATTTTTTTTATTTTTTTTTTATTTATTTGAAATTTAGATACAAAAACGGAAAATTGTTTTAGTTTTCCATAAAAACATGTATCACTTTACTGTTAAGTTAACTTAAAAAAAAAATATTTCAAGATCATACACAGACCATACACTAACACATGCAAAAATTAATAAACAATTGATAAGTAAAATAAATAAGCAATATAAATTATAATTTAGTTTTCTTAAACATATTAAAGCAAAAAACAACAACAATTGTAAATATCTTTTCCATCTTTTTTTTTCTAGTATATTAATTTTTTTTTTTTAGCTTTTTATTTTTTTTTTTAGTTTTTTTTTAGCTACAAATTGATAAAATTAAGTAACTTTTTTTTAAAGGAAGTAGAACTATCAAGAAAAATATCCATCATTTGGTTTTTTTGAGATACCTCAATAAAATTTCTAAGCATTGTATTCAAGGGTGAAAAATGTCCTCTGTTCGATTTAGATGAATCAACATAAAAAAGATGATTTTGCCTAGTTGTCTTATTAGGCACATTAAGGTTAATCAAATGTAAGTAGCTTTGGGAGTCTATACTACCTCTTAGAGATCCAAACAGAAATAATACTGAATTCATTAATCTACGTTCTTCAAAGCTCACTAATTTTAATTTCCTTAATATTCCATCATAGGGCGCTTGTTGCATATCACATGGAATTAGTTTTCTATATTTTAAATGATTGATAAACTTTTTTTGGATTTTTTCTAAATTACTTATGTGCGTGAAATAGAATGGAGACCATATAATTGATGCATACTCAAAATGACTTCGAACAATCGATTTAAATAAAGTCGTTAACGTTTCAACATTACAAAATTTATAACATGACCTTATAACGAAACCTAACATCTTTAAGCCTTTGTTCACAACTATCTCTATGTGATCAATGAAATTGAGTTTGCTATCAAAGAAGATGCCAAGATCTTTAATCAATTTCGTTTTCGGTACATCATCGTTACAGATTTTGTAGTTAAATTTCACAACATTCGTTACATTTCTAGTAAAGGTCATATGCATGCATTTCGTTGTATTTAATGTTAAGCAAAATTGTTTACAGTAAGCAGCAAACCTATCAACATCACATTGTAATTCTAAACAGTCTGAAATGGATTCTACAGATTTAAATATTTTAATATCATCAGCATATAAAATGTAATTGGAATGTTTAAAACAACTACCAACATCATTCATGAATATGATAAAAAGAAGAGGTCCTAAATGTGATCCTTGTGGAACCCCTGATTTGACATGAATTTCCTTTGACTTAAACCCCTTAATATAAACATGCTGTAGTCTATTTGTTATATAGCTTGCAACCCATCTAAGTAGGTCTCCATGTATTCCATTGTGTAATAGTTTATCCAACAGTGCATCATGATTGATTTTGTCAAAAGCCTTAGAAAAATCTGTAAATATTACATCTGTCTGACATTTTCTGTCCATATTTCTACATAAGTATTCTGTGTACGGTAAAAGGTTAGTAAGCGTGGATCGAGATTTGAAAAAACCATGTTGATTTGGATCGATATAAGACTGAATTGAAGAAAAAATTTGTTCTGTTACGATTTTTTCAAATATTTTCGCGATAATGTTTAATTTTGAGATAGGTCTATAATTCTTTATTTCATCCACTGCCCCATCTTTGTGAACTGGTGTAATAAAAGTTATTTTCCAAATATCCGGAAATATTCCAGTTTCCAAGGATTTCTTAAAAATTACAAACAAAGGATTCACTAGGTACACAGAACATTTTTTCAGAAATAATGGAGTTAAAGTGTCCGGACCGGGACCCTTCTTCACATCCAGTTTGTTTAATATATTAAGAATCATAATTTTGTTTAATTCAATTTTGCTCAAGCTATGATTATTACAACTAATTGCTGAGCTATGTTGACGAGTATACGTAGAGGATTCATATACAGATTGAAAATAGTCTGCAAAGGCATTTACAATGTTTGGTAATTCATTAACACTAACATTCTGATATTTCGTATTAGCTGGGAAATTTGAAGTATTATTATTTTTTCGATTTTTTACAAACTCCCAAAAGTAGTTAGGGTTATTTGTTAAAGAGTCTTCACATTATTTTAGGTGTTCTTTATAAAGATTATCAGTCATTTTCTTTAGGGTTGCCCGTAAATATGAGAATTCTACATAGTCGCTTATATTTTTATATTTTTTCCATTTTTATGTAATTTTTTCTTTCTTGTATACAAGCTTCTAATTTCTTTATTAAACCAACTTGGATATCTTCTTGAAGTTGTTTTATCGGGAGCCGCAGAATTTATAATTTCAAAGATTATATCATAAAACTTATGAACCATTAGATTTACATCTTCTAATCTTAATTCTTCTTCCCAATTAATTTGCTCTAAACGGTCGTATAAAAGATCATAATTAATTTTATTTAAATTCTTTTGTTTTTCCACTTTAACTTTCGCGAACTTAATTTTTTTAAAATCGATAATAGCATTAAGAGAAGGATGTTGGTTTTAAGATGGGTCTTATTCTAACTTTTTTCCAGATATTTGGTATCTGTAGGGTATTTAGCGATGTGTTGAGTGTGGTAATGAGGTAGTTCAGTACTTTGGGTCCAATATGTTTTATATATGCATAATGGCTGAGATCGTCGTTCAGTCCGTCGGGTCCAATACTGCCGTCATAAGCAAAAACACCGTAACTTCTGTTGGAACTAAAAATGTTGGAGAAAAACAACAAAAACTTAAAGAGTCTATCTATTCCAACCTTTTACAGTAGCCTTACAACTTCTTTCTTGTGCTAATTAAGTTTATACTATTAAATTATGTTCTACATGAGAAAAAACACTAATATTTTATTAATTTTTTTGTTTGAAAAACCACGGATATTTATGCAAAAATGCTGTGTTTTTACATATGACGCTTTCGATACTGTGTTTTTGCTTAGTAGAGGCTGATATTTTTCAATTTTACGGTGTTTATGAATTTAATTTTCATGTTTAGAGGTATTTTTACCACGTTTTTACATGGCAGGGTCATAGAATAACGCTTCGAGACTGATTAGGTGGTATAAATTCGTTTTTTATAATTTTTGAAGTTATGGTGTTTTTGCTTATGACGTCAGATTAGCTTTGGATGGTTTAATTTTCTTTATAGCATTATCAACCTCTTCTTCAGAAAATGTGATATCCTTTAAATGTTCAGTATTGAGTTTCGGGTAGCGAAATCCGAAATTCGACGTCCACACCGTGCTGCCTGGTTAATGCTGACAGAATTAGGTTGGTGTACCGGAGACATGCAGAGGAAAAACTGTTTAGCCAATCATGGTACATCACGGCGAATTGGCGCCTTAAAACCAATGCGACTCAAGCGTCTGTTCTCCATGTTAGGGACGGCTTGAAGCGGGCGTCTGTCTTGGATCAAGCGGCTCGCTATATAAACGTGTAAAAATGTGGTTTCTGGTAACCTTAAGATGCAGAACGGACCCATTCACGATAACTCACCCTAATCCCGGAAAAAAAAAATTATTTGTTAAATTTGGAAATCAGAAAATACTAAAAGACCCGGACAAAAACAGAATTTTACCTGGACGTGAAATAGGACCAGACTACCGAATCGCAACGGGGAACGTGCGCAGCCTGAGCGTTCCTGATGCCCTTATAAGTCTAGAAACAGAAGCTGAGAGGTATGGGATGGATATCATAGCTCTGCAAGAAATTACACAGCCAATAATAGGAAAACAAGATTTGGATTGTCACTCTCTATACTGTAGTGGTCATTCCTCTCGAAGAGAAATGGGAACTGACTTTCTTGTTGGTGCACGCATACAAGAAGTCGTGATGACATTCATCCCGGTCAGTGAGAGGATTTGCTACCTACGTGTACGTGGCACATTTAATAATATTTCTCTTATTGCCGTGCATGTACCTTCTGAAGCTAAGACCGTCGACGAGAAGGATACTTTCTACTTTCTCAGCACTGAAAGAGGTTATAAAACAAACACAAACACGCGACTTCATTATGGTTCTTGGTGACTTCAATGGGCAGGTTGGAAGAGATATCTCTTACGGAAATGTGGTGGGCCCCAACAGTCTGCATTTGAATTCGAATGGTAATGGGGAGAGAATAACTGAGTTTGGATTATCAAATAATTTGAGAATTGCCAGTACTTTCTTTCCGCACCGATCGATTCATAAACAGACTTGGGTCTCACCGAATGGAAACACTCGAAATCAAATTGATCACGTACTAGTTGCAGCACGTTTCTTTGCAAGTGTTCTGGAAGTGACCACTTTCTTGTATGTGCTAAAATAAGGTTCAGCTTCACAACCCAAGCATTCCGAAATTCAATCAACGGAAACGTTTTAACATCTCATCACTAAAGAATGCTGAAACAGAAGAGAGATATCAATACTTGGACGGAATACTTGGATTGGAATACTTGGACGACCACATAACCAGTCCCAGAAGCCATGGATGGATCAAGCATGTCTTGACGCTATTCAATACAAAAGAGATTGCTATCTGAAATGTCTGCAAGGACGCAACACCAGGTCCACGAAGGAGAAGTATAAACTGGCAAGACAAGCCGTTACAAAGCTATGTAGACGAACGAAGCGAGAATGGTGGAAGAGAAAGTGTGTGGAGATTGAAAGCTTCCATAAGGAACATCAATGGCATAACTTCTTCCAACAGGTTAAAACCTTAAAAAAGGGCCCTCAAACTAGATCGACTGCTATTCAAAATGAAGATGGGGAGCTACATGTAGACCTTAAAAATATTTTAGATACTTGGGCCGCTTATTTTGAAAATCTTCTCAACTTAAGTGACCAGCAACAATTCGGGCGACGAGCAAAGTCTATTCGTGCGTCAAAGGTACATGTAGACGAACCAACCAAAGAGGAATTCGAAGCGGCGCTGTCAAAATTAAAACGCAATATAGCACCTGGTATCGAGGATATAACATCCGAAATGATTGTACATGGTGGTGAAACTCTATCCTTAAGATTGTTTGAACTTGTTCAAATGATCTGGAGGACTGAAACCGGAAACCGGACTGAACAGGACTGAACACAGCTATGTTGATACCAATCCATAAAAAGGTAATCGCTTACAATATGCAAACTACAGAGGAATCGCTCCCCTATGCACAGCCTATAAGATCTTTTCTTACATTTTGCTATCAAAAATCAATCCTTTTGCTGAACAACTGTTTGGATAATATCAGTGTGGCTTCCGGCGAGGCCTAGGTACCACCGATGCATTATTCTCGATAAGGGTGATTTTGGAAAAGTGTCGAGAGTTCAACATACCTGTGCACCAACTCTTCATTGATTTCAGGCAGGCCTACGACTCTCTCGAACGAGAGACTCTATGGTCTGCTCTGGTGTCAATGGGAATCCCTGGTAAACTGGTATCACTATGCAAAATGACAACACAGAACTCTCAATGCTGTGTATGAGTAGAGAACGAAATATCAAAGTTTTTTAAAGTCGACATCAGCTTAAGACAAGGTGATGCTATCTCTCCTGTACTTTTTAATTTAGTCTTGGAATATGTGTGCCGTCAAAAGAAACTACCGACTAACAACAATATCTTGTCAATAAACTCAGTACAGATGACCACATACGCTGATGATGTTGTCATCCTCGGCCGAAGTGAAGCTGTTATGAGTGAGACTTTCAAGTCGCTTGAGAGTGGTGCTAGAAACATTGGTCTTCAAATTAACTACAATAAAACCAAACATATGAATGTTTCAAGAGAGGCTGCGAAGAAAGATTTGATGTGCGGCGATGAACGAGTTGAGGGAGCTGAATCTTATAAATATTTGGGATCAATGCTTGACTCAAACAACAGCATACTTACAGATATAAAAGCTCGAATCGTTGCAAATAATGTTGTTTTTGTTGTTGTTGTTGTTGATCCTACACTACATTTTTGCTCCACTTAAGACAGACGATGGAGAGTATAGAACTCGATATAACTTTGAGATCAGAGACCTTCTTGAGGGTCCTGATATAATAGGTTGCATCCGTTCTAGTAGGTTTGCTTGGTTTGGGTATGTTCTACGAGTCGATTCACAGTCTGGAAAAGTTAGAAAAATGTACGTTAGTACCACAGGGAGTGGGCGACCGCGAGGTAGACCACGACTACAATGGGAGACTGACGTAATAAACGACCTTAAAAAAATCGGCTCCATGGTAATTATGTCGCTGTTGCGAATGACCGTGATGAATATTCTAAGCTGATTAACCTAGCAACGCTCCTACATGGAGCAAAAACGCCGTTTAAAAAAAAGTGTTTGGTTTAAAAATATCGGAAAGAATCGAAATATTTCCAAAAAAATTTAATGAATATCGAGTGCTTAGTTTTTGAGTTATTACCAAAAACGTGTGTTTTTTTAGGAAGGTTAAGAGGAAAAGTTTTGGTAAAGATTATTTTTGACCTTGACGAGTGGGATGGCATATGAAAGGAAATTTTTTCTAATCCAAAGCAATTTCTTTGTCATTTTCGAGCGCTATAATATAACTCGATCATGTAACTCACTGTCTTCCTAAATGATTAAAACTCATATATAGGGACGTTGTTAATTGTTATACCTGTAGATTTAAAGTTAATAGAAAAATTACAAATCCACAAAAAAGTTGATTTCTCCATGTGGACATAGTATTGTAAATTATTTTAATGTGTTGTATTGTATTGTATGTGATGAATGATGAGTATAAAGGACGTTCGAATTACACCAGTTTTTAAATCATGTAAACTAAACCATAACTCCTGTTGTCGATTAATGTATTTCACCTTAGATGCTCATATTCAATCTGTTTAATTGGTTAGGTATACATCGGTTTTTGACATCTTCATAAAATCTGTTAAACTATTCTCATATATAATTAGTCAATTGATACTTACTCGACGGTGAAATTCTATGAAACCAGACTTGGTCGGTATAAAATTACTAATTACTCGAATTTATATTATCACCTAATCAACAAGTTTGCTGTTACCGATATAACGGTATTAGGCATTTTTATTTATCTTTCTTTTTCTACGACAAAAAAATTTCTTCGTCTCTCAACATTTGTTTAAAGTATCTCGGTACTCTCATTGGTACAATAAAAGAACCCATAAAGCCAGAAAATGTTTGGTTTGTTAAATAAAATAAGTATAAGTATCATATTTGGTTAAATATGCTTTTGTTGGTTGTTCCATTACTTTGTTGTTCCATGTCGTGTTTATTCTACTTGTTTGATGCCAGTTTTAAAAGTCAAGCAACTTAACCACGGGTTTATAAAAGTAGGTTTTTAAGATTGGGTTGGAATGGTATCAGTTACCCACGAGTAACTTCTGTAAGTTATTAAACACTTACAGGGTGCTAGTAAGCAATTTCAGTTATTTTGTTTAGAAAATTTCCCATAAAGAATAGAAAAACACGTTTCAGACAAGGTTATAAACACTTATTTTTTTCTGTTTGTGAAATTTTATGCAGTTTATCTGTCAATATATATAACAAACACATTTAAATAAAAACAAAACGACTTATTTTATTCTACTTCCAACACCCTCAACAAAATAGTTTACTAAAAACTACAATTTGTAATTTTATCCAAATTAGATTATCATGTAAACTTGCATAATAATCAATACTTTTTAATCCAAATATAGTTGATATTTTAAACATGTTTTGGTTTATCAACAAACATTATATTTAATTCAGAAACGTTTTTATAGTGACCGTCAAAACGAAACAATTTATTTTATATAATAAAAGAAAATTGTGTAACACTAATTATGTGCCATACGTATTTTTCTTTTATCCTCAATAAATAGTACCAAAATAAATTAGGATTTGTTATAATTTTAGTCATGAGAATCATCAAGGATAGTTTTATTTGAAATTTGAAAATTAAAAGCAACTTTAAGTAGAAAGTACCAAAACAAAGTAAAACTGAACTTATAGGCGTAAATAAATTCGGTACCTTTGTGCATGTATATCATCTATTAATTGTGCTGAATACGGTTTTATTTTCAAAGGATGAAATAAAACCATTTTTCTGCTTATGTCGCATTAATTTGAACTTTATCTATATCTATATTCCTTAAAAGAAAATCTTACCAATGCCTAATAAAATTAACTCCAAATTATTTTGTATGATACAACAAACAAAAAAAAGACCATAAATTGTATACTGTAAAAATTTACCCAAATGGGTTCTGTAAAAACAACCCGTTCTACGTTACGTAAAATTTTCAATGATATTGGTAACATCAAAATAGTTTGTATCCAATGAAGAGAAATATATAAAATCATATTAATATATGTATATTTAAATAATGTTAATAGTAAAACTTTAACATTATTTAAATATACCGTAATATTTTTAATATACATATAATTATTAATTAATATGTTTTACAATAAAGTTATCGATAATTATATCATCTCATCACAGTGAACTTGAAAATTCAGAAAAAATAACTTCGCATGTTTAGATATTAAAATTAGTTTGTACAGATTAGACATTAAAACATCGAATGAGATTTAGTTTTTTTGTAACTGAAATAAACTTGCTTTAGTTTGAGAATTTCGTATATATGGGAATTTTTGCACGCGAATCAACTGTACATTATTATTTCATGTTATTGCTAAATTACATTTGACTTTTTTGTCAACAATAATCTAAAAGTCATAATATTGTTACATTTTAGTTATACTTGAAAATTGTTTTCACAAATTCGAAAGGCCACCTCCGTGTGAACCTAGATTTTATCTTTTGTTAATATCACTAGGAAAATATTACATTATCGAGAATTGAATTTAATGTTGTAGTAATACATAGTAGTTATACATGCATATTAGACTGGTCGTTAAAAATTAAATTTTCCAAGACGCCCCCTAAAAAACGACGAGGGCATTATTTTTTTTTTAAATCAAAAGAACACGTGCCGCAAAATCATCGAAGTTGATTTTTTGATAAAATCGCTAATATCTCATAAAATATACAGATGTAAAAAAAATCACATAATCGTTTTTGTAGGAAATTTTATTCTCTACAAAAAACGTCCATGTCATTTTTTTCCTAAAACCTATATATCGGATGATATTTTGAAATAAAACTTGAAATTCTTCGAAACTCGTAAAACCAAATGATGAAAAATTTGACGAAAAAGTACTAATTTTGATTTTTTTGTCATGATTACTTTTTTAATTATTTTATTCTATAGCATAAGAAGAAAATTAGGACTTTTTCGTCATCTTTATTTCTTATGTTTTTTATAAATTACGAAAACGTACAAGTTCATTTTCAAAATATCATGAGAACTGTACGTTTAAGGGAAAAATTACTTGATATTATAAAAAATTAAATTTCCTACAAAAGTGATTGTGATTTTTTTTGACATCTGCATATTTTATGAGATATTTGAAAAAATCTACGAATTTTTTAAAAAATCACCTCCATGATTTTGCGGCACTTGTTCTTTTGATATAAAAAAAAATAATGCCCTGGTGGTTTTTTGACCACAAAGAATTTTTTTGGGGAGCGTCTCGGAAAATTTAATTTTTAACGACCAGTCTAATGCATATAAAAGATTTTAGTTGTTTGATAAAAGTTCAGCAAAGTTGTATTGTAAAGTTGTTCTATTCAAAGTTCTACTTCTAGATTAAACATTGGTCACACCGATAAAAAATCAGTTCTTTGCCTTTACCTTTTGTCAAAGTATAATTAAACAAACTTGGTTGTGTGAACAAAAAAAGTGACAGTTTTACTTACACGTCCGGTAAATTTTTTTTTTAATGGCCTAACACTTTGTCCAATTTTTAAAAGAATTAAAAACTCATTTTCAACTTAAATGAACCTGAATCAAATACCAAAGTTTCTTTAAGATCCCATTACTCTGAAATGCCTGGAAATTAATTTTAATTTTAATTTTCTAACTCTTAAGGCTTACAGAGGGACAATAACTTGTATAACGAATGTTTTTGTTTTGTGTTTTTTTCTATGGTCTATATTTGGTTTTTACGAAATTTTGTACAGGTGTGACAAGCCCGCGTACTCCAGTCCCTACTATTGAAATATAAGTTTATTTGATATATCACATACAACAGTCAATAGAAAGAGGTCTCACAACCAAGTGATATTTTTGGAGTGTTGACGAATGAACTTTATTTATTTTATCAGTAAACGGTAGCACCCTCAATCTTAGCTAAGGAATATTCCTTGATGATGACACATTGCTGGCTGCCCAAAAAACCGAGCCTTCACATAACTCTATCTGTGGACTTTAATAATTGTGAAAGACAGTGCGTTACATGATAAATGTTTAATATTGTTTTTATCACTTATTTATGTTTTATCTGCTCTATCCTATAATTATATATTCGCCTATGTTATATTTTATATGTGACAGGCTTTATTGTTCAGTAATTAATACCTTTGAAAAGGCATATTAAGAAAATGTTGCGTGGGCGTAGGTTTTTAAAGGTTTTTATGTGTTGTTGTGACACTTGTAGTAGTTTGAGTTTGATTGAAACCGAATATCAGTGTTTGATGCTACTGAAATTTAAAACAAAGATTTGCTATCGCTTTCCTGAATGGCTCCAAAAACATAAAAGTCTGTTGCCCTTTAGATGAAGTGGATACAAATCTACCATAAAAGTATAACAAAAAATAACCGGAAGCGATAAGTCAGAAATACGGGATCCCGTTTTTGGTAGCAATTTCCATCAAACTCATATATGGTTTAGAGTTTTGACCTTTATAGGACTCCTTCCCAGCTAATAGTAAAAGTTCATTCTTAAAAATCGCTTAAATTTTTAAGAAAAAAATTAGACAGTATTAGGCAGTATTTTGGCTACGAGGATTATGGATTGTTTGTTAAATACTCTGCATTTTATAGATGTCACGTGTTAGTTTATAGCTGGCACTTGCGCTACCAATTCATTTCCTCTGATAGGCCAATAGAATTACGGATTGTACGTGTTGTTGTCGGTAGCAGGTCAGAAATTTTTTTAATCTCTGGGGTAGGGTACTCACATAATGGACATGCCGAGTCCACTCGCCCGGCACATGGGGACTGGAGTTATTCAACAAAGTGTGCTGGAAATTTGTTTTTGCTTCCTTGTAAGCGATATAACTCGTAAATGGTGAACTTTAGGATACTGGTGCCATGGAACTTTTTTGTTCCTTAAATGTTTTTCTATAACTTATAATAAAAAAAAACAAAAATAATTTGTTTTGTTGCAAATTTTTGCGAAAAATTGTCTAAAAATCGATATTTTTCAATTGAATTTAGTTATTTGCAAATAATTGTTTATAACATAATTGACCCCTCTATCTTGTAGCTG
The DNA here is from genome assembly GCA_963693315.1 of Diogma glabrata. Taxonomy (NCBI): domain Eukaryota; kingdom Metazoa; phylum Arthropoda; class Insecta; order Diptera; family Cylindrotomidae; genus Diogma; species Diogma glabrata. Next base: position 347,429,427 of record OY856186.1, read on the forward strand.
AAACCTCAACGCAAAATTAGATTTATCAACGAATTTTCCACTTAACGAGATGCGTTTTTAAAATTTGCAAAGTGCTTAGAAAACCTCAAATTTTAGAAAATAGACCTCTCTAACATGATATGGGACATGATTACACATATGTAGTTCATTACTTTTTCATTAAATTTATTTGTCATTACAATGATACTCAATTATACATCGTGTCGCTACGTACGTTTTACGTATACTATACAGTACGTTTTATTTTTTCATAGAGTACGTTACTGGCAGGAGTCAGAATAACCAATCGCGTGTTGGGTAGGCACAGACCCAGCATCTTGTGAGCACAACAGTATTATTTTGAAAGGGAAATTCTCAGTTCCTGTCGATATTTGGCCTACCAAATCAATGTCACAATCGCGGTTTCAAAAACAAAATGGGCCATAACTCGGTCCAAATCATGTTAGAGAGGTTTCTTTTTAAATCTTCGGTTTTCTAAGGAATTTGCAAATTTTAAAACCGCATCTCGTTAAGTGGAAAATTCGTTGAGAAATTTAATTTTGCAACTAATGAATTTTCGCGGTTTTTTCAAACCACTGTAATTGTTGTTAATATTGAATATGGGTATAGGCAACAAAAATGCTATTTAAAGCTGACACTACACCTTTTCAATTCCCGTCAAGCAGATTGCGATCGGATGAAAAGTCAGACCTTGCGGCCTGCCCAAAGTTAACAACTTTTTTTAAGGAATTAAGTGCAAAATGAAATTGTGCAAAAACTATCAGGCAGAATGAAACGTTCTGAAGCTTATTTTTTTCGTTGAGGTTTCAGCTACAAGATAGAGGGGTCAATTATGTTATAAACAATTATTTGCAAATAACTGAATTCAATTGAAAAATATCGATTTTTAGACATTTTTTCGCATTTTTTCGCAAAAATTTACAACAAAACAAATTATTTTTGTTTTTTTTTTATTTTAAGTTATAGAAAAACATGTAAGGAACAGAAAAGTTCCACGGCACCAGTATCCTAAAGTGCACAATTTACGAGTTATATCGCTTACAAGGAAGCAGAAAAAAATTTCCAGCATACTTAGTTGAATAACTCCAGTCCTCAGGTCCCGGGCGAGTGGACTTGGCATGTCCATTATGTGAATACCCTACCCCAGAGATTAAAAAAATTTCTGACCTGTTACCGACAACAACACGTAAGCCATATCTTTTTCCGTTATTCTATGGGTCTATGATCCATTCCTTTCTTTGTCTCAAAAATCGAAAACTAAATATTTTATACACAAAGAATTAGTTAGGTGCCTGTTACACAACATTTTTCATTTAAAACAAATAGGCGATTTTCTGAACTAATAGGAACGTATAGGTTGGAAAATATAGGGGACTGTCAGAATGAATGTTGTTTCTTACAAAAGTTGTAATTATTGAAAAAAAAGTTAGGCAAGTGCGAATATTATTCGCTCACTGAGGGTTCCGTGTATATAATATGAGAAAAAAACAGTTTTTGTAAGTATAGTTTCAAGTTGGGTTGAATCTTACCCAAAGCTGTTTATGGTGGCTAAAGAAAGCTTCAATAACGCCAGCTTCTAAATTATTTATATTGGAAAATACATTATCAATTGTGGTAGCCTCAACTGTTGTTGGTTCATGAATTTTTCTTTGTAAATTTTTTTGTAGAAAATAGTTTGAGAGCCAGTTTTGAGGATTTTTATTGAAACCAACGGAAAAAACGGAGAAAAAGTGTCGTCAAATTATTTCCAACAAGTGCATTGTTAACACAGTCGAGTGATTTGTCTACTGAACATTGGGGAGATCGGTATAGTATACCAACAGGATTTGTACTTCAGCTAGTTGAACATTCACAATGACCGCCAGCAGAGCTAAACTCAAAGTGATGGTGGCTACTATTTTTCTGCACTGGTGGTACTGTATCAGACTTAACGAAAAGAACAGATCCCCAACCTCGATTAACTTGACTGTAACAATTTTCTAGTTCAACAGTAGTTCAATAGTTCAAAAATTTCAAAAATGTTTGTAATTAGTGATCAACTTCACAGAGAACATTTGCAATGCAACCATATTAAATGATAATCTATCGAATAGCAAACAGGTATCTGGTATGTTATTGCATAATTTTTCAACCTAACGCCTTTCGCCTGAAGTTTAGTTCATCTGACTTGTTAAACTGTGTTGATCTAATCTGATCTTGTTTGTTCATTTCTTTACTTCGTTTCACTCAATATTTACTATAATATACATTTCCTACAACGTAGTAAAATTTATCCTCTTCTACGATTATTTTACGTGAATAGTCCTTCACAAAACACAATTTTAGAATTTTAATCAAATGAATCAAAACCGAAAAAAACGAAAACTACAAAAAAATTGTTTTGGACTAGAAAAAAATTCACCTTTCATATGCCGAGTGGGGGTCAAAAATTATTTTTTGTCAAAATTTCCACTCTCAACCCCCTCAAAATAACATTTGAAATGATGATCCGACCGCTATAGTTTTCATTCAATCTTTACAACATTGCCCATAACCATGAATATTTTCAAATATTTTTCTTTTGTAATGTTCGAAGTTAAGGGGGAGGACAGGAATTTTTTTTCACATTTTTTAATATAACTCAAAAACTGCGCTTTTGAAAATTACATAAAAAATTGTTTTGGACTAGACCAAAATCAACCTTTCATATGATACCCCACTCAACAAGGTCAAAAATAATTTTTTTTCAAAATTTCCACCCTCAACCCCATCAAAATAACATTAGAAATGATGAGCCAACCGCTATAGTTTTCATTCAATCTTTACAACATTTCCCATAACCATGAATTTTTCCAAATTTTTTCTTTTGTAATGTTCGAAGTTAAGGGGGGGGGGACAGGAAATTTTTTTCACATTTTTTTACATAACTCAAAAGCTGCGCTTTTTAAAATTACATAAAAAATTGTTTTGGACTAGAAAAAAATCAATCTTTCATATGACACCCCAATCGACTTGGTCAAAAATATTTTTTTTTCAAAATTTCCACCCTCAACCCCCTCAAGATAACATTTGAAATGATGAGCTGACCGCTATAGTTTTGATTCAATCTTTACAACATTTTCCATAACCATGAATTTTTTCAAATTTTTTCTTTTGTAAAGTTCGAAGTTAAGAGGGGGGGACAGGAAATTTTTGTCACATTTTTTAACATAACTCAAAAACTTCGCTTATGAAAATTGCAAAAAAAATTGATTTATACTTGAAAAAAAATCACCTTTCATATGACACCCCACTCAACAAGGTCATAAATAATTTTTATTCAATATTTCCACTCTCAACCCCCTCAGAATCACATTTGAAATGATGAGCCGACTGCTATAGTTTTGATTCAATCTTTACAACATTGACCATAATTATGAATTTTTTCAAATTTTTTCTTTTGTAATGTTCGAAGTTAAGAGGGGGGGACAGGAAATTTTTGTCACATTTTTTAACATAACTCAAAAACTGCCCTTTTAAAAATTGCAAAAAAAATTGGCTTGGACTAGAAAAAAATCACCTTTCATATGACACCCCACTCACTGAGGTCAAAAATAATTTTTTATTCAAAATTTCCACTCTCAACCCCCTCAGAATCACATTTGAAATGATGACCCGACCGCTATAGTTTTGATTCAATCTTTACAACATTGACCATAACCATGAATTTTTTCAAATTTTTTCTTTTCTAATGTTCGAAGTTAAAGGGGGGGGGACAGGAAAGACAATACCCGTTTATGGCAATATCAAAAAAACTAAGCAGTCGAAAAATCATTGAAATTTTTTTTTGAAATATTTTGAACTTTCTCGATTTTTCTAGACCAAACTCGATTCCTTACAAAAAACTTTTGTTTTACTATCTCCTTATCTATGTTCATAAAATATAGATTAAAACAAATATTTGAATTTTTTTGTTATCAGTAGGCGTGGAAAAACACGTTTAAAAACTGTAGAAAATTTCAAGTTGATAGCACTTATAGTTTGTGAGTAATTTGATTATGTAGAAATTCGAACGGACACCGAAGTCTCACCAATAGGGTACCGTTTTTACTTTTTTAAAGTACGGAACCCTAATAACCCTAAACGGAAAGATTTTTTGTTTCCTTAGTGAATATCCGTCGGCAATCAAACCTGGTACCCTTGAGTTAAAAGGTTTGCGATTTAACGTTGAGCTAGACCATTGACAAATGGAATGCTAAATCGAGTAAATAAAATGGTGTAAATAAAATAAAGTATGTTTCAATACTGAAAATTTAAATGAATGTTTTAAGTGTTATTGAATCAAAATGTTCTGTGCTTGATTTAGCTGCTATGACCTGTGTTCAACTAATCATTTTTATATTCACCGTTGAAGCTTCAGAAGCTCTTGAAAAAGTGTTATACTTTTTGAATGTTGTTGCTTTATTGTGATGTACGTAATAAAACCTGTTGTTATTACTAAGCATCAGTGATCGAACTCAGAAGTAGTTTGAAAAATACCGTTTATTGAATTGAGTGTTAGGCCAATACGAAAAGTGAAAAACTGAACTATATAGTAATATTTTTATTTTATTCAGCTACAAGCGAGATATAGCCAATAATTTTTTGTGTATTAAATTATTCTTTAAATAATCCACAAAAAACTTTATGAATAAAGATGAAGTTTGGTTAGTCGATTATTTTAACAATAATTTATTTGCCCAATAAATTACTTCTTGGCTATGTAAGTAAATATATGATTTGGTGTCCAATTTCAAATATTTTTTTTGATTTTTTTTTAAATAAATAAAATTTTATTGAAATGAACACAATCGATGATTGCAAAAAAAAATTATTTTTCTTAATTGTAAAATCGTTTGAATACAAATATTTATTATGTTAGGTTAGGTCAGTTTCGGTTAAAACATAGAGCAAGGTTGTTTCTTTTCAATTTTGAGATAAAATAGAAAATAGTATTGTGTTCTAGTGGGGACGGATTTTCCAAACAAGAGTTAAGTAATCACTCCGGTTTAGAAAAGTAGTTCGCGCTTTAGTTATGTACAATAGTTTTTTTAACGAATGCATAAAATTATATAATAAAATTCAAATTCTAAATTCAAAAGAAAAAGAATTCGTTTCTTATTGGGAATGTATATATGGCTTGTGCGCAATGTTTACTTATAATTAAATATTTTTTTGCCATGTTAAAAAAAGTTTCTTGATTATAGTTATTGAAAAAATGTGTATTTGAGAATGACTATTATTCGCAAAATTATTATATAGAGTTTAAACAAATAAGGATATTAAGAAACTAGAATTTTTAGTTTGCTGTATATCTCTACATTTTTGAATTTCATTACAAGAAATTTAACATATTTGACTAAAATTTATGGCGTAGTGTTAAAATGGCCTTCATTGATGATCGGATCGTGATTCTTAGAGATATGTATTTTCAAAATATCAATGTGTGAAATGCTTGTTGAAGATTATTTTAATATTGTTCGGATAAATATTGATTTTTAAAAATTATCGCAGTTTCGCTTCTTTATAACTCTTAAACTTTTTGGGTGTTGACTAATAATTTTAATGCCTTGTTTTTTTAAGTCAATGTCCATAAATTGCTCAAAAAGTATAAGTCATTTACCTAAACCTCAGTAAATATGGCATCTTCGGCTATTCAGAGACATTAATTTAAAATATATTGTAATTAACACTTATCATGACTAGATAGAAAAAAATGGAACTGGAAAACATTTTGAATCCAATTTTCGATTGTGCAATTAAAGCCGTTCGCAACAAGCTTGTAGATCAAGGTAACATGCCAGAGTCAATCAAAAGCTATGTATTTCCTTAAACAGTTGAGTTTGAAACAAAGCGTTCTAGTGTTTAAAGCTTTACAAAATCTACAGAATTAATGGCATTGTAAAAACTTTGTCAGAAATTGAAACTTTTTTTTTTATTTATGGCTTAGCTCCTTCATTGGAGTCAAATCGCCCAAAAACAAAAACTCTGTCTGGATATTAAACATATTTTGGGTAAAAAACTAAATTTTTAGAAAATCAAAAAAAGACTTTTGGGTTACGTCATCTTTGAAAGTTAAATGCACGTTTATAATACACTCGACACAATCAATTTAAAATTTTTAGCTAACACTGACTCAAGAAAAGCGTTGCAAGGATATCATTAATAATTAAAATGGTTCGGAGTCGGAGTGACGTGAATAATCCATAATATATGTTTCTAACATTTTCAATAATTACAAAAACATCATTTTTTATTAATTTTTTATTAACTTTATTAACCGGCCGGTTTCGATTTTCAAAAAGTAAGTCAATAAAAAATTGGTGTTATTATTGTTATTATTTCTTGTTATTATTAAAAATGTTTATAACATATATGATTTCATTAATGTTCTAAAAAGAAAGCCTAGCCTGCAAAGAAAACTATCAGATCGTACACTGAAAAAAACATGTCCTATTTCCAATCGAAATGCAATTGTCTCAACCTCACCGTGCGGTCACATATGGCAAATCAAACTATGAAATTGCTTCAACAACTCTACAATTATAAATCGATGAAGTTGAGACAATCACACAAAATATTTATGTGAAAATAAAATATAGTTCAATTAATCTCAAATACTTAAACTTTAAAATGAAAAATTAATGATATAAGGCCAAAGAAAATTTTTTTCAGGGAAATAGTTTTTATCTATATTCAACTACTGTTATATTGGATATAACACTTTATATTTTAAATAAACCTCATTATGTTGTTAGGAAAATCATATCGTGTAGTTGTCCCAATCACAGTGAAATTGTTTGCAAATAATTTTTCTTTGCATGAATAATCAACTGCCAACTTCGAGATGAGGATGTCATGAACTTCAATTTTTTTTTTCAGTGTAGATTTGGTCCTTTATTATGTAAAATCTGGTGAGGGTGGAATCAAACCAACCAACAATTTTTAATTTTCAACCTAACCATTGTAGATTTTTATGAAACTTACAGAAATCATTTGCTATTATTGTAAAAGTAAAAAACTATTTGCAAAATTTTTTATCTTATCGCATTTTTGCGTAATTAATTTTCAAAATCTTAGAAAATCGTCATTTTAGGGCTCGTCTGTATAGTCTCTGGTATAGTATAGTCTGTAAACAAGTTAGGAAACTGTTAGCCGCTCATTTTAAAGATAATTATAATAGGTTTAATTTGATGTTACTCGTCTATGTTGGTTCAGAAACTTTTTTTTAAAATCTCTAAAAACTTTTCTTGATTAAAAATCAAATATATTTTTTTAAAATTATGAAAAAATCATATATTTTTAGATATACTATATTAAAGAAATTGTGAAATTTCAGAGTGGAATCTCAATGGTATCAGAAGTTAGGTTAAAAATAAGTCACGGCAAAAAAGGTTATTTCCAACTTATACTCGATTTTGTGTTTTACATGTAAATAATAGTTCTGAGTCGTAGGTTCTGAGTTGTAAATCCATACAAACCTCATATAATACTCTTTTAAATGAGAGATCTAACAGCTCCCTAAGTTCTATACAACCTGGAATATTTGAGTTCGAAACTATACAGACGATACCCAAAATGATGATATTCAAAGATTTTGAAAATTAATTACGCAAAAACGCTATTAGATAAAAAATGTTTGCAAATAGTTTTTATTTGTATAATTATAGCGAATGATTTCTGTAAATTTTATAAAAATCTAAAATGGTCGGGTTGAGTGACTGCTTGGTTTGACATGGCACGACCCTGGTGTTAAATATTTGCACGATCCGGTAAACAGTTTTTGTGTCAAAACTCAGTTTTGTCGACGTGTTATAAAACATAATTAATTAAAGAAGCCAACATGTACTTCACTCGTCATTTTTCTACAAACATTTAAGTGTTTTATACTGAATGCCATGCCATGGTCGTCAACAACAGTGACAAAGAAAATCTGGCAAAAGCAATTCAAAAACATTCAGCAATACTCAAAACCAAGAGTTAATATTGTGGGCCTAACCAATTTTTTTTCGTCGTTTAGAAACGAACTAAATGTCTGAAAAAAATAAACACAAAACTTTTAAAACCGATGACACCTAACATAATTAAGCCATCGACTCAAAATAAGGGCAATTTTTCTATTTTGAGCAATTTCGTGCTGCAAAAGCTTACGCGATTGTCAGACGCAGCCATTCACAATCAGTGTTTCTTGAAATTTTATTAATAAATATTATTTTGAATTATTTTGATTTTCCTATTTTAATGAGTAATTTGTTTTCTATTCTTGTTATAATTATTAAAATAATACGTATTTTAAATTATTTTTGTTATATTATTTTTACTAAATAAAAATCATATTTTTGGCACTTCTTTACTGTTACATTAATTTTAGACATTAATACAGTTTTTTAATAAATGATCTTGATATCTCAAGAATTCTCAAGATTTTTTTGTCGGAAAATCTCGAATGTCTCTCGAATGAACCCTAGTGGCGACTACAATACAATGGTATTTAACTGTCTTCTGATTTTACTTTTAACAAAACGTTGTTGTTTCGATTCCTAAATAAACGCAAACCGAACTTGTTTGTTCTTGTTAAATCAACAGATGTATATTTTGGACGAAATTAGAATCACGTACATTAATTGTTAGTTTATAGTTATCACCGACTACAACATTTACAATTAATTGTGATTACATGTCTACTGCTCGGTCGACCATTTGGACAATAGTAATAGCAAATAGATGTTTGTTGTATTATAATCCCTGAATTCAACCTTCATATTGCCAGTAAAATCAGTTCTTCTGGCGGTTTACTCTCTAACCACCACGGTTAGACACATATCGTATTAAAACACATATCGTATATCGTACTAAACATCTCAGAAGCATATTTGATCAAATCTGGCATGCCAACTTGATCAATAAGTTGGGTATGGTTAGGTATGGTTTTATTCCAACTGACACGAAGCTGATACACCTATTTTCTGACTAGTGTATACATTTTGGCTTGCAAAGATAACTTACCAGTTGGGTAAATTAATTAAGGCTGATTTACTCAAGAGTTAGTTTTGTTTCCACTCTATATTTATTTATATCAACGATCTGTTAAAAATTGCTAGTAACTTCAGTAATAAACAGTTTTCCATTATTTAATTCTATTTAGCTATTTCCATAATTTAATATTATTTGGCACTCGATTATACTTCGATTTTCGTAGAGTAGTTTTTGATCACGTACCTAAAAAAAATTGTATCTCAAATATATTTGACTGATCGCATACTCCACTAATTTCCAGTTGTGTCGCAGTAAAAAAAACACAATAAAATCAAAAGTATTACTGAACATCGTCGAAATTTTTAATATTTCTTATTACTTTATATAACAAAAAAACTAAATAATTAATGCATAACAAATGAACATACATATCTCTTTTGGGTGATTTATGGTAACCTACATCTTTCAAATTATCAAACTTTATTAATTAATGTGTTTAACTTTGCTAAAGAAAGTGAAATTTATTTCAAAGCCAATAAATAAATCGGTCAATGTGTCAGAGAACTAGGAAATGGTTTAATGAAATGAAAATGTTTACATAATAACAATAAATATGTGTATTTGAAATAGCTAGTTTTAAAATCAAAATTATGAAAATTGAAGGGTTTGTAACCAAAATGATCTTTGTCACAATAAAAAATTAAAAAACATAGAACCACCATGGGAATTGCCACACGTCAATATTGTTTTGAAAATTGTTGTCTTCGTTGACCTTTTAGTTCTTGGCCAATTTCTACTTTGCATATGTCCAGATTTACCATTAGAAAGGTTTCAAGTCAAAAAATCTGTGTTTTAGCTTATCTGTGACGTGAAAGTCAGACTTTTGAACAGAGGGAGATCACAAACCAGCATTGCTAAAACTCCTTGCTTCTTCTATGAGTTTTAATCTTAAATTGCCTCCACAATTGAGAATACGTTTGGACTTCGGTAGTAAAGTCTGCTTTCTTTTATCGAAACCTCATCAAATGTATAGGCAGAGTTACTGTTGTCACGTTTTTCTTCAAACATACGTTATTTTATCACCATTTGATCCGTATTGATTATTTGATCCTACTGATTCGCACTGTCTGATCAGCTTTATCTGAACCAGTCTTTTTTCGAATATTTGAGCTATCATTTTCCAGTTTCTTACTCCAAATGCAGAATCTCCAGAATCCTTTGTAAATCGCCAAGAGTTATATGTGACACGACCCAAAGAGCATTGAGGTGCTTCCAAATTTAAACTCTGCGAACTTTTCAAATTCGCCCACAGAGTAGCCTTCTGTACATTTTTTGTGTTGTATTTTGTGTTGTTCTGCTCGATAATGGTCATACAAACAAAACATTTAATCGGTTTGGTTTGTAATTATTGATTTGTAAATATTATTTTTACAGTTATTTTATCCTAAGACCGATTCATACTCTAGGTTCTTGTTTGTTTGTTGCATTGTGCTTTTGATTTGCCAAAATATTTAATAAATTATATTCCTGGAGACTGAAATATTTTCAGACCTTTAGCACTTAGCTCATCGGTATCAGATTAACATAAAAAATACTATAAGCTAAGTGCAATAATTTGTGATCTTTATGACAGTAATGTCGTTAATTCAATAGATTCTCGTTTATGTCAAGTGCATAATACTTTTGTCTTTAGATAAATTTAAAGTCAAATATCTTATCTTTGCCATTTGCTTTTGCTATAAAATATTTTATCGATTAAATATCGGTTTAATCTGTCGTTTTAAATATCAAATGATACTAGTTAGTAATATTAAACTAAACTAAAGTAATTTTTAATGACCCTTAAATGGCCACCTAAAAGATTGCTACACACGAAACATATAATGCACGAATAGGATTAAGGCTCAAGATTAACTTTGAACGTAACGTGATTTGGGGTTTGATAATTTCTTTGTGTATCGTATCTATGTTTTAATTTAAACATAATTCTGAAGGCTTTTCAAACTGTCATGAATAAGTGTTTCACATGACTACTGCTTCACATTTTTTTTTTAATTTCTTATACGATTTAGGCTTGAACTTCAAAATAAATTTAAAAATCACAACAAATAAATTAACTGCACAAAAATAAAAAAAGCATAAGTCGAAAATTCTTATGGAAACGATTGTAAATAACCCAAAACAAACAATCAGTATAAATAATTAAAAAAAAAATCAGTAAAAAAAATATAAAAAACAAGTATCAATATAAAAATAATTGTTATTGTTTATACTGTTGCTGTTAATTTTGGTGGGCTTAACGTGATAGTCGAGGATCGTTCAGTTTTATTTTATAATTTAGTAATTTATTGAGTTTTAAATTGATGGCATCGTATTGAATTTTAAAAAAAATACTATTTATTTATTATGTTTTAGCAATTTAGTGAATCTATTAATTAAATGTTTGTGCAAGTGTTATAATTTATGTTGTACAATTTAGTTAGTTTGTAATTCGAACCATAGTTCTAAGAACAAAGTTTAAAATGCCTTCAATTGCCAAAATTTTATCTAAAGGATTTAAAAAACGAATTAAATCAGGTTCTGATGAAGTGAGTTTATTTTTATTTACACTGACGGTAATAAATTAATTAAAAGTTTATTTTCGAAAACTGTAATAATGCTTTCATTAATTACATATCAACAGTTTGCATTCATTGATTAATGGAATTAAAACATCGATAATGAAGTAATGTTAAATGAAATTTAAATAAATAATATTAAATGTCCTTAAAAGGTTAATAAAACTTTCTAAAATCTAAATGCTTATTATTTTACTATTAAAATTTAAAACCTTAACAGATCAAGCTAGACGCATATAAAAAATTGTCTCAAAACATTTTTAGTAAAATATGTTTTAAAGCATTTGTTTTTATCTTATTATTCATTGAAATTTTCGAGCGAGTATAACTTTTAATCTTGATTTATTTTCTAAATTTTCAGAAAGCTTCCTCAGAACCCTTAACCCCAAAAGCTGAAGTTCAAAGACATGTAGAGTGAAAGTTGATTGCGATTTTTAAAGTTTCATTGGTTGCAAACAAAGAATTTGGTGGTTGCCGAGATATGTACATCCTTAACTTGAGCAGGAAGAAAACTTTCAAAAGAAAATGAGCAGGAAGATAAACTTTCGATTAAATAAAAATTACCTTTTCTTTTTATATCTAAGTGATATCGTTTGCGGTTTTTGCTTGAAATAAGTTTTTAAATGAATTAACGTTGCCAGACCAATATTAAGCTTAGGCAAATATGGTAATAGTAGGAGATCCCGAGAAAGATCACGTTTTCCTAATTCCTAATTGCGAAGGTGTTGTTTAGTTAGATCAGGTCAAGGCCACCGTCAATTTAAATTGTGTTATCAGTTTGTTTCTCATTTTTCTCTCATTTGTTTTTTCAAAGAAATCAATACCAATCGAGGGTACAAAATACAGGGAGCAAGGTAAAGTCAGATTTGTCCGTCCTTAAATACTTCTTATTACCAGTTTTCAGGAATAATTAGTTGAATTATTATTATAAATTTACACCCATTGAAAGATGTCTCATTGAAATATATATTAAAATAAACGTAATTTGATTGCAAACACAGTGGTGTTAGGTTGCCTAAGCAGACACAGTGGTTTTAGGTTGACTAAGGCAGTTACGACTCATTGCCGCGCTTTCAAAATAAAAAAATGCTTTGCAGTGCTTTGAACGTATTATGTATGGTACAGATCGTTGAGGCCACTATTATTGCGTTACAAATATTATATTTTGAGCAATATATATCAACAATTTAGCGTTTGAATTATTGTAAACCTTTATCAAACTGCATCCAACGTCTAAAAGATTAAATAATATGATGTATTGAACCATAGGGTATAAATCTTTTGCAAACAAACTTTTGTTAGTGAAAAGGGTCATAAGGAACAAAATTCCTATCAGTAGTGTGAGTTTTTTTATTTATTCATTCGTTATCCGAGTTTGAACTCTAATTTTTAACATGTGTTTTTTTTTAATTTTTAACATGTGTTTAACATAAACCAGTCAAAGTAGACTATAGATAGATAGTCGCTATTGTATTCGAGTAATTTAATTAGATTGCATACTGAAGATTCCTCTATAGTTACGGAATTTCGTCGATGCACAATTAGACGAACTAAAGTTAATTTCATTAGATCAATTCAATTCAGGTAATCATCTTATCGCAAACTCTTTATCTGAGAGACAAAGATATATCTAAATATATATCCTATATTGGTTCTTATTCTCAGTATGAGAATACAAATAGTAGCTATTATCAAAGAATAGTACATTTACAAGAGATGAAAACGCTGCTTTTTCGTGAGTGAAAATTTGTTTACGAGACGCGTGAACGCCAAGTGGGGCAATATCATGAACTTAAAATGTTTTTATCTCGCGTAGAAAATACAATTTTTTCTATGATAGTAAATATATAATAGTTATTTGTGTAACTAGTGAAATAGTGCATAATTGTTCAACCATGCTGAGTGCAACAAATATGCTTTTTGCACGTGCTGCACACAACAATTTTTTGTACGATCATAAGGAACTTTTTGCACTAGTGCAAAAACTTTTTGCACTCGTAAGGTACTTTTTGCGTTAGAGCAAAAAATTAAACTTTTGGCACAGTACATGCAAAAACTAGTCACTTTTTGCACGATCGTAGAAAAACAATATTTCTTACAAATTATCAAATTAGAAATCGACAACATAATATTTAAAATTTATAAACCATTTTTTCATAGTTGTTTTGTTTTAAAAACATTGTAAAATTATACGAAAATCTACAAACTACAATTTGCTATTTAGTAAAAATAATTTTTCCACTAGAGAAAAAAAAACATTTTCACAAAGGATTAAGCCTGCTTGAAAATAGACTTTTCATCTGCTATCATAGAAAAAATGATTTTTTACTCGTAAATTTCAATAGCAATAACAATTAAAATTTGATCGAAATTATACACAAAATATTAGATCTCTTTAAATATTATCAATAGCTGTCCATGCTAACTAAATAGAGATTCACTTCCGCCAACTTTTAAATAGTTTAAATTGGAAAATATACATTATCGATTCAAATAACAATTCAAATATAATTGACAATATTTAAAAAAATGTGTACTGCAATATTCTAAAAAAAATTCCATTGCTTTAGGTTCGCTTGAGTCGAAAAATATTTGGATCACCCTTCCCCACCCTCATCGCCTAAAATCACAGAAACAAAATTATTTGAGACTTCGCTATATTTTTCGTTAAAAATTTATCAAATTTCCTATCTCTGTGTGTTTTTCAAATTTTTCTATCAATCAACGTCGAAACGTAGGGGGCCAACTTTAAGTTACACTTTTTTGACAATAAGTCAAAAACTGTGAACTTCAAAATTCTAAAAAAATTGCAATGTTTCTTAAATTAAGTGCTCTCTCATAAGAAATCTCACATGACTGGGTTCGCTAATGGGTTAAATGGTGCTTTTCCCCTTTCTTATTCTCACCCCCTTAATAAATACGATTATGAGTATTTTTCACTTGGCTTTATTTTTTTACTTGGCACTTGGGTATTTTTCACTTGGCTACGGTTTGAAAAACCTATGTTTTACATTCTCGATCCCAAAGTGAGATTCTTATCCCCTCTTGTTTGGCATTTCTCGACGTTTTAGGACCTACCGATTCTAAAAAAGCAAAAAAAAAAAAGATATTGCGACGCTAATGCATAGGCTAACTTCACCACAGCTCTGAAAACAAAATGTTCTGGATATATAGTGAGCTAATATCCACAAATAACTTTAATTAATGGTAAACCAATGTTATATATTTCGCGTAGTTCTAATTATATAAATACAAAAGAAAGGTTAAGTTCACACATAAATTCTGTTGTACGAGAAAAAGTAAAAAAAAATTTTTACCGGAATTTAAAAACCAGAAGGTGGGAAGCAGAACTGTTGTGAACAATACTAAATATTTATGTACCAAGATTCATCCAATTCGATTTTCAGGTACAGATGTTATTGAGCTTTCAAAAAACAGGTGCTCGTGGGACCCCACACCACTTTGTTCAATATCGCTCAAAAACCAATCTGTTCCTTGCCATACATATTTGTATTTTTTTCCAAAGTGTCATCAATATTCACCAACAAAGGCTGTATACTCCCAAGAAACATAAAAAACATGGTGGAAAAAACCACCTGTTGTATGGTGGACCCCCAACCCTTTATCTAATGTACTCCAACAGCTGATAAAATCTTGCTCCTGTTATTTGAAAGCTTTTACCAACGTTTCATGAAAATCGATGGATAATTGTAGGCTACAGTAGGCATAAACCACTGAACTAAAAACTTTTAACCGGAAGATGGTATGCACAAATATTGGAAACAGTAGTAAAACCTTATATACCAAGTTTCCATAAGATCATCAGCCGGGATTAGAAGTTATTGAAGATTTAGAGGTGTTCGCGAGATCCCCGCCATTTTGTCCAAATTTGAAAAGAATCCAGATCTTCCATTTTCAAGTGAACCTGGATCCTGGATCATTTGCCAAAGTTGCATCAAGATCCTATGCAGGAATGTCAAGCAGCCACACACAGACGTACACCAACATTTTTATTGGCTATTTAGATGTGGAAAAAACCACTTGTTGTACGGTGGACCCCCAAACCCTTTATTCAATGTGCTCCAAAAGCTGATAAAATCTTTCTCATGTTATTTAAAAGCTTTTACCAACGTTTCATGAAAATCGATCGGTAATTGTATAAGGCTACAGTAGGGATAAACACCTGAAAAAAAAACTTTTTAACCGGAAGTGATAAACCGGAAGTTGGTATGCAGAAATATTGGAAACAGTACTAAAACCTTATATACTAAGTTTCAATAAGATGATAGTCCGGGATCAGAAGTTACTCAAGATTTAAACTTAGAGGTGTTCGGGAGACCCCCGCCATTTTGTCCAAATTTGAAATGAATCCAGATCTTCCATTTTCAAGTGAACTTGTATCATTTGCCAAAGTTTCATCAAGATCCTATGCAGAAAACTCAACCACCCACCCACGCACACACAGACGTACACCAAAATTTTTTTTGGTTATTTAGATAGAGGATGGTCCAAAACAAAAGAAAAAATAAAATTTGGGGGCATGTAAGATTTTTTTTTCACGATAGATTGCATTACTTCACACAATTTAAAATTGTGGTGAAGCAAAAATAAAAATCGAAGACTTTTTGGAAACGAACTAAAAAGTAAAATAATTGATGTTGCATTGTCACAACGGTATGGGACAAAGAAACAAACGCTATGCTCCGTACTTACGTTATATCATTTATAATTAGATTGTGGTTCAAATTTTAATAAGGAAACAAATATTTAGATGGTATTTTGTACAATTTAACACGGATGCAAGTATTTGAAGAACAGACTAGATTAGTATTTTGGATAGATTTCAGCAAACACAAAAATCTTTTTCTTAACAATTAATTATCATTGCGAGCTATTGGATACTAATGAGAGGAAATATTTTAAAAATAAAAGCTTTGATTTGTAGTAAGTACACACCGGACGAATGTGCAATAAATGAGCAATGTGGCACCAAAATTTGAATTTTTTAACATTTAATTATGTTTAAAGGTAGTTTTTGTTTTTTTCTCAATTAAAAGCTTTTGAGAAATGGAAATTATATTATAAAAGTTACTTAAGTAGCAATTATTCAAAAAACTAGTGGTTCTGGTGGATGAACTCTATTCAGTCAACGGTGGCACCGTCAGTCTTAGCTATGGATTATTCCTTGATGATGACACGTTATTGCTTGCTCGAAGAAATGAGCCTTCATGTAACTATAAGTATGTTAACTTTTATTATTGAGGAAGGCGGGACACGCGTCTCTAGAACTAGAAATATGTTACCAGCTGTATTTTTGGCAACGCTATTTTAGTTTTGTTCCTGCAAATTAAAAAAATACTCCTTTTTTCTCTTATATTAATTTAATTTTCTCTATCATGAAATATAGGCCTATGCCATATTTTATATGCGATAGGATTTATTGTTCATTTATCCATTTTTCGTAAAAAGTAGAATTAAGTGGTATGGCGCAGTGAATATTTGTATTATTTCGTTTAGATAAATATTTTGTCCTTATAATAATTTGAACTAGAATATAATTTAAACAACATAACGTTGGTACGGAACATAGCGTTTGATTCTTTACTACATAACAGAGTGTCAATACAAAATTTATATTTTTAGTTTTTAGTTCGTTCCCAAAAAAGTGTGTATTTTTGTGACACCTAATTTAAAAAGAAAAACTATTTGATTGCTGTTGCTGTCGAACCTTGGTCTTAAAATGTATCTATTTTTTGTGACATCATATAGAAATTACTAACTTTCACGAGTAACTTATACGGGTTCACTTGAAAATAGAAGATTTGGATTGATTTGAAAATTGGACCGAATGGTAGGGGCTCTCCTGGACACCTGTTTATTTGAATCTTGAATTAGTTCTAATCCTAACCTTCATACCTTATTGAAGATGCATTGAAGATTGAAATGTGTCAACTAACGCCAAACTCAAGTTATACAAGACTTTGATTAGACCGGTGGTGATGTATCAGCTACAAACGTGGACCCTTAACAAAATTACGAATCGCATTTATCTGTATTTGAGCGTAGGATCCTACGCTACGTTTTTTGTTCACTTAAGACAGACGACGGAAAGTTTAAAACCCGTTCGAAGCGGTCCTTATATAATAGATTGTATCCGTTCCAATACGATTTCTTGTTTTTGGCATGTTCTACGAGTCGGTTTACAGTATGCCATGATTAAAATAATGTACGTAAGTACCCAGGGAAAGAACGACTGCGAGGTTAACCGCGACTACAATGGTAAACGGACGTAATGAAAGACTTTTAAAAAATCGGTTGCCATGGTAATTATACCTCTGTTGCGAATGACCGTGCGTGGTGAATATTTGTAGTTGATTTACTTACCTACTTTACTTTACCTACTTAAAAAAAATCGATAACACCTGTACCTGATAATTGAATTGAATGAAATTTGAGACATCAGCATTTATTATGTATGGTTCACAAAAGCAGTTTTTTACTTCCGGTAAACTTTTTTATTTGTATTTTCTTGCAATTTTTTCAGTGTCTTTATCCACACTACAGTTTACAATAATAAAGTGATAAAGTGAAAAAACTTTCAAAGTGTGAGAATATAGTTATCAGCTTTTAGGACATATCGACCAAAGTGGCGGGCAGTCCAACAGACAACTGCTGACTTTTCTCACTTTGTCTTTAAAGTTTGTTGGGAGCATACAGGCGTCGTTATTAACGAATTTTAATGACACTTTGACTTTTGGTTTAAATGTCAAACAACTGAGTACTTTTTTGACAATATTGGGATAAGTGATGGGATGCCTCCCGAGCTCCTACTTATTTGAAACTTTAATAGTATCAGTTCCTTATAATTGATTTTGATTAAACTTGCTAATTAACATTAAAGTATAATATGTAACAGGTCTGCAGCCCAACTTCCGGTTTGTCACCTATGACAAACATTTTTTTTATACTTTAAGGGCTCCGTATTTTGAAAAAGTAAAAACGGTGCCCTATTGGTGAGACTTCAATGTCCGTCTGAATTTCTACATAATCGATTTTCTCACAAACACTAAGTGGTATCAACTTGAAAGTTTCTAAAGTTATAAAATGTATTTGTCCACGCCTATTGAAAACAAAAAAATTGCAAATATTTGTTTTATCTGTATTGCATAGACATAGATAAGGAGATAGTAAAACAAAAGTTTTTTTTAAGGAATCGAGTTTGATTCAGAAAAATCGAAAAAGATTGAAATATTTAAAAAAAAATCAAACTATCGGCTGCTTAGTTTTTGAATTTTTATCACAAACGTGAGTTTTTTTTTAAATTGTGTTTTTGAGAAGAACTATTCTTGCAGAATATTATATACACAACCATCGACGAGCGGGTTATATTCGCACTTGTTATTCGTACAATAGAATAGAATTCATGCATAGCACTAATTTTTTTTTGGTAAAAGACGGTATGGAAATTGTATTTTCTTTGCATTATGAATATAATTCTTCTTTATTATATCGATGCTCGATATTCTATCGTTGAAACGAGTTCTATACCAAGAGTTTACCAGTGATTGTGTTTGTGATCAATACATCACCTCTGGTTTAATTCTTTTTTGAATAAATCATTCTGAACTTGTGTTTAAATTAATGACTTCTTTAATTAACATAAGATAAGGTCGCTTATTAAATTTCATGTGTCGTTAGTAATACACACTTTTATAGGTTTTACTTCAATAAGTTTTATATTTTCAAAACAATGGTTACATAGTCTTAATTTTCTTATATATTAGTATTTTATATAACCGTTTTATTTTATTGTTAAATATCTGGGTAAGGTATATGTAGTTATGCTGTTTTGCTATATTTTATGGGTAATATGATGAAGGCGATTGTATAGTTAAAATGACTTATGTAAAAATGTGTGTGAAATTGTGGATTATATAAAGTTAAATAATTTTAATTGTTTGTTTTAATTATTTTAATTTGGTAATTAAAAAATAAATAATCCAAAATATTGAATTGAAAAGCGTTTTTTGGGTTAATTGATTTAAAATATATATTGCAATTTAGTAAATCATGTAGGCATCTTGATTGTGAAAAACTTAGGTGTTGTACTTGGTGTTTTTTCCTCGAACAATCAAACGTTATTGAAAAGGCATGATAGGATATTCCAGAAAATATTAATGCCAGAAAAGGCAACATAACAGTAAACGCTATACCAGGTAATACTAACAACTTAAATTTTAGCATAGAAACTTCTGATAAGAAAATTTTTAACATCACAACTCCACCTCCAGTCATCCAGTCATAGTAATTTAAAATTTTTAAATAGGTCAAAAAGATGTCTATCGTCCGAACGTGTGACGGAAACGCGAAAACTACTAAGTCGATTTCAAAATTTGTTGATTTATTGATCAGAGCTAAAAATTTTAGGGTAAAATTGTGAAAGAAAAAAAAACGAGTCTCAATAAACAAAAAAAAATTCGGTCTGTCAGCTACCAGACGCCAAAATACTCGGCCGATAAAATTTTTTTTTCAAATGCAGATTAGATCACCGAAAATATTTTGGTCACAATTGGACAAAGTTAAGAAAAGTGATCCCCACACCTCAGCGCTGGAGGTGTCAGTTTCTCTATAGTTATAATATTTCTATTCACTTGTAACATGATTTAAAAATTGAAAATTATTTTTGTAATTAAAAGTTTATAGTCCGGGCTTCCTATGACATGTGACCGGAACGATGAAATGTCAATATCGGGGTTGCATCCACACAACCGCAAAATTTATTGTAACGTGAGTTAGGTTGCTGACTAAATACACCATTCGCATTCTATGAATTCACACAGAAGTACTGACTAGAAATTTAAAAAAAATTTCTTGAATACAACAATATCATATTTTGCTACAATAGATGAAAACACTTGATTTTTTCGTTAGTGAATATTTGTTCAGGAGACGCGTTAGTGTCATAAGAATTACAATATGTGTCACATAAAAAACAAACAAGTGTTGATGTATGCAACTTTTTTTGACCATCTGTTTTTTCTTAAACAATAGATAATAGTCCCTGGGCAGGCCGATTTCATGTGATGATTACCACATATTACCACATACTTCGTGAGGCGCCTGTCCTTGACGAGTCCGAAAACTTTTGTTCTGCTATTTTCGTCAAATCCACCGCTTTTTAGTTCGGCAAGCTCCGAAAAATGCCGACTGCCCGCGATCTTGTAAATTTGCTACCACATTAATTTTTTTTTACTGTGGGGGTTGGAAATTGGTTTTAGAACACTAGGGTAAGCTTGTTCGACCAAAATGTGTCTGCTATTGTCGAGTCCGACAACTGAAATTTTGGTGTGTTTGGGTTGTCGGACTCGACAATAGCTGACAAATTTTTGTCGGACAAGGTTACCCTCGTGCTCTAAAACAAATTTAGTTAAAAAAATAAAAAATTTACTAATTCCCGGGCAAAGGGCAATTTTTGGAGTTGGCCGAACGAAAAAATGACCGAATTGAGAAAAATTTGCAGAACAAAAGTTTTCGGACTCGTCAAGGACAGACGCCTCACGAAGTATAAAATATGTGGTAATCATCACATGAAATCGGCGTGGGCCCAGGGACTATAACTAAACAGTAGTTTTTTTCACATAATAAAATATGGCATAATAAGCCAAAATTTTATGATAGCATGGAGCAGATAAAACTAAAATAAAAGGATGTTGTTGTTGTAGCGACGATTGATAAAGTGCTACTCCTTCGATTCCGTTTCTAAATTCAGAAGCTCTGCTACTGCCCTTGGACAGTACCACAGATCCATCTTTGTCAGGGCCGTCGCATTCTCTGGACATGTAAATAGGCGGTCAACTTCTTGTGGTGTGCCTTCACATGCGGGACACTTGTCAATAACCCCATGGGGTTCGATTCGGTTCATGTAATGATTTACGTGCGATTTAGGTGCGAGGAAATTGGTTTTCTTCTGCAGCGACTTGTGGTGGTTTTTCATTCAGAACTCGATTATGAACATAGTTGTTTATTGTTTCTTCTACCGCCTTAGTATGAAGCCTTTTTAAACCACTTCTGTATGTAACCTCATCGATTCTTCATGGTTTTTGATCTTCTCTTACATCGGTTTGAAAGAGCTTTGCAGTTTTCCTTATGGTTCTAGGTAGTGACACCATTAACAGGATGTCATTGCATGGATGTTGCTCTTTGTGGCAGAACCATATGTATTGTCTAGATAGTATCTCATTGTGTTCACGGACCGGCAAGATATTACATTCTTCATGTAGGTGGTCTCTATGACCCATAAGGTGTCATCCAGTAGTGGTTTTCAAATCTGCGTTTTGTGAGGTTTGCATCTTCTTCCAGTGCGTATCAGAAAGTTGAGGTATCCATATTGGTGCTGCGTAGTTTAGAATGGGTCTACCTATGGCTTTGTAAGTTGTGATAATTGTGTTCTTGTCTTTTCCCCAAGAACTTCCAGCTAGCGCTTTCAATGCATTGTTTCTGCATCCGACGAAAAGTACAATCTCTGTTATTCCGTTTATTTTAAATAAGAGGTAAATAGCGCTATTTTTTTTTAAATTTGCAGGATCAAAAATAAATTTGGGTTACCAACAATCCAGCTAGTGTCATATTGCTTGACCATGGGACGCACTATCTTCTTTAATGTTTAAAGCCCAGATATTGAGTTATATGAAAACTGTTTTTTTCGAGCAAGAAATAGCGTGGCATCTTCAAATAATGCTCCATGTCTTTAAGATTGATACTGCTTCCATTGATTTCTTAAAGTTTATTCATTAGCACGCCCACGCCTATTAGATATCGCCTTAGTTAGTGATGTCTCACTGCTATTGCCAGTTGTACGTGATATATTCATCAACTAATATGGAAATTTAGCAGGGACTTTAAAACGCGGGGTTCAGTTGTCACATTCGTGAAGTTACAAATAGTTCTCCAATAAAGAGCCGAAATTTTAAAATATGAGAATGTTTATAAATAAAAATAAACAAATTTGGTTATGGTTTATGTAATTAGAAAACATGCTTAATAGCAATAAAGTGATTTCAAAATATTCGATGAAATATTTATATCAACTAATTATAAGCTGTAAATATTTTTAATAATTAATAAATAATGCATTTTGTACATGTCAACTATTTGATTTTAGATAATTTATATAATTCTATTATGAAAAAATAAATCGAATTATTAACATTCAAGTCAGATTCCAGTAATTAATTACCTTCCTGTGTGTGGTGAAATTAAAATATTTCGATTAGAAATTTGCTTACAAAGAACACACGCGATATTTATTCACTGAATAAACTTCAAAACTTGTTTGTCTTTTCAGGAAGGGCCGCATTCAAAGTTAGCTGAAGATGAATTTTTCGATGCCGTTGAAAGTGGTTTAGATAAAATAGATGCAGACCGACAATTAAGGGTTCGAATAAAATTACAACAGCAACAGGTAATATTTAATTGCAACAATGATAAAATTGCAGTTTGGTTTCACTATTAGTTTTTTTTTAATGAATTAGTCACAATTAAGTCAACTAAGCACAACAAGTTGTTCAACCAATGGTTCATATATTCAAAACGGCACCGAAAGTACTGCAGGAGATTTTGGAACTGGAAAATTGGCTAAAAAACATCCCCTGTGGCCAGAAATAGATAGGGTGTGTATAGAACAATTACACCATGCAAGACAAGGTGTTGGAGAAGATGGAAATGGGTGGCAGCTTTTTGCTGAGGATGGTGAAATGAAAATGTTTCGTCGCGAAGAAGAGCAAGATGGAATGGTTATAGATCCTTTGAAAGCATGTCATGTTGTTAAAGGTGTAACGGCTCGAGAAATTGCATATTATTTTTTTGAACCAGCTTTTCGTAATGATTGGGAAAGTAAGTCATTTTTCTATAATATTTATAAATGGCTAATAACAAAAAATAATAATAATTGTTTGAATGACGTTTGAATGACGCTGCAAAAAATCATAAAAACATTCGGTTTTAGTGCAAGACGGTCCTGGTGAGCGAAAAATAGGTCACTTAAACTTTTCAGACGCTTCATTAAATATTACTTAAGAACTAGAAGACTTGTATATTAAAATTTCATCAGATTGTATTATTTCTCTACTTAGCTTAGTTCTGCAAGCCGTCTCTTGACTTTTGATCTCAGCCGGTTTTCCGGCTTCCATTCCACCTGGATTAAACCCCTTCAGCGTTTAACACCATCAAATGGCAAGATACAACAAAAGCCTTGACAGTCTTGCAACCGATCCGGAACCTTTCAATTTTTTGTTTCCCATCTGTTAAAGCCTGAACTTTCTTCATACTTCATGACAAGCATTTGCATCGCACCTTCAGGACAAAAAGTAGCTTCTCTCACCGAGACAGATTCGTTATGCTGCAAGTCTGTTTGGGATGATTTAATTGCAATATTTATTTTATTTTTCAAATCTGAACCTACATTTTCAGATGTCGATTCAATTTTGTCGTTTTGCTTAGTCGTTGTGTTGTACTGAAATAAAAAACAGCATACTCTAATTTTTATGTGATTTTGTTTTATTATATTTTAGCTACAATTGAAGATGTTAAAATAGTAGAGAGCGTATCACCAGATGTCTTAATATTTTTACAAACACATAAACGAATTTGGCCCGCAAATCAGCGGGATGCATTGTTCTGGTCACATATAAGAAAAGTCGATGATAATTTCGAAAAAGATGCACATGATGTATGGTTTGTATGTAATCAATCAACAGAAATCAAAGAATATCCAGCCAATCAAGGAAAATGCCTTAGAATATATTTAACGGTTATTTTAGAATGTCAAACGCATTTAGCACCTGTCAAAGAGGGCTGTGCTCTAACACGTGATGATTTAACATGTAAAATAACTTATTGTTCCGTTGGTATGTATTTGTTTTCATAAATGCGATAATGTTTAAATTAATTTTTCTATTTAAATTATAGTTAACCCTGGAGGCTGGGCGCCTGCGGCTGTTTTACGAGCAATATACAAAAAAGAATATCCAAAGTTCCTTAAACGCTTTACACAGTATGTTATAGAACAATGTCAGAACAAACCCATTTTGTTTTGAGACATTTATATTGTTCGTAAATTTTATTACAAATTAATATATATTTTTTATTAGTTTTTATAAAATTACTAAGCCATCTGCCATATACTTAAGGTGAGCTTTTTCAATAATTTTACAACATATTTATAAACAAAACATGGTTTTTTTTTCTTTATAAAAAGTTGCATGAAACAAGTGACATTGCATG
Organism: Diogma glabrata; assembly: GCA_963693315.1. Taxonomy (NCBI): domain Eukaryota; kingdom Metazoa; phylum Arthropoda; class Insecta; order Diptera; family Cylindrotomidae; genus Diogma; species Diogma glabrata. Next base: position 347,454,299 of record OY856186.1, read on the forward strand.
AAATATTTCGTGTACTATTTTTTTTAATTTTTACTTTGCATTGTAGTGTAAAATGTAAACAAGTAGAAATGTTACTACTGAAACTAAATAAAATTGTCAAATAATTGAGACTAAAATATCCGCAAGTTACTTTCCTTTGTTATGCATGTTTGAAAGTTTGATTTTTGGAATAATTCGTTTGAAAAAATAGTTTACATTGTGTGTTGAGCTTATCCGAACTTTTTTAATAGAATTATGTTCCTCTCTCCTTTAAATCTCCTTAGATAGCCTAAAAAATAACCATGTTTTAATTATTTTCAATTTTGATTATTTTCAGTTCATAGTAATCTCATTTATAGTTCACAGTAATCTCATAATAAGGGTCAATGAGTTAAGTATTATTTAAATTTTTAACAAACAACAAACAATACGAGACTAAAAACATGATATTCCAAAATTATTATAGGAATTTTTGTATTATATAAATATTTAATTATTTTGGTTAGAGAATATAGATTTTTTGTTTCATTATACAAATACAACATTGTTATTTTGTTTGAAATTTTAAACAAAATGAAAACATACCAAAACACAAATTCTTTTAAATTGATTTAATTGACATTTGTAATTATTTTTAATTATATTATTATTATTATTTTTGTTGTTAAATAAAACCATTCGTTTTTAATATATTTTTATATTTATTTTGATTTATAAAAGTATAAGTTGTTTTTAGATGTTAATTTAAACTGGATATTGTATTTTCAAAAGAGTTCACTTATAAAGGTTAAATTTGATATTATAAACAAATTTTATGTATATTGATATATTTTTTCTAATTATATATAAATGTTTTTGTGTAAAAATGAATATAAATATATAGGATGAGTGAAAAATTATAGAATGTTTATTTTTGAAAATTTATTTCCTACACAGACTAGACCTTAATTGCGGAATTGTTTGCTGGCATAAATATTTTCGTTCATGTACCACCAATTTTCGAGAAATGTTCATTCTTCAAAAAATTAATTTATTATCTCGAATCTTTTATGGTTTGTATACTTTTGTGGTGATTTCTCACCAAATTTGAATTCACTAAATTTTATGAATTTATTTTGGCTATAAATTTTTTTTAAAAACTTTAGCATACTCGCGGTTAACAAATCTAAGTATGTTTGCAAAACTAATAGTCTAGGAGCCCGCCGACATAAACAGCAACTCATAAATACTCTTCTATAATTTTTTGTGTGGCTTAATTACGCCTAGTCTACCACTTTTTTTTCTCTATCATAATTTTCTTAGCCGCGGCTTTTTCTCTCCAGTAATTTTTAAACTTGTCAATATCGTATTAAGCTAAAAATTTATAGATACTCTATTTTTAAAAAATTTAATACCAAGAGAAATTCATGAATCGCGAGAGAAAAAACTTGTCCGACAAAAATTTCGGTACGTTAAGGGTGTCTACCGAGTGAAACATGTAATAATAACAATTTCGAAAAATTTATGGATAACCACCTGATTTTTATGAAAAATGCTTCAAAAAAGTATGTAAAATCACGTCCTCACATCGTCCGACAAGACAGTTTTGCCAATTTTCCAGTCCGACAAGCGGAAATTGACATTTTCACGGCGACCTAAAATTTATTCATAACCGTCGGACAAAAAGAAATTTACATATTATAGAGCAGAACTTACCCTGTAGTACAAGTGGCGGACAAATATTTCGTGCCAAATCAATAGTCCGACAAAAAAACATCGATCGACAACATCATTTCAATACTTTATTTTTTCCAAGTTCATAAATAATTTAAGTCTTATTAATTACAATAATAAATGAATGGTAAGGAATGTGAATAGTTAATAACATGTATTAAACTAATAATAGGAACATTTTATTAACAATTTCATTAAAAAAAGTACAAGCGGCACGTATATCCGCTAGAAATAGGTAGATTTCGAGATCAGACAGTTTTGTGTGCCAGTAGAATCTGATGTATCAGATTAGTTTAAACAAAACAAACTAATTTCAAACAGATATCGAACAAATTTTAAAAAGAAAATTAGCTACCTATAAGCAAAACTATATCTATCCAATTTTGCAACAAACAAATATCAAATCTACCACAGAACATGTGTGTGACAATTTATGACACAAACCTACTCTATATCATATGTCGTGCAATTACTGCAAAATATCAAAATAGTTTATTTCTAAGAAAAAAAAATTAATTTCTTCTATTCAAATCTTTTATTTTTTTGACTGTTATAAGGTTGACATTGGCTGTTATAAGGTTTTTGGAAATTGTAGTTAGGGATTGTTGCAAACTTTTTTGTTGAAGCCAACAAGTCAAAAACCTCTAACTGCAGAGGTTTATATTTATAAGAAACGGATTAAAATGTTTTTACAAATTTTAAATTTATGAAGATTTTAAAAATATTAGTATCCAAACGGCCGTTATAACGGATTAAAAAAACCACTTTATTTTCTAGTATAAAGCCTCTAGTTATTTAACCATGTGTCAGATTTTTCTGATTTACGAACTTGTCCAAGATTTTAATAAAACACACATTTTTAAGAAAGGTTTTTTGATCTGGCTCCACAAATGCAACCGTGAGAGCACCGGTTGATTCAAACGCATTTTGTGTTTTACAAGCTTTTTTGTTGGAGCCGCTCATTCAGAAACCTCCAAGTGCAAAGGTCTTTTTTTTTTAAAGAAACTGATTGAAAAGGTTTCAAAGATTTTAAATTTATGAAGATTTTAAAAACGTTAGAATCCCAACCGCCGTTATAACGGATCTAAAAAACAGAGTTTTTTCTCTAGTATAAAGTCTCTAGCTTCTTAACTATGTGTTGGATTGGGCTGATTTAGGAGCTTGTCCAAGATAATAACAAAACGCACATTTTTAGAAAAGGTCTGGCTTTACAAATGCGACCGTGAGAGTGCCGGTTGTTTCAAAAAAAATTTTTTTTGCATACATTTTTGTTGGAGCCGCTCACTCAGGAAATTCTAACTGCAGAGGTCTATTTTTAAAACAAATTGATATAAAAAATTAAAAAGATTCTAAATTTGTTAATTTTTTTGAAATATTAGTCTCCAAACGGCCGTTATATCGGTTTTAAAAAATCAATTTTTTTCAGAAAAAAGCCTCTAGGTTCTTAACCACGTTGTAACGTCCGCTATATTCGCCTAAACAACAATAAAACCAATTCATCTTCTTTTTCTAATTCAATAAAATTTATTTCATTAGTTTCAGTTCACTTTTACATTAATAATAATTTTAAAATTTTCTAATACTTAATTAAATTTCGAATATACTATAAAAAACAAACGAACGTACTCAATTTTATTTCCAATTCTAACGAACAGATGTCGTTACTAATTTTTGCTGAATCTTTGGTGTTACACGATTTGATATTTTCATTAGAAGATGTCAAATCAAAAATCACATTTAGTGGTTTGAATGAGTTTTCGATGTTAAAAGTTTGATTTAAATAAAGATTCATTCCGGTTTTGATGGTTCAAAAGATCACATCTAGTCAAAGTTTGTTCATGCAATCATGTTTAGAAAAAATAAGTTCATTGATAATTATATCAGAAACAAATTTTTGTAATGCTATATAAAAACAAAAAAAATGTTTTATGAAAGTTTGAATAGTGTGTTTTTAATTATAAGTGTCTAGAATTAAAAATAAAATAATAAATTGATACATATCAAAGATTACGTTTGATTTATTCTAAATGTGAGGATCAAATGCATATATTACACACAAATGAACATTTTAATATATTTACAAATAATTTAATGAGAAAATGTAAGCAAGCTATAAAACTATTTAAGGAAGTGAATTAAAAGCTATATTTCCAAATGGATTTTTTGCTGGTGATCAATTTCGTATAACAAAATCAGATGCTGTTGAGTTTTGGAAATTAAACTTTGGTAATAGGAAACTATACTGGAAGTGAAAGGGGTCCACCAATCAACAGTTAATTTAAGGTATTTTGGATTCTAGATATATTAATTTTTGTTTAATTATTTTTTCCTTTGGAATGTTAGGATAAAGCTAACAAATAATAAGAGATTCCCAAATTTAAGATTCGTGCAGGGACAATCCGTATCCCGGGAGTAATCTCCTTTGTTTTATTTTGTTTTGTTACTATTGGTATAAAAGTCCAAGCTATTATATAGCTACTCGCAATAACTGGCAGCCGAAACAAAGACCTGGGGCTTTGTAAGGTTTTTTTTTATATTTGAATTATATGAGTAAATAATTAATGATTTTGTATATTTTTGGCGCAGTTTTAGGCGTTGGTTGTCAAACCGGTTTGGTTTGGCAAAGATATTCATATAATATTATTATAAATTTTTGTAATTTTTGGGTAAAACCAGTATTGGTTTTTTTTGTTGACTTATTTTTTGGATGATGCAATTAATTTATATATGAAATTAATTGTATGTTTTTTTTGATTATGGTTAGATTTAGTAAATGTTTAGCTAGCTTTTTTCAATGCACTCATACGCGATCCCCATATTCGTCATTGGTTTAATGTGAGTTACAATTTCGAGGTATTGATTTATGTATTATTCACACTATGGAGTGGATGTCAATGGAACATGTCTCATTACAGTTCTGTAAACTTTTGAACTTATACGGAAATGTTGAAATATTTTTATTTGGCTAATATAATGTTCATTTTTGGCCAAAGCGACTTCTATTGCGGTACGCCTTATTAGATTTTATGATTTGTACAGGGATTGTTTTGTGTATCTCATATATATATATACAAAATAATTTATGTCAAACCTGAAAATCTGGGTAGGTTTCCTATTGCAACACAATTCGTTTGGCGAAAAAATTTTTTGTGGTTAAGTCATGTTTTTATGAGTTTTAGGATGTTATTGACGTAATGAAAGTTAACATTGACCAAACAGTTTTTCAACAATTTTGTATAAGTTTAAATCTTTCGTCACTACTTTCAAAGTATTATTGGTCTGTGTTTATAGAAGTATAATTGAAAATAATTAATTCCCATTAACTTTATAGAGTGAGCCGGATCCAAATCAATATCTCCACATTTGTCATCATATTGATCCGCTGACGTACGTATACATATTTCATATGAGTCCATTTTAGTTACCACCATTTTTAAAATTATTTTTTATTGCGATTAATTTAAAAAATAAGATAAATATAGAAATAATTATTTTTAGCTAACATTTATTTTTGTTTTGAATACAATAAATAAAGCGATAAAAATTTGACCTGAACAAATATATTAGAATTAATAACTTAAAAATTAGTAAGCTTAGTTTTAAATTTAAAATAATCGTAATTTTTTTATAATGTAAATTACTAATTTATTATCTAGTCTGAATATTAAATTTAATTAATTTCATGTAAAACTTTATTAACACATATTATATATTTCATGTTTCGATTTAGCATTTTTAAATAAGAAATTATTTAGATTATGGATAAGTTATGTATTATTTACTTTATGTTAATGTATAAATTCTCCTCTTTCTCAACGGTAGGCCTAAAAAGCCATCCATAGAGTTTCACTCTTTAACATTGATGTCGTTCTTAGATCGCCTATGGCCATCAGGGTTATGCGATCGAAGAACATTGGTTTCTTCTCTTCATTCAGCGAGGGAGTTCTCAGGGACGAGGAGTGGTGTTGCTGTGTTTGTACTTAGGTGCAAACCAGTAGTACCATTCTTTGCTCAGAGGCTTCTTCGGTGTAATGAAGAGAAGAACCAATTATACTTTGCTTTCAGGATCAGAGGCTTCACCTCATACAAATTCAAAAAACTTTTCCATTTTTCCACTTAGCTTTTACAATAAAACAATTTTTCATAGAGTTTAGGATTTGAAGTCTGGTGCTCGGGAGCGTTCTTCAACTTTCGCATTAGGTTTAGTTGTAATTTATTTGTAGGTTAAACAAGCACAACTGGGTCAGTAGAAATGGACCTGAGGTCTAATCGTGACAGTTGTGATTGTTTTATTAGGTTGGGGAGAATCTGTTCCTTAGAATCTGGTCGTTAGGGGCTTTTCTAGTCAGTTCTCACATGCATTGTTGGAGTGGGCTCGCGAACGCGGGAATTCAAATTTAAACAAAATGGATATTGTACCATACTTACTTTTTAAATTGTCTCCAGACGAATCTTGATTTTGGGAATCTCTTATATTATTAAATAAAAATAAAATAAATAAAACAAATTTTTTGAAAATTAAATAAATAAAATTTTTAACAAATAAAATGATTTTTTTTGGAATTAAGTAATTTTAGGTAGCTAAATAAATAAATTTTCTTAATTAAGCGAAACGTCAAGATATAAATAAATATCTATTATTTTTTAAAAAAATTAAATAAATATTTTGAGTTAAGAGGACCACCCAATAAATAAACATCTTTAAATATTTTTTCAAATTTTAAGATAAATAAATATTTTTTTCATAGGGGTGTGTCGTCAATAAATAGTGATAGATATATATATATATATATATATATATATATATATATATATATATATATATATATATATATATATATTTCAGTATATCTGAAATTAAATAAATAAATAAATTATATTTTTATATACAATATTTTAGGAATTTTTGTGAAAGGTAAAGCAAAGATTAGGTACGACAGTGGTCTTTTTGTTCTTTTACGGCATTTGGTTTTTACAAATTTTTGTGTTTTCGAATTGGGCGTTCGTTGTTTTTTTTTCCGTTTCTGCATTTTTCATTATTTTTACATTTACAGCGTACTAACTACTTTTTTTTTGTTGTTGGGAATTGGTTTTAGTATTGTTGGTGTTTGCGAGTTCATAATTTTACGGGTTTTACCATCAAAATGTCAAACCAACTAGACGTTGACCATCCGTTCTATGGTTTGGAACCCACCGAACTACAGATCGAATGTCTGGTTCGGGGTGTGAACTTCAGGGGGAACAATTGGGCAGAGGACTTTGCAATACCACAATTGGGTCCATCACTCCAAGCTGAACACATACACAATAGTCCAGCATTAGTACAACCGCAATTATCATTAAATTATCCATCAGTACCACAGGTACAACCACCACCATTATATCCACAAGCTCCACTTACAGCACCACCACCATACAACCAACCTCCTCAGGTATGGCGTGACGCGTCTCCAGCGTTAGCACCAGTGGAGTACCGAGGGGTTCGTGGGAACAATTTGAGTCGTTATGACTCAAATTGGGTTTCAACCTTCACAGGAGATGGTCACTCTCCTGATGTTCATGAGTTTGTTCACAGAGTTGAGGCGGCTGCCAGGAGGAACCGTGTGAATTGGGACGACCTTAGGTCTATCGTTCCACGGTATCTCAAGGGAGCTGCCGACAGATACTATCTGAATTTAACTCATGAATATGAGGTGGTGACCTATCCAGTGTTAAGGGAGGGACTCCTACAAACCTTCGGTACGCTCACTGATGATAAGGCGATCTTGCGAGTTCTTCTGAACCGCAAAAAAAAGTCAAAGGAGAGCGTGTACGAGTATCTGGTGGAGATTGGTTCGTTAAATCGTCGTTTAGCACGTCCATTTGCTGACCGTGAAATGCTAGAAATTGCTCGGGAGGGACTGAGTGTGGAGCTCCAAAACGCTACTCTAGCTGCAACAATACATTCAATTGATGAACTTCGGACTTTATGTCAGAAGTTTGAACGGTTGTGGTCCACACCAGTTCCGACCAGAACATCAAATTTAAGAATTAGCAAGCTACAGCAGGTGGATGATTATGAGGTGGATGTGGAACTAGATCGAGATGGATATATTGAAACGATGGATTCAAAACAGCCCGAACAACAGCACGAAGAAGGCGACGAGGGATGTAGCGACGCAGGACGATCGGCAACCACCAACGAAACCCAAATAAAATCATCGAATACATTTAATTTCCCATCATTACATCGAACGTATTTTAGACGTCTGGAACGTAACATCAGATATTGGAGGATGAGGAAATTATTTCGCAAAGCTTTTGTTTCATCTATCCTTTCAGAAACAAAGGATCCTCGGCCGCGATTGACAATAAGGATTTTGGACAAACATATTTCAGGACTATTGGATAGTGGAGCGTCAATCACAATACTTGGAAGAAAATCCTTGGAATTATTGGAAGCAGCAGGTACAACCTACCGTAAATACACTTCGTGTATTCGTACGGCAGATGGTACTGCAAATAAAATTTTGGGTTACATAGAAGTTCCAATAACCGTGAATGGCTCCACTAAACCAATGCGGTTTCATATTGTCCCTGGATTACGAGAAGAGCTCTACCTGGGCATAGATTTCTGGGAGAAATTCGGTATTGTTCCTTCTTTTGTTAGTGAACTGACTCGTACAGAGCCAATGACTTTAAATACACACAACCTCACCACTGATCAGCAACATGAACTGGATATGATCAAGGATTCTTTCCCGTCATTTGAAGTGTCTGGGCTCGGAAAGACTTCTTTGGTTGAACATGTCATCGATGTTGGTGATAGTGCACCTGTTAAACAGAGGCACTATCCCACATCGCCGGCTGTTCAACTAAAGGTCTATGCCGAACTTGACCGAATGCTTCAAATGAGCGTGATCGAAGAGAGTAACAGTTCTTGGTGCTCGCCAGTGGTTTTGGTACAAAAAGAATCTGGTAAAAACAGATTATGTATTGATAGCCGTCGTGTCAATTCACTAACGAAAAAGGACGCTTACCCACTTCCCTTGATTGATGGCTTACTAGGTCGTCTAAATAGCACAAAGTACATTTCAAGTATTGATCTCAAAGATGCTTTCTGGCAGATTCCTCTGGCAGAAGCATCTAGAGACAAGACAGCCTTCACAGTGCCTGGTCGTCCATTGTATCAATTCCGGGTTATGCCCTTTGGATTGTGCAATGCTCCCCAGACAATGTGTCGGCTAATGCACAAAGTGATACCACATCAATATCACGAAAATGTCTTTGTTTATTTAGATGATCTATTGGTAGTCTCTTCCACGTAATTGGAAGAATTAAGAATTAATTATTAAGAATTGGATAAGAATTAATAGTACACAAAAGGATAAGAATTAATAGTATTGTACGAAAAAAAATTTGAAATCAGATAAGTTTTTCTTACAATTTTAATATTTATTTTTTTGTAAATCTTTATGTCGTTGTTAATTTTATTTTAGTTTCTGTTCTTTCACGGTCTTCTTTTCATCAAATTTTGTTGTTTGGCTTGGTTTAATCTTTTTGCTTCAAACTTTTATGTCTTACCATTAATTATTTATCCTTTGTTTGGATTGACGATTTTGACAGTTAAACTTAGACTTAGTATCAAGTTGTCCAGCTGTTAAAGTTGTCAATTCAGATATCAACTTTGATCTTTTATTTGGTTGTTTGTTGGAATTTTTTTTTTTTTTTTGAGGATTGTTTTTCAGATTTATTTTTAGATTTAATTGTAATTTTAAATGGCGAAACTATCTATCAGTTTTGCTAATATAAGAGGATTGAACGTCAATCTTAATGCGGTGCACCTTTATCTTGAGAATCTTAAGCCTGATATTCTTTTTTTAACGGAAACGATTATCAGCGCGAGAGCTGTATCGTTGGACAAAACTAAATATGTTTGTCCTAACTATGAGCTTGAATCTTCATTCTACTTTAAGCATGGTGTTTGTGCGTTCATTAGAAATTCTGTACCATATGTGAGAATAAATAATTTTGAATTAAATTCAAAATTTCACAATATGGTTTCTCTTAAGATTACCTGCTCTAATCAAACTCTGTTTGTCTTTGGATTGTATCGCTCGTCCAACTCACCGGAGAACATAAATTTATTTCATGACCTATCTGAAAAGATAGATAGGTTGACTATATATCCTAACGCTAAAATTATAATTCTTGGTGATTTCAATGTTCATAATAAAGAATGGCTTACACACAGCTCTAAAACTGATGAATTAGGTAAAGAAGCTGAACTTTTTGCTCTTTATCATAATTTCACTCAGATAATAGATCAGCCTACCAGGGTTCCTGATATTCCTGGCCAAAGTGGTAACTTGCTCGATTTGTTTTTGATAAATGAACCTTCGTTGGTTCAATTTAAAGTATCAGAGCCTTTGGGTGGATCAGATCATAATTTGATCTCCACACATTTAAATATACAAGTACCTAAACAGTTCAAAGCTAATCCTCGTCTTGTTTGGGATTATAAAGCTGCAAAGTGGCAGGGACTTAGAGATTTTTTAAAATGGTTTCCCTGGAAACGCAACTGTCTTTTCAGCCAAGATCCAAACATCGTTGCTTCCAATTTTTCAGAAATAATACACATGGGTATGCGCAGGTTTATTCCAAATAGTTTGATTGTTCCGAAGGTTGATCGATGGTTTTCAAGTAAATGTAAAAAAGCAATTAAAATTAAAAAAAAGGCTTTTCAAAAGTTTATTCAAAACAAATCTGATGAAAACCTCAGATTATACCGAATAGAAAGAAATTTATGTAGAAAATTAATAGATGCAGAGAAACATCTATTTATTAGGAAAAAAGCTAATAAATTTGCTGAGCACCCTACTGGTTCACGAAATTTTTATAAAGCCGTCAAGGCTGTTCAAGGAAATTTTTGTAAGTCTTCTATACCTCCTCTTATTGATAACGATATGCCTGTTATTGACCCTAAAGAAAAAGCTAATTTATTGGGTAACTGTTTCTCGTTAAATTCTACATTAGTAGAACCCAATTTCCTACCTAGACCAATTCCTAGAATTTCTAACAAAATGGGGCGGATAATTTTTCGTAAAAATGTCATTCGGAAAATGCTCTTACAAATCAATACTAATAAGGCATCTGGACCTGATAGTATTCCTCCAATTATCCTTAAAACTTTTGCTAAGGAGTTAGCACCAATCCTAACTAAAATTTTCTATCTGTCATATAAGAAAGAAATTTTTCCTGATATATGGAAAATGGCTAGTGTACAACCAGTTCCAAAGAAAGGTGCTAAAACGGATCCAAGAAACTATAGACCTATATCAATTTTGTCGGTTGTTTCTAAAGTATTTGAGAAATATGTTAATTTTAATATTATGAGCTTCTCAGAGTCGTCAAAATTACTTAAAGAAAGACAATACGGATTCCGTAAAGGAAGAGCGGCGGGAGATTTACTTTCTTATGTCACGCATATCTGGAACAAGTCGCTTGAAAACCATGGTGAGACTTTTGGCGTTGCTCTTGATATTACCAAAGCATTTGATAAAGTATGGCACAATAATCTTATTTGCAAATTGAGATGCTACGGCTTAGATGAACAACTTATTTCTTGGTTACAAAGCTTTATTTCCGAGCGCAAATTTCGGGTCAATGTTGATGGTGTTTCATCGAATATCTTTTCAACTAATGCTGGTGTTCCTCAAGGTTCCGCTTTATCACCTACTCTTTTTCTTCTCTATATTAATGACTTGCTAGATGCAACAGTTAATCCCATCCATAGTTTTGCTGATGATAGCACACTTCATGCGTCACATGAAATGCCAAATTTGTATGCACCATCAAATCTTAATGTCGCTAGATCAAACTTGATAGAGTCATTAAATATTGATTTAAAAACGATCCTAGATTGGGGAGTTGCTAACAGTGTTGAATTCAACACAAGTAAAACTCAAGTTTGTCATTTTTCTAGGTTATCAACACCTAATCCGTTTTTATTAAAGTTTGATTCAAATGATCTTCAAGAGAAAGAATCTATTAAACTTCTAGGAGTTGAGATTGAAAATAATATGAAATGGAATTCTCATATTTTTAACCTAGCTAAGAACGCTGTTCAAAAATTAGGATTCTTGGGTCGTTGTCGTAAGGTTTTTAATAGCGAGCAGCTTCTTTTAATATATAAATCATTTATTCGTCCCTGCATGGAGTATTGCTCTCACATATGGGGTGGAGCCTACATAAGTAGCTTAAAATGTCTTGATTCTATACAACGGGGAGCTGTTAAATTGATCGGCAACTCGACTCTTACTAACGAGCTTGATTCCTTGCAACATAGAAGAGACGTCGCTGATTTGACGGTATTTTACAAGTATATTATGGACGAACGGGCGTCTACGGAGATCAAATCGATTTTGCCTGAACCAGCAAACTTCGCGCGTTTCACCAGAGCATCAATAACAGCCCATCCTTTTACTGTTCAAGTGACAAGGTGTAGAACTGTCGCTTTTCAACGCGATTTTTTTAACAGAGTTTCTCATCTCTGGAATGCCTTACCGGCGTGGGTCTTTCCTGATAATTTTAATCCTCAAAACTTTAAGATCAACGTTAATAAATTCCTGAAAGAAAATTGAATAATACTTTCGAACCCTAGTTCCCTAGTTAGCATGGTATCTTCGGATATTCAGAGACGTTGATCTATATTGGTTAACACTAAACATGCCTAACATTGAATAAAAAAAAAAAAAAAAAAAAAGACGTCTTTTAGGAATGGCTGGTTGGTACCAACTTTTCATACCAAACTATGCAAGCGTGGTATCACCGATAACAGATTTATTAAAGAAGAGTTCGGGGAAATTGAAATGGACATTGGAAGCGCAAGCTGCTTTTGAAAATTTAAAACGATTGCTGACTACAGCACCGGTATTAGTAAACCCTGACTATAATAAAGAGTTCTTTATTAGATGCGATGCGAGTCTGACAGGGATAGGTAGTGTGTTGTATCAGGTTGATACTGACGGTCAAGAGTGTCCGATAGCCTTCATGTCGAAGAAACTAAACAAAGCTCAGAGAAACTATTCGGTTTCTGAGCTGGAATGTCTTGCGGCAATTCTGAGTGTGAAGAAATTCAGGGGCTATGTTGAGGGTCACCGATTCACAATTGTGACTGATCACTCAAGTCTGAAGTGGCTTATGTCACAGAAAGACTTAAGTGGTCATCTGGCTAGGTGGAGCCTAAAACTCCAACATATAGATTTTACCATTGTCCACCAAAAAGGTACCCAAAATATAGTCCCTGATGCTCTATCTCGTCTTTATGACGATACACACGAGGAATTGACGGAAGCATTAACACATCACATTAACGACATTAAAATCGACAATGAAGGTTATCGGCACAACGAATATACGGATATGATAGCTAAAGTTCAATCATCGCCAAAGGACTTTCCATCAGTCAAAGTCGTGGATGATAAGCTATACATACGTATTGAGCCAAGACCTGATGCAATACCCAACGATGTTCCTGTGTGGAAACTCTGGGTACCAAAACCGATGACTTCCAACATGATTCAGAAACATCACGATGATAGTACTGCTGCTCATGGAGGTGTTAAAAAGACTTTAGAATTACTTCGACGTCTTTATTATTGGCCGAGCATGGCGTCACAGGTACACAACTATGTTGTGTCCTGCGACACATGTAAACAAACAAAAGCCACGAATCAGATATTGCGTCCTCCGATGCAATATCAATTCGAAACAGCACGTCCATGGCAGAGAGTCTACATAGATTTTTTGGGACCGTATCCTCGTTCTACACTTGGGAATACGGTGTTATTGATAGTTCTGGATCATGCTACGAAGTTTATACTACTGAAACCACTTAGAAACGCAACTTCACCGAAGGTGAATGCTTTTCTGAGGAATGAAGTGTTTCTTACATATGGGGTACCAGAGTTTCTGCACAGTGACAATGGCAAACAGTTCACTAGTAGGAACTTTCAAAGTCTTTTGTCAGATTTCGGCATTAAACACATTAGGACCGGTGTCTATAGTCCTCAAAGTAACGCGTCAGAGCGGGTCAATAGGTCAGTACTAGCAGCAATTCGAGCGTTCATAAAAGGTCAACATACCAAGTGGGACTCACAAATTGGTGAAATCGCATATGCACTGCGGGCGGCAGTACATTCTGCTACCAAGTACTCACCGTACTATCTATTATTTGGTCAACATCCAATATCGGATGGAAATACTTACCATTTGTTGAGATCACTACATCAGCATGGTGAAGATGCTGGTGAGGAATTAGAACGTTCTGATCATTTGACTCTGCTCAGAAACCGGGTTCAGGAAAATCTAAAAGCAGCTTTCAAGAAATCGCAACATCAGTACAACCTGCGATCTAAACTACGGACTTTTCAACCACAACAACGTGTGTTTGTACGGCAACATCATTTGAGTGACGCTACAAAAAAATTCTCGGCAAAATTGGCTCCAAAGTTCTTACCTGCAATGATTAAGACTAAGATTGGAAATGTACTCTACGAGTGCACAGATATGAGCGGTAAGAATCTTGGAGTCCATCACGCGAAAGACATCAGGGAATGATGTCTTTTCGTTAGGTAGGGTTGTTCCTCTGGCTGATTGTCGTCTCTAGGGTTCACACCTCCCGTGTCATACTTACTGGTTGTATCGAGGTGTCCATAGTGTTGACGTTCGGATGGATGGTCGGTCTTAATACTCAGTGAAGTTCCTAAGGACTTCATGAGTGTTGGAACCGGTCATCGGTCTTGACGCCAGTGACTGTGGGTATCTCGATCCCAGATACAGATTAGTTGTGGGAAGTGGTTCGGTGGTTTCTGACGTAGAGGGGGTGACGACGTTTTTGTGATTTCAAGGGTAAAAATCTTGGTTTTTACCTTGAATTCATGGTGTAACGTCCGCTATATTCGCCTGAACAACAATAAAACCAATTCATCTTCTTTTTCTAATTCAATAAAATTTATTTCATTAGTTTCAGTTCACTTTTACATTAATAATAATTTTAAAATTTTCTAATACTTAATTAAATTTCGAATATACTATAAAAAACAAACGAACGTACTCAATTTTATTTCCAATTCTAACGAACAGATGTCGTTACTAATTTTTGCTGAATCTTTGGTGTTACACGATTTGATATTTTCATTAGAATATGTCAAATCAAAAATCACATTTAGTGGTTTGAATGAGTTTTCGATGTTAAAAGTTTGATTTAAATAAAGATTCATTCCGGTTTTGATTGTTCAAAAGATCACATCTAGTCAAAGTTTGTTCATGCAATCATGTTTAGAAAAAATAAGTTCATTGATAATTATATCAGAAACAAATTTTTGTAATGCTATATAAAAACAAAAAAAATGTTTTATGAAAGTTTGAATAGTGTGTTTTTAATTATAAGTGTCTAGAATTAAAAATAAAATAATAAATTGATACATATCAAAGATTACGTTTGATTTATTCTAAATGTGAGGATCAAATGCATATATTACACACAAATGAACATTTTAATATATTTACAAATAATTTAATGAGAAAATGTAAGCAAGCTATAAAACTATTTAAGGAAGTGAATTAAAAGCTATATTTCCAAATGGATTTTTTGTTGGTGATCAATTTCGTATAACAAAATCAGATGCTGTTGAGTTTTGGAAATTAAACTTTGGTAATAGGAAACTATACTGGAAGTGAAAGGGGTCCACCAATCAACAGTTAATTTAAGGTATTTTGGATTCTAGATATATTAATTTTTGTTTAATTATTTTTTCCTTTGGAATGTTAGGATAAAGCTAACAAATAATAAGAGATTCCCAAATTTAAGATTCGTGCAGGGACAATCCGTATCCCGGGAGTAATCTCCTTTGTTTTATTTTGTTTTGTTACTATTGGTATAAAAGTCCAAGCTATTATATAGCTACTCGCAATAACGTGTCGGATTTTGCTGATTCACGAACTTGTCCAAGATATTATTAGAACACACGAGTACAGAAATTTTTTTTGATCTACCTCAACAAATGCGACCGTGAGAGTACCGGTCGTTTTCGTTATATCTCATATCGTTTATATATATATATATATATATATATATATATATATATATATATATATATATATATATATATATATATATATATATATATATATATATATATATATATATATATATATATATATATATATATATATATATATATATATATATATATATATATATATATATATATATATATATATATATATATATATATATACAAACGATATATATATATATATATATATATATATATATATATATATATATATATATATATATATATATATATATATATATATATATATATGTATATATATATATATATATATATATATATATATATATATATATATATATATATATATATATATATATATATAAATTTGTTTTTTCGTCCCCGCTTATCATATACAGTCGTTTGGCACAAAAATTTTTCCGAAATTCCGAGATGAAGCCCATTGCAATAGGTAGATTTTCATATGAAATCTACCTAAAACTAGTGGGATGGGGGTGTGACCATAGGGGCCACGCCAAGAACTTTCCGTAAGATTAAAAGCTAACCAGTTACTGGATAAGGTATACTTCAGCGGTCAGCTTTCCGGTGTACGCAGCAGATTTTATAAATTTTTAAATTAAGTATTTACGTATGATTGCCGATGACACCGCTGTTTTTTGGCTCAAAAAATCATAAATCGCACAGAGAAAGTGAACGTATGTTTTTTTTTCAGATGTCTTTGCAAGAACATTCTGAATTTTTAATTTTTCTATCAAATTTTGATACTTCCGTTGAATATAACATAGAGTGAATGAAAACTTTAACATTGATTATTTCGGGAAAATTGTCGGTGAGATCTAAATTTTTTGATTCCAATTGATGCAGGAACGTTTATTCTGTAATATATTTTACAATCCAACGTAAATATTTGATTTCATAAATGTTATTTACATCCTTAATAGCAATTATAAAATATAAATAAAAAAGATCAAAAAAGAATTTCATCAAAAAATTTTAAGCTTCATAAAATCTATAATTTCCATGCGTCGGACTGGAAAATCGGAGAATATATCGTGTCCCACAATTAAACAATTGGATTCTTCATACTTTTTTTTAGTAATCCTATAAAAAACAGCTGGTTATGTGGAAGTATGCTGTATTTACGCTCACAAACGCAAATACTGTAATCCTTCGTGAATTTTCAATTGAAAAATAACAATTTGTTCGATTTTTATGAAAATGGTAATATTTTACTGTCGGACAACTTGTTCACCTCGTTCTAAGCTTCATTTAACAGCGAAAAATCGAAAGCGGAAATTGTTATGAATAAATTTTAGGTCGCCGTGAAAATATCAATGTCCGCTTGTCGGACTGGAAAATTGGCAAGTCTGTCTTGTCGGACGATGTAAGGATGTGATTTTACATACCTTGTTGAAGCATTTTTCATAAAAATCAGGTGGTTATCCATAAATTTTTCGAAATTGTTATTATTACATGTTTCACTCGGTAGACACCCTTAACGTACCGAAATTTTTGTCGGACAAGTTTTTTCTCTCGCGATTCATGAATTTCTCTTGGTATTAAATTTTTTAAAAATAGAGTATCTATAAATTTTTAGCTTAATACGATATTGACAAGCTTAAAAATTACTGGAGAGAAAAAGCCGCGGCTAAGAAAATTATGATAGAGAAAAAAAAGTGGTAGACTAGGCATAATTAAGCCACACAAAAAATTATAGAAGAGTATTTATGAGTTGCTGTTTATGTCGGCGGGCTCCCAGACTATAAGTTTTTCAAAAAAAAAACTTAGTTTGTTCTGAAAAACATTATTTTTCCAAAATGAAAATTTTGAAAATGAAAATAAAGATTTAATTAAGTTTTGTTCTTCATGTAAAAAAGAGCTATTTTAAATAATTACAAGAGAATTAATTTTGAGTTGTTGTTTAAATGTTGTTGTTGTTGTTGTTTAAAGTTGTTGTTAAAATAAATAATTTAAATTTTAAAATAATTTATTTTTCTTGAAAATTAATTTTTGAAGTGAATTTTAAATATCAGTTTAAAATAAATTAATTAATTTTTGAAGTGAATTTCTAATATCAGTTTAAAATAAATTTACTTCTATGCAATAATTTTAAATTAAGTAGGATGCAGTTTCTTGAGATAGACTTAGTGATAATCATATATTATAATTAAATATTTATTATTTCTATGAAAGAAATATTATTAATAAATTATTATTGAGTTAACGAAAGAGACTAGAAGATTATAAACTTCTAGAACATGAAAGAAAATTCAATATAAAAATATTATATTCTCTTTTGGATCAATTATTTGTTGAAATACAACTCTAAATATAAGGATAAATATAGTACCTATGTATAGCGAGAAAAACAAGTTATTTTATTGGAGGACTCTCAACAAACTGTATAACGAGAAAGTTCATGTTATGTAATTGAGGATACGAAGTAAAATCATATAGCAAGAAATATAAAAGCTATATAATTGGTGACCCCGACGTGATCCGGATGAAAATTCTTCATTATTTACAAACCGTGAGTATCTTAAAGTTTTCCTATTTTAAAAATTTATTGCCGAAAGAAAATTTTTTTGTTTTATTTTATTTATTAAATATTTTGTTTTATTATACAAATTTTTAATTTTTCAAGATTTAGGAGATAGGAGGCCATATACTGTCTTTAAAGCAGAGGTAATCCGAATCTTGGGCGACAGTGAGAAATCAAAATTAAATAGTATTCTGCACAAACTAACTTTGGGTGACAAAAAACCATCTCAACTGCTTGCTGAGTTTAGGCTAAATGCTGGTACTGATGTTAATGATAATCTAATAAAACAACTGTGGATGTTGCGTCGCGCCTTCCACAGTCTGTCCAATTAGTATTAACTTCATTTTAAAAACGATGTGAAACTTTCGGTGTTAGCAGAGCGCGCTGATAAATTGCTGGAAACTATGTCACAGCATCAAATTTATGCAATGGATGTACCTTCTACATCCACTGCATATCAATCATTAAGTTGGAATAATTCAAATCCAGATGTTTTATTTAATTCTCAATTAATGGAAGAAAAATTAAATAATTTCAAATCGCAAATGCTTAAGGAAATTTCCTCAATTGTAAATACTGGTAGTAGGTCGCGTTCTAAATCGCGTTGTTCCAGAAGCCCATCTAGATCAAATTCTAGAAATAGAAGTACTACTCCTTCAGACCAATGTTTTTATCATCATCGTTTTGGTGATAAAGCATTGAAATGTGTAACGGGTTGTAAATTTTTTAAACCATTTTCAACTCTTTCAAATAATGGTGCTACAAAAAACGCGTAAATGATCAGCAATATGCATTCAGGAGTATTGCTGATCTGAGCAATCATCGTTTACAAATTTTCGAATCTAGATTAAAAACTAAATTCTAACAGGAGCAGATGTTTCAGTAATTCCATTTCGAATTGCTAATTTTAAACCAGCAACTACTTCTTTTAAATTATTTGCGGCAAATGGCACTCCCATTTGTGCCTGTGGTACCAAAGTTCTTGATTTAAATATTGGTCTTCGAAGAAATTTTTTCATGGGAATTCATAGTTGCCGATGTTTCGATCCCTATTATTGGATCAGATTTTCTCAATCATACTGGACTACTTGTTGATATACAGAGACATAGGCTCATAGACCCGTCAACCTCTCTGTTCTCAATTGGTAGTTTATCAATATGTAATGAGCCTTCACTTTTTATTGTTGATAAATCAATAGTATCAACACCAGTAATTAAAGTCTTGGAACAGTTTCCAGAGATTCTAAATCGGAATCTCATGCCATGTACTGTGAAACATAATGTTACTCACAAAATGGAAACAATTGGCTTACCTATATATTGTAAAACTCGACGCTTGGCACCTGATAAGCTAACAATTGCTAAAGCCGAGTTTGAAAAGATGGTACAACTGGGTATTTGTAGACCCAGCAGTAGTCCTTGGTCCAGTCCACTTCATCTGGCCAAGAAGAAAAATGGAGAATGGCGTCCTTGTGGAGACTATCGAGCTCTCAATAGAATTACTGTTCCAGATCGATATTCTATTCCCCATCTCAAAGATTTTTCGCATCAGTTGGAGGGATGTACAGTTTTTTCGACCATTGATCTTGTTCAGGCATATCACCAGATTCCAATACATCCGGAAGACATTCCTAAAACCGCAATTTCTACACCTTTCGGTCTTTTTGAATTCTGCAAAATGACCTTTGGTCTGAGGAATGCTGCACAATCATTTCAAAGATTGATGCATTCTGTTTTAAACGGATTTCAATTTTGCTTCGTTTATCTAGATAATGTTTTAGTTGCATCTAAAAATCTAGAGGAGCATCTAATTCATCTACAAATGATTTTTCAGAGATTCTCTGAAACCAGTTTAATTATAAATTCAGATAAATGTGTATTTGCCAAATCTGAAACTAAATTTTTAGGTCATTTGGTGTCTGAACATGGTATTTTACCAGATCATGAACGTGTTCAAGTCATTAAAGACTTTGAACGTCTCTCAAATGTTAAACGATTCTTAGGCATGATTAACTTTAATTGAAGATGTTTACCAGATGCTACAGTTGATCAAATTTTACTAAACAATTTCTTAAAGGGATATAAGAAGAATAGTAAAATTCCAATTAGATGGACAGCTGGCCATTCAAGCCTTCGACAATTGTAAAGATAAATTGTGTAATGCCACTCTTTTAGCTCATCCGTCATCTTCAGCTCGACTAGCAATTATGGTCGACGCATCTGATACAGCGATAGGA
Source organism: Diogma glabrata (assembly GCA_963693315.1). Classification (NCBI taxonomy): domain Eukaryota; kingdom Metazoa; phylum Arthropoda; class Insecta; order Diptera; family Cylindrotomidae; genus Diogma; species Diogma glabrata. The sequence goes on from OY856186.1 coordinate 347,474,851, forward strand.
GTCGTAGTGCAGCAATTTGTTGGAGAAACCTGGCAACCGCTCAGTTTCTTCTCGGTTCGTCTTAATGATAGAGAACTTCTCGCAGCGTATTCAGGCATCAAGCATTTCAGGTATCTCCTGGAAGGTCGTGAATTTACTCTATTCACTGACTACAAACCTTTAATTTTTGCTTTTAAACAAAATTTAGAAAAACATCTCCTCGTCAATTTCGCCATTTGGATTTCATTGGGAAATTCACCACTGATATCCGGCGTATTTCAGGTATCGTCAATGTAGTAGCTGACGCATTATCTCGCAAAAATCAAATCCTCATACCAGAGAAAATTGATTATGCTGCAATCGCGGACGCGACTTTGAAGTTTGAAAATTTTCCAATTACTTTCAATGAAAGTAAATTAATATATTGTGACACATCAACTGCTATACGTAGGCCATATATTCCTGCACAATTTCGCCAAAGTGTTTTCGATGCATTTCATAGACTTTCGCATGGTGTCAAAGCTACATCCAAATTATTAACCAAACACGTTATTTGGCCGCCTATTAAAAAAGATGTTAAACTTATGGCGCAACAATGTATAGCGTGTCAAAAGTCAAAGGTATTTAGATATACTAAATCACTTCTTGGTAATATTAAAACTAATTCACAGCGGTTCTCGCAAATTCACCTCGATATCATTTCTCCTCTACCAATATCGGAAAACCAACGATATTGCGTAACGTTAATCGACCGTTATACGCGGTGGCCCGAAGCGATACCATTTCCAGACATCACTGCTGCAACTGTCGCATTTGCTGTATAAAGTTCTTGGATTTCGAGATTTGGTGTTCTAGAATCAATTATAACTGATCAAGGAATCCAATTCGAATCCCAACTTTTCTCTGAACTTTCCAACCTACTAGGTTTCAGGACAGATTCAGAACTACTTATAATCCAAAATGCAATGGTATGGTAGAAAGATGTCATCGCACAATTAAATCAGCAATTATGTGTTATGACCGTCCAAACTGGACAAAAGTTCTACCTTCAGTCCTTCTAGGCTTAAGAACCCCATTCAGCGAAGAACTACAAACTAATTCAGCGGAACCTACTTTTGGAAGCTCGATTAGAATTCCAGGACAGTTCTTAGATTCTACTGCAAAATCTTTTTGTCCCCAATCAGAGTTCGTTAAGGAATTGAAAAAACACTTTGATGAAATTAGACCAACACCAGCATCACATCATGTATCATCTTCTTCTTTTGTGAGCAAAGGTCTACATACTTGCTCACATGTATTTTTGCGTACAGATGCCTTAAGGAGATCATTGCAAGCTCCTTACACAGGTCCTTTTAAAGTTTTAAGTCGAAACAATAAAACTTTCAATATAGAAATTAATGGCAAAGAAGTCAAAATTTCAATTGATCGACTTAAACCATGTTATCATGCAAATTCTGACGATGAACACAACAGTTCTCTCGTAAATGCAAAATCCATGAATCTATCAGATTCAACTTCTAAAAATTTGTCTGAATTTTCTAATTTAAGCAAGCAGATACAATTTTCTAACAATTTAAATCCAGCTGATCATTCTAATTTTTTAAATTCTCCTTCTCATCTGAATCAATCAGATTCGTCTGGTTCAAATAAACCGGATTCTATTTTACTAAATAAAAGCAAAAAGAAAGTATCATTCAATGACCAGCCATCAGTAATTATTATTTCCCATCAAAGAATTTCTAAATCTGGAAGGATAATTAAAACACCTCAAAAATTATTAAATTTTATTGATAATTGTTTTAATGATTTTAAAAAATCTTTGCTTTCCTGTCAAGTTAGTTAAATGTTGTAGATGATTGATCTTTTCACTGTCGTTAGCAACTGTCTAATGCGATTTAATTAAATTCATTGTTATTCGACAATTTCTAAAATTATTTATTCGTTGGATTTGATAAGCTCACTCATTTCAATATCATATCATATTATTGATTTCATTTTCATTTGAGATGATGTTGAGGTCATTCTTGTTCGAATATTTGATAAATTTATTATATATTTGAAACAGCATTATTTTAAAATATTTTAAAATTTTTTGTTTTTATTTTGAAAATTAATTAATTTTAAAATTTATCTTTCTTTTGAAAATTAATTTTCGTTCTTCTGGCGAATCACTGGTGAGGGAGTGTTTGTGGTGATTTCTCACCAAATTTAAATTCACTAAACTTTAGGATACTCGCGGTTAACAAATCTAAGTATGTTTGAAAAACTTATTTTTTCAAAAAAAAACTTGGTTTGTTTTGAAAAACATTATTTTTCCAAAATGAAAAAATTATTTGAATTAAGTTTTGTTCTTCATGTAAAAAAGGGCTATTTTAAATAATTACAAGAGAATTAATTTTGAGTTGTTATACTAATATGTTACTTTTAAAATAAAATTTAAATTTTAAAATAATTTATTTTTCTTGAAAATTAATTTTTGAAGTGAATTTCAAATATCAGTCTAAAATAAATTAATTAATTTTTGAATTGAATTTCTAATATCAGTTTAAAATAAATTTACTTCTATGCAATAATTTTAAATTAAGTAGGATGCAGTTTCTTGAGATAGCCTTAGTGATAATCATATATTATAATTAAATATTTATTATTTCTATGAAAGAAATATTATTAATAAATTATTATTGAGGGTCAACGAAAAAGACTAGAAGATTATAAATTTCTAGAACATGAAACAAAATTCAATATAAAAATATTATATTCTCTTTTGGATCAATTATTTGTTGAAATACAACTCTAAATATAAGGATACATATAGTAGCTATATATAGCGAGAAAAACAAGCTATTTTATTGGAGGATTCTCAACAAACTGTATAACGAGAAAATTCAAGTTATGTAATTGAGGATACGAAGTAAAATCATATAGCAAGAAACATACAACCTATACTTTAAAACGTTTTCCGCTTTTGTTACCTGAATTACGAGCTTAAGAATGTAATGACATTGAAAAAAAATAAAATTTTTTGACTAAAATGTCAACATTACAAAACCAAGTAAGAAAAAAATCTTCAAAGCTGTTTCGTAACTATAAGGTGACAAGAACATTTTTCGTTATATAAACAATCAATTGTCAAAGCAGGGATGCCAGCTCTTCAACTTACTTCAACCGGAGAAAAAACATAATAGAGACTATACCCCCATATATTTTAAAAACTCACCGGAAAAGGTCAACTTTATTTTGAAGTTTTAAAAAAAATATATTTAATAAAAAAAAAAAATTTTTTTTATTAAACTCAGTTCCTTATTTTATTTTAATAAAATAAATAAACATAATAATTAAAACACAATATCCTTTCCTATAGTTTTCGTTTATCAACCAACTGAACTGGAATGATGTAAAATGTTCTTTGCTTTTTATGTTTTCATTTCTTTTTAACCGACTTCAAAAAGGAGGTTCTGTGTTTCACTGTAGGTTTTTTTTATGCATGTTCACCGATTTCTTAAAAACGGCTAGTGTGATTTGGATGATTTAAATTGTATTCTATTTGGGTTCATTCCGAGAGGATCCCATAATTTTTTCTATAATGTGAAAAATACTGTTATTCAGAAAATTAGAAAAAAACATATTTTTAATGCATTTTCGCTGATTTCGTCAAAACATATTAATCTGTTTGGATGTTTTGGTCAGTATTATATTGCTATACTTGTCAAGGTTATCGTAAATAATTTTCTATGACGGGAAATACGTATGCCGTTTGTGCAAAAAATCGCAAAACCATAATTAATAGATTGTCACTGTTGAAAGTTTTTTCCGGTCTTTGAAGTTATTAATTTAAAAAACGCTTTCTAGCCGACATTTGCTTTATGACTACACTAAAAATAAAAACATTTTTTTTTTAAAAATAGAACCGACTTCAGAAAAAACAAAACAGGCACAGAAAAGTGAAAAATAATTCAATTGTGGCTTTTAGAGACAAAAATACGTTACATTTTGATTAATTTAATTATACCTTGCTATAGACAATAAAATTACGCTATTAAACAACGTTACTATATTAAAATCGTTACTTTTTATTATAATTATTATAGTTGTTATAATAGTATAATTATATTTTAAAAGTTATTTGTAGTACAAAACTGTTCGAAGTCGGTGCCACATTGACAAAAAACCGACTAATATATCTCAGGCTTGGCACCGATTTCCAACAGTTTCGTACTACAAATAACTTTTAAAATATAATTACTATTATAACAACTATAATAATTATAATAAAAAGTAACGATTTTAATATAGTAACGTTGTTTAACAGCGTAATTTTATTGTCTATAGCCAGGTATATTAAATTAATCAAAATGTAACGTATTTTTGTCTCTAAAAGCCACAATTGAATTATTTTTCACTCTTTTGTGCCTCTTTTGTTTTGTCTGAAGTCGGCTCTACTTTTTCTTTAATTTTTTTAATTTTGGCATTGCTGACTAAAATTTGAAATGATTTAAGTATAAAGATTTTCACTTTAATAAAATTTGACTTTAATATTAAATATTTTTATAGTAATATAATTTAAGTACTTACAATTACAAAACAGTCAGCACAAAGATGAATTAATAGAATTAAATCGCTATTAAAATAACCTATACGCACTACCGTAATTCATGAAAACTAATTAAAAATATATGAATATAATTTGACGTTTTTTATAATTAATTGGTTAATTGCATCTATTATGTCATAAAGCAAAACCCCCGAAATATTATGTCATAAAGCAAAACCCCCCATATAACGGGGGTTTTGCATAAAGCATAAGTCACAATTTATGGGGTGCGTTCATTTGTTCTTAAAACAGAACAAAATAATTTCTAAGCGTTTGCGATGCAAATTTGAAATATTTTGAAAAAAACCGGAGATTTTCATGCCAAAACCCGGTAACCGGAGAACAGCATAAAAAACCTGAAACTCCGGGTGAAAACACCACAGTTGGCAACCTTGTGTCAAAGATTTATTCGCGAAAAAATTGCAAAAATATTCAAGATATTTATCAATAATTAACTTTGCAACCTAGTATGAATAGTAGTAACGATAGTATTGCCTCCCATGTTGAAATATCAGCCGCAACTGCTGAAGCTTCATTAGTGCAACAAAAATCCAAAGTGCAGAACGAAATGCTTAGCGAAGATTTGTGAAATGGTGCGAGGAGAAACGAGTAAAAAACGAACGAAAAGATCGTGCTCGCATAAATTGAGGAAACACCTAAAAATTTAAAAGGGTCATCACTTTGGAGTCATTATGCAATGTTGCGGCAAGCGCTGACCCTAAAAACGAGCGATATACACAAGTATGACAGCTTGTTGGGATTTCGGAAAAGTAAGTCAGAGGGTTACAAGCCGAAAAAGGGGTTCTTTCCTTAAAACTATAGCTTTCTAAGATTGTCAGATGCGTCCGCCTATACAGGTCACTGCTTTAGACGATCGTCAGCAACCCTAATGTCTGATTCAGCTGCAAGCATTTCGACACTGAAGCGACACGGTGGCTAAAAATCATCCACCGTGGCTGAAGGATATGTGGACAATACTATTTAAAACAAAAGAAAAATCTCAGTCAACATACTAGGACAGAAAACAATTGTACGGGATGATAATGTTGGAGTTGGCATTTCAATCAAAATTGGGGTAGACAATCCCAGGTAACAATTTCGCCTAAATTTTTTAAATTATTCCAACTTAACTTGAGAAAGCATTGTGTAAGACCATATTATTCAAGTTTTACCTAAAAAAAGCTTGTAAAAGACTAGATTCACTAAGTTTCTTAAATAATTCCTTAAGTAAAACTTAATTCAATAATAAATATTTAGGGCATATTCAAGCAAATGTTACTCAAGTATAATTACCTTTTATAAGGTTTTATTCACATATAACTTTTAAGGTAGTATTCAAGATGTTTTTACTCAAGAATTCTATCCCTTATATAAACCTTTAATAAAGGTACAACTTTTAGGAAGAATCCAAGAAGATTCTTACCCAAGGATAGTGCCTTGTATACGACTTTATTTATGTATAATAATTTTAGTAGTATTCAACAAAACTGTTACTCAAGTAATATTTCTTATATACGGCTGTTTTCAATGAATATTAAAAGATTTACAACAAATCGATCTGTCAATATTTTTGACAGTTCGTTGTTTGATTCGCGATTGTGTGTTTTTTTATTAAATCACTTATCGATGCGTTTAAAAAGTTAACAAACCTTCAAGAACTTTAACAAACTATTATTGATTAATACAAAAGATTATTTCAAAATAGTAGAGATATTTTCGTCAATGGAAATTTGCAATTGCCATTATTCCGCAACCATTTAATCAAACGTTTCTGATGATGGTTTATATATTGATTGAGATTTACCATTTTTGATGATGGTTTATATAATGATTTGAGTTGGTCAACAAATAAATAAACTGATGATAATTTGTCATACAATTCGTTTTTGTATTAAATGTATGTAATCGCCATATTGTGCGCAATTCGCTTGGGAAAAAAATTATAACAAAACTTGCAACAGATTGCAAAAGATTGCAACTGACTTATGGAAAATATAACGTAGAACGTTTATTTAATATTATCATTCAACATTTATTTATTAACCAGCCAAATTGTGCCAAACTGCCAAACTGATCGTAATGCCAACCACAGCATACTATACCCCTTACGAGGCTTGAGTAATACTTTTATTCTGTATTGAGTAACGTTTTATTCCTGTTGTGGAAATTGATTTAATGAACGAGTGCGTAAGGGTAAACGATGAGGAAGTCATTATCAGGCCTGTGTTCGATTCATGCCATGCACGTTTTTATTTATGAATTTTATTTTCCTTTTTTTTATTTTATTTTTATTCTTTAATCATTTTTAATCGTACAATTGAATGGAAACACATGCGTAGATATCGTATATGAATACGCAAAATTATTTTCATTTTGAGATTGTCCTCAATCATAACCAATATTATTTTTAACAAAAACCCATATATTCTCATTTTAGGAAACCATTAGTACACTTTTATATGCATTCCTAATCAAATGTTTGAATAAAAATTAATTCATAGTCGTGGTAGTGGTCCGAAACTTGAAATGTGTACAAATAATTTGTTAAACAATAGTGATTAAGTTTCAATTTTCCTTATGACAGCTGCTAAATAGAGAAGTGGATAGCGTACGGTCCTGGAGAATCAAAGGTTATGAGTTCGATCCCCGCTAAAATATATTGTAATTTCCGATAAAAGATTAACTCAATAGCAGCAATATACAAAAAAAAAGGAGTTTAATGCGCCAATTAGCCAAAATAACTAAAGGAAAGAATCACCAATTTTTTTTTCAGTGGCATCGCTTCTTGAATAGGCACTGCGTAATTCTCTTGAGTAAAGATTTACTCAAGCACTTTATTCAAGTAATTTTGACAGTATTTGAATAAGCCTTGAATAACAACTTTTGTACAACTTTATTCAAACACTTATATAAAACATGTATAAAGCATTATATATGTCTTCTTGAATAAAGAATATTTTTTCATACGCCTTTTCTCCTTGAGAAGAGCTTGTATAAAACTTTTCTCATGCATAGTTCAAGAATTTTAAATTTCCCCTTCCATTTTAAATTCCTCTTTTAAAGCTTTGCTCAATGATTACCTAGGTTAAATTGTTACCTGGGAATAGTTCTATGCCGTTTAAGGATGTTGAAACTGAAAGACCTCCACAAAAATTTAACTTACGTTACCCACATCCATTTCTCTAACGCTAGATTAGCGTTAGAAATAGCGGTTGATCTAGCGTTAGATAATCGTTAGATTTGTATGGAAAATGTCCAAATTGTCTACCGCTATACCAATTAGAAAGGATTGAATCTTTAATAAAACTAACATTAACCCCATCTTTGTAATCAACTAGAACTAAATTCAGTGAGACATCTGGTGGGATAAAATCGAAAAAGCGGTAGAAATAATGGTTGGAAATACATTATTTTTTTATAGATAAAAATAAAACAAATAAAATTTAAGGTTTTTTCTTTATTCATTTGAAAATTTACATAATTTTAGGTAGATTTCATATCGATTATTTCATCCACGTTTTTCAAACTGGATTTGAATTTTATTATTACAATTCACTGTATAAGTCTTATCCCAATTGTAACTTAAAAGTCCAAAACTCTCAATTGAAATTTGAAATCTGTAAGCAATCATTTAATCAGAATTTGTACATTAAAATTAAATCTTACTAAATTTTAACTTACCCGATATTGTTATAATTATGTTTAAATTATAGTTGAATTTTGAATAAAAATATTTTAAATGAGATTTATTTATATATGTACGTGAATATTACTTCGGTCTGAAATACCTAGGTATTACATTCATGAGCTCAAAGTGAAATTCTTACCCCCATTTTTTTTGGCATTTCTCGACGTTTTAGGACCTACTGATTCTAAAAAAGCAAAAAAAGAAATGTATGTCTGTCTGCCGGCCGGCCGCCGTCATTATCTACGCTGCAGGGAAAACCGCTGGAGTGATTTCAAAATTTTTTTTTTTTAAAATAGGTATACTCAAGGGACAGGTCCGAAAGGACGCTGTGTTCGATAACTTCACCGGAAGTGTGTCAAAAAATCATTATGTGTGTCAAAAATAGCAAATATTCATATTTTGGGCTTAAACGTTGATTTTAAGTGATTACGAGTAGGAACATTAAATTTGGAGAAATCTTGATGATAGGGATTGATATGTGAGATCAAAAACTAGATTTTTGCATTATAGATTTGTCAAAAAAATGTTGTCAAGTGTGTCAAAAGAAAGATTTTTATTTATTTTTTTACCCAATTTTTTGGAAAAAAAATAAAATTAATTGTTTGTTTGAAATGAATTTTATTATTATTATTGAGAATTGTGGCATTATAAGTTTGTCAAAAAAAGTCAAGTGTGTCAAATTAAAGTTTTTATTTATTTTTTACCCAATTTTTTGGAAAAAAATAAAATTGTTTGTTTGAAATGAATTTTTATTATTATTATTGAGAATTATTGCATTATAAGTTTGTCAAAAAAATAATGTCAAGTGTGTCAAAAAATGATTTCATTGATTTTTTTAGCCAATTTTTTGGGAAAAAATATGTAGCTGTTTTTATGACGTAAATGTAATTGAAAATGAAATTGGACATGGAAATTTTTTAATTTGTTATAGTTAGTTTTTGAAATATTTTTAGAATTTTGAAAAAAATTTGTATTTTTGATTTTGTAATAATTTTTGCAATATTTTTAGAAGTTTGGGAAAAGTTTTAATTTTTAATTTTGTAAGAATTTTTGGAATATTTTTGGAATTTTGAAAAGTTTTAAATTTTTGATTTTATTATAATTTTTGGAATTTTGAAAAAAGTTTCAATTTTTGATTTTGTAATAATTTTTGGAATATTTTTAGAATGTTAAAAAAAGTTTGATTTTATTATAATTTTTACAATATTTTTAGAATTTTGAAAGAAATATGAATTTGTGATTTTGTAATATTTTCTCGAATCGAAGGTTTTTGAATAGTTTGCTGAAAATGTAAATGAAAATGAAATTGGACATAGACATTTTTTTTGAATTTGTTATTGTTTTTGAATATTTTTGAAATTTTGAAAAAGTTTGAATTTTTGATTTTGTAAGATTTTTTGGAATATTTTTAGAATTTTGAAAAATTTTAAATTTTTGGTTTTATTATAATTTTTATAATTTTAGAAAATGTTTCAATTTTTGATATTGTTATAATTTTTGCAATATTTTTAGAGTTTTGGAAAAAGTTTGAATTTTTGGAATATTACTAGAATTTAGAAAAAGTTTACATATTTGATTCTATTCCAATTTTTGGAATATTTTTAGAATTATGAAAAAAAAAATTTTTAATTTTATATATATTTTTAGAATTTTGAAAAAAAGTTTCAATTTTTGAATTTTTAAGAATTTTTGGAATATTATTAGAATTTAGAAAAAGTTTAAATATTTGATTTTATACTAATTTTTGGAATATTTTTGGAATTTTGAAAAAAAGGTTGATTTTATTTAATTTTTACAATATTTTTGGAATTTTAAAAGAAATATGAATTTGTGATGTTGTAATATTTTCTCGCAACGCTAAATGGAAAGGATTTTGAGTAGTTTGCTGAGTGTATCATCTTTTCACTAAATTATGTTAATATATGATCTGTTATAATTTCCCGGCATCGTATTGATGTTTCGTGTTAGTTTTGTAATAAATTTCTAAACAGAGATTAAAAAAAATACTTGTACTTTAACAATGAGTTATGCTTGATATACATCGCTGCCCAAAACTAACAACCATGCCCTCATAAAAGTTTTTTGCCGAAAACTATATCAAAATCTTTAACCCAGACCGAAGTCATGATATCTCAGAGCTGTGAGATTTCAGCCCATCCATTCTTTTTATTTATAATACTTTGAAGTTTAACAAAATTAAACTGGTTTTTGTTTTAAAAACAAATGAACTCATAGTAAAGTAACTGCAATTACAGATAGATGACAGTCATATTAATATTTAAATCGTCCTAAAAGAGTTCTAATGCAGAGCGAAGACACATTTTTCATAAAAGAAAAATAATACATATAAAATGATTTAGAAAACCTGGGAAGCGTAGAATTTTGAGTATAAATATATATTCGTCACGGAACTGGCATATATGTTCATTTAATTTATGTGAAAAATCAAACACGAAAATTCTTCACATCACATAAATTCATTACATTTATTTAAAAAAATTATCCATTCACGTTCAATTGTTAACTTTATACATGTTTTTTACTACACATGATGAAAAATATAATTTATATTTTAAATTTAATGTGTTTGATTTTTTACATATATTAAATTTATATAATAAAATTATTGTTCTTTCACAATGATCTTAAAATAATAATAAAACACATCTAATTAATTTGTAGAAATTATAAATTTAATTAATTTTATATTGGCACAATATGCTATAATTATTTAAACCTGGTTTATTTTAAAGTTTTTTATTTATATAATTAACTATACATAATTAATAAATTAATATATTTATTTTATTTTTATAAAAAATTCTATTCATTTTTAATAATAATTGTTTTATTTTACAAATTTATTTTACATTTTATCAATACATATAATATATATTTTTTAACGGGGAATTCGTTTGGCTTATTTATTATGTACGTATGATTTTGAAATCAATAAATGAATAAAATCATTTCGTGAAGACGAAGAGGGCGTAAAAAATCACAAAAAAAAAATCGATTTTATTTTTTATAGTATTTTGGGGCCTTAAATTCGATTTTGTAACAGTTTTATGAAATTAGTTTATGTTATTTACTATATCATATACATATTATTTTTGACATTTAAAATCATTGAGATATGTTAGTTATTGTTTCGTTTTGTTATGTAATATAGCTAATGTAGATTGCTAGGTAAATATAACGGTAAGATCATAAGACAAGACAATGTAGCAGATATTTATTCTAACATGAGTTTAGTCAATTACATTATGTAAGATAGAGCTATAAGTGTTAAAACAAAAATAAATTGTATTACGAGTGTTAACCTATACTTTTTTTTACGATTGATCTAGAAATAAAATAAACGGAAGATATTTGATTTTGATCTCCAAGTTGTTGTAATTTAAATTACATTAATAATTTTTATTAATAAATTATTGTTACCATAATCCACACAACCATCTTATTTTTTGCATATATTTTACTACGCGTTTCGAATTTACACCCATCTTCGGATTACAAAAATAAACATGATATATATGAATATATTTTTGTAATCCGAAGGTGAGTGTTTACACTCGAAACTCATAATAAAATATCTACAAAAATAAGATTGTTTTTTGAATTATTTTAACAATAATTTATTAAAATAAATTATCAATTTTATTTAAAAGATAAAGTTCTGAACTATTATACGTACAGCACCCGATTGCAAGGCTTGACGGTTATCATTTGACTATATATTCAATTTTGGATGGATGTTATGCAAGCAATGGGTTTTAAAGAAGCGGTTTCAGAGGTCTAATGGACATGCAAATGCCGGACCTTTATACCAATTTTTAGGACTTCTTATTTTGAACATGTATTCAGCAATTGGCAATGATTTTATCGAAATATATTAATACAGAGCAGACAAGGTTGGTCACGAGTTAGAACTTAACTGCCATTCAACCAAAAATAGATAGCGGCTCGGTCACGAGTTTAATTTTTGATATTTTTCAGTCATATGTTCTTATTGCTCAGTGTTGATGGTTCAAGATAACAAAACTTGATTGTTAAGCTAACAAAATCTAAAGCAAAATGGTTACATTTTCGTGATCTTAATCCAGTGTAAAATTCTGTGTCGCACTTACGTTTATGAGGGGTTTTGACATCTTACTTTCATAAAAATCCTGTTTTCTGGAGCATAAAAATAATACAGATATCGAACGCTTACAGCCAATTCTTCTATATGGTGGCTACAAAAAATGGTGTCACTAATCTTCTCCGGTTATAAAAACCATGTTGAAGCTATACTGTATTTATCTTATATTCTAGGGCTAGTTTACCTAACAATCACTTGTACAAAAACTAATTAATTCACGTTTAGAATTCGTTATATGTTTCTAGTTTGATTTACTTTTACGGTTGTCGTTGAGGCTATTTTTGTTACGTTTATGTATTATATTGTTATTTATTTATATATATGTATGTTTAGTTTTCCCTTGTAACATCAAAAATCTATTGAAACAATAATTCATAAATAATTTTCTTTAATAATAAAATAACACAATTTTTATAACCACAATTTTTGTTTTAATTCGTTATAACGAAAATTTTAATTTTTTATAAAAAAAATATAGAATTTTTAAACAATACACTTTCTTAATATATATTTGTTTGAATTTGGTTTACTAAAATGTGATAGATAAATAAAAGAGATTAAAAAAACAAGCTTGTACCAATTTTATTTTTATTTTTTATAACTGTTTTATTTATTTCATTAAATCAAAATTACTATCGAATACTCAAAATAGCAACAAAAATAGTTTTTTAAATTTTAGTTAAACCGTTTTTTTGTTTCATCTTCAATGGCACTAGGGGAGGAGTGTTATGGTCAATGACAATTTGTCTTTGTGCAATTTAATTTCTTAAAAATAGAGTGCTGTTATCAGTTATTTATAAAATTCGCGAACAGAAATCTCTTCACTTTTTTACTTTGGATTTTTGACTTTATTTTGGCTAAATGCGGGTTAATATATTCAGTTAATACTTTAATATTTTACTTTCAATAAGAATTTTGATATACATATGCTGGATTTTTGTAATTATGAAAATTGGACTAATGTTGCTCTGTTGCAGCATTTTTTTGGTTGCTGTTGCACAAAGTTTTGATTTGTTTTGATTGGGGGAGAAGTTTATAATTTGTAATAACTGTTCTGTTAAATTGCAACAATCAGTTTGGAAGATTTTTTATTATTCTTGGCACACATCAAATGATATCAGTGTCTTAAACCGAACTGGAAAATCTACTTTATTACAATTGTATCTTTTATTATTACCAAAACGATATTAGTCACATAATTATTTTTTAAATTAACCATATTAAACAATTTAAAAGTACCGGCGCATAAGCCAAACAGCCAATGAGCAACTGCTCTAATTGATGAAACTGATTTTGGTAGCTTCCACGCTTTTTCCCGGATCGGGAGATTATTTTGATCTACAGATGTGGCAACTCTGCGTACAACCTATTGACATACGAGTTAACGTGGGATATCACATACCACAGGTAGTTAAGGCATTCAATACCAAGTCGAAATTCTAACATCAGTTTTACTGTAATAAAGTTAAATAAAACGCTGTTGGCAATTTTTTTTCAATTGGAACGTTAGTACAAAGACGCCGATATAATAAAAAATTTCGCCGATATAATAAAACCTTTTCCTAATTTTTTGAAACTTTGGTAATGGTTTGTATAATCAACAAAAAATTAATAAGTGTTTTTTTTATATTTTTCACTAGTTTTCACACAGGGTGGCTCGAAATTTCTTAGGAAATTTAGTGACAACCAAAGGTTAAAGTTAAATTGTGTTCGAACGGGTTATTCGATTTGAGTAACATTTTATTTGTTTAAAATTTACTTAGTGAGGCTTCAAAAAAATATTAAACTAACAAAAAAAATTATGTGTTTAGATAATTTTTTTAAGTTTTAATTCTTCAAACATTGCGATCCCAAAAAGTAGCTTTTGGTTTTCTTTAAAATTTAAAAAGATCGTCTAAAAATATAAATTGTTTATCAGTGTAATGTTTTTATAAAGACTCACAATTTAACTTCAACCTTTGGCTGTCACTAAATTTCTTAACAAATTTCGAACCACTCTGTGTCACAACTAGTGAAAAAAGAAAATTAAAACAAAACAAGCATTATTTTTTTTTATTGTTTATTTATTGTTTTAAATTCAACTGTTCGTGTAGCAGCATTAATATATTGAAAGCTATGATATTAATTTCAGAATCTGTAAAGTAACCTTAAAAAATAAGTTTGTCGAAGTTGTTTTGTAGGGAGCAACAATAATAATACGTTCGAAACACTGCTAAAATATTGAAGTTGCACCAAAGAGAGTAGTTAAACTCTTAGGCCATATAAGACTAACTAATTCGATTCCCTTTTTTGGTGGATTGGCTTAAAATTTAGTTATGCCAAATAAATTAAAAATTAAGAAACTGGTAACATTTAATGACCACCAAATTCCATTTCAAAATCTGAAAAAGAAAATTCAAACACAATAAACACAGTAAATCCAATTCATTAATTAGTCTATATGAGATTACTTGAAATTTTGTGTTGATTGTCAATACATATTTTTTTTTATTTAATAAAAATGTATGTTTCCTGGTCTTTTTACAGTCATGCAGAATTTCAAAGTAGTTTCAATTTGATCATTGAACATTCAATGTTAATATATTTAATGTTTATTTAATGTTTAAAAATTAATATTTAATGTTTAAAATGATAATGAACTCGAAATGATTTTGAATTTCTGCTAATTATAGTAATTATATAGTTATTACTGGTGAGGGAGTGAATGTGGTGTTTCCAGTTTATAAATATAATCGTTTAAATATAGTTGAATATCTTTAATAATATAGAACCAATCTATTTTTTGTAATGACGTCGGGGTCACCAATTATTTTGTTTGTATGTTCTCGCTTTAAAAAATTTTGCGTTGCCTTTTTACTGTATCTTTTGAATGATTCTACAAATATATTTTAAAAGGTCAGTTATATAATGCTTTTAGCTCATTTAAAACTTTTGAAACTTAAATATTGAATTGTTTAATAATTGCCATTAATTCATTAGAATCGTAAAAGAAAAAACTGTTTCGTATGTATTTCGAATAAATTTGTTCATTCAATGCCGGCAATACAAATGTTTTGACTGAAACAGTAAGATTTTTTTCTCTCAAAATTGTATATCGATTCCAATACTTGTTAAACATACTTGCAGTGCAGGGACCCTATTCTCGAACACATATTTGTCTTGCGACAATATTGTCAATTTCACCAAAATGCTTCCCATCTTTGTAAAAATGGTATTCCCAACTTTGTAAAAATGGTATTCCCCAACTCAAATTTGTACGTATCAGGTTTGAGTCTTACATAACAAAATTATAACCGATGATATCACATTTTTGGTATAAAATGTCGGTTTAAGCAAACTTTTGACAGTTAGTTTTATTAAAATAAAATATAAATACATATATTTAATAAATAAATATAATTTAACGATATATATCAAAATATAATTTATGAATATTATTAAAAACTTATTTTTGTGCATTATAAATTATTATTTTCAATAATCGATGAAATTTGTATTTAAAAAGTCAACACACAAAACACAAAAGAAAATTGTGATTTTAATGAATATGAATTTCACATAATTGACAATATTGTAAACACATTTATGTGTTCGAGAACAAGACCCTAGTTATGTGGTTCCATTTAAGAATCAAGTTAGTTGATCGTAGTTGACACTAAATTTTAAGTTTCAGTTAATTAGTGTCACATCAATTTTCAACACAAAATCCATTTTAGTTAACCAAATACAAACAAATCATAACAAATAAAAATATATTTTAAACATTAATACTAAAATTGTGCTGGAATTAAAACTATTCCGACGAGTTTAATTTAAATCGATTGAAATTTATCGAGAATAGGAGCACATACACTGTTGCCGGGTATGCTAAACTTTAGAACAATTTAAATTTCAAGCACAATCATAACAAATTATAAATTTCTATCTAAGATATTGTTCTTTTGTAATATGTATATACAAAAATTCACTTTTAACAATTTTTTATTTATAGTTTTTTTTTATAAGATAGACGTTCTTGGAGCATTTTATTGATTTTTATTATACTTTCTTAAAAATATAAAAAATAGTTTATTTTGTTTATATTTCAATAATTATTCATATATTTTTTTTTATTAATTTTGTTGCTAAACATTTATTTGAAATGCTTCACGTTGTATTTTATGATTCGATCGTATTCTAGGAGAATTATTTGATTTCTTTTCTTGTATTCCACTTGCATCAGAAAAACGTGCAGGTGGATTTATATGATCATTATAATTAGGATAATTTGATATACTGAAATGAAAATAAAATATATTGACAAATACGTTTAATATTGATTTATAGTTAACAGTAAAATTAAAAATTGTGTAATTACTGGATGTCTAAGTTCTCTTGGATTTCTCAAAGAAGTTTTCATTTCAAATATTATATGTGTGTATAGATATACCAATTAGTATTTATTGTACATTTTTGGTAAATATTGTCTCGGTGGTGGTGCAACACTGCAAAATATTAAAAAGTTTATGAATTGAACATAGATTAGAATCATGATATTGTTTATGGCATCATTAAATTTAAAATAAGTGCGTTATGTACATTAAATTGTGGAAAATATGTGCATATGTTGTTTAGATTAGGTAGAAAATATAAAAAAAAATATTTTAGAAGATCATAAACTATTCTATCAATTCCGTTGTCCTCGCAACAACAAATAAAAATAATAATAATAATATTGAAATTTATCTTTTTGTGAATAAAATATCTTAAATAAATCATAAAAAGTGTAGACTCCCAGTCAATCTAGGAGACTCCTACATTATTGGTGACCCTGAAAATCTAAGCACGGTTACAACTTTAAAGTAGAGTAAGGCGCATGTTCAAAAAATTAATTTAAATGCTTTTTATATAGACGTGTGGTACTAACCCGTGTCGCACAATAGGTACTTGAAACTTTTTTTTAAAGTTATTTAATTTGAAATTGATGCTGTGCTTTTCATTACAACAAAGCAATAAATTATTGAAGTTTTGATGTATATAAAAAAAATAACTATATACTAGAGTCATTTGGTGAAGAATAACATTTATATACCAGCACATCAGCAGAATTAGTTTGTGATCTGTATATTGTTACGAAGCTGTTTTCCCTGTAAAAATTCATTTTTCTAAATAACTGATTAGTGATTATGCATGAATCAACGCCCGCAATTAATTGTTTTTTGTTCATATTTTTTTAAACCTTTCTGTTTGATATGCTTTCTCATTTTGTATGATGTTGGTTCAAACATTTTTTTGGATATTTACTTGGGCATTTGGTTATTTTTTTGGACAGCCGATCGGAATTAGATTATCGGTACAGATCTGTAATTTTTTATTTTTGTTGTCACAATAATAGATATAAAACTTCGACATTTTGTTGTATTGTTAGTAGTTTTTTTTCAAAAATTTTAATTAAATCGACCCTAAATTGTGTATCAGACTCAATTGGAATAAAATCAAGAGTACAGTTCGTGAATATATTGGAAATTGAAAGGTGTGCATTTTGTTTTTTTTTCTGTTAAAAAAAAGAATTCATGACCAATGGTGTGACAGTTCAGTGTGACAGTTCCGTAACTCAAATATCTAGAAAATTTTTTTGGGTTAAGTTAATAGAAAAAAAGTATTTTTTTTGTTTAATTATAATAACGAAAAAATATAATTGTACCAAATTCAACATTTGCCGACATTAATTTTGATACATTAGTGAATATATTATCAACAAATTCTACAATTTTATTACATCATTGAATATATTATATTTCTAACGAATTTAACAACTGCATGTGTATGGGTCAGTCAGTATTTTGCTATATCATTGAATGTATTGCCAATAAATTCAACAACATATCGGGACATTTTTTTTAAGAAAGAAGCTTAATCAATATTATACTCTATTAACTGTTTTAATATATCAATCGTATGTTTGAGCTGAATTCTGTTTTCGAAGGGAATCTTTTATTCAAACTTTTAAATGTAATAATTGTAGTAGTAATGGTGTTGGTAGCTAAATGTAATAATTGTGGTAGTAGTGGATGCTTTCAGCTTCTTTGATCTTTGGGGTCGTCAAAGTCCCCGCCTCTTTGTTTTGCTTATATGCTTACTTCCGTTTACACAATCTCTTTTGTCTGCATATTGCATTATTTGTAATTAACTGGAGGATATTGCTGTTCGAACACACATGACTGAAGGTCATGGGATTACAACTCTGTCAGGCACGCAGTCCTCCGTGTGCTTCTTGTTATTGAGTCACTAGGTTCATTACAAATTCCTAGTTGTATTGCACGCGTTGATTCATGCATAATTAGTTGTTTAGACAAATGAATTTTTACGGTGAAAACAGCTTCGTAACAATATAGATTTTATTATTATTTTATTTTATTTTATAGATAACAACGAAAATATTTGGAATCAAATAAGCAGAATAACATTTTTATAGAAATTTCAACGAAAAATACATCAGCAAGTAGTTACAATCTGTGTTTAAAATAATGCTTGTTTCGAATCAAAATGGGACATGAAGGTGATAAAAAAGGGAATCGCGAAAATTTTTCGATTAACGTTATTCTTCCCGAATTTCGGAGCCTGCAATTACTCTTCCCGAATTTAAGAATGCTATCATTGACCGTAATAAAACAAGCGACATAGCTATGTTTGAGCCATTGCTTAGCACGAATTCAATGCGAGACCGAAAACCTTCTGCCCACTTCCGAAAAATTTGTGAGTTAGCTGTTTAATGTCAAGTAGCGGTTTTTAAATTGATAAAAACATTTTGGTTGCGACCACTACCAAAACACGTTAATGCGATAATTTCTATTGTAGAAGACCAGGACGGTGACAAACTTGCATTTGCTGCTGATAAAGCATTCGAAAAACTTTCTCGAACTTCCAACGAAAATGTCGATGAAATAGAGAAAGAAACATTATCAATGCCTAATATGGCAGTCAATGATTGAAAGTATAACCAAAACTGTACAAGAAAATTTAAGACGCGAGTTTGAACATTTTTAGTCACGACAAGCTTCCAACAAGTCGTTAACCCTGCCCATTTAATAAACAATCATCATCATTATCATCATCAACAACGTAAATATCTGATCCAAAAAACTGCTAGTTCCTGTGATTGTGACCACCGACGCTACTAATCTTATAAAGCGTCGACTTTTTATATATGAACCGAATTCCAAACTCAATTTTCTTATTACCGTCGGCGCTGATATTTCAGTTGTTCCCATTTCGATCTTTAATAAATCTCCAAAAATCCCAAGTTTATTTTATCTGCAGCTGATGGTACTACGATTAGTGCCTACGGTAGTCAATTGCTTAAATTAGACCCTGGCCTAAGACGAAATTTTGTGTACAAATACAAGCACAAATTCATCGTTATCAGTTAACACTATTTCAATTAGATTGGATACACCTACTTTGATCCATTTTCAAATCAGCAACCGTTATGGTGAAATTCTTAAAAAATTTATCACTAAAAATTTCCCAATCGACAACTACCATTTTCCCGACCTCGACGAATTCGAGCAAACGGTTCACCTAGGAATTGGTTGACCTTCATCTTTCCATGTTTCATCACCATTGCACTTAGTTTCGAAAAAAAGATACTTAATTGACGACCATGCGTTGACTACTGTCGATTAAATGCGGTGACTATGCCGGACAGATATCAAATCCCACATATATTTAATTTTTCTTTATTACTTTACGGATGCAAATGTTTTTCTAAAATAGATTCGATTCGGGTTTACCATCAAATCCCCATGACTTCAGACGATATTTCTAAAACCGTTATTACTACACCCTTTTTGCTCTTTGATTCACAAAAACTTCTAATGGTTAAAAAATGCGGCCCAAATATTCCAACGTTTTATGAATGAGGTTGTCAATGGACACGAATTTGTTTTTCTCTATATAGACGACATATTGGTGCGAGTTCCGACGAAAATAAACATAATCAACATTTAGAAATCCTTTTCGAAAGGCCTTGTAAGTATATGATTTAACTGTCAAAGCATCAAAATGGGTAGTGGAGTGGGTATTATGCCTTCAGATAACAAAGTACAAGCAATTCGAGATTTCACTCAACCCACAAGTATTCGCCAGGTTCAACGGTTTCTGGGATGGTAAATTACTACCATCGCCATAACACATTTAGCGAACACCCTTGCGTCTTTACATAATCATTTGGCGATATTTAATCAAGAAAACACGAAAAATAAAAGTAATTTTTCTTGGCAAACGGAATGTAATGTTGCTTTCAATAAAACAAAAAAAGTCAGACAATGAATGTAAAAAACACAATGTGAAAATAATTGACATAAAGTTGTATTTTGAAGTGTATATTTCCAGACCATAGACCAATAAAAAATAAATGGTTCTACCTAAATATCAATAGTAAATGTCAACCTCATCTAAATTGATCGAAATGATATAAAAAATATTACTTTAGGTTAAATGTTATCCATAGCTGTTTATAGCTAAGGAACCACTCAATTACATCAAACGTTTTATATTGGAAACAAATTTCTGAATCAACGACGAAACTTAGGGGGTGGGGGGTGTTAATATTAAAATAGGACTTTTTTGACACTAATCCAAAAACTGTGCAAAATTGTTATGTTTCTGAATGTTGGTGCTTTTTCAAATGACACCCCACTGCCACTCATGCGGTCAAAAAACCTTTTTGAACCCTTCCCCCTCCCATCCGCTAAACACACAGAAATTAAATCATTTGAGGCTTCGCTATATTTTTCGTTAAGAGTTTATCAAATTTCTTTACTCCTTGACTTTTTTCAAATTATTCTGTAAATCAACGAAGAAAAGTAGGGGAGGGGACCATTTTTTGTTCCATTGTTTTGACCATAATTCAAAAACTGTTAGATATTTGCCATACTAAACATGATACCTATATTATTTAGACTCTTTGAATAAAAACTAATTTTCTTTTGTTTATTTAAGAGAAAAAGTGTCAAGTGTTTTCCTATGAGATTTTTAATTGACCTCTCCGAAAAATTTAAACAAACTCAAAACTAAAAACTTATTCTCCCAAAAATATACGTTTGACATAATATATCGCATTAATTACAGGACAGGACGAAGGGAGAAAGACTTGCTGAGTATTTTCTATCTGAGAGCTATTATAAAGAAAAATATGGTAGCATGGGCGCGAACCTAAACCTAGAGGTAAAGAGTATCATGATCTACAGATCGAGCCAGCTATTCTAAACGAGAAAAAATAATAAGGAAATAAACCTAACAATTGAAAACAGAGAACTCGATGACCCCCTTGTATGCAGACCTGATCGTAAAAGACGTTTATTAGAGCGGTAATATTTCGAGATTGTGCTGGTGATGGGATCGTTAGTGCAAGGTTCATAATTTCAAGAAATTTGATTTAGAATATTTTTTCAGTTTGTAATGAAAATCACCATTTTGTGCATTTTAATGTACGATTGTTTGAACCCGAATGATATCATCTTAAGAAAAATTCAAAAGCAACTTAGAATTTAAAATTTTAATTGCGTTTGTTATCTTACCTAAACGTTGTCTCCTCGTTATGACTTGAGTAGCCACTTGAACTTCGAACATGTCGTTTTGATAAATTCTGTGATTTTGCACTTTTTCTAGTTTGATATGATGGTTTTGGCTTACGTGATATACTGGATGGTGAGTTTTCTGACGATGATGAAGTTTCGTCATTTGTTTCTAAAAAATTAAATTCGAAAAAATTAAATTTTAAAAAAATTTATTAGAAAATAAATTGGTTTACCTCTTTGTGGACGATATTTTGCTGATGTTTGATTAACAGCAGCTCTAGATGTTATTTCGTTGTCTGATTCAGAACCGAGTGTATCGTATTCTGTAATTGGTATGTGAAGAGTTAAGATTTTCCTAACTTCAGAATCTGTCGAACCCGGATTATCCGATTCTATAAAAAATGTTTTTTATAAAAATGAAAAACAAAAAAAAAAAAAAAGAAATAACATGATGATATGAATTTCCACAGATATGCGAAAAGTTTTTCGCGTATTTTTAAAATAAACGAATGAATAGCAATGTTATGGATGCTAATGAATTTTTCTAATAAATATTAAAATTAAATTAATGAATTGCGGATAATACACATACTAGTACGAAACATTCAATTATTTTAATAGTAAATAAATTAAATTGGAGAACTAACCAATACCTTGACTCTCTGAGTTAGGGTCTCTTAATCGGCCACCTTTTCGTCTTACTTTTGTATATTCCGGTTCATTACTTCCTTGCTAGAATTTAAGTTCTTGTTTTAGAAATTATTGCGCAATTGCAAGTAGAGTTACGTAATAACAAATAAGTACATTTTCAAACACGAAGTCTGAAAATGTACTAAGTAGTAAAAAGAAATATAAAATTATATGATAAGAAAAAATATTGCAATAAAATAGTTTTCATAAAATTATTTGTATTGCAAATACAATAATCAGTCTTTACATCGTGATAAACAAAAGATCCTCTAACCGAATGATATGGCCCACTGTATACATTTCCACTGTATGAACTTTCACTGTATGTTTGTTTATTCAACTGAAATGTTGCATATGGACAAATGTCCTCAATGTATTCTGTAAAGTAAAAAATAAATTTTATTTGTTAGAAATACTTTAAACAAAACTCATACCATTTCCTTCTGCTTTCAAACTGCCTGAACCCATTGAATTACTATTTCGATTATTGCCAGGGTTATAACGAACAGCTAGATACTGTTGATCACGGTTTTGTTTATTTTGTAAATTAGCTAATGATGGCGATTCCGATATTGATGAAGATGGAACCCGATTTTGATTATCTAGTTCTTGAAATTATTAAAAAGAAAAATTAATTAATAAAATTTATTTTTATAAAATTTTTAAAATTAAGGAGAATAATCTGCACTAGTTGATAAATTTAAACAATGTTTAGACAAAAATTTGTTGCTAACATGGCGATTTGTGACAAGCTGCGAGCTATGGGCAACAAAAACCAGAACTAAATGGTATATTGTTTAATATTGGCTGCTCTATGCGAATGGAAAATGCTGTGGTGAAATTCATTGTGGGCACTCATATAATTTTTACCTTCGTTTAAGTAGTCAATGCATGAATAATTTCTTTAATGCACACGAAATTAAATAAATCACTCAGGCGACTCCTACATAGAAAATGATTTCTAACGTGTGCTGCTATTCAATGATCAAAAATCGAAAATGTTCAAGCACCTCGTTGCTAAGAACAATAGGTGCTAAAGAGATTTTTGAAAACCTGAATAAATCAAGACTTTTTTTTGAGAATATCGATGCGCATTGATATATCCTTAAACACGATATTCTAAGTGCTTCCAAGGCAATATAAAAACAACCAGATAGAACCTTTCAAAAACATGAATTATATTTCTTTTCCAGAACAACGAAATTTTTTAATTAAAAACAGCTACAAAGTCAGAACTCCACAGAAAGGAAATACTAGGAAGTAAGCGGAATAAGCTGTGTTAAAAATATGTAGATAAGTTAAAAAAATTATGAAAAAAAATCATGGCGCAGCCATCTTAAACAAATTCCTAATATTAAAGATAATACTAAGGATCATGACTGTTTCAAGCTATTTTATCTCCTTACTACTTAACACGAAATTAAAGAAAACGACTCGTAAAAATCATTTAGAAAAGATGTTAAACTTAACCTCTTAAACATAATTAAAGTTTCTTATAATACAATAACAGAAAACAACCAATACTTACTTCTTTTTCTAATTAAAAACACGGCTGCAATTAATCCTAACAATATAATTATAGAAAACAATATTGGAACTAAAACTTTAAAATTAGCATAAAATTGATTATGTTCTCCTAAATGCGGTGATACTGGATTTAACAAATCCGACGTATATAAAACACCTTGTGACGTAAGTGTTGTGAAATTATAGATCGACATTGTATGCCCAGCATTATTATGCGCAGTTACACGCAACTGATATTTAGTTGATGGTTGTAACTCTGTTACAGTAAATATTCGTTCGGTTGGTGCTACATGATTTGCAATCATATTCCATTGTGATCGACCATAGATACGACATTCAACTACAAAATATAAAATACCACAACCACCATCACCCCATGAATCTAACCAGCATGTCACACTTGTTGAATTATTCGTTATCATTTGTGAGTGTTTTGGTTGAACGGGAGCATTTCCTTTTGTGAATGTATTTACAATATCGCAGGGTAGTCCAGTTCCAATTTTATTGTTTGCTGTGATATATAATTGATAACGTGTGCCACACCACAAATTACTTAAAAGATGTGTATTTGTTTTCGAATTTATTTGAAGCTCTTCCCAATCACCATTTTCCCGTTTATAATTAATTACATAACCTAATATTGGTGTTCCACCATTTTTATTGTCATTCCATTCCAACATCAAACTATCGGTATATGATGTAACAACAGTAAGTTGTGGAGGATCTGGCGGTACTTTTATTATTATTTGATAAACGATTTCATCCTTACCCCATGTATTTTCAACGTTACATGTATAGTTTCCAGCATCGTTTGATTGGCAATCTCTAATATTTAATGTTCCATTTTTCGCAATTCCTTTCCGCGATGTTGTTTCCATTGGTTGATTGTCTTGTCGCCATATAGTGACAGGTGCCGGAACTCCAACTTTTTTACATGGTAATAGAAGATCTTGTTTCCATGGGGTAACAATTGTACGACTAAATGAAACAATTCGAGCAGGAACTTTATTATTCGGTGCAACCGTTATTACTTTTGTTTTTTCACCTTCACCACTCTTTGTCGAAGCTGTCAACCAAAACTGATAAGTCGCACTTTCTTGCAATCTTTGTGTTTCATATTGTTCTATATGGGCAGCTAACACTCGTTTATGAGCACCCTCATCTCGACCACCTTCTAATACTGACATATAAAATGTATACCCAGTTATTTCACCATTACGGTTGACTGGTGGTAACCAGGATATTATAATTTTTGAGCTTGATGCTGGAATCGCTTTAATATCTTGTGGTGATGATGGTACATCTTCATTGGTTCTACAATAAAACTGTTTTGTTTTAACTCCATCACCAATTTTTGTATATGCCAGAACCCAAATACTATAGTTTGTGTATTTTTTTAAATTTTCCACCGTCAAATACTGATTATTGGATTTGACAGTTTGTGCATCTTTTTCTAAAAATAGAAATGAATGGTTTCTTGTTATTTGTTATTATTAATTTAAACTGGTGTGGTTCTATCAGCTTGAAATATAAACGAGTTAACAATGCCTAAAAGTAGTTTAACACTCCGAAATTTTAAATACAAATAAAGGTATAGCGAAGTAGGAACTTGCAAGATGGGGAAATATTTAATAGTTGTCAAAACAAGGTAGGATGAATATGTATTTGAACAATTAAATATGTTTATTTTCGTGAAATACCCCGATAAAACAACATAGAAATTTAAAGAATAAGAGAGGCAAGGGAATAGGTAGCTATTCCCTAATGATAATATAAAGTAAATTAATTTATTATATGCGATTTTATAACGTGCGTTTGTTCGCGGGAACGATATGAAGTTTGTTTGCATTTGTTCACCACAACACTCCTCCCCTAGTGCCATCGACGATGAAACGATAAAAAAGAAAGAAAGGAGGAAGAAGGGATAGTGCTTTTCGTATGCTAGAGTATTAAGAATGCGAGCCGATATTCTAGTAATTCGTTCTATCGAGTAGTTGCAGCGGACAGGTTAAAAGTTAATGTTTGTGGTGTAGGATTAAATTTTACCCTTTTAATCGTTTTAGTGACTTCTTTGTTGTGCTGCCTTACCTCTGTGGAAGTGGAACGTAAAAACTTGGTGGCATCCGAAGAAAAAGCTTGAACGTTGTGTCCAGAAGACAGTGTTTCATATGCGTGACCAAGAGTTGTACTAGAAGATGATGAAGATTGAGTCGACATATCTTCAGATTCTGATCTAAAACAAGGTTTTAATCTGTCGATGGAGACTTGCATGTGTTGACATTTGCTGATTGGGTAGGAGTTTTTGTATGAATGAAATTCGTGTTCTGGACAATCCAAAATTTTTCGAATTTCTTTCTACTATATGAAAGATCCAACCTTACCCTAACAATTCTAAAATTTAAATATTGCGTTTTTTGTTCTACAGATATTAAATTTTGAAGATGTTCATTAGGTTAAACAATTGTAGTTTTAATGAAATTCGTGATCTGGGCGACCGACGCTGACGCTGAACCCGACCATTTTGGATCGACTAAATACTTGACAAAAAAATAGTATAGTTGAACCAAATAATACGTGGTTTTTAGAAAAAATTTAGAAAAAATTTAGTTGAGAACAGGGTGGTGCGAAAGATTTTTAGAAATCCAAATTCAGGATCAGTTTGAAATCAAATTGCAAGAGAACAGCTCGCCCGATATCAACCAACAAAAAATTAATTTTTGGTTTAGATTGTGAAAAATATTAAGAAATAAAACTTTTAAAGATGGCGTTGATGCCATTAATAAGCATTTTTTGAATTTTAATTCTTTTTTAATTTTTAAAATTTGTTGTAAGAATAAAAATGTTATTTACTTTAATTATTTACCAGAGTCGGTAGTGATCTTTTGGGTTAATCAAATAAGAAAAATTAGTTTTGTGAAATTAGGAATGTAGTGCATTAACTGCTACAAGTGGTGACCCCGACGTGATGAGTCATGTGGAATTACATAAATAAGAACACCAAACATTGTAATTCCACAAAAAGGCCTCTGTATGTAATTAAAGAAACAATATCGAACAATAATTTTCTCTCATAACTAACAAAAAAGAATAATTGCATAATTTTATTTTATATTCATTATGAGGGAAAATTATAGTTTGATATTGTTTTTTTATTTACGCACACACAGAAACCGTTTTGTGGAATTACAATGTTTAGTGTTTTTATGTATGTAAACCCACATGACCCCAACAAAAAAGCAAAACTAAGAAAAAATATTAAAACCTTGCAATTGGCAATCTGAAAGAAATTAGTTGCAGGCATATTAAATCTGACGGATTTCTTTGTGTGTACGTTTTGATTGAAAAACACCAATAAAATTCCAAACGCTGGTTTAAGACGATCTATGGAGATTGACGAATTCTTTCCTTGTATGTTCACTATAAAATATTTACGGGACTGACGAAATTTCTTATAATTGGCTCTTCAAACGAAGTAGAAAGGCTCTTCGAACGAAGCCGAGTGTCGCGTATCTTTAGGAACAATATTGTTCATTATAGTGCGAAGTTAGTCAACATAGGTATTGGGGTCGATTGTAGTGGTTTGGTTGGGAATGAAAAGTTCTCGAGGCAGCCGAAGACCTTGCCTATAAACCAATTCACCTGGTGAACATTTAAGGTCTTCTTTTATAGCCGCTCGATGTTCAAGTAACACAATTGGAAGTTCTTGACGCCAATTGATTGTATTTTCCCGTGCCATTAAAGACGATTTTAGTTGTCTGAAACTGTTCTATCATACCATTGGACTGTGGGTGGTATATAGACGTTTGAATTCGATGATAGCTTAACAATTTAGTCAATTTGGAGAATAATTTCGATATAAACTGGTTTTCTTGATTGGTCGTGATTTCCAAGGGCACGCCGACATATTGTTAGACAAAAATTCTAGCAATTGAGGAAATTGTGAATTTATCAACTACTCTGAGCACATATGAATTGTATTGTGATTGAGGCAATCTACTAACGATGTACATATGAATATGATCGAACCTGCCAGAAGGTAACGTAAAACGTCCAAGCTCGGCACTAGTGAGTTTAAGGACTTTCGACCTTTGGCAGGAGACACATGATTGTGACCATTGAGAAACATCAACATTCACTTTTGTTAAAAAATAACGCGATGAGATCAGTTTTCGGAATGCTCTTACTCCAGGATAGGATATGCTATGTAAGGTATCGAATACTGTGCGACGACGGGTGTTCGGAAAGTATGGACGATTCTTTCTCGTAAATGTCTCACAATATACTTTAAAATCGAGATATTCGTAAAGTCCTAATTTAAAATTGAAAGTTGATTTATTCACTGAGAGTCAACTTTGAAGTTCATCATCAGCTTGCAGATTGCGGGAGTGTTTAGATCTGGACGAGGATGCTCAAGTTTGGCTGATTTGTTATTGGTTATCTGTGACAAATTGTCAGCAACTACGTTGTCAATTTCTTTTATATCTCGACTGTCCGTTGAAAATTAAGATATAAAATCGAGATGGCGCGCTTGACAAGGGCTAAGTTCCGTTTTGGATTTGATTACTCTAGTAAGAGATTTTTGATCTGTATAAATTGAATTGACTTTCCATGAAATACCTAAAATGTTTTATCCAAAGGAAAATTGCAAGAAGCACTATATCAACGGCAGAAAACTAGACCGGTTGGAGAAAGTTTCCTCGAAAAGAAAGGTAAAATCTTCTCACAACCTTTATTCCGCTGTTGCAACACTGCTCTTACGGCAATATTTGAGGGGTCCATAGGAATGCTGAAGGCAGTGCCATTTTGTGGGTGGGCTAATAATTACACTAGTTTACAAGAAAAATCTCCCGAAATGAAACCCAACTTTTCTTATAGATTTGGACCTCTAAACACGAATATCATATTCATTTTTTTTTAGTTAGCTCTTGTTTTCGAGATATTCACGAAAAACCAATTTTTTCGGTGATCAAAAATGTTGTTTCGGTTTTTGGATCTCATATTTTACAAAACAAACAAATTAAATATACTAATGAAACATGTGCATATTAAATATGCCAACAAATATTTTGAGCTATATTTTGTAAAAATCCATTAAGGATTCTGGAAGTTACAGTCGAAAAAAGTTGAAAAAATACAAAAAATTCACGTTTTTTTTTAAATTTTTCCATTTTCAACACCATAAATTTTGAACAAATAAAGACACTAATTTTTTTTAATTTCTTGGAGCCTATAGCAGCTTCAATTTTCTTTCTTTTAAGCTAAAAGACATGAATATTGGTGCAGTTAGCACCAAGTTATTCAAGTTTTCCAAAGAAAGTCAAAACTCAAAATATGGAAAAAATAATTTTTTACTTAATTTATTGTGCCATAAATAATAATTTTAAAAGTTCAGTCGTTCTCAAACATCAGTAAAGAATTATTTTAAAATAGTAAAATCATAATTCCCATTTTCGTTTTCGAAGTTGGGAATTGGATCTATATGAGACCTATATAGAAAAATATAAACAAAAGATAATGAATTATGAGGGGAGGCAAAACATCAGAACTATTTAAGATAGTAAAGCTCCTATTTATGTCTATTAATACCTGTAAGGTTTGTTTCTTTTCTTTTTTCTCTTTAAATTTTTTTCTATCACCGCCCACTTTGTGGTACTCCTCACGTTTATGATCATTTTAAGTTTAATTTAAGAAAGCAATTACTTCTCCTTTTTAATAAATTTTTGGTTTTCCCAACTTTTGTTTAATTAGTTTAATGAGGTTTCTTTTTAAATAGATAATTGTCGTATGATTAGTTGCAAATATAATCTCTCTGAGGATAAATTTAATTCCAAACATTCTACAGAAAATATTAATTAAAAAAGAAAAACTTTTACAAATATAAATTTTAAATAGTGTATTGTTTTTAAAAATCAATAAATCAATAGTGATAGCTGCCTTGTAAAACAACATAAATTGTTAGTAAAGTGTAAAGTCAAGTTTATTTAAATGGCGTCATCAAGAAGTTTCAAGTGTGAAAATAGCCCGAATTCATTTTGTTTTATTTGTGGATGTTACATAATACATACTGCTAAAAGAATCACACCTTTTATAAGAACTGCCTATCTTCATTACAAACTGATATTTTCTAATTCTTAAAATAAATCCGGGGTGGGAGGAGCTAGATTATGTCAAAAAACTTCACAAAAAATCTCGATTTTGAGAAAAATCATATACAAATAAAATACAACTTTTGTCAAAAAAAAGACATTACATAATCAACTAACTGATATTTTTCAAATCTTAAGATAAGTCCGAGTTGGGAGGAGCTAGATCATGTCAAAAAACTTCACAAAAAAATTTCAATTTCGAGAAAAATCATAAACAAATAAAATACAACTTTTGTCAAAAAAAGACATTTCATAATCAATTAACTGATATTTTCTAACTCCTAAAATAAATCCAAGGTAGGAGGAGCTAGATTATGTCAAAAACCTTCACAAAAAAATTTCAATTTCGAGAAAAATCATATACAAATAAAACACAACTTTTGTCAAAAAAAGACATTTCATAATCAACTAACTGATATTTTCGAACTCCTAAAATAAGTCCGAGGTGGGAGGAGCTAGATCTATTACGAAAACAACTTATATATAAGTTAATTATGTTGCAGAATTGAAATTATTCTTATAGTTAAATTTTTTTTCCAAATTTTGAGTTTTGACTTTCTTAGGGAAAATTTGAATAACTTGCAAACTGCACCAATATTCGTGTCTTTTAGCTTAAAAGAAAGAAAATTGAAGCTGCTATAGGCTCCAAGAAATTAAAAAAAATTAGTGTCTTTGTTTGTTCAAAATTTATGGTGTTAAAAATGGAAAAATTTTAAAAAAACGTGAATTTTTCGTATTTTTTCAACTTTTTTCGACGGTAACTTCCAGAATCCTTAATGGATTTTTACAAAATATAGCTCAAAATATTTGTTGGTATATTTAATATGAACATGTTTCATTAATATATTTAATTTGTTTGTTTTGTAAAATATGAGACCCAAAAACCGAAACAACATTTTTGATCACCGAAAAAATTGGTTTTTCGTGAATATCTCGAAAACAAGAGCTAACTAAAAAAAAATGAATATGATATTCGTGTTCAGGAGGTCCAAATCTGTAAGAAAAGTTGGGTTTTATTCAGGGAGACAAAAAAAGTTCAAAATTTGTAAACTAGTGTAATGTTACATTAACAGGTGCAAGTATGATGCTAGTGAATGAATCTTGACATGATTCTGACCACGAAAAATGTTTAGTATTTTTAGGCATCTCAAAAAGATTTACCAGGTGTCCATTAATAGGCGGTAGCAGTTCGGCTAAGCGTGGAATAAATCGGGGGTAATAATTCATCATTCCGATAAGCTGCTAAATTGTTTTATGAATGTTGGTGAAGAAAAATCATATATTATTTTTACGCGCTCTTCAAATAGATGGATACCATCGGGAGTGACTTTATGGCTGATGAAATCTTATAAGCTGACACCGAAAAAGCATTTAAAAATTTTATCGTGATAGCGTATTGTACCAATCTCTCAAAAAGAATTTTTAGGTGTGCTTTGTGCTATTCCTCGTTTTAACTGACCACAAGTATATCGAATGTATTCGAAGACGAAATTAAGACATCCGCCCACTTTTTTAATGAAGCGTTGAAAGGTTGAGGCAGCGTTCCGAAGACCAAAAGTCATCCGATTGAATTCACATAAGGAAAAGAGGGTTGTCCTTGCCGTCTTAGGCATCTTCCATCTTCGGCAGCTTTATAAATTAAGTGATAAGCCCTGACTAGTTCGATCTTACAAAAAATGTTGCACCGTTTTAGGTGTATTGAAAAATTCTGTATGTGACGAATCGGATAACGATCCGTAATAGCTACCGCGTTTGTGTTTTGTTGGTTCCAGTCTATGGATTTTCTAGTCGGTAGAAAGGGAGTTGGCCTTCGGTGGTTAAATGAAGGACCACCGTATGTTTGACTGGTATTTTATAATTGGGTGGTTTAGCCTGTAAAGGAAATTCACGAAGGAGAGAATTTCATCCATTTTCCTCGGCATGATACAATTGGCTGCGGATAATGTAAAACCAGTATCTGGTGATAAATTATCATGACTGAAATTGGTGGGTATAACAGAAAGATCCGCCTCTATCGACTAGAAATTGAAGTTTGTTGATTGGATCTTTGATAAAGAGGCTGCGGTTTTAAAGAACTCAATATGATATCTTCACTGAAATCGTCACCAGCTAAAGTTTGAACTGAGGTTCATAGCGCTGAAGTTCTTATATCTCTTAATTCATTTCTTTCTAGAATACTTTCCAGATGCTCTTCTTGAGAAATAGTATGACGTTTAATGACTGCTGGTGGGTTTTTAATTATATCAGAAATACTACTGAAAATGTGCGAAGGTAGTGCTCCAGTGGTGTGCCAAAATTTTGAGTAATCAGTTTTAATTTTAATTTAACCATTTGATTTAAAACATTAAATTGTGCTTTAAATTGGAGAAACCATATATCGGGATTATTTATTTTCATCGCTTTTATTTTGAAATTTAACGCATGAACACTTCTTTTATCATCTGTCATTGAAGTATACAAGTGTCGTATTCAGCTGCGGAACAAGATCAGATAGAGTTGCCGAGCGGGTTTTGTGAACGATCGTAATTGTTGATCGCAATGACACGTGCTGAATTTTGTAATGTAAATGTCATTCAAATAATTGATGAAGAACGGTGAGGAAATTACAGTTTTTGCAATGTCGTGGTCATCAATAGGAATTTTTGATGATAGACCGCAATCATAATCACCGCAAGGTCTTCACTCGTCGTTTTTTTTGGCGAGGCAGAGAGGAGAGGATTGTCCACTAAAAGACCATAGTTGTTTCAAACGTCATCACTAAATATGGGCATGGTAACGTCAGCGAACGATGAAAAAGGTCTAACAGAACGATCATCGGCGACCAAAATTTAAATCTAAAGAACGTGTAAAATAAGTGTTGACTTCTGTGGCGTTCGCTGCAAACTGGGAAATCAGATAATTTTGTAAGTTTTTCTTCCACAATTGCTGGAAGAACTTACACTTCGGCCCCGATATCAACAAAAAATTTTCTAGAGTTATAGTTAAAATGAGAAAGCGGTTGTAAGACTTGCTGTTGTTTCATACCAGCACTTGTGACGAGCCATTTAATTTTTTGGTGCTTGTGGAAGAGAAGAAAAAATGTGGCAGCGTGGCATAAAATGCTTACACTTTGGGTCACAGTGTCGGGTATTTTGCAGAAATTTATGGTGGTAGTGGCATAGAAAAATTGAACCCTGAATCTGAGTGGAAGATGTTTAGGTTGCAATCTCAGCTAGCTTAATTTTAATTGGAAATAGAACATACTTGTTCAGAGGTCTTATGCTAGTCATTGCACTTTATAAATTTTAACTTCGAAATACAATCGCCTCGGTGACGTAGTTGGATAGTGTGTCTGCTAAAACGGATACGAATAATGACATACGCTAATCAGGTTGGTTCAAATTCTAGTCCAAAATATGTTGGACAGAAAAAGAGATTTTGTCTGAGAAAACTTTAAAATATACTTTCGAATTGAAAAAATCAAATGAAATGAACAAAAATGCCTAGCAATTCAAAACTTATTCAAAATTAAAGTCTAGTGAGCTAAAAATTCTATACTATACTAATTTATAAACAAAAACATCAAGGACTTAATTAAAATCATGTCTATTGATACTCGTTCAACCATAAAAGAAAATGAAACATTATAAAATAAATTTAAGAAAATCACATAAGACCAATAAAACTTACCATATAGGTCTTCAATTGATATATAAGAAACTTTATATCCTTTTATTTTCCCATTTTGTCCATCAACAGGTGGTGGTGACCACGTAATATAAATTGATGTTGAACTTAAAACGTCACATTTGGGACTCTCCGGGGAGCTTGATGGTACTAAACGAAGACAATAAAAATTGATTGTTTGATTTTTCTTCAAGCTATTTACATTAGTGTTTTACCATCTTCAAGTGTTGATACTGTCATTTCCTTACTAGGTGGACCACTTCCTTGACTGGTGTATGCCTGAACAACAATATTGTAAGGAGTAAATTTATTTAAATTTTGTAATAGAGTCTCTCCCCCGAAATGTGATCGAACTTCAACGGTTTTAAAGTTAAATCCCTGAGTTGGAGTTGCTTCTTTTAAATCGAATTGCCCAACCATTTGATATCCCACATAGTACCCTAATAAATTTCCATTCCAATCTTCACGATCTGGTGCATCCCAGGTGATTGATATTTCTGTTGAACTTTTTGCTTCTCCGCGCACTTTTAATGGTGGGCCAGATGGAACCTCTTCTAATGTTGTTACTTGTACAATATCCGAAAACTCTGATGCACCTAACTTATTTGCGGCTGTCATTCGAATGTGATAGCTTTTTGCAGGTTTTAAATTTTGTATGCTTATAACAGTTTGAGTTCCAGCTACCGATAAATGATCAGCAGATTGCCAGTTTTCGTTTATTAATTTATACTGAATATGAAATTCTTCGATTGGACTATTACCAGCAAAAGGCTGGTTCCATGATAACTGAAGATTTCGTGATTGTTGTGAATTTATTCGTAAGTTTTTTGGTGGTTCTGGCACTTCTTGAACAACTAAATATATAGACATAACATCGTGGCCAAATGCGTTTACAGCTTGGCATACTAAAGTGCCCGTATCTTGACGGTATGTATGAGATATTCCGAGCTCTGATACCATTCCGTCATCGAGAATTTGTTCACGAATTGTGTATCTAAATAAAATTATATATAAAACTATTATTAATCGAAACTCGAGTATAACCTATCAGAACCTTGTATCTGTTGATTCGTCTATAACTTGTTGACTACTTTGAATTTTCCATTTAATGTCGATAGGAGTATCTCCTTGAACATTACATTGAATATGAATCTGTTTTGTTCGCGGTACATATATTTGCTTAGATTTTACAGCAAAATGTGCTGGTACTAAAATATAAGAACATTAAATTAAACTCTAACAATGTTTTTCAAATACAAACCATTCACTTTTAAAAATATAACTTTACTAACGCCAGAACCGATTGTGTTTTTCGCTTCACATAAAAAATGCCCCTGAGATTCTTTTGTAATTTTTTTAAACTGCAGAGTTCCGTTTTTATGTAATAACACATTAGCTTCGTATAAAAAATCTTTATACTCTCCAGGTGCTGACCCAATAGCTTTTTTCCATGTAATTATCGGTTTTGGATAACCTTCAGCTTGACAATGGAGAAAAATATCTTGTCCTGCTTGTGAATTCGAATCTTTTGGTTCAAGTATCCATTTTGGAGGTACATTCACTGTTAACGGTACGGTAAATTTTTCTGTTCCAGCAATGTTAGATGCGATACACGTGTAATTACCGGAATGCTCTGATGTTATATGTTCTACAACTAGACTAACTGAATACTCATCAATTCGTCTGATAACTTCATTTCCGGTTCCTAATATAGATTTTCCGTTACGTTCCCATCGAAAACTTACAGGTAGGTCACCCTCGAGTATCAAACATGAAATAGCTGCACGCATTCCTTCACGTAACATATTTGTCATTGCTTGTATTGGCATAATTTTTGGTGGAATTATGACTTGAATTTCAACGTTTCGACGAAAATTTTGTTTCTGTTTATTCCAAGCCATGCATGTATAAGTGCCTGCATCTTCCATTCGTTGAAGCTGTTCAATTATCAAAGTTCCGTTATTATACACTCTTTGACGACGGTTGATTGGAAGAGTTTGTCCATCTGCATAAAATTAAAATTTATCTTATTTTTTATTACAGATGATGATAAAACACACTTACCTCTCTCCCAATGAATTTTGTCGATTGGATATCCAGCAACAGGACATTTTATTGTTAGTTCACTCCCTGAAACCCCTGTTATCTTTGGCATTTCTCTTATAAACGGTAAGCCATAAATATTTACTTTAGCACTATGTGATACTCTGGAATAAACATCAATAAATGATTTGCCGAACTTTTATTTTTTTAGGTTACTTACTTTCCAATACTATTATGTGCAATACAAGCGTATTCTCCACCGTCTTCTTCTTTAACGTTAGTAATATTAACATGACTAATAACATCATCATGGATTGTTACATATTGTCCAACTAGGAACCTAGAGTTATCAGGAATCTAGAAAAATATCAAAATGTGAATGAGCAATTTTATGATTTCATTTTATATTTATTACTGGAAATCCATCGAGGGTCCATGTAAATTGTGGTGGTGGATTACCAGTTGCTACACATTTTAATGACACTGTTGGTCCAGGTTGTAAAGTTTGCTCGGAAAACCAATACAATAGCTCAGGAGATGCATCGCCTAACTGTAATTCCGCTGTAGACTGAATTTGTTCCCATTCATTGGCAACAAAACACTGATACATTCCCTGATCCTCCTTCTGAATTTTTTTTATAATCAGTCGCGATGGATCATTTAAAATATCTATGCGATTGTCACTCTGGATTGGTTTCCCGTTATGTACCCATGCAATTTCATTTGTCGGATAGCCTGAGACAATACATTGAAACTGTGCTTCTTTATCTACGTCAATGGTTTGTACTTGTGGCTGAAGGTGGACGGTTAATGGCGCTGTGACTGTAAGAGAAACTTGTATTGTTTCTTCTCCTGCAGTATTGTTAACCCAACATAAATATTTTCCACTATCTTCAAGGCGAACCTGAGTTTAAAATGAAAGATTCAACTAGTGTAGAAAATATTTAGTTTTAGTTCTTACTTTGGTTAACTTAAGCAATCCAGCTGATACAATAATTATTCTTTCACTTAGCTGCAACGGCAATAGTTGTTCGTTCTCTTCTTTGAACCATCTGTAAAATAAAAAAAGTAGTATTATATTTGGTAAAATACGAATGTGTATTTTTCTACCTGTATGTTGGGACAGGATGCCCCTGTGCAATGCAAGGTAATGTTATTTGACCGTTTAATGTAACATGCCTTAATGAATGTTTTTCAACATTTATTCTGGGTTGTACTGCGCCCTTCGGTTCTGTTACTATGATCCTACCAGGGTACGTTGATGATTGCATTTCTTCTACATATACAAAATTTATATAAAATTATTTCAGTAAAGAAAATTTATGCATTGCAAGTTATAGTTGGTTGTGTGCAATCAGTTATTTTCATGATTTTAATCTTTAAAAACATTTTAAATTAATATTACACAATAATTTTCTTACAAAAGGCGCATAAAATGTTAACCTGTGCTTAAAATCTTCCTGATATATAAGTATTAAGTATTAAATATTTCAGCCAATTTTTAAAAAAATTATATAAAATTTTGTTTGCTTTCCGCATCACATTACATTAATCATCATGTTCATATCAAGCATTTGTAACGACACATTTTTGTTATTATAATAAAATAATTTCTTAATCAACCCTAGTCTACTTTTAACGAAGAAAAAATTTTTTTGACGAACAAATAAAGAGAGAAATCTATAGATCGTAGTCGGTATCCTCTAGCTAGAATGTTAAAAACAAAATTTAGATTTAATTTGACGATAGATCGAGTCAGTTACCTTTTGCTTTTTTTTTAAATTTTAATAATCAAGTGTTTGAAAATCATTAAAATATTTTGAGGTCATTAAACTATTTAGTTTTTCTTAATCTTGATTAATCAAATTGATTAAAAATTATTATATTAGTTTTGGTCATCGGCCATTAAATGGGATTTGATTGGATTTGTTATTAAATTAGAAAGCAAGAATTAAGAAAAAAAAGGAATAATCATATAATTCATATCCTTGGTTTGATTTTGTTTGAAAATATAAATCATTTTTCGAACAATAAAAATAAATATAGAATAGTAAATCTTATGAAGATAATTTTATAATTTGTGAATTAATAAAATTAATACAACGAGAATCAATAGTTTATGGTTTTTTGTCAAAATGGTTTTCACATGTAATTTGCATTTGAAAGGAAGTGAACGCATTTACTATTGAATGAAGATCACAGATATACGTGGATTAGTAATTTATTTGTGATTTGATGTTATTACCTTATCAATTATTATTCAAAAAAAATAAAATTAAAATTAGTGAACAAGATTATAAAAACTGTGATACGGTATTTGTCGCCCATCCAATTCCCCAGTCTCCTCGCTTTTACACATGGTTCAGAAAAAGGACAAGCACTGGCGACTTTGTGGAAATTATGGACAGATTAACGCTGCTACTGTTAGATATCCCATTCCAAACATACAAAATTTTTCCTTGCAACTAGCAGGATGCAAATTTGTTTTCCAAAATAGATCTGGTAGGAGCTTATCACCAGATACCTATAACAGATGTGGATATTCACAAAACAGCTATATTTACACCTTTTGGATTGTTTGAGTTCACTCGTATGCCTTACCGTTTACGAAACGCAACACAGATATACCAGTGCTTCATCAACGAAGGAACTGGATTTCGTCTTCGTCTATATATAGATGTCTCATAGCTAGTCGCTCCGAAGCCGAACATCTTCTGCTCTTGGAGAAATTTTTTACTCGTCTAACCGAATATAGCATCAACATAAAAGCTTCAAAATGCATCTTCGGCTAAAAATCACTTGCTTTATAACCCACTCTATTTGGAAAACGACAAACTCCCATCGAAAGATAGAGTCACTGCCATCTACAAATTTCCAGCTACAACATCAACCTGCCAAATACGGCAATTCGTAGGTATGGTGTATTATTACCACTGCTTTATACCACGTTTAGATGAATTGTTAACGTCTATTCACGGCCATTTGTCATCATTGATTAAAACTGGCAAGAACAAATTCAATTTTTCTTGACCAGAAGACTGTAACGAGTCTTTCATCAAGGTCAAAGAATCTCTTGCCGCCGCAACTCTTTTAGCACATCCGTTGTACAACACACAGTTCAACATAACATCAGACGCTTCGAACACCGCAGTCGGAGCTGTATCTATAACAGTACAACAATGGATTTTGAGAGCCACTTGCATTTTTCTCCAGGAAACTAACTTCTACTGAAGCAAAATATTCTGCGTTTAATAGAGAGCTATTAGCAATCTATCTAGCTATAAAACATTTTCGTTATTTTGTCGAGGGTCAAAATTTCTCTGTTTACACTGATCACAAACCTC
This sequence comes from Diogma glabrata, assembly GCA_963693315.1. NCBI lineage: Eukaryota > Metazoa > Arthropoda > Insecta > Diptera > Cylindrotomidae > Diogma > Diogma glabrata. The sequence goes on from OY856186.1 coordinate 347,514,226, forward strand.
TGATCACAGCAATTTTCTCAAAAACTTTAAGAAGTCAATGACAACTATACGTTATATAGATTTCATCATACAATTTAACTACAGACTTACAACACATCAGAGGTAAAGACAGCGTCGTCAGTGATTGCTTATCATATCACGTTCTGGTGAAAAATATTCTACAGAAATCTACACTTTTACTTACAACATGAAAGATCTACCGTAATTGCAACAGCAGGAGGACGATGAAGTTATGAAACTGATTAATTCTGACAAACCGTTAAGATCATCAAAAGTTAAACTTAAGTTCATACAATCATCAGGCAGAAAAGACAATATTTGGTGCGAGAAATCATCTGGTTCTTACCGACCATACGTCCATACGACACAACATCAGAAAACCAATCTTCGATAATTTACATGGTTTATCACATCCTGGCATACGTGCAAAATTTTTCACATCTAAATATTTTTAGCCACGAAAGAATGTTGACGCAGGGATATGGGCCAAATCTTGTGAATCGTGTCAACGATCAAAAATCCACAGACACACAAAATCTACGATTGGCAAATTTGTGTTACCAAATTACAGATTTATCACAGCAAGTACCATTGCTTCAACACTGTTACAGGAATATAACTCTAGATTTGGTATTCCTTCGGTCATAAAGACAGATCATGGCGGACAATTCAAATCCAATCCGTTCGCCGAGCTCACAAAACTTCTTGGAAATCATCGAATCCACACGACTGCTTACAATCTAAAAGCAAACTGTCTTGTCGAACGCTTTCATCGTCAACTTAAAAACGAGATGCAATACCGTTCATTGGAGCACTAAACTCCCACTGGTTTTACTTGGCATTAGAATATCGTTTAAAGAAGACCTCGATTGCATGCACCTGCAGAATTAGTGTATGGTCAAACTCTTAAAGTCCAGGCGAATTCTTTGTCGACTTTCCAACAGGTAACCATTCCGAAACTTCTGAGTTCTGAGTATGTATATTAAAAAATTGCGAAGTAATATGCAAACATTAATTCCTAGTTCTTCTAGGCTACTCAATCAGAACGACATCTTCATCCCGAAAGCTCTCAATAACTGCACACACGTTTTGGTTCGAGTGGACAAAGGAAAAGAACTCCCAAGTACAACTTAGGAAGGGCCGTTTCTAATTGTACGCAAACTACGTAAGTTTTTGTCGTGAACATCCACGAAAAGAATAAAACGATTGGCATCGACAGATTAAAACCTTCCTACAGCATCTTGCCAGTAGACAAAATTAGCACACACAAAATAAAAAAGCATGTCCATTTTAACTAATCGATCCAAACCCCATAACTTTTGATCTGGTAAGGGAGTGTATGTGGTGGCAAATCTAGGCAATTAGAAAAAAAATTACAACAATAACACTTGGCGAAATCCATTTTTTATAATGCACTAACGGAAGTCAAATTAATTTTGCAACCAAAATAAATATTTGTGCATGTAGCATTAATATGAAAAACAACAACAACTTACAAAATATTACCTGTCGATTATCTGCATCAAATTGAAACGCGTAGTAGAATAAAAATTAGATAAAAATTAAAAATCAAAAATCAAATCTATTTTGCTTTATTTTTTTATTTTTAAAGTGAATTATTTTTGGTGTTATTGTAACTACAAAAAATCATATATTATATTATCATGTAGCATTAATTTAATGTAAAATTAATCTTAATCTTTATCTTGTCGAGCATATGAGCGGATCAAAGAATTTTGGAAATTAAAATCAATATATTTGTATTGCAGTTAATATATAAAAGTGTTTGCCTAATAAATCACATTAGTCTTTACTCTTTATCAACTGCTTTCTTTTATTTATCAAACTTTAAAGTGTATGAGACATTTTAGACAACAATTTGGCACCGAAACAATGACCAACAAGCACTTCTTTGAGCTAACGGTTTTTTTTTAGAAAATAAAACCGGGTTTTTTTAGGAAGCACAATAATTTCCTGTTTTAAAAGTTGTTTATGAAATTTTTCCAGTTTTATTTTTAGTTTTGATGAAATTTTAGTAAAAAGAGGGTTGCGGTGTGAAACGCTATAAAGTAGCAGATACAGGTGTTGTCCAAGTGACTTCGGTGGCCAGTAGTGGTTGTTCATCTTGAGTCAGTGGTTGTGCCGGACCAGGGATTGGAGCAGCTGGTTCCAATGTCTGAGCCGATAACGCCCGAGAACCTCAGAGTGCCACACTAAACTGGCAAAAGATAAACACCTTAAAAAAGAACGTAGAAAGTATACTGATTTTGACCTTTATACGAAATTATAATATTACATTACACCGGAAAGCTCAAAAAAATATATGAAAACTGTAATATTACACCGGAACACTGAATAATTTATATGACAAACAAATCTACACTTGAAAATCTCTTATCATAGAATCACTTTGAAACTATTAATTAGCTGATAGTGAAAATAATTAACAACACAAAAATAAATTAACATAAAAATTATATAAATCAAATCAAATACAGGGTTACATTAATTCATTGATGATCCCATTCTTGATTTAATTCCGATTCGATTTCCTTCTGTAACATAGTTTTTATGGTCTTATCCATCAAATTGTAGAGCATAATTTGCATCAATCGTATATTTAAATAATTCAACAATATGATCCGGTTTAGTCGCTATATGCATTCATTTCCAACCACCAATAAATTGAACTTGTATACATTTCAAATAGTTTTCAACTTCAACTTTACTAATACAACTTGATAGATCACTTTTTCCATTAATTATATTCCAAAATTTGTTTAGCAATTCGATCGATAAACCATAATAATCCTCCATTACATTTTTTCTTCATATTACATACATTTTTTTCCAGCTTCTATAATATCAGAACAATCTTCTCGAACAATTATCGGCCAAAATTTGTTCACGTAACACAAGCATAAATAAAATTGACTCCATTGTGAAACGGGAAGAAAAAGTATTTTTTTTACACAATGAAAACATAAATTTAAAATAATTAATTTATTTAATATATTTTTTCTTTAACCAAAAAATTATAAACACAAAACTTGTGGCACAAGACTCTAATCATACAAACTGTATATTTTATTTTAAAATTTACACAGTGCCATATAATTATTTATATTAAAACACTAGTACCACGTTTTATCTAAATTTACATAATAACTTTTGGTTTTATTTTTAATTAAACACATTTTCTTTGATTTAAATTTATATACTATTGACTCGATCTAAACAATTTGATCGTTTTTATATCATATCATCGATCTTCCGTTTCCCTTTCCAATAAGCAATTCTCCTGTTTTTCAAATAAAAAAAATCATCTAGCTAAACTTGTATTTTTAATTGAAATTATTTAAATCATCAACAAAAAAAATATTTAATAGTACGGTGGTACAAATAAATGTCGACGCTTATTACAATTGAAGAAAATTAATAAAAGTATTAGTCATTAATTTCATTGAATTTGAAAACTATTATTTTAGAGTAAAAATTGAAAATAGTCCGTTGTTACAAAACTAGGAGAAACCAAGATAGTGATGATAGAACTAACATCACTATTTGCTGTTTATTCTAGAAGAAAGGACTATGATAATCGCCAATCACGTTTTACTATAAAAATTGCTTTGATGATGTAAAATATTTATTATTGAATGACGATGTGAAAATTTACGTAAAAAAGAAAGAGAAACAGAAAACCTGGCTGTATACAAAAAATACAGCTATACACATGTATTAAAATTATTTATCAATGTTTTTTTTATTCTTTTTAAATTTATTTAGTAATTATTAATTATTTATTTTATTTGCTTAAAAATATTTAATTTTTTATCAATTAAAATGAAGAAAAATTATTTTTATTTATTTATTTACTTGAAAAAAAAACATATATTTATTTTATTTATTAAAATAAAAAATATTTATTTACTTATTCTATTTTATTTAATGCATTTATTTATTTATTTTGAAAATAAAATCTATTTATTTATTTAATGTATTTATTTATTTATTGTTCAAAGTGATAAGAGATTTCCAAGCCTAAAATTCGTTTGTTGACCAAAAAAAAAAAACAACCAAATATGGTACAAATGACCAATGTCACCTAATTCTTGAATTCTATCGCTCGCGAACACTCCCCAAAAATGCATGTGAGAACCGAAAGGATTAGCCCCTATTCTACAATACGGTTTCTCCCACAATTAAAAAGAAACAACCATGACTGTCACGATATGGAATATGACCAAACTCTACTGACCCAGACATGGTTTCTCTACCTAAAACTAAGCTAAAAATAAATTACTAGAACTAACGCCGTTCTTAGAGAACGCTCCCGAGTGCCAGACTTCAAGTCTTAAACTTCATAGACATTGTTCTATTGCAAAACTAATTATATTTAAATAGGACTAATGTTGCAATTGTGTGAGGTGAAGCTTCTGATCCTGAAAAAAATGAGCACCCGTAAGAGAAAGTGCGTGGAGGAACTGAGAGAGAACGTAACTAATCCTGCGTTCCCGCTGTTGAGTTTACACGCTATTGATCTGAATGAGGGATTGGACCTGATAGCAACTACAAGCATAATGGTTGCTAGGGAGGTTAGGAGTTTACGACATCTGGTCGGAATTCCATATGTAAAGGGCTTCATTAACAGAGTGAGGCATTATATGGGGAGAGTGGGCAGCTTCGGAAAGCATGAAAGCATGGTGATCTGCAAGAAGAATCCAGATTCGCGTGCGATCTGTTAAAATCAGGATGGGGGTTCTTCGAATCTCTGCTACTGCAACAGTACGTTGACCAAGGTAAGCGAAACATTTACTCTTCATTTCGATAACAGCATTTTGAACTGACTGGTAGATCAAAATCGATAGCTAAACAGCCCCTGAGAAAGGTCTTGTGTGATTTATTACATATGGTACAATTGCGGCAAAGACAAGGGCCATTGAAAGTACCACAACAACAACAGCCGAGTCCAAGGGTAAAGAATTTTGCACGTGTGAATTTGGGCCCAGCTCTAAGAGCGTAAGATATTTTTAATAATTCACCTTTGACCCCACCACATTACAACCTCTTTCCACAGGGCTGACTACCGGAAGGACCGCAGTAACAATTTGAGTCGTTTTGACCCAAATTGGGTTCCTTTCAAATTTTTACTTTTTTATATGTTCAACATTGAGCTGTTTTTTAAAAATGAATGGAATCCTATAATAAAGATTAATATTACCTAAATAAGAGTTTTTCAAATCAGGATTCACCTGTGGAACATTCCGGCTTCTTTACAGAAATTATTTTTATTATTCAACACATTCAAGCAAGAGCACAACTCTAGTAAAGACGTAAAATATCAGTGAATAACTCAAGTTTAAATTACTAAATTATGAAAATTGGGAAAATCCGGACCTGCCATATTTTTTGTTAGTAAACATTCAGGTTTTGTTGTCAACAAAATAAATGCTTTTCAGTATCTTTAAAATTAGGGACTAGAGTACACGGGGTGGGCTTATCACACCCGCAGATTAAAAATTAAAAAAATTAAATTAAAAAATATATAAATCAACTGATAACTCCATACGATCACTCAAAAAGCATAGTTGAACTAGCCTCTTACTTATTTTCCAAGTTGTTAGCGATATTTATCTTCAAAAGGAAAGATGCTCTTGATATCACATAAAATTAATTTAATTTAAGATGATTATTACATAAAACTAGCCAGTAACCATATATACAGACAAAACGAAAATATAAACATGAAACATGCAGAAATTCTTAGACGGGTTGTCCGATTAAGTTTAAACTTGAGGACGGTGCATGATTTGGTCTGTTATTGCAATTGATTACCAAACTTAAATAAGGAAAAATAAAATAATTGCATTCCGTTTTTGGACATGCTTCCTAAAATCCTTACGGAAATCAAATTATATTCTTGTCTTTCTGTTTTGTTTGGTTTTAATTCACTAAAGGCACTTGGTAAATTAAACAAAAAAGTACGATTTACCTAACTAGCCTATGCAATAAAACCTAATTTATTTCTTTAGCCAACGGCTTTTCGAAGAAATGGAATAAGTTGAAATGACCATTAAACTTAAGATGTGGTTTCAGCAAGCAGGAATACCATTTTCGGATGATATACCATTTTATCTAATTACCTGTTATTGATTCTCCATCGTAAAATTCTTTTATTAAAGAATTTTATAAAAAGTTTCTAAGCTGACAGTTGACAGTCATTAAAAGAATAAAAATACTTTATACACTTTCACAGAAAGGTTTTTTTTCGAAAATTATTTATTTGTCATTTCTTGGTTCAATTAATTAGCAATTTTATTTGTGTTTCAGATGACATAAAAACTAATAAACTTACTAATTATCAAAAGTAAATCACAATAATAGATAAGACAACTTTCCAAACAAAAGTTTCATATTAAAAGTTATTATTCTTCTGACACCTAATTTAGTAGGAAATTTTGAGATTTAGGTTTGTATTAATTACAAGCATATTTCATTTAAATCAACACATTTATTTTTTACGTCGATGCATTTTACTTTAGAAAACAATTTAATATCCCTTCATGCTGAAAGCTCAATGACAGAAAAAATATGTGACAAATGAAAACTGTCCTTCAACAAATAATTTCCAATTTAATTTTACAAAGAATCCGTTATTTTACTTTATAGCTATTGAAATCAACGAATTAATAAGAAACTTCCGCTTGAGCATAGATTTATACTGCATTCACAGCGACATAGCAAATTAGTAGATGGTATATTATAAATTGCATCTTGGCATATTTAATATGAGTTTAAAAAGTAGATTGTAATTTGAATCGTTAGTATTTGAATCGTTTGTAATTGTAGTGGGCCTAGATATCAAATTAGTTGCAAGATTTTAAAATAAAAAGTGTTTACAGCACAGATTTAAATTACATCTACTAATTTGCTATGTCGCTGTGAATGCGGTATTAATAAAAAAAGATATAATCTGTAAATTTTACACACATATCTGTTATACATATTACATAAAACAAACATGAACAGATTAAATCCTTTTCTTAATTTAAGTTTTTCATTTGTAATAAAACGGAAGAAAGACATAAATTTCAAAAAACCTAAATCAAAAAAATTTCAACTGTCGCAGTAAAAATAGTTATTTATTATACAAGGGAAAAAAGTAGTAGATTTTAGCTCGAGGTTGTGTTGTCTCCCGACGCGAAGCGGAGGGAGACAAAAAACCGAGAGCTAAAATCTACAATTTTTCCCGTGTATAATACACTATTTTTTTCTGTGACTGGACAAATATTAATATAATTATTGAAAAAATAATATTAAACAAATATTACAATATGTATATTCACCACACCATACGAATTTTTCTTGAATAAAAACTTAAAATTAAGTTTCATTTTATTTGTCAAAACCAGTTATTAACATCAAGAAGAAAACGGTATAACTTTTCATTAACATTAAAATAGTCATAAATGTTCATAAATATACATAATATTCATCATTTATGTGTATATATGTATTTATATATATATTTTTATCTATCCGGGAAAAAAGTACATACTTTTTTCCCCGGGAAAAAAGTGTTTTATGAAAAGTATCATTTTTGCACCTGTCAGCAGAAGTAAAATGTTTAACTTTTTTCCCGTCACAGAAAAAAGGCTATTTTTATAGGAAAATGTGGGAAAATTTCATTAATAAAATATAAGTATGAATGTATGTATATTAAAATTGTTTTGATGGAACATTTTTGAACGTTAAAGTATCTTCAATTTCCCAAATGAATCAAAAAACGACAGAGTTTTCTATTTTCATAAATCGATTTTTGAATTTTATTTTTGCAAAACAGTTGATTGATTTTTGATTTGTGAAAAAAAAAAATGAGTAGAATATTTATTATTGGTAACAAAATATCTAAAGTGGAGTTTAGTTAAGTACATGCTGAGTAATCATGACAAGGAATAATGTGTTTAAATTGATAATATTCGTGATTTGCATTTTAAAGTTGTAAATGTTTTTTAAATGAAATATGGTTTTTACTGGGTTAAATTTAGCATAAATGAAATAGTAGTTTGTGTTACTAGAACATAAAAAACCACTTTTTCGGACCTGTTTAAATTTATTGGCCTAACACTATCCACCTTTTTCATTCAATAGTTAATAATTATGTATTGTTGCTTTCCCACAAAGTTTTAAATTAAAATTGTTTTCTACTGCCCAACTTAAAAAATCTACTTTCTATGTTTGTTCATTATATCGAAAATTTCTTTTTGCAATTCCGAATCACAATTCAACGTATTTCGTTATTGTCAACAATATCAAAAAGTGTGATTTTTCCGCACTGTTTTATTTTTCCGCACTGTTTCATAGAAAATAGTCTCAATGCTAAGTTGATAATAGAAATGTTTACTTATATTTTAATATGAATGTTGATTGTAAAAAATTTGGTTGCAGAATAATTTTGTTTAATTGTGTTTTCGGAAATTACGACGCGTGCGAGAAAAATCAACTTTGTGCAACTAGATACACAAAGTACTATTTTCGACACCAGTGATAAAAAAAAACCTATACAAATTGCTTTCGTACCTAGTGACGAACGTAATTTATTAAAAGCCAGCTATTTTCTAATTTCTTAACTAGAATAAGCCATCCTAGAACACCCGTTAAGATAGTCAATTAATTGAATGAAATAATTTTGTTAGTGTTAATTTGTTTCTCTTGGGAAGATGACGTTAATTAATTTTAGAATTATTTACGAGTAATTCACATTAAAAATGTAAAAATAATAATAGTTAACTATATAATATTCATATATTCTTTTTAAATACATAGTATGGTAACAAACAGTTGGTGTTAAGATATTCAAAAAAAATTGTTTCACCTATTTATTTAAGAAAAACAAAAAAAAATATTTATTTACATAAAATAATTTACGTTGTTTTAAAATATATCAGGAATTTACGTAACGTCATCCCCATACAAAAACTAAATCAAAACTGTTGTTTTTATTTTAGAAATAATAATAAAATTTTTAAATTTGATTTCGTTTATTGCAAAACAGTCTTTAGTTATAAGCCTACTAGACGCGAAATGCAAAAACAGTAAACCATGTGTTATTTAATGATTTTAGGGACTTTATAGACCAAAATATAAAGGGGCTGAAATCTCAAGCTCTAAGATATCAAGACTTCGGTGTGGGTTAAGGATTTTGATATAGTTTTCGGCAAAAAACTTTTATGAGGATATGGTTTTAAGTTTTGGGCAGCGATGTATATTAAACATAACGTTTTGTTAAAGTACATGTATTTAGATATGTATTAGATATGTATTACAAAACTAACACGAAACATCAATATGTTGTTGGAAAATTATAACAGATCATATATTAACATAATTTAGTGAAAAGATTATACAATCAGCAAACTACTCAAAAACCTCTCCATTTAGCGTTTCGAGAAAATATTTCAAAATTACAAATTCATATTTCTTTCAAAATTCCAAAAATGTAAAATAAAATAATTGTAAAATAAAAAATTCAAACTTTTTTCAAACAAAATTCTAAAAATATTTCAAAAATTATTACGAAATCACAGATTAAAACTTTTTTCAAAAATTCTATAAATATTGCAAAAATTATAAACAAATCAAAAATTGTAACTTTTTCTAAAATTATAAAAATTATAATAAATCAAAAATTAAAAATTTTTCCAAAAATATTCCAAAAATTCTTACAAAATCAAAAATTGAAACTTTTTCAAAATTCTAAAAATATATATAAAATTTAAAAATTCTATATTTTTTGCAAAATTCTAAAAATATTCCAAACATTATAATAAAATCTTTAAACCTTTTCTAAATTCTAATAATATTCCAAAAAAACTTAAAAATTCAAAAATTGAAACTTTTTTCAAAATTCTAAATATATATGTAAAATTAAAAATTTTTGTTTTCAACATTCCAAAAATATTGTAAAAATTATAATAAAATCAAACTTTTTTCAAAATTCTAAAAATATTCCAAAAATTATTACAAAATCAAAAATTGAAACTTTTTCCAAAATTCCAAAAATTATAATAAAGTTAAAAACTTAAAATTTTTCAAAATTCCAAAAATTCTTACAAAATCAAAAATTAAAACTTTTTCCAAAATTCTAAAAATATTGCAAAAATTATTACAAAATCAAAAATGCAAACTTTTTTCAAAATTCCAAAAATATTTCAAAAACTATAACAAATTAAAAAATTTCTATGTCCAATTTCATTTTCAATTACATTTACGTCATAAAAACAGCTACATTTATTTTTTCCAAAAAATTGGCTAAAAAAATCAATGAAATCATTTTTTGACACGTTTGACATTATTTTTTTGACAAACGTGTATAATGCCATAATTCTCTTTAATAATAATAAATTTTTATGTCATACATATTATTAATTTAATTTTTTTCCGAAAATTGGGTAAAAAAATAAATAAAAATTTTTCTTTTGACACACTTGACAACATTTTTTTGACAAATTTATAATGCAATAATCTAGATTTTGGTTTCACATACCAATCCCGACCATCAAGATTTCTCCAAATTCAATGTTCCTACTCGTAATCACTTAAAATGAAAGTTTTTTAAGCAAAAAATATGCAAATTTCTTTGTTTTGGCACATTTGATGATTTTTTTGACACACTTCCGGTACAGTTATCGAACACATCGTCCTTTCGGCTCTTCCCGTTGAGTAAACCGTTGAGTTTTTAGAAAAAAAATTTTCAAATCCGTCCAGCGGTGTTCTAGATTTCGTCGGTTGTGACGGCCAGCCGGCAGACAGATATGCATTTTTTTTTGCTTTTTTAGAATCAGTAGGTCCTAAAACGTCGAGAAATGTCAAAAAAAGTGGGGGTAAGAATTTCACTTTAAACTCATGTATGTAATAATACTGATGAAAAATGTGATCTACGCAGGTGAAAAAGTCGAAATTTGAACTTGACCATTTTTGATTTTCCTGCAACTTGGCATAAAAGTAGTATAGACAAAATAAAATATACAACTTATTTTAAAATTTTTTTAAAGTGCATAGTTTGAGCATAGGGGGCACCCCAACACGCATGAAAAATGAAAATTCTGCCAATCTGATGTAACTTTGAAATTGAATTGCTCAAGAACGGCTATACCGATTTCATCAAACTTTTTTTTGTTTAATAGATGATTAGTTAGTCCTTTGAAAAAAAATTAATTAATTGTTTTTATAATTTTTGTTCTGAAAATAGTTCTATCCTTACTCTAAAATATTTCAAATTAATTCAGAGGCATTAATTTTTGTTCTTGAGATATTTAATTTTAAAGATTTTTAGTACGACTGAAATTCGAATTTTTCTTCATTTTTTCAAACAACTTCCATTAACAAAAATTTTTTATATCAATTAATTTTTAACTTTTTATTTTTAAATATAGCTCTAACCTTACTTTAAAATATATCAAATTTACAAAGAGGTGTTAATTCGTGTTCTTGAGATATTTAATTTTAAAGATTTTTAGTCCGATTAAAATTCTATTTGTTCATTATTTTCTCGAACAATTTATACCATCAAAAAATTTTAACCACTGAAGTTCGAGAAAATAATGAACAATTAGAATTTTATTATTAGAAAAATCCCATTCTATTATAAGAAAAATCCATTTTCATGCAGTTCAACCCACTGTGAAAGTGACTTTTTCTTTCTAGAGAAAAAACATTTTCACTTCATAACAAATTTTAGTTTCTGAATTTTTTATGTAGTTTTAAATAGTATTTAGATCAATGCAACCATGGTAAAATCTAATATGTTTTTCCGATGTTACGTTGTCATTTTCTAATTTATTAATTTATAATTAATATTGTTTACATTTACCATCGTAGAAATAAATTCTAAAAACACAGAACAACAAATTTCAGAGATGATGCAGTAGTTACCATAGCATATGCACTGCATTTGTAACTATTGTAAGATAAGAACTAACGTTTGAAACGTACCCATACTGTCATTTTTCTCGATTGAGTAAAATCAGTCAATTATACACCAAGGGAGAAAAGTTTGGTATGATAGGAGAATAAGAAGATCTCCTATCCTGAGGTATGATAGGAGAATAAGAAAAAGCTGAGGACAACAAATCACTAAGAACGATCACATGCTCCCACAAAAATTTGCCCAAAAATTTGAATAATTTTTCCAATCTAAAACTGCCCCATACATTGTCATATATAATTTCATTGAGTTGAGTCCAATGAGGTTATCTATGTAAGTGATCTTATTTCTCTGATGGTTTTAAACAAGAGTTTTGTAACCAAACGATACTGAAGTTATGGTTAACTTTACGAAAAAAGGTTACTAGATTTAAAAAATAAAAATAATTTGATTGGTTGGCTAGCATGTTTGTTACTGGTAGCCTAGCAAGGATTATTGAATTTTATTATTATTGAAGAACAAAAATTTAACGGCAATAGTTGATTTTTAGTAAGCCGTTGCCGAGAAAATTGATTATGAAGATAAAATTTATTCCAAAATTTCACCAACAGGCTTTCGTTTTTACTTTTTATTGAAGTTTTAAATAAACGTGGGTTCGAGAGCCTTTTTCCTCGTTTGACCTGTGTGATAACTGGTTTCGCTTAAAGCGAACGATCCGTTAAAAGAATTACAAATTTAAATTGAACGATCGATCCAAAAACAAACAAATGATTGTCAAAAAAATAAATTAAACAAAAGAACGATAAACGACCGACCATGATAATGAACGACAAACGAAAAATGAAGTGAACGAAAATGAAAAAATTATTGCCAATTGCTTTTGTGTAAAACAAACAACCGATTCAAAGTGAACAATCGATACTAAAAGCCAACTGACTGATCTAAAAACAAAAATTATACGTTCTTGAAAAATGATTGATTTTAAAATGGAGAACGAAGCGTTTAGGATTTTCATTGATCAAGTTAACTTAATCAATGGTATTTTTCAGATTATGCTTGCTCAGAAGAAAAAAAAATAGTTTAGGTGGTATTGTTATATCTGATATAGATTACTGTTGGTAGTATGGATGCTACCATTAATTTTACTTTTTTCAATCTTTGTTATAGAATAAAAAAAATGAAGTGCGTAATCTTTACACGCTGTTGAAGTAAAACTTTTTTGGCCACTGCAGCAGGTATTACTAAAAATATTAAATATAAAATAAAATAGATATATCATATTGAAATTTAGAGCTTCTTTCTAATATTCTTGATAATATAATTTGCAACGATGTGTAATAAAAAGCCATATTTACATGTTTTTCAAAATCTTACAACGTATTACAAATTAAATTTCACGATGAACACATGTCCACTCAATTTAACAATTGGTACAACAATTGATGCATTTTTCAAAAAATTTAGCAAATTTGTCATAAACCTCTAATTTCATATTTCAATTATCTTAATAATTGAATTGACTTTGTAATACATTATGTAAATATTACTTTTTATTACACATGCTGCAAACTATATTATCAAGAAATGCAACTCTAAATTGCAATATGACATATTTATTTTATATTTCATCTTTTTATTAATACCTGCCACAGTAGCCAAAGAAATTTATTTCAACCGCGTGCAAAGATTACACCACTCATTTTTCTATTTAACAAAACAAATTTAATCAACACTAATATTTTTTCCCGCCCGGGAAAGCCCGGGATGCAAACTCTAAACACCATGACCACCATGACCACCGTGACACCACCACGACCATCATGACCACCATGAACACCATGACCACCATGACCACCGTGACCACCATTACCACCATGACCACCATGACCGCCATGAACAATATGACCATCATGACCACCGTGAACACCATGACCATCATAACCACCGTGAACACCATGACCACCATGACCACCATGACCACTATAGCCACCATGACCACTATGACCACCATGACCACCATGACCACCGTGACCACCATGACCACCGTGACCACCATAACCAACATGAACACCATAACCACCATGACCACCGAGACCACCGTGACCACCAATACCACCATGACAACTATAACCACCATGACCACCATGACACCATAACCAACATGACGACCGTGAACACCACGACCACCATGACCATCGTGACCACCATGACCATCGTGACCACCATAACCATATGACCACAATGACCACCATGACCACCGTGACCACCATGATAGCCATAACCACCGTGAATACCGTGATCACATTTACCACTATGACCACCATGACCACTTTTACCACCATGACTACCATGACCACCATGACCACCATGGCCACCATGACCACAATGACTACTATAACCAGCCCTAAAGAAGTTTTACTTCAAAAAACTAAAACAATTCAAAATATAAATTTAAAAAATTACGAAACTCAATAAAATAATACGAATATTATATTATTAGATATTTAAATCTAAGATCGACACGTCCAACTCATTTAACATTTAATACGATACTGAATAAGCGTATAAAAAATACAATACACATAATCGAATTGTCGCATACTTGCCGAACATAATATTCGTTTGCCTATTTTACTTCTAATTTCTTTTTTATTTTATTGTGTTTAAATATCTGCTTAAGTTTTTTTGGAATTGTGTGCATGTATATGTTTAAAATTCAAAATCAGACTGTAGTATGATAGAGATGAAAATATGGTTATATATCTGTTCAAATGACTACTTCCGACATTTATATGTCGACATTTATATGTGTGTCATAATTGAATTGTATCGTATATTTGCCGAATATTATATTCGTTTTTTGTCTTTCCGTTGCAAAATTCTTAAAACGTGCCTAAAGAAGTTTTACTTCAAAAAATTTAGTTGTGAAATAAATATTTAGTTTGTCGGCAAACAGCCGAATCTAAAATATAAATTTACTGCCGCTAGGGAGAAGGTTAAAGTCTTACTTTTTTCCCAACAAACGCCGCGTGCGTCATGAAATTGCCATGGTGTGCTAACACCTTATGCCGTCACTATGCGCTCGTTGTGCGTACATTTTCTGCCACTCCGTGTCGTTATACAAAATGATGGTTCCATGATAACCACATGTGGATGCACGTCGACGTCCAAGTGAGAACATGCCATGACGCACGTGACAAATACGTACTTTGAAGTTGTAAAATGAAAATGTATGTGTGTGATTGCATTTGTTAATGAGGCGTCCATTTGCTCGCCAGTTTTTAAGATACTAAATTTAAAAAATCAGAATTCAAAAAATTTAAATATTTGGTTTACATATGAAAAATAATGTTAATTTTCCACAATTTTCTTAATATTATATAAAAATAAATTTAAATATCAGTCAACCGACATGAGAAATGACAAACAAAAAATATTAAATAAATGTAATAATATACGTTTTTTGTAGTTACACTAACACCACAAACAATTCACTTTAAAAATAAACAAAATTGATTTTATTTTTAATTTTTATTTTAAAACGCGTTTCAATCTGATGCAGATCATCGACAGGTAATATTTTATAACTGAAAGTGTTTTGAAAGTGAATTATTTTTGGTATTAGTGTAACTACAAAAAATCATATATTAAAATGGATAATTCACGTCACTCCAAAATTGTTTTTCATATATATAATAATTTTTTTTGAATCACTAAAACTAATTATTTAAAGAAGCCGCTTGTTTTTTGTGTATTTTTTCATTATCTTCATAAAATAATTTCTTTCGTACACAATTTTAGATGAAAATAAAATAAAATTAAACAATTTATTATTACGAAAGTCATATTATATCTTATAAATAGTTAAATGAAACCAATCATATAAGAAAATGTATATCTATACTTATGTGTATCTATACTTTTTCACTTTCCATTTTTTGTTCTTTGAATTTATTATTCTTATCAATAAATAAAATTTGTTTCACTTCGTTTTTTATACCAAAAACAATAATAAAAAGTCGGACAAGTGCGAATAAAATTCGCTCGCCAAGGGTTCCGTGAATGTAAAAGAACACAATATCAAAAATAAATGACACAAAGTTATGTTGTAAAGTCTTTATATCGCCAGACTATGGACGCATAATAGAATAAATGTTTAATCGTTAACGTCAATAGTAAATGTCAATCACATCTACATTGATCAAAAATGTTACTTGAGGTTAAATCTTATTCATAGCTGTTTATGTTAGTTACAGAAAGATTTGACCAGTATTTTAATGGTCTAAATTGGGAATATTTGTTCTATAAATCAGCGTCGAAATATAGGGTGGTATACATACACTTAAAATAGCACTTTTTTCATCAATAACTAAAAAACTGTGCATCGCAGAATTCTAAAAATTGTTGCAATGTTTCTTAAATTAAATGTTCTTTCAAATGATACCCCACTCGCTTGGGTCAAAAAAAGTTTTTTTTTACCCCCCTTACACCCATCCCCTAAAATCACCGAAATATAATTATTTCAGAGTTCGCTATAATTTTCGTTCAAAATATAGCAAAATTCCTGTCTCTATGAATTTTTTCAATTTTTTCCGTCTATCAGTGTCGAAACGTAGGGAGGGAGAACGGTCTGGAATTTGCACATTTTTTAGAATAACTCCGAAACTGTGTACCGAAAAATTCTAAAAAAAATTGCAATGTTTTGGAAATTTATGTTAGTGTTCTTTCAAATGATACCCCACTCGCTTGCGTCAAAAAAAGTTTTTTTCAACTCCCCTTACACCCATCCCCTAAACACACAGAAATATAATTATTTGAGAGTTTGCTATAATTTTCGTTTAAAATATAGCAAATTTCCTAACTCTATGAATTTTTTCAATTTTGTCTGTCAATCAGTGTCGAAACGTAGGGGGGGGGAACAGTCTGGAATTTGCACATTTCTTAGAATAACTCAAAAACTGTGTACCGGAAAATTCTAAAAAATATTGCAATGTTTTGGAAATTTATGTTAGTGTTCTTTCAAATGATACCCCACTCGCTTGGGTCAAAAAAAGTTTTTTTTTACCCTCCTTACACCCATCCCCTAAACACACAGAAATATAGTTATTTGAGAGCTCGCTATAATTTTCGTTCAAAATATAGCAAACTTCCTGTCTCTGTGAATTTTTTCAATTTTTTCTGTCAATCAGTGTCGAAACGTAGGGGGGGGGGGCGGTCTGGAATTTGCACATTTTTTAGAATAACTCCGAAACTGTGTACCGAAAAATTCCAAAAAAAATTGCAATGTTTTGGAAATTTGGTGTTCTTTGTTCCCACCCAAGCCCCCACTCGCTTGGGTGGGAAGCATGGGTCAAAAAAAGTTTTTTTCTACTCCCCTTACACCCATCCCCTAAACACACAGAAATATAATTATTTGAGAGTTCGCTATAATCTTCGTTTAAAATATAGCAAATTTCCTAGCTCTATGAATTTTTTCAATTTTTTCTGTCAATCAGTGTCGAAGCGTAGGGGGGGGAATATGCAGTCTGGAATTTGCACATTTTTTAGAATAACTGAAAAACTGTGTACCGCAAAATTCTAAAAAAAATTGCAAAGTTTCTGAAATTTTGAGGTCTTTCAAATGACACCCCACTCGCTTGGGTCAAAAAAGTTTTTTTTCACCCTTCCCCACCCCAATCCCTTAAAAACACAGAAATATAATTATTTGAGAGTTCGCTATGTTTTTCGTTCCTAGTTTATCCAACTTCCTGTCTCTGTGAATTTTTTCAAATTTTTCTGTTAATTAGGCTCGAAATGCGAAGGGGGGGACCAACTTTTTGTGTCACTTTATTGATAATAATTCAAAAACCATGCATTGCAAAATTCTAAAAAAAATGGGAATATTTCTAAAATCAAGTGCTCTTTCAAATGACACCCTACATGACCTGGTTTTAAATGATGTTTTTACCCCTTAACATTCCCACCCCTTTAATAAATATAGCTATGAGTGTCTGCCATTTTTCTATATTTTTCATTAAAATCCTAGTCATTTTTCTATCATTCCAAATATATTTCAAGATTTTCGATGCAGTAGGGTCGGAGTTATTCGGGGCAATAAAACATCCCGAAAACGTCATTTTTCAAAATTAAACAAAAAATGGTGAGGTGTAAAATTCCAAAATATATTTTTAAATCATGCTGAAATGAAGCCCTTTCATATGATAGCCTAGTCGTCTCGCTAAAAAAATGTATGTTTTCAAAGGCTTCACATCGTACCTCCTCAAAACAAACGAACACAACTTTATTTATTTTTTAGCCCGCCATCTTGTGTGGATAGGCTAGTTTTATAAGCACCTCAAATTTTAAGTTCATCGGATTAATGGTTCACGAGATAATCGAAATAATGTGAAAAACACGTTGTACTCTCACCAATAGTGTTCCGTATAAAAAACGGAACCCTAAAAATGAAGCGAAACACGTTATAATGGCCACAAAATAAAGAGCAAATGCGTACATTTTGCCACCACACCTGTCGTCACGCTATGATAGAACTATGATACCAATATGCGGATGCACTTGGTTGTCCAAGTAACAACAAGCCATGACGCGCGTGAACGCATTGTGCTAGCATTGGGCCGCCACAGTGTTTGTTGGGTTGACATATAATCGAAGCGACTAAAGTAACGCCATTAATTTCATTTTCTTATGACGGCAGTTAAGTAACTTTCATATTTTAATGCCGGCAGAAACGTAGCTTTTATATATTTACGTCGGCAGTAAAGTAACATGCTGTTAGGAAAAAAAAACTCATCACATATTTAAAAAAGATTTGATGTATTAATTTCATATTTTATAAAAAAAATCGAGAACCCTCGCCGAGGATTCCGTTAACGTAGAAAAAAAGACTGTCACAAACAATTTACATCACGTTGTGTTGTATAGTTTCTTTATTGTCAGACCATAGGCACATTATAATGATTTTTTTCTCGTAAATGCCAATCATTAGCAATATCGTTTGAAAATTGAACGAAATAATACACAAAATGTTACCTTTTGCTACATATTAACAATAGCTGTTTATGTTAACTAAATAGAGATTCAATTGTACCACATTGTAAAAGGTTTAAATTGGAGGATATGCATCATCAATTCAATAATAATTGATAATAATTCAAAAACTCTGAACTTCAAAATTGTAAAAACCCATTACAATGTTTCATAAATTAAGCGTTCTTTCATATGACACCCCTCGCTTGGGTCAAAAAAGATTTTTTCACCTATACCCAGAAAAATAATTATATGACACTTCGCTACAGTTTTCGTTCAGAGTTTATCACACTTCCTTTCTCTGTGAATTTTATTCAAATTTTTCTGTCAATTAAGCTCGAAACCCAAGTGGGGCAGGGGCCCAACTTTTTGTTGCACTTTCTTGACAATTATCTAAAAACTGTACACTGCAAAATTCGGAAAAAATTACAATATTTCTTAAATTAATTGTTTTTTATATGATATCTCACATCACATATGTTTGGGATTTAAATTTTGTTTTACTCCTTCTCATTGCCACCCCTTAATATTTATGTTTATGTGTATTAATATTTTACACCTCGCTATATTTTTCGTTAAAAAGTTACTATTTTTTCTATATTTCTAAAGAAGTTTTTCTATCAAATAGGTTCGGACCTAATTGGGAAAAGAAAACATGAAAAAACGCCTGTATTCAATTTTATTCAACAAACTGTGTGATGATAAATTCTAAAATACATTTTTAAGAGATTATGGTGAAGTCAAGCCCTTTCATATGTATGATGCACTACTTGACTCGGTAAAAAAGTATTTTCTTAAAGGCTTTACATCACAGCCCTGTAAAACTAACAAAAACAACTTTAGTTTTTTTGTATCCGTCATCTAGAAAGGATAGGTTAGTTTTATAGGCATTTCAAATTTCTGGTCCTAAGGATTTACAGTTATCGAGATAATCGATATAATCCGTAAAACACTTCGTACACTCACCAACAGTGTTCCGTATAAAAAATGGACCCTAAAAACGATATCGCGCCATTACCAATGTGATCTTTGTGTTTTTTGTAAATAAAGCAATCAAATAAAATTAGTCACAAACACTACCTTAGCCTCTTTGGTGATTGCTCATTTGACTAATTTCTGACAATGCTTCGTTGTGGAGATTTAATAAGGATTGCCTATGTAATTAACACCACTATACAATTTTTAAATATTATTATAAACTGGCACACATATATTTGCATTTTTTTGCGCAGCTCGTCCTCCATGTAGAAGCGTTGCCGAGCTAATCATAATTACCTTAATAATTATAATTACCATTCTCGTAAAACTCTTTTGAAAAAAATGCATGAAATTTGCATTAATTTTGCATGATACAAAATCTCAGTGCACAAAATTGTGCATAACACATTCATGCACATAATGTGCATCATACCGTGCACATGTCGTAAGCACATATATGCACAGTACACACATTTCAGGTGTATACTTTAGGAATAATAAAAAACGAACCGATACAAAATTTAGTTTTTATTCGCCTACATATTAAAGTGGTACTTTATTACTGTGATTTGCGGCGGTAAAGTTTCACTTTTTAACCATATATTTTGTTGTCATAGTTACGTCCAAAAAAGTAAAAAATATTTGTATTTGTTTAAATACTATAAAAAGTAGAATTTTTATTACAGCAACCGTTAAATCCAAAATTTCATAATCCAATTAAAATTATTATTATTCTTTGTTGTCATAGTTATACAATAATTTAGAAAAAATAACAAATATTTTGTCAAAGATTACTTATTCAATATATTTTTATTTCAAAATTTATGCAAATAATTTAAAAAAATATTAATTTTGATTTAGATTGAACAATTTTTTTTAAAATATTTTCCTTGCGGCGAATAAACAAAAGTATATGACGCACGGACAGACGTAAGCTATTTTGGACTTAATGTGGGTGGGATTTGCAAACTCCACAAACATCCAAAATCTTTAGCTTTACGTCCTTGCATCATAATGTACTATTATGATAATAATAATAAACAAAAGAATAAAATGAATAAAGTATGAAAGAAAAATGAATGGAAGGATTTTATGAAATGGGTGATTTCATTTAACTTTTTATGAGATAATATGACTTTCGAAATGTTTAATTGATGAGTTTTATCTCATTTCTATCTATATTTATATGTGAAAGAAACATTTTTATGAAGGTAATGAAAACAAACATAAAAAACAAACTGACATTTTGAATAATTAATTTTAGTGATACAAAAGTCGATTTTCTGATATTTAAATTTATTTTTGTATAATAATTGCTTATCCTTTAGGATACTTTGAACAAAGTGGTAAATGCGATACACTATTTGAGTAAAAAATAAATTATCTGCAATGCAAATTTTTTGTAATAAAATTAGCAGAAATAATTTGTCACGCGAATAACACAAGCGATAGCACACAACTGATAAAAAAAATCAGACATTTTTTTCTTACCTGTTAACCTATTTATTGTTCTACACGAATACGTTTTGAATGCATCGCTTGGTCCAGCATTGTTAATATACAACTCTCCGTTTGGTAATACTGTATATTTTCCTCCAATATCTGTGTTAGGATACAGATGCATACCGGTGTCTTGAACCCACGATGTAACCATCACATAATCTGACATGTAACTAGGCACCTATGGCAAAGAAAATAATATAGAAAACATAAGTATGTATTAAGAAAATTTTGAGTGAGAGTATGTTTGTTTTTGAGAACAATTTTAACTAAGACGCTTAAAACGTAATTTTTTTATATCTGTATATTTTAAAATTAAAACATAATTGGTTGAAAGTTTAACAAACTTTTTTAAGGCTACTTACTCAATTTTACCTCAAAAGGTATAGTTTGCCTGTTGCCATCATTATCAAACTTTGTGGTAACGATCAGAAATTCTAAACCGATTGCTCAAATAACGATTTTTTTCGTTCAACGTTTGAGGGATAAATATAACAAGGGAATTAGGCATGGGTATCGAGTTTTCAGGTTTATAGTCATTCTATTTAGTAATCGTTTTGGATGAAATCAGTTCTACAGCAGAATGTTTATAAATGTAAACTAATTGATACGGAGTGAAATTTCTTGAAGAGCTGTTTCCCATCGCCATTATATAATCGTTCCAGAGTAAACACTTGGAAATTGTGACGCCCTATAACAAATGCTTTGAAGTTCGTTCATTCGTTCGTCACACATATTAATTGAAATATCGGTGTGAAATTCAGTCTTCGATCTGGCAACAATCAATAGCTGTTTTTTAGAAGAACTGAAATTGGCTAAATAAAAGTTTTGGGAATTTTGTGTAATTTTTTTTTAAAATTTTTAAATTGATTCTGTTGGAAATTTTTTTTGAATTTAGTTTTTATGAAAATATTGTTGTTTTGAATATTTGTAATTTTGTTAGATTTTGGAAGTTTTTTGAAAATTTTATTTTGATCGTGTTTAATTTTTGAAATTTATAAATTTTTTTGTAATTTCCTATTGAATGTATTTTTTAATTGTCTTGTAATTTATTTAAACTTTAAATTTTTTTTAATAATTTTTTTGAATATATTTGTAAAATTTTTGCAATTTCAAACTTTTATATTTTTTAATGTAATTTTTGGAAAATTTTGTTTGTAATTTCTAAATTTTTAAATATTTTGTATAGTATTTGTTGATTGTAGAATTTGTTTTTTTTTTTTGAAAATATTTTAGTGTTTAGTAAATTTTAATATTTAGTAATTTTGGGTTGCTACCTAGTTTTTAAGAAAATTTTGCAATTCACCTTTTGAAATTTTAATAATTTTCTGATTTTTTGTTAATTTTGTTTACTTAGAATTTTTCGAAATTTTTTTTGTTATTTTAGTTTTTTCTAAGTTTTAAAATTTTTGATAGAAGGTGACAGCCAAACTATTGCCGAACTCCAGCTGCTGCATCCAACTACCAGCCCCCAACTCAACTTTGTTTTATTGTTTTTTTTAAATTTAGTTTTTGGGAAGAAGTTTATTTTTATTTAGATTATTAAATTTTTTAGACGTTATTTGTTTTGAAATTCGATTATAAATTTTGAATTGCGCTGATTTGTTTTGATTTTTTTTATTATTTTTGAATTTTTAATTTTTTTGAACGCATAAATTTTATTGTTATATTATCGAAATTTTGGAAGTTTTTTTTGATTTTGTTCTGAATTTTTGTTAGAGTTTTCTCAAATCTTCTTATTGTTGTTTACCCTTGTGTTCGTTGTCAATGTGTGACATTAAATTCATTAATGTTTTCCGAGGTCAAATTGGTTTTCGTACCCAAGTTTGTTATTTTTTGGTTAGACTTTCAATCTGTTTTCGCCTGACACATTCTTAGTCATTATGGCTTCTTACTCTAATTTCTCTCCGGTCCATCGCAGCGTGTTTTGTAGTTTGTACGCTCTGAACATGGCCCAGCTTGTGTCCTGTGGTCATATCTTCCATTTGTGTTTTATTTTTTTGTGAATTTGAAAATGTTTTCTTTTCATAAATTTTGATATTATTTTTATGTTTTTGTATTTTAGTTTTGAATGTTTTTAATTTTTTTTTGTTTTAGTACGATTTTTTGTGTGTGCGTTGTTCTGTGGGCGGAAGGCAAGATGTCTTGTAAGTCCTGATGCGCAGAAAACATTTGTGTATGGATGTGTGCGTTTGGTTTTGTCTGAGGTTGTTTTGTTCTGTGGGCGGAAGGCAAGTCCCTTGTAAGTCCTGACACGCAGACAATCCTGTTAGGTTTATTTTTGAGGTATTTGTTTGGTTAAGTTTTATTCTGTGGGAGAAAGGCAAGATCTTTGTAAGTCCTGACGCGCAGACAATTCGTTGACGTTTTTTTAAATTTTTTTTGTGTATTTGTTGTAGAGTTGTTGTTCTGGGGGTGAAAGCCAGAATTCGTAAGTGCTTAACACACAAACAACATTTATGTTTTAGTTTTTATGTTTAGTTTAGAACCGCAAAGTTAGGAAAGGTCCTTCAGACGTATTTCAAACGGGGCTTACGATCCCGCGGACCTTAATTAGGTGGCAAATAGCTGCTGCGGGTCATGGGTGGTGATTTGATATCGCTAGATGGTTTATCATGGTCATCCCACCAAAATTATTTTACCACATTCACGGGTTTTCAATGAGGTCGTGACTACTAAGTGTAACGCTTATTTAGTTTAATTGCCATGGTCTTCGAAAATTATATTGGCTAGAGTGTAACCTGTTGGAGGGTAGGAAAAGCGCAGACCAGTGCACTATAACAAGGAGATGAATCGCCTGTCGTTCGGGCCACTGTGACTGACATTCGCTATCTCAAAATCAACCTCTTTATTTCCAACACAGGGTGTTCCGGTGGTGTCATTGGCTTGCCAGGGAGCAGGTAGAAGGAAAATGCTTACCCTGGGCTTTATGAGCCATAGCTAGACCAACTCTGTTCTCTGGTCGTCCATCGATATCATCAAAAAACTCTTGCAAATTCTTTATTTTGTTAATTATGTGTTTAGGTTATATTTGTTTTTTTTTTTTTGGTTTTTGATTTTGTGGTTTTTTTAATCAGCTCGATTATTTTGCTGCCACCTATTCCCATTGAATTCTCGGTTCCTGCTCAAGTTTTTCTTGAATTTGTTTTTGGATATATTTTATTTGGCACCTTATGATTTTTTTGTTGGTCTTTATTTTTGTCTCTTTGTCTCTTTGTCTTTTTGTAATTTTTTGCTTTGAGTAATTTTTTTTGTCTGGCCCGGCTAGTTAAGTCGGTAGAGCCTGAGAGTCTATCTTGGGGTTTGGGTTCGAGCCCAGGTCCCATTTCATTTCTAAATTTTTCGTATGATTCTCAGGACGAACGCAGACAGCCGGTCTTCCTCCTTTTGTCCTGTCCTGTAATGGGCAAGATTTTAAATGTGGCGGTGTTCTTCCATTTGCCGTCCTATAGTAATATACTATAGATCTAAATTATTTTCAGCTCACTTTTCAACTCGTTTGTGTAACAACACAACTGGTTAAACATTCCAATGTACAACCAACACTTCCGGTAAAAAATAATTTTTTTGTTAATTTTCTATATTTTTTCACCTAATTATAAAAAAATTGTAGAGAATTAATAAATTAAGGAGATACACAATTTCAATGTAAAATAAAATTTATGCTGACGAATTTTCGTTTAGCTTGTGCTATGAAAAATTTTTTTCCAATGTTTTTTTTTAAATTAATCAGTTGGTGGTTGGCACTTGGCAGTGGAGTTAATGGGCAGTTTTTGAGCAGTGAAGTTGTTGGGGTTTGGTAGTTAAAGGAGTACGTTATTTATTAGTAGATATTTATTTTTATTTTACCTGTCCATAACTTTATCATACCCGTTTAATATTACAGTGATGGGCTAGGTCATATAGTTCGGGAAGGGTTGTGATCTGACGGTTCTCCCTTCTGGAGATCCTAGGTGGTGTTTTCTAAGGCACGCTTCGTTTGTTTTTTTTAATTTTAATTTTCGAGCTGGTGGCCGGGTTTAATAGCGTGCGCGACCAACTGGTGGACCTTCATGGACCACCAGGCAAACCTAGTACTACAATATTTATTGTCATAATTTAATAATTTTTTTTTTAGAAAAATGAATAACTAAATAATAAAAAATGGGATATGGCAATATTTCATAGTAGAATGTAAGAAATAAAAACAGAGCCGATGAAAACAAAATGTTTAAAAAACTTAAAAAAAAATTCAATTTTTGGTCATGTTGCTCCCACAGGTAAGGGGAACTAAAGGTCATCAACAGCCCTTCGTACGTACTTGTAAGAAGATATATAAATCTGGTGCAACAGGTGTCAAAAGGATTGTACGCTCTCTGGTTTAACGCACCCTGATCCATCCTTCGATGCGCACGACCAAGTATGGATTAGAGTTGCTGGTAAGGGGGCATCGGTTCGCGACTTGGGTGTTAAGGAAAAATCTCTGGTCCCGCTAGACATGATGTCAACCAGCTTACAGTATGTAATAGCAGACAAGAGCTCTGACCTATAGCTCTAGTACACTCAGAAAAAAGAGATAGTTTACTTAACGTAAAGTATATGTAAATTTAACTGAAAATGACGTACGAATTGAGCCAGCGGAGGCATAAGTAAAGTAAACAAAATTGACAAAGTAAAATATACTTAAAAACATTGTAAAAAGGTTAGTTTTTAATTAATTTTAAAAAAAGTTAATTTTTTTGCAAAGGTTAATTTTGTCTTTTTTTTTATCAATTCAGGCGGATTATATATTACACGGGTTAATGATAACAGCGGTTAAGAATGGTCCTGTAAAGATAAAATGCTATTTATTATTAATATTTATTTTGGACTTAATTCGGGTTCGATCCCCAGACCTATGTGTACAAGGCAGCAACATTAACCATTCGTCTATCTAAATAATTATTTACATCAATTTATTTATGAATATTATGTTGATGCTAAAGTTTAGGACGGTCCAGGGTTCGATTCCCAGAGTGACCACTATTTATTTTTTAATACATTTTTATTATTTTTTTTAAAATAACACAAAAAAGATTCCTTTTTATTCATAAATTATTCATAAAAATTTAATTTTACCGCATTTCAATTTATCGATACTGTAGTTTTTTTTAAATTATCTAGACCGATAGATATGTTTTACAAATTGTTAAGTAAATGTAACGACTTTTTAGGTAATTTTGTTTTCATATTTCAAAATCAACTTTCGTATAAGCTACAACTACAGCAATCATATATTGATTTTACTGTTTCAGTAGTAAATTTATTTTCCAAAATTTTACAATTCAAATTTTGCCTTTTTACCGTGGCACAGGTTAATATTACTTAAATTATCAATACTTTGCCCTAGTAAATTTTAGAAAAACGTATGTTATGTTTACAATTTTGGAGTTACTATAGCGCATAAGTAACAAACGCATCGATTTTTTTTCTGAGTGTACCTCGGATAAGCATGACCCGTATCACTGCGCCGAAACACTATGACCTTTGAGGAAATACAAGTTTAAATTAAACTTGTTTGTATGTTTGTCTTCCAAGTTTGTTACTAGCCACCAAAAACGAAGTGGTAACACATGGATGTTTACTGTTAAAATATATTAAAGAGAACGTTGTTCTTAATTTAATCCAAAGCATCGTTAATTATCTGATTTAGTATGAATCATAATTATATGCATGGGTTTACACAGATAGCTCTTTGTGGGTTATAAGGTGTGGTAAAAAATCACCATTAAATTTTTATTAGCTTCTCGATATTGGAAGTCCTTGTTAAAAAAAAGATGCTTCAGATTTGAGAATTGTAACCTTTTTTTGAAATATAAGTTGATTTATAAAATAACATCTTTAATCAAATATTTTTGTATTTTTTATTGAAAGGATGTCCCCTATTTTTTTTTATTTGACTTCGGAGATATAAATAAAAATTTAGATAGTCACAAAAGCTCCAAATAAATCAAAAACCTCAACATATTTTTAACGATGTTACAACTTCAGAATTTTATGGATAAAGTATAATTTGTTTTTTGTTTTTCAGTGCTTAACTTTTTGTTTTTGTTACTTTAAAAGCATTTTTTCGTTGTTTTTTTTTTGTTACCAAAGTACGTTTTTGAAAAGTTTGTCTCGTGTGTTTGATTATGTTGCAAAACTTTGTCTTTATTTCTCTTTTTTGTTTCTGAAAGGTAAAGTTAAACATAAATTTGAAAGCTTTGGTTTAAAAATAAAAATCTGTTTTGGAGATTTGTTAATGGTAAATTTAACAAAATGTAAAGGTGGATCAGAATTTTAAATTCAAAAGATATAAATATTAGCTAAATTTTATTTTAGTGTTAAAGCCTGGACGGTTTTGATAGCATACGGATAATGGATTGTTAAATCTTTAAAACATTGTTAAACGAGAATTATACCGCCCTGATATATTTGTGTTTATCAAAAAATTTAATAGAATATTGTATTACGTTGGTTTCATTTTATTTTCAGGATAGGTTTGAGACAATATTAGTCCAATAGGTGTTTATTTAGTTTTCCGTAAAATTCATATATATTTTTAAGAATAAGTTTGCTTTAAAGGTCTACAAATAGCTAGTTTTGATAGGTCAAATTGATTGATTATAGTCTAGTTAAAGTATGATGGAAATAACCTTTGATAATCTCTGAAGGTTGAAAGTAGGCTTCATAGTTGAATGTGATGCAAACGAAATACATGCGTCCTCTAAGATATTTAGACTTTGCAAAGTATTATAAACAACTCCCACCATCACATGTTACCTCCAACGACAAAACGATAAGTGACGCAGGACCACAGGACCACTCAGGACTTTGTAGGTCAGATCATTATTGCAGGTAAAATATTTAGAGTAATAATCTGATTTTAATCAAATTTTTAAAGCGGGCTTAGTTCACCCATAAAATGGAACAAGTTTTAAATTTCCACCGATCCATTTCATGTAATGAAATGAAGAAAATTGTTTTATTCTTCCAATATAAATCAAAAGTCAAAACAAATATGTAGTTTGAAAAAAAGCATCCTACCATATTCGTTCCATAACACAAAATAAAAGCATAAGTAATTATTCAAGTTTTAATATTTTACATGTTTTACCTGACATTTCAAAACCGCTGTATTTCCAGTCATAACATATTCATCATGCACTTGTACTGTATATTTTTGGTTTACAACTGTAAATTGAAAAAAAAAAACGATATTATATTTCAAAATACAAAAAAAGTTTATATGAGAATAATAAAGTTTTATGTTTTTGTGTTACATACGAGTATTAAAACATAATATGTCTGTTCGTATGTGGTTTAAATGTATTACCGGTAAAGTTCAACTAAGTTAAACTTTAAAAGCTTTTAAAATTAAGTAAATGAAATTTTCAAAAATAATTTCAGGTTTTATAAACATAACCGTATGAGTTTTGAGTTAGAATTTATTCTAAATAATCTTTCGTGGGTTTTGCAAAAAGTCTAATGTTTTCAGTTTTGTTTTTATTGTGTGTAATAAAGGTATGTAGGACGCAATACGGCATGTATGCATGCATAGTCATATAGTGGTGGTTTATGTTTGATTAGGAAGCTTATTTTTTTATCAATTCTAAATGATAACAATAATGTCAAATTATGAAAATTAATAGGAGATAATTAATAATTAATTAATTTATGGCATTTTATTTTACCTACCGGTTATTAATTTTTATAATTAAATGAATTTTAGAGAATAAAAAAATGTGCACCTCTGTTTAATATTTATTCCAGGTATGAGATTATTTGAAAATTGAGATTTTAGTATTTGTCGCTTTCGTTTAAGTAATCAAAGGAAAATCAGTTTATGGATAAATTAACTTTGTTTTTAGCAGTAGGTGTAAATTTTGAAAAACCTAATCATTATCTTTACTTAAAGTTAAATGACGTTAATAACGCAAACAGATGTAAAATTTAACTTTACTGCCGCTAGGGAGACAGTTAAAGTCTTACTTTTTTGACGTAAAACGCCCGAAAAAGTATTATATTTTTACGACGGAAGAATAAATTATAATGAAAGTTCAATTTTTAAATTGAAAATTTTCTTTTGTAACGTGTTATTTATACCCTCAGGATCATTCATCGGTCATAAAAAGCTGGTGGTCGACCTCCCTTATTTTACTACCCTTTAATATACACCTTAATACCCCTTATCAAAATAAAATATTTTTGTCGATTTATAATTTTTTAAATAATACGTTTTTTAGCCTGAAAATAGGTTTCCATATGGGTTTCTGGTCGCTGATTACGAATCCGACGTCAATTTTCCAAAATAATAACGTGAAAAGCGAAAAATCGAGAAAATTTCAACGAATTTCCAATTTTAGACTATTATTACGAGTTGCATATCATTTTCAATCTTTTTAAGTACGCTGACAACAATTTTTCACTCAAAAAGTAAAAATCTTTAAAAAGTATTGGAAAACTGTGAAAATTATTTGGAAAATTTGGAAAATTATGATTGCAAAATTATGCAATATATCGTTTTGGTGTATTTTTTGGTCTCTGATCTCAAATTTAATATTTATAATGAAGAAAAATGTTCTATTTTCCTGGAAAATGGCAAAAACAAATTTTCCGATTAAACAATTTAAATTTTTTATTTAAAATTTAAATGTTGTATAGATGAATGTATAAGTTTTTTATGCGAGTTTACTGCGCTTCAGTAGGTGCAGGTAATTTTTTCGTGTTTTTTAGGTCACTGACCTCAAATTTGATATTTATATTTAAAAAAAATTTTCTATTTTCTCGGAAAATAGCAAAAAAAAAAAATTCTGATAAAAAATTAGAAAAATTTAAGTACAATTAAATATTACATGTTTTTGGTGACTTTAATGTCAAATTTTATATTTAAAATAATAAAAAAAATTTATTTAGTCGGAAAATTGTGAAAAACTCCTGCAAGTAATATTATTTGGTTTTAAGCTGTAAATTAATATTTTTTTATTGTTTTTAACTTTTTTTTTTTTTGTTCAACTTTATTTGGACTGTTTTTTAAAATAAAAAACTTATAACCACACATATAATTTAACAATCTTTAAAAATAAATTATTCTTACAAAAAGAAAAAAATTGAAAATTGCAATTATATCAAGTTATCAAATTATAATAAACATCCTCAAAATTTCCAAAAATATTAATAAAATAATTTTTTCGGCAACCGGCTGTAAAGTTTAACCTTGCTGCCGCTAGGGAGTTAGCTAAAGTCTTACTTTTTAGCCTGACAGCAAAAGCAACGTCTAGCGACAGCAAAAGTAACGCCATTTTTATTTTATATTACGGAGGCTGTAAAGTAGCATTTGTTATTTGTTAGTTTGTTATTTTTTCAAACATATTGTATAACCATGACAACAAAAAATAAGTTGATTCTCATATTATGAAATTTTGAAAAGGTTGCTTTGATAAAAAAATTTTTTCTACTACCCAACTTAAAAAATCTACTTTCGATGTTTGTTCATTGCATCGAAAATTTCTTTTTCGTCACCAGTGATAAAAAAACCTATACAAATTACTTTCGTACCTAGTGACGAAAGTAATTTTTTAAAAGCCATCTATTTTCTAATTTCTTAATTAGAATAAATCATCCTAGAACACCCGTTAAGAGAATCAATTAATTGAATGAAAGAATTTTGTTAGTGTTAATTTGTCTTTCTTAGGTAGATGACGTTAATTAATTTTAGAATTATTTACGGACAATTTACATTAAAAATGTAAAAATAATATAATAGTTAACTATATAAGATTCACATATTCTTTTTAAATAGTATGGTAACAAACAGTTGGTGTTAAGATATTTTAAAAAAATAGATTTTACCTATTTATTTAAGGAAAACGAAAAAAAATATTTATTTACATAAAATATTTTACGTTGTTTTAAAATATATCAGGAATTTACGTAGCAACCTCCCCATCCAAAAACTAAATCAAAACTGTTGTTTTTATTTTAGAAATAATAATAAAATTTTTAAATTTGATTTTGTTTATTAGAAAACCGCTTTTAGTTATAAGCCTACTAGACGCCAAATGCAAAAAACAGTAAACCTTTAAAGATGGTTATTTAATGATTTTACGGACTTTATAGACCAAATAGAATAAAATTATAGAATTTTGTAGTGTAAATAGAATAAATATATGTATATGAATACAGTTGACGATTTTTTTGAACGAAAGGACAATCAGGCTTGTAACTAAAGACGGTTTTATTTATAACATAGAAATCGGATAATTTATTCATATTGAGTCATCTATATTTTAATAGCAGAAATATAAATTGAAAGATTTTGTTTGGATGTTTATATGTTTTAAAATTTGAATTGTAGGTAATTTTAAATGAAAATGCTTAAGAATTAATAATAATTTTTAAAAAAGTAGTAGAAAAAGTACAGTTTTCTACTCGCCGAAAATCATATTTTGAATCTCGCGACCATTACCAACCTCGGCTATCGCCTCGGCTGATAAACTGTCCTCTCGCTTCAAAATATGTTGTTTTCGGCATCGTTGAAAAATATACTATTATTCATACAAATTTAAATATTTTTTTCTCTTTTTTGGAAGTAATTATGACGATAAAAATTCATATTTAGAAAAAGTTTGATGTATTAATTTCATATTTATAAAAAATTTAAACGTTTGCCGAAAAAATAGTGTATTTAATTCGGAGCTAAAGTGACTTTTTGTGTTTCGTCTATAATTGTCAAACTATAGACTCAACACAAAAAGTATCACTTTAGCTCCTAATTAAATAATGTACTATTATTTTACTGCGTAGCATTCAAAGTTTTATATATTTTTTATAATGTGGATACATATTATTTTCAAAAATAACTGATTCAATGTCCCTTTTTAAAATATTTGCTGCACTCTAAAGTATTTTTCTTTCTTATCCAGCTTGGTTTTTATTTTTATCTTCAAAATTTTGATTTATATTTATTTGTCATAAAATTAATCTTTCAATAGGACATAAGTATGACCATTTGTTCGAGTTGAAATTATAATTTTATTTCCATAATGTTTTTCAAGTCTATCTTTAATTACGAGATCACACGGCACATATAAAATATGTTCAGATTTAGCCGCATTTTTTAGATCTTCTAGAGTCCACTGACAATCTTCATCTTCATCGATGAACGAAAACATTCGCTCCATGTAAGATTCTATTCTATTACTTTTTCTATCAGTAATAACATTCCTTTCAACAACCTTATTTTGAGATATGAAGTATAGCATACATTTTCTATGATATATCGCTGCCTTCAGTTCAAGATCGACATTTTCTACTCTTTTTAAAACAGCTTGCAACTTCTCTGTTTTATTTGTAGCATTTACAATACTATCTATACTTTATTTTTGACGCTACTCCCAGT
The DNA here is from genome assembly GCA_963693315.1 of Diogma glabrata. NCBI lineage: Eukaryota > Metazoa > Arthropoda > Insecta > Diptera > Cylindrotomidae > Diogma > Diogma glabrata. Next base: position 347,547,054 of record OY856186.1, read on the forward strand.
AACAACACTTATTAGTTGTGCGCGAGTTTTTTTCAATATTATGCGTTCGTTACAAAGGAAACAAACATTTTTATAATCGAACTCCGGAAAAGAAGGAGGAACAGAAGGAGGAAAAGAAAGATTGGGAATAGAGTCAGAGTCATTGGCATCCGTTCTTGCTCTTTTACTAAAACGAGGATATTTATTTCGACAGTTTTGGTGGACAAAAATATTAACTTTATCTTGCCGTAACTGTAGGAGACGATTTTTAAATCCATTCTGAGCCTCATCTGCTAATTTTATTATTGTCTTTAGCCCTTTGTTTTTAATTTCATTTATAACGCAAGGATTGAACCAACTTTTCCTTCTCCATAAAAATCACAGAAAATGCAATCTTTTGGGTCCATGATTATAATTACCTGAAACAAATTAAGAACCCAATGCTACAAAATTTAAAAGCAATAAACAATCATTTTTAAAATTAATTAACCCATTATTGCCCAAAGTGACCAAAACTTTTTAACGTTTTTGGTCAAATGTTTTTGTGTACGAAGATGCGTGTACGTATTTTTTTTAACTTTAAGAGTTACGCACGCGCAGAAACGTTGACGTTAGTGCGGACAATGAAACATCATCTCCGGCTGTTTTTGAAAATCAAAATATTTATTTTTTGAAACCTAAAGTAGTAGTGGAACGGAGCGTATATAGTTCCGTTTAATCTTTGTTTTCTTAAATAAAATACGAGCGAAAATTTTAATTTGCGAGAGAATAAAATTTATTAAACACGAATCGATTACTATACTTAATTGTCTGACAAAGAATTGTGTATTATAAAAAATAAAAACATTTTCTTCAATTAAAACAATAAATCTTTATTGTTTAAATTCAAAAATCAAATTTCTTATTAAAAAAAAACTCTCTCTCTCTCTCTCTCTCTCTCTCTCTCTCTCTCTCTCTCTCTCTCTCTCTCTCTCTCTCTCTCTCTCTCTCTCTCTCTCTCTCTCTCTCTCTCTCTCTCTCTCTCTCTCTCTCTCTCTCTCTCTCTCTCTCTCTCTCTCTCTCTCTCTCTCTCTCTCTCTCTCTCTCTCTCTCTCTCTCTCTCTCTCTTCTCTCTCTCTCTCTCTCTCTCTCTCTCTCTCTCTCTCTCTCTCGACATCCTATATCACGAAGGTCTTGGATGATGTCATCACGCCAGCGTCGTCTAGGTCCTGCTCTTCGACGAACACCAGCTGGTTGTTGTTGCGACGCTTTTTTTATCATTCTATTCAATGGAGTCCTTTCTACATGACCAAACCATCTAATCCGGTTGGATTTAATGAATCCGATTACATCGCAGCCTCCAAGAAGCTGTCTGATTTCGTGATTCATTCGGATTCTATACTGATTTTCAGCAACTTTACATGGACCATAAATTGTTCGTATGACCTTCCTCTCGAAAGTTGATAAAATTCTACAATCGGAGGAAGTCAGTGTCCAGCTTTCACTTCTAAATGTAAGCACAATTCGAATTAATGCTTTGTAAAGTGTGAGTTTACACGACCGCGAAAGATGTTTTGATCGCAGAAGTTTTGAGTATGCGTAGAAAACTCTGTATGCGGCAGAGACACAGTTTTGTGTCTCAATTTGGCTTTTTCTTATCGCGTACTCCAGCGCCAAATTAAATAGTACGGGCGCGAGTGCATCACCTTGTCGAACACCTGATGTTATATCGAAAGGATCAGAAACTGACCCTTCGATTACTATTCTACAATTTGATCCCGATGTTGTGAGTTTGCACAGAGAAACAAGTTTCTCTGGGATACCAAGGCATATGAGTGCGGACCAAAGGTTTTCGCGGATGATACTATCATATGCTTGCTTGAAATCAACGTAGAGCTGGTGAATGCTGATGTTGTACTCCCAACATTTTTCTAGAATCATCCTTAAGGTAAAACATTGATCTGTGGTTGAATAGTTGGGACGAAAACCACACTGATAGTCAACGATGATAGATTCGGCAAACGGGATGAGTCGAGCAAGTACGACATTAGCTAGTATTTTATATGCAGTGTTCAACAGTGCGATGCCACGATAATTCGCACACTTTAGACGGTCACCTTTCTTATGTAGCGGAACAATGAGAGCTGTTTTCCATTCAGCGGGTAGTTCTTCTTGGTCCCAGATTGCAAGAGTCAGATCATATATACGTGAGACCAGAGCTGCTCCTCCATTTTTCAAAAGTTCTGCGGGAATACCATCGAAACCTGGTGATTTGCCATTTTTCAGTTTTTTAATGGCAGCTACCACTTCTTCTATTGCTGGGTAAGGGACAAAAATCTCCTCATTTCATGGAGCAATTGCTCGAATAGGATGAACTTCATTCTTTCTATTCAGTAGGTCTTGAAAGTGGGATCGCCACACTGCCAGCACATCGCGTTCACTTGTTGTAAGCTCATTATTTTCATTTTTGATGGCTGTAGATCTTGGGTGGAAATCTTTTGTCAGATTCCGTGCATTGGCAAAGCACTCTTTTGAATTTCCGTTGGCCACATGTTGGTCGATGTTTTCGATGCAGCTCTTCATGTGTTCGCGTTTCTTTTTACGTAGAAGTTTTGCTGAGGCTTTTCTGGCGCATAGATAATCAGCTTGGGAGCTTCGGGTGTTCCTTGTTAACCATTGTTCTCGCAGTTTTTGTTTATTTTCAACGGATTGGCGTCATTTGTCGTCAAACCATTCGTTGTGTGATTTCGGTGGTCGTTTTCCGATTGTAGTTTGTGCTGCGGCTATAATGGTTGATTGAAGCGTTTGCCATTCTTCTTGTATGTTTAATGGCATCTCAGAAGAGATGTCATGCTCTTCTATGTTTTGTGTTATTATTTCCTGATATCTATTCAGCGTTTCCGGATGTTTAAATGCTTCGACATTCCAGCGCACGGTCTTTTTTGCTTGCCTATTAAATGGATAATTTGCACTTGTACTTAAAGATGACAAGCATATGATCGGTGTCCATATCAGCACCTCTGTATGATCGAACGTCAGTTGCACTTGTAGAGTGTCTCTTAGAGATCATGACGTGATCGAGTTGATTTTCTGTTCTTCCGTCATTTGATTTCAACGTTGCTTTGTGAATTCTCTTGTGAGGGAAGAAAGTGCTGGATATTACTAGATCATCCATCATAGCCAGCTCGGCTGCGCGAAAACCGTTATTGTTGCTGGTATGATGCAAGCTGTTGGGGCCGATGTGTGTTTTAAGTTCTGCAATCCTACCGATTTGAGCATTAAAGTCACCTACCACGATTTTTATATCGTGCCGCGGGATGTTATTGATGACTTCTTCGAGTTCTAGGAAGAACAGGTCTTTAATATCATCTGATTTATCTTCAGTAGGTGCATGAACATTGACGATCGTTGCATTGAATTTTTGCGTGCGGATTCTCAGTGTGCATAGCCGCATATTATTTGGGCAGAAGTCGATAACATGCTGATTCACGTGACGGTGTATAAGAAAGCCAACTCCAAATTCTCCTCCGTTTTGATGACCGCAATAATAAAGAGTGTATCCTTTCGCTGTTTCATGGATTCCACTACCTGGCCATCTTAGCTCTTGTAATGCCACTATATCCAGTGTGTAGCTCTCGACTTGTTGTGTTAGTTTTGATCTCCTGGTCTTCTGAGGCTTAGCACGTTCCAGGTTCCCATTTTTAAATCGTAGTCCGGGTACAGTTTCCGAGGTCGTTCCAATATTGAATCCGAGATATTCCGAGGCCTGTGTACAGAATTCATGACAATAATTTTTTACGGAAATAGGGTGTTAGCCCTTCGCCCAACCCAAATTTTCGTGAATGGGTTCGTTCTGCATCTTAAGGTCACCAGAAACAACCTTTTTACACGTTTGTATAGCGAGCCGCTTGATCCAAGACAGACGGCCGCTGCAAGCCGCCCCTAACATGGAGAACAGACGCTTTCTACACATTTATATAGTGAGCCGCTTGATCCAAGACAGACGCCCGCTCCAAGCCGCCCCTAACATGGAGAACAGACGCTTGAGTTGCACTGGTTTTATTGCGCCAATGACTCGCCATGGTGCAGAATCATTGAGTATAAGCAGTATTTACTCTGCCCCTCTCAACTACACCTACCTAATTCTGTTAGCGTTATCCAGGTAGCACGGCGTGGACGTAGAATTTCGGATTTTCGCTACCCTTATTAAAAAAACCCTGATGACAAAAAACGCCCATCTCATACAACGAAATAAGAGAATTTAAGTCAAAGCAATTGCGATTATAATTTGAAAATAATTTGAATGAAATCAAAACAATTTGACCAATTGGAATCATACCAATTGAATAATGATAATTTTTTTATAGGAAAATTTTCATTAGACAATAGGTGAAGTTCATTAGGCTATAGGTTAGAAAACAATACAATAATCCATACTATCATTATCGAAAAAACATACAAATAAAGCTGATATAATTAAATGGAAGAGAATAAAAAAATAATTAATTTACAACTTAAAACTAAATAATATTACTTGCCGGAGTTTTTCACAATTTTCCGATAAACAAATTTTTTTTCTATTTTAAATATCAAATTTGACATTAAAGTCACCAAAAAATTAAAACATGTAATATTTAATTGTACTTAAATTTTTCAAATTTTTTTATCGGAAATTTTTTTTTTGCTATTTTCCGAGAAAATAGAAAAATTTTTCTTAAATATAAAAATCAAATTTGAAGTCAGTGACCAAAAAAAAAAGGGAAAAAATTACCTGCACCTACTGAAGCGCAGTAAACTCGCATTAAAAATTTTAAATAAAAAATTTAAATTTTTTAATCGGAAAAATTTTTTTTTGTCATTTTCCGGGAAAATAGAAAAATTTTCTTCATTATAAATATTAAATTTGAGATCAGAGACCAAAAAATACACTAAAACGATATATTGCATGGTTTTGCAATCAGAATTTTCCAAATTTTCCAAATAATTTTCACAATTTTCCAACATTTTTTAAAGATTTTTACTTTTTGAATGAAAATTCGTTGCCAACGTACTTAAAAACATTGAAAATGATATGCAACTCGTAATAATACTCCAAAATTGGAAATTCGTTGAAATTTTCTCGATTTTTCGCTTTTCACGTTATTATTTTGGAAAACTGACTTCGGATTCGTAATCAGCGACCAGAAACCCATATAGAAACCTATTTTCAGGCTAAAAAACGTATTATTTAAAAAATTATAAATCGACAAAAATATTTTATTTTGATAAAAGGCATATTAAGGGGTAGTAAAATCAGGGGAGGTCGACCACCAGCTTTTTATGACCGATGAATGATCCTGAGGGTATAAGTAACACGTTACAAAAGAAAATTTTTGATTTAAAAATGGAGTTTCCATTATAATTTATTCTATGTTGATTCCCCCGTTACAGACGGTACTATATGCACTTTAAAAAAATCTATCGCGTGATGGAAGTAATATCGATGTGAGCGCTAGAGGGCGCTGAAGGTAAAGAAACAAAGCTTTCACGGTGTTCTGAAACTTTATGATTTTGTTCTTCGAAAATAGCACCATGTAGTAAAATTTTGCATGAGACAATTTTGACTTAAAATTTTACGAATAGATTACTAATATATATTTCGATTGGCAAAGCTCGTCGATTTAAAAAATATTGACGCCATTTTGAATTTTAATAATTTGACACCGGATTAGGATTCAGTGACCGTGATTATCTTATAACACATTCTTCGAACTTTTATTGCTGCTTTTCAGCACAAGACATAACGTGAAAATTGTTTTGGTGAAAATTGGAAGTGGTTTTTAGCCTTTTAACCTACCCTTCTAGAGCTCACATCGATACTACTTCCATCACGCGATAAGAATTATTTTAAAGTGCATATGGGTCATTCTTTTACAAACTGAACACCTTTCTGACCGACACATTTTTGATTTGGCTGAAATTTTGTTACAGGTTTTATATCGAAAAAAAATTTTTCGTGTTTGCGGATTTTTTTTTTTGGGAAATAAAGCGGTTCTAAGTTTCGAGAATTTCGTGATTTTTGGCGAGTTATTTTCATATTCATATTAAAGTAAATTTTTCCAGCACCGGACGACAAAAATTTATAAAAATCGATAAATTAGTTTATTTCTAACAGTAAAACTTATTTCTTCATTAATTAAATATACGTTTCTTATAGAAAATCGCACGAAAAATACGATGGTCGTAAGTTAAACACTCTTTATTTTTGTTAGATAATGACTAAAAACTAATTCTAACATTTTACTTGTTTATAGCAATAGGAATTTGTTAATAATTTTTATAAATAAAATTTTTTTAAAATTCCATTTTTATTCTTTAAAATAAAATAGACAAAAAGTATCTATCTCTACCAGAACTGAAGTTATGAATCTTTGAAAATAAGTTTTCAAGCTAAAAATCACAAAATTTTCGAAATTTAGATCCGCTATATTTCCCCTAAAAAAAACAGAAAAAGTACTCGAACAAGTATATCTTTTTGTTTATATAGAACCCGCAAAAAAAATTTTCAGCTGAATCAAAAATGTCTTAGTCACATTTTGTCATAATCTGTTCGGTATGTAAAAGAATGACCCGGAATTTTTTGTCGTCCCGCGCTCGATAAATTAATTTTTTTCTAACCGTAAAAATCATTTCTCCATTAATTAAAGTTTTTTTTAATGATTTTATAGAAAATGAAATGTAGAATGCGATTGTCATACTAAAAACACATTTCATGGGCGGGGCAATAACTACAGCTCGATGTGAACATTTTATTTGTTTATAACAATAGCAAATTGTTAATAACTTTTATTAGTTTTAATTGTTTTTGTAAACTAGCATTTTTTAACTTTAAGATAAAACAAACTAGAGGTTTCTATCTGTAATAGAACCGCACACTGAAAATAAAATTGAAGTTCATAACAACCTCATCTCGAAGTTGGCAGTTATTCATGCAAAGAAAAATTATTTGCAAACAATTTCACTGTGATTGGGACAACTACACGATAACATTTTCCTAACAACAGAAAGAGGTTTATTTAAAATATAAAGTGTTATCTCCAATATAACAGTAGTTGAGTAAAGATAATAACTATTTCCGTGAAAAAAATTTTCTTTGGCCTTATATCATGAATTTTTCATTTTAAAGTTTAAGTATTTGAGATTAATTGAACTATATTTTATTTTCACATAAATATTTCATGTGATTGTCTCAACTTCATCGATCTATAATTGTAGAGTTGTTGACGCAATTTCGTAGTTTGATTCGCCATATGTGACCGCACGGTGAGGTTGAGACAATTGCATTTCGATTGGAAATAGGACATGTTTTTTTCAGTGCAGTTATGAATATTTGAAAATAACTCGTCAAGCCAAAAATCACGAAATTCTCGAAATTTAGAACCGCTACATTTTCCAAAAAAATCCGAACACGTATATCTTTTTTTTCGATATAAAACCAGTAAAAAAAAATTTCAACCAAATCAAAAATGTGTCAGTCAGTTTATGTCCAAATCTGTTCGGTTTGTAATAAAAATATTTAAAAAGTTTGTAATAAAAATAAAATTGTAAATAAAAAAAACGTGTCATACATTTCGAAAAATTGATTTTAAACTTTAAAACCCCAAAATAAGGGAGAAAACTTCCCTGAAATTTTTTAAAAATATTTTTATCGTATTCTACGGGAAAAAATGACAACGCACTAAAAATTTTTAAAAAAAATTTTACGCATTAAATTGCCTGCAAAATGAAAATGTTTGTCGTTCTAGAAAAAATTTCAAATTTATGACCATCACAGATAGTTTAAGATCCGGCTGCAGGATTAATGCGCTCATCGATTTTTTGCTAAAACCAAATTTTTATGTATATTTATGATTAGGAGAATATATATCTACCAGGTTGCCTATCAAAATTTGGCCGCCAGTATTTTTAATTAAATTATTTTTAATTGACTTTTGGGAAAAAATTTCGTTCACTTGTTTTTAAATAAAATATCGTCTACATCACGCTAAATTATACAAAGATTCTAAAAAATCACGGTTGCCATTGCGCACCTGGCCGTACCTCTTCGCAGCCAGGTGTAAACAGGTATGATTTCGATACATTTATACGTTCATAACGTACATTGATTAATTATATATCAAATTAAAGCTAATTTTGTTCTATTTATTATCAGATATGGTTGCCTAATTAAATCCTAATTAAATTAAGGGTTGCCGGCTGTTAAAGATGATAAATATGAATGTTAGTGTTCTTAACTGAACAGCTGCAGCATTTTTATTCTAACATAAGTTAAGAGTGTGCTATGTAATTCCATGAACAAATCATCCGATATTGACATTCCGATATGATATTCTGATATTTGTAGCGATGAAAGTGATAGATCCGATGATAGTGTAACTGCAGAAAGCTCTGATGATTCGGATTTTTAAATAAGAGTTACGGTCATATAAGATACATTTTTTAAATTTTTAATTTGCGTAAATGTTTAATTAATATGTAATAGACGATTAAATGCTTGAATAAAATCTAATAAAATTTTCAACAGTACTTTCACAATAAAATTTTCTTTTACATAAGTCACCTTGGTTTTATTTTTAAATCAATATTAAATATGTTAAATCAATATTAATTTTTTGTTGTAATTTTTAAATTTGTCATTTTGAAAAGGAAGACATATTTTTTGGAGTATTTATTAAGTCGTCCGAATTACTCCCCGGTGGTTGAGAACACTAACATTCGACGCATGCGCAATGGCTTAAAAGCGTCGCACAACCGGCAATCGCTATCCTCGTCTGACAAATGATGTTACGCGCTAACACTTTTTCACTCTACCTTAAATATTTATCATCTTTAACAGCCAGCAACCCTTATTTGCGGCCGGATTTAATTAGACAACCATATAAATAGAAAAAAAAAATAAAAAGAAAAAGATTAGCTTTAATTTGATATATAATTAATCAATGTACGTTATGAACGTATAAATGTATCGAAATCATACCTGTTTACACCTGGCTGCGAAGAGGAGCGGCCAGGTGCGCAATGGCAACCGTGATTTTTTAGAATCTTTATATAATTTAGCGTGATGTAGACGATATTTTATTTAAAAAACAAGTGAACGAAATTTTTTCCCAAAAATCAATTAAAAATAATTTAATTAAAAATACTGGCGGCCAAATTTTGATAGGCAACCTGGTAGATATATATTCTCCTAATCATAAATATACATAAAAATTTGGTTTTAGCAAAAAATCGATGAGCGCACTAATCCTGCAGTCGGATCTCGTACTAAGACGGCAACCTAAAAAATCTAAAAAACTTCCATTTTTTATGAGGGAGTGTACTATCAACCCCCAAAATTTGGCAAAACTTTTTTTTATGGTTTGAGTTCACGTGGAATGCCCCATCATATATTAGACTGTGCGTTAAAAATTAAATCCCAGACTTATCCTTACAAGATTCTTTTTGATGAAAAAACCCAAAAATTTTATTTTTTAAATAAAATAACACGTGCCACAAAATCATCAAAGTCGATTGTCTGATAAAATTTAAGAGCTTTTTAGATCTTCGTAGCTCAATTCCGATTACAGTAGTACAAAAACCCATTGGGACACAAACTTTTTTACCCGTTTATAATAACGAAACCTTTGAAATTTTATAGTCGTGTTCTGATCTAATGCAGAAAGAAGGCTTCTGACTTATGAAACATTTTACGTAAGTTTATGTTTCACGTTAAATTTTCAGTCATCTCTTTTCGCTGTGTAATGTTATGAGTTATGACATCAAATAAGCACAAAATTCAAAACAATGGTTTGCTGTTTGAAATAATTGTTTCAATAAAATCACGTTCAGGACATTATAATAAAAACATTAATAAAATATTACACAATGAATTCCTATAAAAGTAAATTTTACGTTACTCTCTGCCATTTGCCATTATTATATAGTATTTTTATGATAATAAAAGAAAATGAGTGTTCATAAAAGTGTGAAATCAATTTTTTTTCCTTTTCTATTGTTTGTAGTTTATTCAAAATTGAAAATGCAAATGGAATTGAAAGAAAAAATAACTGATACATTAGTAGTGCTATATCTATATAACTATTTAAATGTTTCAGATTGATTTATTTTAATGGAAAATACATTTCTATTGCAAACTATAAATAATAAAAATTGTAAAAGCTATTTGTATTTGAATAAGAAACGTTTTCTAAAAAATAAAAATAGGAAACTAAAAATTGGAACAATAAAGTTTTTACAATAAATTTATACATACAGTCAAACCTCTAAATTTGCAGTTATTTAACTACTAACTTAACCAATTGTAATTACTATATGTACTAGTTGTAAGTCGTCGATGATAGTTGTACTTTTAAGTTTGGGTGAATAATCCTTTAGATATAATTACAGATATACCGATAATTTGATAAGTTTATCTCATTTATAACTTATAAGCGTTTATCAGAAAAACTTTTAGACCTCATGTTTTGTAAATGCAAACGTAATTAGGTTTTGTTATCTATTTTTTGCTACGAAAAAAAGTGAGCACAGAAGCACTTTTAAATAATTTTCTCGTGCAGGAATCCAATTAAGACATCTTCTTTGTTGGGCACCATTTTCATATTTTATACTAGGATTGGTATGCCTTTTGTATATTGAAATATATTCACTTTTGTTTCCTTATTTTTCATTATAAAAGTATAGTAAATAATTGGATTTACAACAAACTTAAAATATATTTGGTGACAGCGGTGGGATGATATCGTAGAGTGATTTGGGTTAATACATAACAGTACTTACATATTGTAACGTTTCTTGGCTGAGTTACTAAAATTTGGTTCGATCACTAAATTAGGAAATTAAAGCAATGAATTTACTAAACGGTATTATTTTTATTCGTTTAAGACTTTATTTATTATAACCATATTTCTCCTACTAGTATTCCCTTTAATTTTTACTTGTATTTCCCTTAATGCCTTATTTATAATAACTGTACTGCAAGATACAATAGGGGTACGTCTACAAAACTCTAGTACACTACCTTTTTTCTTCCAAAATCATAATAACACGATCCTGTCTTGTGATGAAATGTTGACACATAGGTGTGAGATCTATTCTTTTTAATTTGTTTATTTACCTACTTTAGATGGTTTTAATTTTTATTTTCTATTCTTATTAAATAAACAAATATTTCCGGTTGCATATTACTTTGTTTTGTTATGTTTATTTCGGTGTTTTATCTTCTTTCAGTGGAACTATTTTCTCTAAAGAGTGTTTTCTTGAGCTATGCTCTATTGTATTGTATAACATTTCCTAATCGTCACAATTTAATGATCTTTTGAAATTTATCTATTTTATGGAGATTTTTGTTTTATATTTCTAGACATTTACTTTATGTGAATTCGTAGGATGGGAATATATTATAGTCAATATGTTAAGTCACGAGTGCAGCTATAGTAATTTTTGATTGTCCATTCAATTTGAAATCAATGGCTGACACCAGGTCAATGGTTCTCATATACATGTATGCATATAAATCAACATTATGCGAATTTAAATTATTAGGGATACTTGTGAGCATGTAAACTAAATAAATAATTTGAATTTTTTCAATTCAAAGGTACATTTGGATTTTTTGAGAGAAAAGCTCCACTTTTCTTCACCGTACTGTGACTGGATTTAAACCTTCCTCATCAGTTTTGTGAGTTGAACTCTGTTGTGGCAGTTGTCAATTTCGAAATAAAATAATTGTTTAAATCGAAATAACCATAACCAAAACAATAAACCAATTCCTGCTCTAAATTAAGAATCAAAATCATCTAAAAAATAACTTATTATCCTATTACAGTTTTAATTCTATCTCAAAACAAAAAAATCAAAAACAAAAACATCCAAAGAAACTCCGTGAACCAATTATTTTATTTTTTGACCTACCTCAGTAATAGAATTAGGTCATACAAATATCATATCAAGGAGACAATATTAAAATATGGAGGGGCTGAAATCTCACAGCTCTGAGTTATTAAGACTCCGGTCTGGGTTAAGGATTTTGATATAGTTTTCGGCAAAAAACTGTTATAAGGACATGGTTTTTAGTTTTGGGCAGCGATGTATATCAAACATAACTCTTTGTTAAAGTACAAGTATTTTTTATCTCTGTTTAGAAATTTATTACAAAACTAACACGAAACATCAATACGTTGCCGGAAAATTATAATTAGAATTCTAAAAATATTGTTAAATTAAATAAAATCAATCTTTTTTCAAGATTCCAAAAATATTCCAAAAATTAGAATAAAATCAAATATTTAAACTTTTTCTAAATTCCAATAATATTCCAAAAATTCTTAAAAATTTAAACTTTTCCAAAATTCTAAAAATATTGCAAAAATTATTACAAATCAAAAATTCAAACTTTTTACAAAATTTTTTAAAAATTATAATAAAATCAAAAATTAAAAATTTTTCAAAATTCTAAAAATTAGAATAAAATCAAATATTTAAACTTTTTCTAAATTCCAATAATATTCCAAAAATTCTTAAAAATTCAAGCATTTTCCGAAATTCTAAAAATATTGCAAAAATTATTACAAAATCACAAATTGAAAATTTTTTCAAAATTCCGAAAATAATAATAAATCAAAAATTAAAAATTTTTCAAAATTCTAAAAATGTTTAAAAAATTCTTACAAAATCAAAAATTGAAACTTTTATCAAAATTCTAAATATATATATATATATATATAAAATTTAAAAATTCTATTTTTTTCAAAATTCTAAAAATATTGCAAAAATTATAACAAAATCAAAACTTGAAACTTTTTTCAAAATTCTAAAAATTAGAATAAAATCAAATATTTAAACTTTTTCTAAATTCCAATAATATTCCAAAAATTCTTAAAAATTCAAGCATTTTCCGAAATTCTAAAAATATTGCAAAAATTATTACAAAATCACAAATTGAAAATTTTTTCAAAATTCCGAAAATTATAATAAATCAAAAATTAAAAATTTTTCAAAATTCTAAAAATGTTTAAAAAATTCTTACAAAATCAAAAATTAAAACATTTTCCATAATTCTAAAAATATTGCAAAAATTATTACAATATCAAAAATACAAACTTTTTCAAAATTCCAAAAATATTTCAAAAACTATAACAAATTCAAAAATGTCCATGTCCAATTTCATTTAGAATTATAGACCGGGAGGCAGCGTTGCAAATGAAAAAGTCATTTGATGCCGGTTGATTTTTATTTATTTTAATTAATTAACTCCAGCTGATGATAAATTTGGCCGTCAGCTGCTAAATTAGTGGGGGGCGTGGTTGTGGGGGAGTTTTAAACTGGTAAAAAAAACGAATTCCAAAAGTAATTTGATGCCGCTTCAAAATTTGTATGATGCATGTTTACACCATAACAATTGAAAAAAAAGTCGTCAGCTGATTGGCGGATGGGGGATTATACGTCAGCTCCTCGTATACATCAGTATTAAAATGCAATATAGTCAAGACTTTTCTGCATAGGATCTTGATGAAACTTTGGCAAATGATCCAGGTTCACTTGAAAATGGAAAATCTGAATTTATTTTAAATTTGGACAAAATGGCGGGGGGTCTCCCGAACACCTCTAAGTTTAAATCTTCAATAACTCCTAATCCCGACTTATGATCTTATAGAAACTTGGTATATAAATTTTTAGTACTGTTTCCAATATTTCTGCGTACCAACTTCCGGTTTGACAGTTCCGGTTAAAAAATTTTTTCCAGGTATTTATCCCTACTGTAGCCTACAATTACCGATCGATTTTCATGAAACGTTGGTAAACGCTTTCAAGTAACATGAAAAACATTTTGTTAGCTTTTGAAGTACATTGGATGAAGGGTTGGGGAGTCCACCATACAACAGATGGTTTTTTCCACAATGTTTTTTATGTTTGTTGGGAGCATAAAACATTCGTTCGGGAATGAATTTTGACGACACTTTGCAAAAATATGCAAATATGTATGGCAAGAAACTGATTAGTTTTTGAGCGAAAGTGAACCAAGTTGTGAGGGGTCACCCAAACACCTGTTTTTTTAAAGTTTAATAACATCTGCACCTGATAATCGAATTGGATGAAACTTGGTACATAAACATTTGGTACGGTTCACAAAAGTTTTGCATCCCAACTTCCGGTTTTTCATTTCCGGTCTATTACATTAACGTCATAAAAACAGCTACATTTTTTTCCAAAAAATTGGCTAAAAAAATAAATGAAATCATTTTTTGACACACTTAACATTATTTTTTTGACATACTTATAATGAGATACCACAATTCTTAATAATAATAATAAAATTTCATGTCATACAAACTATTAATTTTATTTTTTTCTAAAATATTGGGTTAAAAAAAATAAAAACCTTTCTTTTGACACACTTGACAACATTTTTTTGACAAACTTATAATGCCATAATTCTCAATAATAATAATAAAATTTCATTTCAAACATACAATTTTATTTTTTCCAAAAAATTAGGTAAAAAAATAAATAAAAATCTTTCTTTTGACACACTTGACAACACTTTTTTGACAAACTTATAATGCAATAATCTAGTTTTTGATCTCACATACCAATCCCGACCATCAAGATTTCTCCAAATTTAATGTTCCTACTCGTAATCACTTGAAATGAACGTTTTTCAAGCCAAAAATATGAAAATTTGCTATTTTAGACACACATAATGATTTTTTTGACACACTTCCGGTACAGTTATCGAACACAGCGTCCTTTCGGACCTGTCTCTTGAGTATACCTATTTTGAGAAAAAAAAATTTTGAAATCCCTCCAGCGGTTTTCCCTGCAGCGTAGGTAATGGCGGCCGGCCGGACGGACGGACGGCAGACATACATACATTTTTTTTTGCTTTTTTAGAATCAGTAGGTCCTAAAACGTCGAGAAATGCCAAAAAAGTAAGAATTTCACTTTTGGCTCATGAATGCAATACTTAGTTCTTTCAGACCGAAGTAATTATAAATTTAGATAAATTTTGAAATAAAAATATTTAGAACAAGTAACCTTTGACAAAATATTTCTTATTTTATTCAAAATAATTGTATAACTATGACAACAAATAATAACAAATATTTTAATTGCATTATGAAATTTTGAATTGAAAGCTTGCTTTGATAAAAATTTCCAATTTTGATATAATTTAAGCAAATACAAATGTTAATTGCATATCAATACTTGTTGATGATCTCACAGAGATTGAAACTAGTGGTATAATAATAGATAATATATAATAAATAAAATTTATTATATTTCTAACTCTTGTGAATAATATAAGGTGTATGCAGAAAAAACATTTAACATTTTTGATAAAATACAAATGTTTTTCACTTTTTTGGACGTAACCATGACAGCAAAATATGACATTTTAAGGCCGCAAATCACAGTAATAAAGTAACACTTTAATATGTAGGCGTATAAAAAATAGATTTATCTATTACTTCGGTCTGAAAGACCTAAGTATTACATTCATGAGCTCAAAGTGAAATTCTTATCCCTCACTTTTTTGGCATTTCTCGACGTTTTAGGACCTACTGACTCTAAAAAAGCAAAAAAAAATGTGTGTCTGTCTGTAGGCCGGCCGGCCGCCGTCATTACCTACACTGCAGGGAAAACAGCTGGAGGGATTTCAAATTTTTTTTTCTAAACAAAGGTATTCACAAGGACCAGTCTGAAAGGACGCTGTGTTCGATAACTGTACCGGAAGGGTGTCAAAAAAATCTTTATGTGTGTCAAAAATAGCAAATTTTCATATTTTTGGCTTAAAAAACGTTCATTTTAAGTGATTACGAGTAGGAACATTAAATTTGGAGAAATCTTGATGGTCGGGATTGGTATGTGAGATCAAAATCTAGATTATTGCATTATAAGTTTGTCAAAAAAATGTTGTCAAGTGTGTCAAAAGAAAGATTTTTATTTATTTTTTTACCTAATTTTTTGGAAAAAAAAATAAAATTAATTGTTTGTTTGAAATGAAGTTTTATTATTATTATTGAGTATTATGGCATTATAAGTTTGTCAAAAATGTTGTCAAGTGTGTCAAAAGATTTTTATTTAGTTTTTTACCTAATTTTTTGGAAAAAATAAAATTGTATGTTTGAAATGAAATTTTATTATTATTATTGAGAATTATGGCATTATAAGTTTGTCAAAAAATGTTGTCAAGTGTGTCAAAAGAAAGGATTTTATTTATTTTTTACCCGTTTTTCTTAGAAAAAAATAAAATTAATAGTTCGTATGACATGATATTTTATTATTATTATAGAGAATTAGTTTGTCAAAAAATAATGTCAAGTGTGTCAAAAAATGATTTCATTTATTTTTTTATCCAATTTTTGGAAAAAAGATGTAGCTGTTTTTATGACGTAAATATAATTCTAAATGAAATTGGACATGGAAATTTTTGAATTTGTTATAGTTTTTGAAATATTTTTGGAATTTTGAAAAAGTTTGTATTTTTGATTTTGTAATAATTTTTGCAATATTTTAAGAATTTCGGAAAAAGTTTTAGTATTTGATTTTGTAAGAATTTTTGGAATATTTTTAGAATTTTGAAAAATTTTTAATTTTTGATATTATAATAATTTTTGGAATTTTGAAAAAATTTTCAATTTTTGATTTTGTAATAATTTTTGCAATATTTTTAGAATTTTGGAAAAAGTTTGAATTTTTAAGAATTTTTGAAATATTATTGAAATTTAGAAAAAGTTTAAATATTTGATTTTATTCTAATTTTTGGAATATTTTTGGAATTTTGAAAAGGTTTGATTTTATTTAATTTAACATTATTTTTGGAATTTTAATTATAATTTTCCGACAAAGTATTGATGTTTCGTGTTAGTTTTGTAATAAATTTTTTAACAGAGATAAAAAAATACATGTACATAGTTTAACAAAGAGTTTTATGTTTGATATACATCGCTACCCAAAAATAAAAACCATGTCCTCATAAAAGTTTTTTGCCGAAAACTATATCAAAATCCTTAACCCAGACCGAAGTCTTGATATCTCAGAGCTGTGAGATTTCAGCCCCTCCATATTTTTTGATTTTATTTATGAACTAAAATTGTTTATTATGTAAAAGTTTTGTGATTTTTTAAATTGGAAAAAAACAATAAAAAAAAAATAAACATCAATGGATGACTCTACAGAACATAGTATTAGATTAGATTTAGATTTTTTGCAAGTGATTTTTTGTTAACCTGCAATCGTCATTTTTTCCATAGGAGATATTAACAACAATATTAATGGTATATATCAAATCTAGCATAGAAAATGAAAAACGTGATTTACACAATAAAAAGTCAAAATTAGAACTTGGCTTTTTTTTTTAATCAGAAACTTGGCGTATATGTAGTATAGACCAAATAAAAAATACAGCTTATTTTAGTATTCTTTTAAAGTGCATAGTTTAAGCAGAGAGACACCAACATGCATGAAAAATGAATATTTTGCCAATCCAAAGAAACTTTGAAATTAAATTGGTCAAGAGTTGCTATACCGATTTCAACAAGCTATCTTGTTTGATAGGTGATTAGTTAATATTTAGGAAGAAAAATAATTAAACGTTTTTTTCAATTAACTTTAAAATTAAAGTATTAAATTAACTTTTTAAAGATGGTCCTAGCATCTAGATCACATTTTAACTTCTTTTTTAAAAGCAGTTCTTTCGTTTTCTTGAGGCATTTAATTTTATAGATTTTTAGTCCAACTTAAATTATAATTTTCCATACATTTTATGAACTATTTGCATTAACAAAAATTTTTAACTGCAATTAAGTTTTAATTTTTGAAGTGAAAACATCTTTAGACGCGTTGTGCGATTTTGTATGGGGAAAAATGTATTTCTTCAGGAGATCGTGACGTGAGATCGTCACATTGTAGCTATATATATTTAAAATAAATATTAAAAGAGATATTGAAATAAATTGTCATCATTTGTTTTTTATATTCTCGTTCTCTTGATTCATATTTTGGTTTTATCTTTTTTATTGAATTTGATGTTTTTATCAATTAATGATTATGTGTGTATCAATTTCACACTGTCAGTGTGGTAGAATAAGTTAAGGTTTTGTTGTATTTTTAAGCAAAATAAAAAAAAAATTTCGTTATATTTGATTTGTGCAGTGATTTTCTTTATACATGCTTTTGAAAAAGAAAACGAAATTACTATTTAATTAATTTGATAATTTTTTTGTTTTATTTGCATTTACAGATTTTTATTTTGCACTTTAAACAAGAATTTGCATACTAACTTTGATATCAAATTCGATATATTATATGATAATCAAGATAAATAAAAATTTTGGCAGAAAATGTTTTTTTGTCAGTAAAAATAAAAACAATAAAACGACAAAACAATATAAATATTCAAAATAATTGCGTTAGTATATATCTTTTCCGTACATTTTGTAAAACTTGAATCGTATTTGTAATAAATTTACTTTACGTTCATATTTCTTCATATAATAATTCTCCTTTTTATTTACTTCTTTAACTCATTGTTTATTGCAGAATTTTTTACGATTTCAAAGAAATTTTCTTTATAAAGATAAATATCACAAACATAAAAAGATGATATCTAATTGTACACAACCAAAATGGAGCTTCTCAAACATTTAAGCACGATTTGAAGTTTTTTTTTATTCAAAGCAAATAAATTCTCAATTTCAAGTTTATAGGATACTATTAAATTTTCATCTGGATTTTATCAGTTATCTGTTTAACAATGACTTCTTGAATTTTAAAAACATGATTTGAAGGTAAATTATTGATAATGTGGTCATATAAAGATTAAACTCTATTAACAATATTAATAATTTCCTTGTCAATAATTATCTTATTTACTTCAACTCAAAAAGCTATTCAAAATACATTCAAAAAGAAAAAATTTTTTTTTATCAAAATAGAGGTCAGCTCTATTGTGGTGTAAGGGTTTTAATGGACACCACTTCCCATAATAAAAGCGACATGAATTACATTAAAACTTCTAATCGACTTTGTTTTTATTGTGATGGGATGAGAAACAACTGTAAGATATAGCTATTTGTAGTTATTGATCATCGCTTGAATTTGTACCACTATATCCCTCCACACCTATAAAAGGTTAAGCTTAGTGAAAATGCAACACCAACGCAGATTAAAAATTGCCTACTCATCAACTACCTACGAATTAAAACCCGTTTAAAAGTACTAAATTATTGTAAAATTGTTTTAACTATAAATTATTAAAAGCTTGTTAAAAAATAGCAAGATCGCCTCACCAGACACTCCATTGCAAATGAAGGATCTATATTATAATCACATTTATGTATGAATATGAGAACCATAAAATACAGTTTCCCAAAATATATTTGCAGACTAAAATAAATAATAACTTATACTTAAACTTACTGAATACAAATTGCCCAAATAAAAATTTAATATATAAAAATTATTTTTCTTATGACTACTTTGAAAATAATGATATAAAAAAAAAGCGAAAGAAATAAAACTAAGACTGTTTTTTGTTCTTAGATGGAACAACAGTTTTCTTCCACTTTTTAAATACAAAATTGCTGCAATTTTCGTTTTTTCCTGGTGTAATATATTATGGATAATTAATTTCATGAAATATGAAAACGATGGCATTATTTTTTGCAGTAACTTTTTCTAATTAAGTTTTCGGTGGTTGGTTTTTATTTGATGCTGAAACTTATGATAGTTAAGTTAAAAAAATTAATGGTTCTAGCTCAAAAATTCTTTTTATTGGTTTATTTGGATGATTTATCTGATAGTTTATTTGTTGCAGTAGGTTTAACTATGATTTTATATTTAACAACACTTTTATTTTCGTCAAATAAATATTTATTTGTTATTATATTTATTAAGGGGTTAGGGGCAAAACTCTCATTTCAAACACAGTCAAGTGGGGTTTCATTTTAAGCAGCACTTAATTTTAGTAAAATTGAAATTTCATTTTACAATGCACTGTTTGTTGAATTATTATCAGAAATTTGCAATTTTAGGTACGTAACTCTCCAAAAGTTTGTACATTTTTAACGAAAGAATAGTGACTTAATTTAAGAAACATCGTAATTATTTTTTTGTAGCACATGCATAAAAAATATTCAATTTTGTACTAGAATCGAATAGAAGAAAAATCTGCTTTTTCGCACATATGACCACAATAGTAGATTGTATTACTAGTGCGAATGCGTTTTCCAAACAAGAGTTAGTTTGCAGCACGACCGCAGGGAGTGTGGCACTAGTAATACACACTATTTTTTGTAACAAGTGCGTAAAATTTATAAATATTTATTTAATTGTTCATTTAATCATTTATTTAACAAAGTTATAAACAAATTTAAGTTTTTAAATAATTAAAGTGTGCCATCTTCGTTTTAATAGTTGTAAATTATACTAGCTCGAAAATATAAACATAAGAATCCAACTAAAACAACACATAGGAATCCAATAAGAGCTTTGAAAACTTTGTAATATTTGTAGATTATAAGAATCCAACTACCGGTTAAAAATAAACATAAGAATCCAACTACCGGTTTTATAAAAAAACATAGTAATCCAACTAACAGCTGTCAAAATTGTAAACTTTGAAAGCCTGAATAAATTGTTTTTTCTTGCAATTCAAATGATGCAATGTGTTTAAGTTGTTTTTACTATAAGGTAACTTATTTAAATTATTATTTTGATATTTTAGTGCTATAAAAATATTATATATAGATAGATATATGGGTGGTTAAATCCGAAATTCTACGTCCATGCCGTGCTACCTGGGTAACGCTAACAGAATTAGGTTGGTTTAGTTGAGAGAGGCAGAGTAAATACTGCTCTTACTCAATGATTCTGCACCATGGCGTGTCATTGGCGCCACAAAACCAATGCAACTCAAGCGTCTGTTCTCCATGTCAGGGGCGGTTTGGAGCGGGCGTCTGTCTTGGATCAAGCGGCTCGCTATATAAACATGTAAAAGGGTTGTTTCTGGTGATCTTAAGATGCAGAACGAACCCATTCACGAAAATTTGGGTTAGGCGAAGGGCTAACACCCCGTTTCCGTAAAAAATTATTTGTCATGAATTCTATGCACAGGCCTCAGATTATCTCGGATTTATTATTGGAACGACCTCGGAAACCCAGTACCCAGACTACGATTTAAAAATGGGAACCTGGAACGTGTTAAGCCTTAGAAGACCAGGAGATCTAACAAAACTTACAAACCAAATCGATAGCTATACACTAGATATAGTGGCGTTACAAGAACTAAGATGGCCAGGGAGTGGAATCCACGAAACAGCCAACTCTCTACTATTGCGGTCATAAAAAAGGAGGAGAATTTGGAGTTGGCTTTCTCATACATCGTCGCGTGAATCAACATGTTATCGACTTTTGCCCAATTAATATGCGGATATGCACAATGAGAATCCGTACGCCAAAATTTAATGTAACGATCATCAATGTTCATGCACCTACTGAAGACAAAGCAGATAACATTAAAGACCTGTTCTTTCTAGAACTCGAAGAAGTCATCAATAATATCCCGCGGTACGATATAAAAATCGTGGTAGGTGACTTCAATGCGCAAATTGGTAGAAGTGCAAAACTTAAAACACATGTCGGCTCTAACAGCTTGCATCATACTAGTAACAATAACGGCTTTCGCGCAGCTGAACTGGCTATGATGTATGATCTAGTAATTTCTAGCACTTTCTTTCCTCATAAGAGAATCCACAAAGCAACATGGAAATCAAACGATGGAAGAACTGAAAATCAAATCGATCATGTCATGATTTCTAAGAGACACTCTACAAGTGTAACTGACGTTCCATCATACAGAGGTGCTGATATGGACACCGATCATATGTTTGTAATCTTTAAGTACAAGTGCAAATTATCATCTACATTTAATAGGTAATCAAAAAAGACTATGCGCTGAAATGTTGAAGCATTTAAACACCTGAAAACACTGAATAGGTAATAGGTATCAGGAAAAAGTAACCCAAAGCATAGAAGAGCGTGACATCCCGTCTGAGATGCCATTAACCATACAAGAAGAATGGCAAACGCTTCAATCAACCATCATATCCGCAGCACAAACTACAATCGGAAAACGATCACCGAAACCACGTAACGAGAAAACTGCGAGAAAAATGGTTAACAAGAAACACCCGAAGCTCCCAAACTGATTTTCTATGCGCCAGAAAAGCCTCAGCAAAACTCCTACGGAAAAAGAAACGCGAACACATGAAGAGCTGTATCGAAAACATCAACCAACATGCGGCTAATGGAAATTCGAAAGAGTGTTTTGCCAATGCGTGGAATCTGACCAAAGATTTCCACCCAAGATCTACAGCCATCAAAAATGGAAACAACGAGCTTACAACAAGTGAACGTGATGTGCTGGAAGTATGGCGATCCCACTTTCAAGACCTACTGAATAGGATGAATGAAGCTCATCCTGTTAGAGCAATTGCTCCATCAAGTGAGGAGATTTTTGTCCCTTACCCAATAGAAAAAGTGGAAGCTGCCATCAAAAAATAAAAAAATGGCAAATCACCAGGTATCGATGGAATTCCTGCAGAACTATTTAAGAATGGAGACGCAGCTCCGGTCTCACGTATATATGATCTGATTCTTGCAATCTGGGACCAAGAAGAACTAC
The DNA here is from genome assembly GCA_963693315.1 of Diogma glabrata. Lineage (NCBI taxonomy): Eukaryota > Metazoa > Arthropoda > Insecta > Diptera > Cylindrotomidae > Diogma > Diogma glabrata. The sequence goes on from OY856186.1 coordinate 347,569,735, forward strand.
CTGCTGAATGGAAAACAGCTCTCATTGTTCCGCTACATAAAAAGTTGACCGCCTAAAGTGTGCGAATTATCGTGGAACCGCACTGTTGAACACTGCATATAAAATACTAGCTAATGTCGTACTCGCTCGGCTCATCCCGTTCGCCGAATCTATCATCGGCGACTATCAGTGTGGTTTTCGTCCCAACCGTTCAACCACAGATCAATGTTTTACCTTAAGGATGATTCTGGAAAAATGTTGGGAGTACAACATCAGCATTCACCAGCTCTACGTTGATTTCAAGCAAGCATATGACAGCATCATCCGCGACAACCTCTGGTCTGCACTCATATGCCTTGGTATCCCAGCGAAACTTGTTTCTCTTTGCAAACTCACAACAACATCGGGATCAAACTGTAGAATAGTAATCGAAGGGTCAGTTTTTGACTCTTTTGATATAACATCAGGTGTTCGACAAGGTGATGCACTCGCGCCCATACTATTTAACTTGGCGCTTGAGCACGCGATAAAAAAAAAGCCGCATTGAGACACAAACTGCATATATAACAAATCTAGTCAAATTCTTGGCTATGCAGATGATATTGTGCTTCTCGGACGTAGAACAAGCGGTATTAAGGATAATCTCTCCCAGCTTGAAAGAAATGCTAAACGACTTGGATTATGCATCAACACCGGCAAGACTAAACTTTTAACAACATCCAGGAATATACCTCCCAGCAATCTGAATACTGGCGACTATGAAGTAGAACGCATGAAAAACTTCAAATACCTCGGGTCTGTAATAACATCGTCAAATGACATGCAGGCAGATATCAAAGCCCGTGTGTCAGCCGCATACAGAGTTTTCTACGCATACTCAAAACTTTTGCGATCAAAATATCTTTCGCAGTCCTGCAAATTCTCACTTTACAAAGCATTAATCCGACCTCTGCTTACCTTTGGAAGTGAAAGCTGGACACTGACTTCCTCCGATTGTGGAATTCTATCAACATTCGAAAGGAAAGTCATATGAACAATTTATGGTCCATATACAGTTGCTGAAAATCAGTATAGAATCCGAATGAATCATGAAATCAGACAGCTTCTTGGAGGCTGCGATGTAATCGAATTCATTAAATCCAACCGGATTAGATGGTTTGGTCATGTAGAAAGGGAACCATTAGAAAGAATGATTAAAAAAGCGTCCCAACAACAACCAGATGTTGTTCGACGAAGAGGAAGACCTAGACAACGCTGGCGTGATGACATCATCCAAGACCTTCGTGATATAGGATGTCGAAACGGAACGAGATGATTGGAAGCTTATTGCACAGACGGCAAAATCCCTTCATGGGATGTAAACGCCAGAGAGAGAGGGATATATATGGATAGATTTAACTACAAATCTCACATGCAGGCGGCGTTACGGTCCAGGCTTACAATATATTTTGTGGTCATATGTGCGGAAAAGTAGTTTTTTCTTGTATTTTATCCTAGTACAAAATTGAATATTTTTTACGCATGTTTTACAAAAAATATTTTGTAGGCCTGGCACGTGAGATTTGTAGTTAAATCTATCCTATATATAATATTATAATATTTTTTTCTATTTTGTGTCTAAAATAAAATCATTTCGATACCCAACTGCGTATCAAAATGACCTTCATTACGATACGCAAAGTTTTGTTTTTCAAGGTTGGTCACATTGGTCATACAAACATACAAATTAAAACGAATAATAATATAAATAAAATAAATAAGAATATTTAAATTAGTGCTAAATATTTTAATTAATTAAAATAATTAGTAATAATAACATAATTTCAAATTGACTATTTTTTAATAAAATACACATTTTTCAAAATTTCAAAACAAAAAATGCAAAACAGAAAAAATAGTATAAAAAACTCGTTTCATAGGACGTTTTATCGCACTTATCCTTTAAAAAACTCCCCGCTGCGCGGGTCGTTTTCTAAACAGATTGCGTGCGATAAAATCGTTGATTATGAAATTTGTTGCTTAATATACTATTATAGCACTAAAATATAAAAATAATAATTTAAATAACTTACCGTATAGTAAAAACCACTTAAACACATTGCATCATTTGAATTGCAAGAAAAAACAACTTATTTGGGTTTTCAAAGTTTACAATTTTGACAGCTGTTAGTTGGATTACTATGTTTTTTTATAAAACCAGTAGTTGGATTCTTATGTTTATTTTTTTACTGGTAGTTGGATTCTTATAATTTAAAAAAATTACAACGAAGATGGTGCACTTTAATTATTTAAATATCTTAAATTTGTTTATAACTTTGTTAAATAAATGATTAAATTAACAATTAAATAAATATTTATAAATTTTATGCATTTGTTACAAAAAATAGTGTGTATTACTAGTGCGAATGCGTTTTCCAAACGCGAGTTATTGCAGCACTCCCTACGGTCGTGCTGCAAACTAACTCTTGTTTGGAAAACGCATTCGCACTAGTAATACAACCTACTATTTTGTAACACATCCACAAAAAATATCAAATTTCGTTTTGAAATAAAATAACCAAAAAATATATATGTTAAACATAGACCTAAAAAATTGTTCATTCCTTGAAATAGTAGTTTTCGCAAGCGAAAACACTCAAATTTTCATGCAATATGTTAACTTAACAATAGCGATTATGTGAGTTCCTATATATTTATATCGGTATATGTACCTCAAATCGTTATTTATTATTTAGGGTTATGTTGGACCTCATAGTGTTTATATATGTATTAGAGCGTGATTTACTGATACAGTTGATACGTTATACGTTGATTGCAATTTATAATTTATAATACCAGCACTTTGTCTTTTGTAATTTATTCGTACAACAATATATAAATTTACTAAATTTTTAAATTAAAAATTTTATTTTTATAATTCTATAAAACATTTTATGAATTTCAATTGCACTGATTTTCATAATACACATCACTTGTTAAAATGCAACTGAGTCTCGAAATCTTGGTAGCGTGTAAAAGAATGAATTTTTTTTTATTTTACCACAACCAAAAATGCAACGAAGGCTATTGAATATTTGAATCCAACATTGATTTTTAATATTTTGGCTCGTTTTTCAGACAAATCAATTAATTAGTTAATTAATCGTTTACCGTTGCAAAGTAAGTGACTTACATCGATCAATGTTTAGACGGTTGGTGTTACGAGTGAATAATCGTTTGTGATTGTAGAGATTAATTATTTAGATTTAAATATATTATAGACTAAGAGCCCGCGACGGCCAGACCTTCGTTATTTTATAAAAGCTGAAAGTTTCTCTGCGCATACCTCCCACTCAGGTAGGAACAATTAACGACATATGAAGTTTGGATCATAGTGGCTTTGACAGGGAGCAGGTTCCAAAGGGGCCTCCAAAGTTTCGTGAAAGTATAAAAGCTAATTTTTTTATATATTCCTCGGGATAGCATTAGAAGTCACGTCACGTCAAAACCCCTGCCAGACACCCTTAAACTTTAAAGTTTAATGGTGTCTGACAGGGGGTTTCCACGATAGTAAGTGTCTGGCATTGGGTGACGTGACTTCTAATACTATCCCGAATAATATATAAAAAATTTAGCTTTTATACTTTCACGAAACTTTGAAGGCCCCTTTGGAACCTGCTCCCTGCCAAAGCCACTATGATTCAAACTTCATATGTCGCTTATCGTTCCTATCTGAGTAGGGGGTATGCGCAGAGAAACTTTCAGCTTTTATAAAATAACGAAGGTCTGGCCGTCGCGGTCGCGGGCTCTCAGTCTATTAACCTCTACACCGTTGTTAAACAAACAATTTTGTTTTTGGCTTGCTGTGTAAAAAATTTTGTGTTTTAAATTATCATACACATGGGATACTTGTATTCTGTGATAGCTATACAAAAGACTATTTCCATGCTATGTTTAATATGGTTACTGTAATTTATAGATGCAAAATTTTTGTAAGAGATGAAAACGCTGATTTTTCTTAAGTGAAGATTTGTTCACAAAATGCGTTAGCGTCGAGTGGGGAGTTTCACTAACGTAAAATGTTTTTATTTCGCGTGGGAAATACAATTGTTTCTATGATAGTAAATATATATAAACGATAATTATTAGAAATTTTTAAATTATAAATCGACAAAATAACATTCAAAGTTCATATTCTATTTTTTCATGATTGTTTTGTTTTAAATACTTTGTAAAGCTATATGGAAATACCATAGCAACTACAATTTGTTATTCAGTGAAAATAATTTTTCCACTAGAGGAAAAAAACCATTTTCAAAGAGGATTCAGCCTGGTTGAAAATAAACTTTTCATCTACTATCATAGAAAAACATTTAAATTTGTGTATAAATAAATTTGTGTATAAAAAAAAATAAAAAATTTTATCAAACCAACCTTTCAATCCAAAATTTCATAATCCAATCAAAACATGTGTTATTTTTTGTTGTCATAGTTATACAATTTGTTTGAAATATATAACAAATATTTTGGTTAAAGGTTATTTGTTCAAATACTTTTTTTTTCAAAGTTTATGCAAATTACTTCGGTCTGAAAGACTTAAGTATTGCAATCTCGAGCTAAAAGTGAAAATCTTACCCACACTTTTTATGTGGCATTTCTCGACGTTTTATGTCATAACAATTCTTAAAAAGCAATAAAACAATGTCCGCCTGTCTGCCGACCGGCCGTCACAGCCGACGAAATCTAGAAAACGGCTGGATCGATTTCAAAATTTTTTTCTTTCTAAAAATAGGTTAACTTAATGGTAAGAGCTGAAAGGATGATATGTGAAAAGAATCATGAAGTATGTCAAAATACGAAAATTTACATATTTTCTGCTGAAAAAACGTTAATCTTAAGTGATAATGAGTAGTAACATTGAATGTGGAGGAATCTCGAAGATCGAAATTGGTATGTGAGACCAAAAATGTCAAAAATACCGTCAAAAGAATGATTTTCATTTATTTTTTTTACCCATTTTTTTGAAGAAAATTAACTGTTTGTATGACATGAAATGTAATTGAACATGAAATTGGACATGGAACATGGTTCCATCTAGTTTCAACTCCTTCCAACAATAGGGACATTTGGAAAATATCAAGTTGTTGCAGATTAAATGTCGTATTTTTACAAAAATTGTAATTATTAGGGAGATGTTTCGTAAGTAATTTTTTGTGTGATTCAGATTCCATGACTTTTGAATAACAGAAACCGTTGGTAGTTTGAATTTTTGACTATGTTATAATTTTTGCAATATTTTTTGGATTACTTCGGTCTGAAAGAAGCTAGAAACAATGGCCTCATAAAAGCCTCTTGCCTAAAACTATATAAAAACCTTTAACACAGACTGAAGACATGATATCTCAAAGCCTTGAAATTTCAGCTCTTGCTTTTTAGGGTTCCGTTTTTTATACGGAACACTATTGGTGAGAGTAAAACGAGTTTTTCACATTATATCGATATTCTCGTAAACTATAAATGCTATGGACCTGAAATTTGAGGTGCGTTTAAAACTAACTTGTCCACATAAGATAAACAGATACAAATAAAACTAAAGTTGTTTTCGTTCGGTTTACAGGGTTACGATGTCAGACCTTTGAGAATTTACATCTTTTTATAGATTTAAGTAGGGTATCATATGAAAGGGCTTCATTTCAGTATTCCTTAAAAGTTTATTTTAGAATTTTACACCTCACCATTTTTTGTATAATTTTGAATAATGACGTTTTCTTCGTGTTTTCTTACCTTGATTTGCTCCGAACCTAACTGATCGAAAATCTTCAAATGTAGTGGGAATGATAGAAAAATTATAGTAAGTTTTAATGGAAAATATAGGTAAGTATCACATACTCATAACTATATTTATTATGAGGGTGGATATGGGGAGGGGTAAAAACAATATTTAAAACGTGGTCAAGTAGGGTTTCATTTGAAAGAGCACCCAATTTAAAAATCATTGCAATTATTTTAGAATTTTGCGGTGCACAGTTTTTGAGTTATTGTCAAAAAAGTGCAAAATTCAAACCGTCCCCCTCCCCCCGGTAAATTTTGAATGAAAATCATAGTGAAGTCTCAAATAATTATATTTCTGGGTATTTACGGAACGGGGGTGGAGAGGGTGAAAAAAATCTTTTTTGACCCAAGCGAGTTGGGTGTCATATAAAAGAGCACCTAATTTAAAATCATTGCAATTGTTTTAGAATTTCGCGGTGCACAGCTTTTGAGCTATTGTCAAAAAAGTGCAACTTTGAGACCTTTTCGCCCCTACGTTTCGACGATGATTGACAGAAAAATTTCACATAATTCAGAGACAGGAGATTGGTAAATTTTGAATGAAAATCACACCGAAGTCTCAAATAATTGTATTCTGTGTGTTTAGGGGATGGGTGATGGGAGAGTAAAAAACCGTTTTTGACCCAAATGAGTGTTGTGTCATATGAAGGAGCACTTAATTTAAGAAACATTACAATTTTTTTAGAATTTTGCAATGCACAGTTTTTGTGTTATTGTAAAAAAAATATTTTTTGTATGCAGTCTCTCCACCCCCTTAAATTTCGATACTTGATTGACCGAAAAAATAATCAAATTTAAACCATTTACCAGTTAGTGTAATTGAATCTTTCTTGAGTTACCATAAACAGCTATGGATAAGACGTAACCTGAAACAACATTTTTGGTGTGATTTTTGATCAATGTATATATGTGATTGTAATTTACTACTGACATTTTATAAACACTTATTTTGTTATGCGTCATGGTCTGGCAATATAAAAACATTACTATACAACTTTTTGTCAATTATTTTTGATATTGTGTTCTTTTACATTCACGGAACCCTTGGCGAGCAAATTTTATTCGCACTTGTCTGACTTTTTTTAATTATGGTTTAGATTAAACATTTTTTTCAAATATTTTGCTTGCGGCGACTAAAAACTTAAAATATGGAGGGGCTAAAATTTCAAGCTCTGAGATATCAAGACTTCGGGCTAGGTTAAGGATTTTTATATAGTTTTTGGCAAAAAACTTTTATGAGGACATGGTTTTTATTTTTGGGCAGCGATGTATATCAAACATAAAACTCACATGTATTTTTATTTCTGTTTAGAAATTTTTTACAGCTCTAACACGAAACATCAATAATTCAATACGTTGCCGGAAAATTATAACAGATCATAAATTAACGTAATCTAGTAAAAAAAATGATACAATCAGCAAACTACTCAAAAACCTCTCCATTTAGCGTTTCGAGAAAATATTACAAAATACAAAATTCATATTTTTTTTCAAAATTCCAAAAATATTGTAAAAATTAAATATAACCAAAAATTTAAAAATTTTTCAACATTCTAAAAATATCAAAAAAATTATTACAAAATCAAATATTAAATCTTTTTTCAAAATTCTTAAAATATTGCAAAAATTCAAATTACCCCAAATTCAAAAATTCAAACTTTTTCCAAAATTCTAAAAATCTTGCAAAAACTGTTACAATATCAAAATTAGAAGATCAAAATTCCAAAAATTATAATGAAATCAAAAATTTAAACTTTTTCTAAATTCTAAAAATATTCCAAAAATTGTTGCAAAATCAAAATTTGAAATTTTTTTCAAAATTCCAATAATGTTGCAAAAATTCAATATTCACAAATTCCAATTTTTTCAAAAATTCTGAAAATATTCCAAAATTATTATCAATATCTCAACATAACAAATTTAAAAATGTTCATGTCCAATTTCATGTTCAATTACATTTCATATCATACAAATAATAAATTTCATTTTTCCCCAAAAATTGGGTGAAAAAATAAATGAAAATCATTCTTTTGACAACATTTTTTGACAAACCTAGACAAATGCCATAATCAAGTTTTTGGTTTCACATACTAATCCCTGCCAATAAGATTTCTCCAATTTCAGTGTTACTACTTATTATCACTTAAAATGAACGTTTTTTTAGCAAAAGTATGCAAATTTCCTTGTTTTGACACACTTGACGATTTTTTTGACACACTTCCGGTACATTTATCGAATACAACGTCCTTTGGGACTGTCCATTGAGTATACCTATTGATAAAAAAAAAAACATTTGAAATCCCTCCTGCGGCTTTCTAGATTTCGTAGGTAATGATGACATACATTTTCCCGGCCTTTCCCGGCCATTCAAGATCTCGGCTGGCGCCTCGATTTGCAAAATCCTCATATGTAACGGCCATTGTAATCTACTATTGTAGTACATTTGACAATAATTATAATATTTTATATCTAGTATATGAACTTTTTATGTGCCACCGCTTCATCAATTTTACTTCATTAAAACAGCTTACCATTTTTAGTAGATTTAGTTGATGTTTTACTAAATTTATGTAGAAATGTACACTTTGCTATAACAGGATAATCTCCAGGTGCATTCTAAAACGATGAAGTGGTAAATTTTGTATCACTTCATCGCATCGAGTTTTCTCTTAGTTAGAAACCACATCCGAACACCGATTGACAGCTACAGAGCACAGCAGCTGTTTAATAAATCCTACGTTTATCTTATAATGCTTCCGTGAATTATGCTGTCAAAACGTTAATGTTTATGTGCAACAAATGTTTATACATATACATAAAATACCTTGAGCTTAATATCTTAGACCAATTAACATCCAAGCATAAAAAAATTTCAAACAAAACGAAACCTTATCTATCCATCGTTAGAAAATCTACTAAAAAAAAGTTAATAAGTTTTCTTATTTTTATATAAAATTGCTTTTCTTTGATAAAATTCTGATAGGAAAAAGTAAATTATATTGATTTCGAAAACTATAATAATATTATAAAGAAATTTGATTGACATAAAAAACTATTATAAATTATATACAAAAACTAAGACTTTATACAAAATGTAATTTTCTTTTTCGCTGAACAATGCTGGATAGCTATTTGAGATAACGTAAAATTCATATTCTAGAAATATTAAAATTCATTTCAGATGATGTTTAAATTTACGTTGTTAGTTCTTAGATGCAATCAGTAAACAAAAATATTCATGGAAGATAAGTAGACGCCTCGAATATAACGAATATTCGCTAGAAAATATATTCGGATAATTTAAGTAAAGATTGATTCAAAAGTAATTTTTTAATATCTCAAACTATTGCAAATAAGGGGAGTGAAACCGTTTGACACTGAATCTTTCATACACTTAAAATTAATTTTAATAATAATTTTCATGTATTGTCTCTTGTTCTAATTATTAAATAGAAATACCAGCTAGGTATGAAAAAGTATTACTTTAAGTAGAAAGTACTGACAACAAATAATATTTTGCTAGTTGCATAAATAACCCAACATGTAACATGTTGAAACGCTAAAACAAATAAAAAAAGGATGGGCAACTATAAGATCCTTTCGATGGAGACATTGTTTGATAATTTTTCAAACTACTGGTAAGCGACATGAGAATCGGCGATGGAAATTCCGGAAGAAGCAAATTCAATATTAAAAATATGCCATGAATTTATCGATGCATTGCCATTTGCCATCCCCGTAAATAAACTACAAAAGTTATATTAATTACCACAAGCAACAAAAAATAAATAAAATTTAAAATTATAGATCATAGTATATCACCATTTAACTCGCCTAGCTTATAGTTCCAAAAACGTCACGTAACGGAGAAAAAATGGGGAGCAAAAGCTGATTACCGACAACTTTATGCACTAACAATCAACAATGTGTGCCTAGTGTCAAGGACATACTGGACAAAGTTAAAAAGGTGAGTTATTTCAGCACATCAAAGTTCGCTAAAGTTCGACTATCATCAAGTTTCAATGAACATAAAGAAAAGACTTCCATCAGCATCGACATGAGTCATTATCACTTTTAACGTACGCCTTTTGGTCTGAAAGAACCACCACCATTTCAGAGATTGATGAATTAAGGTTTAAGTGGTCTGAACGGTATAAAATGTTTTGTTTATATGGATGACGTAATCACCGTTTACAACTTTAGAAGATCATAATATAAAATTAAAAGAAGTTTGAATCTGTTGCCTGAATCTTAAAAACAACAAAGAAATTTAATATATATCTACGTAAGGAACAAAACCGCATCCAAAAATAGTAGAAGTGGTGGAAGAGGAACTTCCAGTGGAGAAGTGGAACTTCCTAGGACCATATAAATACTAAACAGATCATATCATAGGATATGAATAGGACCTCCTATTCTAAAGTATTCATACTTTTTAAACCTTTTATCTTAAGTATTGACGATAGTGACATATCATTGAAAGCTATACTGTCACAAGAATATATGGAGAACACTAATTTCCAAAACATACGCCAGCCGGGTAAAAAATTGCCAAAAAAATAGATCCAATCCGAATACAAAAATGCTAATGGTGTTTATATCATAATAAATAAACGTCCTACATTAAATTACAAAAGTTAGTATCGCATAACAATGTCTTCACGAATTTTTCCTTACAATTTTGGCGAAACAATTCTGTTAATTATACTCTTTGTTATTTTAAATATTAAGAGGTAGGTATCTGTAAAAGTTTGTAATAAAGAGTCAAAAAAAAAATTATAAAAGCGGATGTCATGTTGAAAATAAGCAAATCCTACGAACATTTTTCAACAATCAACAGATATAGCTAAATAAAAGTATTTACACAATCACCCTCATTATAACAAAGATAAAGAAGCAAAAATGTTTGTATACAACACAAAAGTTTTACAAAACGAACTTTTCTTGTTTACTTTAAACTACGAACGATTCCGGCTTCCTTATCTTTTGCCCCAAAATTGATCATCAAACAAAGATGACGATGATGACGAAACTGATGATATTTAAAAAAGAAAAAAGAAAAGGACATAAAAATAAATTTTGTAAAGAACAAAAAAAACATAATCCCGTTCATCCATTTAGAATTTTTGCTTTTGCAATTTTCTTGTTTCTCTCCTTTTGAATTTTTCCTTTCCATTTAAAAATCTTTGATTTTGTTTATGTTTCAGTTTTTCTGTTTTGGGGGTTAAACAAGAGGATTTACCTGTTTCTTTTGTTAATTTGTATAAATTTTTTGAATGTTTGTGGCTTAGAAATTTAGATTAGTCTATTTTATTTAAACAAATTAAGCATAAAAAATATTACCTTTTTTAACGCAGTAAATTAAAATATAAAAATTTGAAATTCCTTACGTTTCAGAAATTACTGACATCATTTACATTTTTTTTGTTGGGATAGTAATGGACATGGTAAATGCTACCATTTATATATAACTAGGAGGGCCCGGCGTGCTTCGCTACGCTTATAAATAAAGTTTTTGCGTAGACATTTTGTTGACATAGAAGCAATGATTTCAAAAAGTGGTAATGAGAAATGCTAGCATATAATTTCTAATTTTTCTTTTTAAATATATGAATGAAAAATAATCAAAACTCTAGCTGATCAGTTCGGATATATGAAAAATTAGCGATCAAATAAGTTTTCAAGTAAGCTTATTTGATCACTAACTTATTTGATTGCTAATTTTTCATATATCCGAACTGATCAGCTAGAGTTTTGATTATTTTTCATTAATATATTTAAAAAGAAAACTTAAAAATTATATGCTAGCATTTCTCATTACCACTTTTTGAAATCATTGCTTCTACTTCAACAAAATGTCTACGCAAAAACTTTATTTATAAGCGTAGCGAAGCACGCCGGGCCCTCCTAGTTTCAATTATTCAGTTATTTTTCTTTTTACTTACCAAAATATACTTAAGTCGGATGAAATTTGTGGCACCTTTTCACAAAACATTGACACCAATACCAAAACTACGTGAAAAAGCCTCAAAAATTCAACCGCGCATAACTCCGATTCAGAGTACACAAAAAATAAAAGCAGAAATAACTTTTTTCCTTTCGTCAATACCAACAAAATATCAAAATTTCAGATTTTTTAAAAATCAAAAATTTAAAAATCAACAAAAAAATGTACGTCTTCAAAATAATAGCCCTCCTATAATAAAAAAACAAAAAAAAATATTACGTCTATCGACCCCTAAATCAATTCATAAACTAAATTCTCTAAGCTTCAAAGGAAATGTATAAACTAACTAAGAGAAAATAAATATAAAAAAGAAAAAAAAGTTTTAAGTTTTAAACCATTACCAAAACTACGTGAAAATGCTTCAAAAATTCAACCGCGCATAACGCCGATTGAGAGTACACAAAAAATAAAAGCAGAAACAACTTTTTTCCTTTCGTCAATACCAACAAAATATCAAAATTTCAGATTTTTTAAAAATCAAAAATTTAAAAATCAACAAAAAAAATGTACGTTTTCAAAATAATAGCCCTCCTGTAATAAAAAAACAACAAATAATCGAAATAATATCGAAAACCGTCCTTGTTCAAAGACAAAAGACGACTGAAATGAATGATTTAAAAAAGAAAATAAATTTTTAAGTTTTGTTTTTGTTGTTCGATAGCTAATATATAAAAAAGAAAATATCATTCATAAAATATCATCATAAATATCATTCATAAAATATCTTTCATAAAATCAACATTATTACGCATATTACGCATATAATCTCTTTTATTCCGACGACTCGAAAACCATCCTTTGTTCAAAGACAAAAGACGACTGAAATGAATGAGAAAAAAAAGTTTCGTTTTTGTTGTTCGTTGTTCGCTAATATATAAAAAAGAAAATATAAAAAAATAAAATAAATTTTTAATTTCGTTTTTATATGTATGTAAACTTATAATGCATATGTATATAAAAAGTTTTCCGTATATAATAACTTTTTTATTTATGATCCGATTTGTGTGAATACGAATCCGATTATAGGTTACACTAATATCAGTTAGCTGTGAAAATTTGAAATGAATCCATCTGCGAATAAAAAAGCCTTAGGCTCCACAAAGTTTTGATCTAGCGTATTAATATATAAGATTATTTGAAAGGCGTTTTTCACATGTGAATAACTAATCTAACGAAGAGGGAAAATGTTAGTAAATTATAGTAATTCGTCTTCATCAAATCCACCGAAATCATTATCGGAGATCGTTTTTGACTACAAGTGATACGTTTGAGCCAATCATTGAAGAAAAACAAACGTTATACAAGAAAAGAAACAGAAATGTATTTTGAACCATGATTACGCATGCATCCAAGCGTTGAAAACAGGTCAAAACCAACATGGAAACGCTCAAATGGAATACTTTCTCCCATCGACCGTATTAACTGGACATTGCTTCTTCAGATTATTAGTTGTTCCGTGGATAAATCTAAAAAATAAGTCGTCGACATGGTATTTGTAAACTGCTTGAAACATGAGAGAAAATAATTACAATTTTTTCTTCTTTATAATTAATCAAAAATCTATTTAATTTTTCGTTTAGTGAATCATAATACTACAATCAGATAATGGTAGCATTGGCTTACGCATTTGCATATTAAGTAAAATCTAGAACTTGAATTTCTTAACATTTTTTTGGTTTTTTTTCTTTGTTGTTCGTGGCATTTGTGATATTATGAAAAAAAAAAAACAATAATATAACATAGTGCATTTCGTAACATAAAAAGGTTCAACTTTAAGTTTATGCTCATTAGATGGAATCAAAAAACTCAATTTATCTTATTAAAACTTTTCAATTTATTTCAAATCCTCCAATGTGTACGTTCACTTAGTTTAAAAGAAAATATCAGCAAGGAAGAATTGTGTAAAAATCAAAGAAAAAAAAATCCGAATTAAATCCAGAAAAGAAAACAACAAGAACTAACAAATAAATTAATCACATTATTCTTTAACCATCAGGCGTATTCTGTGTTCAACAAAAAATTGCAACGAAAGTTTTTTCGTTATTCTTATAAGTTATAAAATTTTTTTTATTTGTTTTTGGAAGAAAATAAAGTGAAATCTCTAATTTAAGATTTTGGGTTTCTTATTTGATTGTTGATGTGGCTCATGATTTTTCAATTGTAAAGTTACGCCTTTTCAATAAGCCGTTTGATATATTAAAAAAAGGAGGAACGAAATGTCATGACTTGAGTATGATCTATTAAATCTTTGGTTATATAGAATGATATAATATAATAATAGTATATTAATGTTGTATTGTATGCTTGTGAAAAGTTTAGACTTCAAGCGAGCACTGCAAATTAGCGTGAGAGTAAAATTCTTTCAGTACAAAATAATTACTTGACTTTAAGCATCTGACTTAGTAAAATTAAGTTAAAGTTCAGTTAAATCGATTAAAAATAACTTATGCAATTAATTGAACAAGCAACTTTAAATTTAAAGTTTTTGTTTGATGTTGTTGAGGGTCATCCCTAGTACTATGTTTATAAGCATATTGTTATAAACGGGTATTCTGTTCAAACCGGAAATTAACAATTATAAGAAAAAAAACGATCAAATTTCCTCTGGCCCAGGAAAATCGCTAATTCAACACGGTTTAATGTATTATATCAATAATTAGGAAACAAAGAGTCTTAACATTAATTTTCTTGATTGATGTTCTGGATTTGCAAATTGAAACGAAATGCGGTCGTGCTGCACGTTCTGTATTCTTACACCTCTATCATCCAAAAAAATTGGTATTTCCTCTTAAGGTGAATTTCCTAAAAAGAACCAGTTGCTGTGACAACTCTTAATCTCAAATTACAGCTATATCAATCGTGATCCACGTATTGTAAAATTTCATATATTAGATTTTGCTACATTATAAAATCAATCTTAGGTTAATGCAGGTCGTTTTATACTTTCACTCGTGTGCACTTATTGCATGAACTGCTAAATATCTTTCAGAAAAAATTTTATTTTTTTTCTTTAGATATATTTTCAAACACAAAAAAAAACAGATAATAATTGTATTGTATTTGTCCAAAATTTCTTTTTATGTATTGTATTTTTATTTAACAAATTGTTAATTCAATAAAGTAATGTCTATAAACATAATCAAATAATTAATTATAACATTAAATTGTGTTTCACTTTATTTCTTTACAATTTAAAGATTAAAAGCAAAAAAATCCAAGAATATAAGTTTACATTCTTTATATTCAATCGCTTTTTAATACAAAAACTAAATTAAATCGAAGTTAAAATTTAACTAAAATTTAAACCAATGTAGTTTTACATAACGACCTGGTCTTTTAAAAAGGTTTTCTATTTATCTCTTTCGCTTTGGTTTTCTTATTCAATTAAACAACAAAAATTATCCCATACATCGACAATCTGCCGTAAAAAAACAAAATTTTCTTGTTTTGTTCAGTATACCAAAAAAGAATAAACTAAAAATTTATTATAAAAGTTTTTATTCGATGGTTCATACAATATTTCGCCAACCGTGGCATTATCAGGTAAAATCGTAAAAATTAAATAATTTTTTATAATTACTATTAATTTAATCAAATTTACTTCAAATTTTTTGTTAATTAAAATGACGCACAACACATAATTAAAAAGACTAGTTAAATGACATCTAAATTAAAATTAAAAAAAAAATTTAAATTAGATGTCGTTTGTCATTTAATTAGTCTTTTTAACTATGTGTTGTGCGTAGTTTTAATTAACAAAAACATTGAATTAAATGTGATTAAATTAAAATTTATTATAAACAAAATTTAAAGGTTTACGATTTTACTCTTTAGAGCCACGGATAATATTTATGATTTTTTAATTTATTCATATTTGTATGCAACTGAAAAATGATGTACTGAGCAAATCAAGAAAAATATTTAATTGTACCAGTAAAAATTTAAAACCGTTTTAACCTAAATAAACAAATGAAACAAACAGAAAACAATTATTCAAACAAACCGTCTCACAATAAACAATAAAGTCTTCAAAATTCAATCAATTATTAATATTGCGAACATATTTTAGTTCAATCGTCACTATATGAAGTACCTTATTAATGATGACAAGATCTGCGCAGAATCAATATACTCTATTTCGTTATTTATTCTACAAAAAAAAATATGTTTGTTTCTCATTAAAAGACCGGAATAAAAGATCCGTAAATTGAATTCAAATGAAAGATATAAATTATAAAGTAATAAACTAAAAGATGAATTTATTTATACAGTGAAACGTTGTATACCGTCAGTTATTATGTATGAAATAATCTTAAGATGCTTGATGTTACGGAATGAAGGTATGATTAATGTGATGACTGCTTGTTTTTAGGTTTTAAAAGGAAATGTCCAATGATCAGATTTTTGATGGTCGCTACAATATAAATTAAAAAATATTAAAAACATTTCATATATTTTAACTTCTAAGACACATAAACTAAAATGCAAATATCTCAGAATGAACAATTTGGCCCTAGTGAGTTTTCACGATAACGATATTATCATTTATAAAGAAAGTGTTTAATAAGGATAAATATCAATAGCCTCTTTTGGTTTTTGATCTTTTACATTATGCGTTGATGATAATAATTAATATTCAAACACTTCAAAAATATTACTCTGTTGCAGACAAAACGTTTATGTTTATTGTATATTTTGAAAATAAATTTTCGTTTAACACAGAGAGCTAACAAGTTAAAAGAAATTTTATTGCTTGCTTACTAGACTCAAAGGATTATTATAATTATATTCGCATAAGTTTTTGCGAAAGGTTAATAACCTGTATTACAGTATAACACAAATAGAAATAAGCTAACTTTTAATGATTGCTGCAAAAACAATATTCATCATCAACAATCAAAACAAATTTTTTCATTAATTAATTTCGTGAGATATCAATCATTATAAAAACTTCTACAATTATCACTTCAACCAAACTCATCACTTAAATCCCAAAAATATAATAACCGTACTACATTTAAACTTACGATAAGAATTAGAAACAAAAAAATACAAAGAATAAAATAAGGTATAATTTTAAAACATTAATTTTAATTTATGTTCCCTTTTCTTTGCCTTGTCGTTTTGTAGGTGAAAATATAAATAATAAAAATGTTCTAGCCTTTTTCTTGCGGGAAAGATAAATGACAACAAAAATATTTATTTATTTTTCCTTATTTCTTTTTGTTTTAATAAATTTTAATGGTAATTCAGAAAGAAGGGAAGAAGGTGAAAATGTTATGAAAATGAAAATGTTAATATTTTAACTTCAGGAATAAACAAGTCAATTTTTCTTTAGTCAAATGCATAAATAGAAAATGGAAAATTACTCATTTCAATTTTGTTTTTAATTTCAGGTGGAAATATTTATTAAAAACAGTTTTAAGCTACCTGTTTAGCTATGTAAATCAACTCCGATTTAGCAAGTAAAAATAAGTAGGGAGATTATTTTGTAATTCGTAGGACAGTTTACTATTTGATATAAAATATGAATTCAAAAACAGAAGAAATCAACAGAAACTGAAGAAAACACAGCAAAATGTACCATATATTTTTAACATCGTTCTTACTTGTAAGAGTAATACAAAATTTTAATTTTTTTTATTTCACTCCCTTGGAGTTGATTTTATTATTTTCTTCATTCCATATGCAGAAAAAGAAAATTTATACTTTTTCCTCATCCTTCTTATTTATTTTAATAGCAATACTTGCATAATTGCAATTGTACTAACCATTAAGAAAAATAATTTATTTTTATTTTTAATACCAAAGAAGGCATCAAATTTGAAGCAAACATTAAATGTGTGAGTATTTGAAAAAACAAATTTATCCTTCCAGTAACTACAAACAAATATAAGTTTATTTTTGTTTTTTTACAACCATAATTGTGAGCGTTATTGGTCTTAATAGAATAAAATAAACAAATTCAACAATTCTGTTGCGGAATTGTTGCGGAACACAATATTATTATTATTAATAATCACAATATTATTATTAGTACGGAGAATAAAATTCATTAAACACGAACTCAAAACAACGTTTTATTCTTCCAACAGAGCAACATGTATTAATTTGTATTGAATTATTTTAAAATACTTGTTTACCAGTAAAACGAATAAAAAACAGAATTTTATTATTGTGTTCCGCAGCATTCACGCAACAGAATTAACAGCTGTTTTTTTAGTATATTAAGACTACTAACGCACACAAATATGGTTTTGAAAGTTGCCAGAAGAATAAAACAATTTATTTGATTGTATTGTATTTTATAAAAAAATCATTGAATTTGTATTTTATAAATAATTTGATTGTATTTTATAAAAAATCAACAAAAACATTTTCGCTCTGATTGTATAAAAATTAAAAAATGGAAAAAGCCAAAGGCTATTACGATTAAATTGAATTAAATTCCCATTGTGAAAAAATTAGTATTTTTGTGATTGTTTTGTGATTTCTCAATTCTCATTTGTATTAGTAATTAGAACTTTGGGATCTTTGATACAGAAATACCAAAGTTTTAAAAAGGTATCGAAAATGGATAAAATTTATTTACTTGTTTGGATTTAATGTTACAAAAAAATAAATTTCAATGAAAAAATTCATTGTTTTTTTATTCGTTTTACTCGTTTTATCAGTAAATTAGAGTAGGTTAGATTACAATAAAAATAGTGATCAACTAGAGAAATAAATTGATTAAACCTGAATTTAATAAATATTTGTTTATGAAACATTTTTGTTTTCTTAATCTTCGCTAGAACAGTAGACCAATTTTGGTTTATAAGCGTTAACTTTTTTTGGTAGTATATCTAGTCGGTTAGCCCTGATGAGAATGATATATTTTTTTAGTTTAATAAAAAATTCTTATCGGTTTGAATCTAAATCGATTGACAATTGTATGGATAGAATTTCACAAATTGCACATTATATTTTTGAAAATTATTTATTTAACAAAACATCTAGTTAAATAGTATTTTAGTCTGTACATCTAATTTTGAAATCTGTATTAAATCCTTTAAAAAAATATATA
The DNA here is from genome assembly GCA_963693315.1 of Diogma glabrata. Taxonomy (NCBI): domain Eukaryota; kingdom Metazoa; phylum Arthropoda; class Insecta; order Diptera; family Cylindrotomidae; genus Diogma; species Diogma glabrata. The sequence goes on from OY856186.1 coordinate 347,588,598, forward strand.
AACATTTATACCATTGTTTCAGTTTGAAAGAAATTTTTGTTATTAGTAAAACATTTATCGTTTGGACATAACCTTTGTTTCTTTAAAACATCGTGTTGTGTCAATGTAGAATTACTTCGGTCTGCAAGACCTAAGTATTACATTCATGAGCCAAAAGTGAAATTCTTACCCCCACTTTTTTGGCATTTCTCGACGTTTTAGGACCTAAGGATTCTAAAAAGCAAAAAAAAAAATATATGTCTGTCTGTCCGTCCGGCCGTCATTACCTACGCTGTAGGGAAAACCGCTGGAGGGATTTCAAAAAATGTTTTTCCCAAAATAGGTATACTAGAGGGACAGGTCCGAAAGGACGCTGTGTTCGATAACTGTACCGGAAGTGTGTCAAAAAAATCATTAAGTGTGACAAAAACAGCAAACTTTCATATTTTTGGCTTAATTTAATTTAAGATAAGAAAATAATTTAATTTAAGATAAGAAAAAAAGAAAATTGAATTAATAATAAACTTGAATAAGAAGAATAAATATAATTTTGATTGTTTATCTAAGTGATTGTAGGATCGATAAAATATATAGTTTCAAGTTTTTAATTGTAAAATATGGAGGGGCTGAAATCTCACAGCTCTGAGATATCAAGACTTCGGTCTGGGTAAAGGATTTTGATATAGTTTTCGGCAAAAAACTTTCACGAGGACATGGTTTTTAGTTTTGGGCAGCGATGTATATCAAACATAACTCTTTGTTAAAGTACAAGTATTTTTTATCTCTGTTTAAAAATTTATTACAAAACTAACACGAAACATCAATACGTTGCCGGAAAATTATAATCAAAATTCCAAAAATATTGTTAAATTAAATAAAACCAAATTTTTTCAAAATTCCAAAAATATTCCAAAAATTAGAATGAAATCAAATATTTAAACTTTTTCTAAATTCCGATAATGGGCCCAATTCAATACAAATCTTTTATTCTGTTAATCTTTTATCTTTTATTTTTTTTATATGAAGATTTTAATCTGTCTAAAATAAAATAAAATATAACAGAAATTGCTATTCAAGCGCCAAAATTTTATTTTATAAATCTTTTTGGCGTAAAAGATTTTGACGTTTAATAAAAGATACGAAACTCACTATTTTATTATAAAAGAAAGCGCTAAACTGAAATTTTTACTTTAATTAAATAATTTTCCTTCACATTTCTATCACAATGGATTTCTATATCACAAGAAGACTCTGGATTCAGGAAAAACGTGTGGCTGCGTAAGTTCTTTGTCTAAAATATTTTTTTAGTCATGAATTAGATTACTAATACAAAACTATTTACAAACAACAACACTCGTACGTTATTTTAGAAAAAGGCTTAGACAAAATTTAAGACAAATCCGAAAGACCAGTAAGCCTATGGATTTGCCAAGTAGTGTTTTCCACAAATATTTTCGTCTAGAAAAATCAAGTGTTTTAACACTTATATCAGAACTAGAATCAAAATCAACTTTTAAATCTATTCCATTTCAAACGCAGGTACGTAGTCTTTTTTAAAACTCATATTTAAAAAATCTTATATGTTATCTATTTAAGGTTTTGGCAACGTGTCATTTTTATGGCCAAGGAAGCTATCAAGCTTCCATTGGCAGTAACCATATTTTAGGTTTATCTCAACCTAGTGTGTCTCGATGTGTTACCAATGTGACGAACGTGATTTTAAAATATTTACGGCCGAAGCATTTAAAATTTCCTACAACTATTTTGGAAAAAACTAAAAGCAAAACCAGGTAAAATTAACCTCATACAGTTGAGTTAACCAATTACATGTGATACAAAATATAAATATTTTCATCAATAGATTTCAAGAAAAATACGGGTTATCCAATATAGTTGCTGCAGTTGACGGGGTTCACATCGCATTAATTGCTCCTCCGGAAAATTCAGTGGAAACACCAGGTAACTTATACTTATGTCGCAAAGGTTTTCATAGTTTGAACGTGTTAGTAGTAAGTTTAACAACTTTGGCTTATAGTTTGAATGTGTCGAGCAAAATATTATTTTATTTTTAGTGTTGCAATGCAGACATGAAAATTTTGTATGCAAATGCATCTTTTCCTGGCTCTGTACACGATTCTGCTGTTTGGAAAACCTCAAAGCTAAAAAGCCATTTCTCAAACAGATATAGTTCGGTCCAGGCGCAGAGCGAATTTATTATAGGTAAATTGCAAAACATTGTTTAGATGTGAATATTTAAGCAAATATTTCTATGCACAGCTGATTCGGGGTTTCCATTAGAGCCGTAGATTTTGGTTCCCTATAGTCAACCACTACTTGACTCGAAAAAAAAATTTAATAAAAAATTAATATCTGCCCGAAATTGCATCGAAAGATGTTTTGGCATTGTTAAAACGCGCTTTCGTTGTTTATTCCGGCACCGAGTACTGCATTACTCACCGAAAAAAGCGGCCCAAATAATTTATGCGGTTTTTACACTTCATAATATGTTTTTAAATGACACTGCAATTGACTTGGATGAAGAAGATGAAGAAAATGAAGAGAACCAACAGCCTGGGGAAGAAATTGAAACAGAAGTCAACAACATTAATTGCCATTGGCGCAACTTAGGTTGTCAAGTTCGCAACCGGTATGCAGAGCATATGCTTTAATTTCATATGCTTTTATTTCATTTAATAACCATTAAAATAAACTAAAATTTCGAACTATTTAAACCATTAAACTAAACTAAAATTTCAAAAAAACTATTTTGGAATAACTGAAAATAAAACACGGTTAGAACAACTTGATTGCAACAAACAGAGTTAACTATTTAATAAATTTAACAAAATCTGTCTTTTATTGAATAATAAACTCCGTTTCTTTCAATCAAGTTGTTCTTACCGGGTTTTGTTTTCAGTTATTCCAAAATAGTTTTTTGAAATCTTAAATGCTTCGGCCGTTAATGTTTTACAAGTTCGCCATTTTGACCATATATCGAGACACACTAGGTTAAGATATACCTAAAATATGTTTAAAAATACGAATAAATAAATCTAAAATGTATGTCGTAGACCCGTCCGTCTCGAGAAGTAAAGAAAAAAAATAATAGTAATACATAATTTTAATAATTTTTTTTGTTCAAACTTAATAAGTATTATAATAAATTTCACTAATAAATTAAAATAAAATCGCCAATTTCTTGTTAACCAATAGTTTTTTTTTACTATATACGTATTTCGAAAGCTATGCTTTCATCGACAATAGTATATATCAAAACTAAAAAAAACTGAGTTTTTTTAGTTTTGAAGCACGTTTACATAGATTGAAAAGGACAGCACTATCATTAATTGTGTCTGGAAAGTGCCATCTGCTAAAATAGGTAACACCATCATTGATATCTACACTAGTTGCAATTTTGGATCACATGACATCGAGCAAAGAATCTTTTTAACCTGTAAGCTTGCTCAGTATGGACAAATCACAAAGAAACTGCTGCTATCCTTGGCCTAAAGACATAAATTATGGGTTACAACAATAACAACAAACACCAATTATTTTTTTTTCAAAATACTTTATTTCATTAAAAATCAACTATAAAAAATATAAATAAAATCACATTTCAAATAAAAATAAATAAATTAAATCACATTTCAAATAGAATATTAAATAATTAAGCGTAAAGCAAAAAGGGTAGGTACAGATCAGAGCGTGGTTTATGGGACGATGTGACCACTCTTTTCGGCTAAGCTTAACACTCTGTTAGCCAATCTTTCGATATTAATATTGAGTTTTTCTAAGTTTTTGTTAATATCTTTTAGTTCTTCACGGATTTGTTCGTGTTCCAAAGACCGCTGATTTTCAATTTTTACAATGAAGGAGTTGAATTCTCTATCTAAAAAACAAAATAAATAAAACGTTTTCATGCTTTTACAAACTATTTTAAATATATACCAGATTTAGGTCGGTTGTTTTCATCCCTGCGCGGGGTATCCTGTAAACTTGGTGGAATGGCACTTGGTGAACCACTAATGTGGTTTACATCAACTGTTTCGATTTCGCTTCCATCTAAGTATATCGTTTCAATCGTTTCGAAACCTAGCTCTTCCACCCCTGGACATCCGTCAACCACAACTTTTCCCCAACATGATTGAGCCCTTAATTCCAGCTCATTGAGTGGCTTAGCCTTAGATGTTCCACCGCCAGTTTTAAGTAGTCCCTCCTTAAATGTACGGGCCTTAAAGTTGACGCTGTAGCGCCAGTTGTCAAACGTCTAAAAATAATGAAAACTCAAAATTGGTTAAACTTATATGTACTATGTAAATATATTTCACCTTTCCCCAATCTGATTTGGTCTTTTTGGGACCTTTCGCACTGTTAAGAAGCGTGGTTACTTCTTCCCATAAATAATCCACGCTCTGATCAGTACACTTTTTGCTCCTAAATAATCTATTCTCTTCCATGTAAGAAACAAATATTTCTTTTTGTTCCATAGAAATTTTTTCTTCTCTGCCTTTTTTATCTAGAAAAATTAATATATATAAATATTTATATAGTTTAATTATGTTGGCTCAATTATATATAACTATATATACAATTGCAATCATTAATATATTTAATTACAATTAAGTACAACAATTAAATTTACTTACTAATTATATTTGATGCCATTTTTATTAAATATGTGTGACATTTGAACAATAAACATAAAAGATTTTTTCGATCTCGAAAAAATCGACATTCAAAATAAAAGAAACTTTTAACAATACTTTCGAATAGCAATTTCTTTAAATCTTTTATTTTTGATTTCTTTTACGTTTTTTAAAAGATTTTTATAAAAGAATAAAAGAATTTTATTGAATAGGGCCGAATATGCCAAAAATTCTTAAGAATTCGAACTTTTCCAAAATTCTAAAAATATTGCAAAAATTATTACAAAATCAAAAATTAAAACTTTTTTCAAAATTCTAAAAATTATAATAAAATCAAAAATTAAAAATTTTTCAAAATTCTAAAAATATTCCAAAAATTCTTACAAAATCAAAAATTAAAACTTTTTCCGAAATTCTAAAAATATTGCAAAAATTATTACAAAATCAAAAATGCAAAGTTTTTCAAAATTCCAAAAATATTTCAAAAACTATAACAAATTCAAAAATTTCCATGTTCAATTTCATTTTAAATTATATTTACGTCATAAAAACAGCTACATTTTTTTTTCCAAAAAATTGGCTAAAAAATAAATGATTTGACATTTTTTGACACACTTGACAACACTTTTTTGACAAACTTATAATGCCATAATTCTCAATAATAATAATAAAATTTCATTTCGAGCAAACAATTTTATTTTTTCCAAAAAATTGGGTAAAAAATAAATAAAAATCTCTCTTTTGACACACTTGACAACATTTTTTTGGACAAACTTATAATGCCATAATTCTCAATAATAATAATAAAATTTCATTTCGAGCAAACAATTTTATTTTTTCCAAAAAATTGGGTAAAAAATAAATAAAAATCTCTCTTTTGACACACTTGACAACATTTTTTTGGACAAACTTATAATGCCATAATTCTCAATAATAATAATAAAATTTCATTTCAAACAAACAATTAATTTTATTTTTTTTCCAAAAAATTAGGTAAAAAATAAATAAAAATTTTTCTTTTGACACACTTGACAACATTTTTTTGACAAACTTATAATGCAATAATCTAGTTTTTGATCTCACATACCAATCCCAACCATCAAGATTCCCCAAATTTAATGTTCCTACTCGTAATCACTTAAAATGAACGTTTTTTAAGCCAAAAATATGAAAATTTGCTGTTTTTGACACACATAATGATTTTTTTGACACACTTCCGGTACAGTTATCGAACACACCGTCCTTTCGGACCTGCATCTTGGGAATACCTATTTTTATAAAAAAAAGTTTTTGAAATCCCTCCAGCCGTTTTCCCTGCAGTGTAGGTAATGACGGCGGCCGGCCGGCCGGCCGGCCGACAGACAGACATACATTTTTTTTTTTTGCTTTTTTAGAATCAGGAGGTCCTAAAACGACGAGAAATGTCAAAAAAAGTGGGGGTAAAAATTTCACTTTGAGCTCATGAATGTAATACTTAGGTCTTTCAGACCGAAGTAATATATTAGTATCGAAAAGTTTATTTTAAGCAAGTTAAGTTTGGTTGCTGTTCACAAAATGTCTGTAACAGTTGCTGATATGCAAAATATTGTTTTGAAGTATGGTTTTAAGTCTAAAGGGAATGGTATTAATTTTGCTCATCTTAATCCTGGCAGTACATTACCACACTTTGATGAATTTAGAAATATCATCAAGGATGTTCCACTTGATCTCATAGCTATTTCCGAATCATGGCTTAAAGAAAAGCACAATGACCATTTATTTTCACTCCCTGGATATAATTATGTTCGAAAAGATAGGTATGCAAGACGGGGTGGGGGAGTAATTCTATATTTTAAAAATCAAATTAAATACAAAATTGTTAAGAAAAATTCAACTTCTGCTAGTTTTGATATGTTATTTGTGGGAAATCGAAAATGATTGTCATGACAAATTACTGGTAGGTGTCATATATAGTCCTCCCAAAATCAAATTTATTCATCGTGTAAAGAAATTTCTTACTGAATCTGTGTGTCAGTACAGTGATATTTTAATTTTGGGTGATTTCAATTTGAATATTTTATCTAATGAACCGTAAACTAAATTATTCGTGTCTTTATTAGACTCAATTAACCTAACCATAGCTTTTACTGAACCTACAAATTTCGTCAATAGCAGCTGTACTTGCATTGATCTACTGATTTCCAATAATATTTCTAAATTGAGCTTTTTTACTCAAATCTCTGTTCCAGGTTTATTTACCTCGCATGGCTTAATTTTTGGATCTTATGATTTTCAGATAGTTTATTCAAATAATGATGAATTTGTATACCGCAGAAATTTTAATGCTATAGATAAGAATTTACTTCTGCACGAAGCTACTTTATTGCATTGGGAGCTAATCTATTCTATGGAAAACATTGATGCTAAGCTTTATTATTTCAATGAGTTGGTTCTCTATCTGCTCAATAAGTTTGCTCCAAATAAAAAATACAAAATAAAATCTTTTGATGATGCATCATGGTTCAACTCAGATATTCAGACACATATAAACATTCGAGATTATTTACATGCATGTTGGAAGAACGATAAAACTACTCAAAACTGGAAACTACACTCAGAGAATTTTGTTAGTAAATTTAATAACCGCCCGTTTTAAAAATGTGTAATAAGTTATTTTATCAATCTAATAACGATTTTTATTAAAGTAATTGGCACATTCATTCGATTAATACTTTTTGTTGTTATTTTCATAAAAATGTTTATTAAAATAAAAAAACGGTCAATATTATTAAAAAAATCACAACGGTTGATTAAACTAATAACCAATTCTTATTAAAATAATGAATTCAGACAATCAAATAAAAAATTATGTGATTAACAGCTCTACATTAAAATAAAAACATAAGTTATTATTATTGTAGTTAAATTTAATAACCATTTTATTAGATTAATCAACGACGTTTTTACTTTCAAAACGTAGGGTTTTAGATTAATAATTTTGTATACATCAATCTAACCTTAGGTAATTATTTTTAATAACGGTTAATAAAATCTTGGTAAGAATTATATTATAGAATTAATTATATTCAGTTTATATGCAGACGCTGAATAAACAACTTCAAAATATAATTAAAAATTTTTCACAAATAAAAGTGTTGTTCACAAATAAAAGTGTGTTTAAAGTGTTGAATTGAAGTTAGGATTCGAAAGGAAAGGTAAGATTCTTTTACATAAATAAATAGTCTGACTTAAAAAATCACCTTCTTTAAAATATTGTTAAACGACGTTTTTTTCCATTTTTTAGTTTCTAAAAATTAACTGTGTTTTCAAATTATTTATTTAAACAATGAAGTGTTTTTTATGTAACGGAAATTATTTAACAAGCAAAGCTTTAGTTCTACATATGAAAATATGTCATCGGTTAGATCGAAATAGCGAATATCAGTGCATTCATGACTTTTGTTTTCAATATTTTTCGAACGTGCATAGTTTTAAACGCCATATAGAGAAGCATACAACAAAATCTGTGCAAATAAGTAAATCAAACGCAAACAAAGTTTCGTCCTACCCTAAAGAATCAAATGATTTTACATATAATGTCAATAGTTTAACACCTATTACAAAGGAAAACGCATCTTTTTGTATAAATACATCCACGTATAATAAAACTTCAATGGAAGATGCCATTAATTCTTCTACAGAGTATTTAAATACATTTTATAATTCAACTATTTTATTCAATTTAAATTTACATAATCTCAATAATTTAAATCGGAAAAATGTATTTGAAATACAAAATATGATTACTGATATAATTTTACTACCAGTTGCACAATACTTAGACCGTCTTCTACATACTTCAAACATTAACTCAGAAATAAAATCATGTTTATGCCCCATTGTAGAATTTTTAAAATCTCCATTTAAAATGTGTAATTCAGAGTTTAAATTAAATAAAACTTTGGAAAAAAATGAGTTGATTCATCCACTACATCAATTTTTATTAAATGATGAAATAGATATAGTAACATTTAACGGCGAATCCATGTATGAAGAAGTTATTACAAAAGGTGTGTTACCTTTAACATTTGGTATGAAAAGTATTTTGGATAAAGTAGACATACAAAACTGTTTAAGTTGTAATGATAATGCAAAGGAAAATGCTTTTTCGTTTAGCAGTAGTTTAATATGGAACAAAAAAAAATCGCTTTACTCTGATAAAATTTGTTTACCATATTTTTTATATTTTGATGGATTTGAAGTAAATAACTGTCTAGGTTCTCACTCCGAAAATATTACGGGTATTTATTTCTCATTTCCTTTTTTGAAAGATTTACCTATATTTAAAAATATATTTGTTGCTGGTTTTATTAAATCTGAATATTTTTCTCAATACGGAAATGATCTTTGTTTAAAGAAATTAATAGAGGAAATTAAATTTTTGGAAGAAGAAGGATTAACAGTAAAATTTAATAATGTTTCGCTGAAAGTACATTTAATCTTAGGATTAATTTTGGGTGATAACTTAGGAATTAATAGTATATGTGACTTTAGTAAGTCATTTTCAAGCAGACATTTTTGTAGGTTTTGCAAATATACTAAAACAGAAACACAATATTTAACTGCACTTAGTTCTGAATATCAGAGAACTGTTGAAAATTACAGTAGCGACATACTCAATACGTCATTTATAGAAACTGGCATTAAGCAGAATTCAATATTTAATACCATTCCTTCATTTCATGTTATGGATAATTATTTCGTTGATATGATGCATGATATTTATGAAGGCATATGCCATTATAACATGTGCCATATTATCAAACACTATATACAAACAATAAAATTATTTTCATTAACTACATTGAATAGAAGAAAGCTTAACTTTAATTTTGGACCTTTAGATAAAGGAAATATTTCACCCGAAATTCTTATTGGTGATTTAAAACATAATAAACTTAAAATGACAGCCATTGAAATGAAAACTTTTGTACATTATTTTCCTTTATTGATTGGTGATTTAATCTAAGAAAATGATGAAGTTTGGTCATTTTTCTTAAATTTTCTAAAAATAATAGATATTTTATTGTCTAAGTCATACGATGATGAGAAATTAAAAATTTTAACTAAATTAATCGAAAACCACTTATCGGATTATATAAGACTTTTTAAGGATACGCTTAAACCAAAACATCACTTACTTCTCCATTATCCAAAGACTATAATGTATTCAGGATCACCCAAAAATTATTGGTGCTTTGGATATGAAGCCAAACACAAGGAAAGTAAAACATATGCTAAAATATCCAATAATAGAAAAAATATTTGTTTGAGTCTTTCCAAAAAAGCACAGTTAAAATTAGCAAATTTTTTATTGCAACCGTTACCTGTTTTAATTAACGTATATGATAAAAATGAAATAAATTTCGATAATATACATAATGTTTGTTTAAAACTTAAAATATCGGATCCAGTTAAATGTTACTCTCAAATCGAATATAATGGTATTCTTTATAAACAAAATTTTTATCTGTATAAATCTGAAAAGGAACTCGTCGAGGCTTTTAAGATTGTAAATGTGATTGTAAACTCTAAACGCAATTTAATAATAGTTGTAGTAAACCAAATTTTAGTTAAAAACTTTAATCATCATTTTCTGTCATTCGAAATAGATGAGAATGAAACGATTATCTTAAAAGAAATTTTTATGAATATTAATGCATTTTCAGGATCACCTGTTCATATAGTAACGACGGTTTCTGGACAAAAATTGATTAGATTAAAAAACTTTTAAGTTTATATTGTATTTAAATCGAAAGAACATATCAATATCTCACATTTTATATTTGTCTAAGTGCCAAATTGAATTTATGGATAAACTTGTTCAAATTTTTTACTTTTTATAAATCTAATACTACGTTCACATTGCCATGATTTTAAACAATTTATGATTTCAGCTCGATTATCAGCTTGTTTTGATTAATTTTTTCATACAAAACTAAAATCATGTCGAAAGTTGATTTAAATCAAATCCATTCTAAATCACGCTAAGCACCCCTGAATATTTGATTTTCGAAAAGAAAATACAGCCCTACTTCAAAAGTGACATTTAATAGATCAAATATTTTGTTTTGAATTCAATTAAAATGGCTATTGCAAAATTTCAATAAAATTTTGAATCATACAATAGTTATTTGTTTAACTAGGCAGCAAAGTAGTAGATTGACTGCCGTGGCTGATAGTTCATAGCCGAGTGAGCGAGGCTAGGAATTCAGCCAAGGCAGTCAATCTACCTTGCTGCCGAGTTGAACATATAATTTTTTCTCCGATTAATTACAATGATATGTAATTTAATAATTATTACTTTAAAAATAAAGCAAAATTTTAAAAATGAAAAAAAAAATCGATTAAAAAAATTTTTTTTTTTAATCGCAATATCTGTTTATTTCTATGGTCTAATTATTTTGCTGCCTAGGCAGCAAAGTACTTGCTTTGCTGCCTAGGCAGAAAAAGTGCCACTTTGCTGACTGAAATAAGTCTGCAAAATTTATATTTGCTGTCTATCGGAGAAAAAAAAAATTTTTTTTAGATGGAGGTTTAGACTCAAAAAAAAGCCAAAAAGTACAGACAAATCTATTTGGATATCTTTTACATAGCTGAAATAAAAATTTTTTTCACAGTTTTGGAATATGTGCAAATAGATTTCAAACTTAATCATGTTAATGGTAATGTGAACAATTTTTTGAAATCTTTAATTTTGGGTGATTTTGAGCTTGATTTCATCGTAATATGAACGTAGTATAATACAAATTCAAAAGATCAGTTCATTCAGTGAACTAAAAATAATAAAACATTCAAACAAGTTTTAAATTAAACTAAAACAAGTTAATAAAACGAACGTTTTTTATGTACATAATACATTTTTTTGTGCCGGGTCCGAATGTAGTCAACCAAATCCATTTTATATTGCCACGTGATTTAAAGGAAAAGAAAAACAAAAAGGATAGCCAAAAATACAATTTTCAGATTAGTTTATTAGAATTTTCATTTATCGTTATATAATTACATTTTTAATATAAATATACGATTAGATTATACAGTCAGTGTCAAAAAAAAGTGTACAGCAAATAGTTCAACATTTACGGACTAATATATCTTAAGCTGGGTACAGATCAATAAAAATTTACGTGTGCGTTGAATTTACTGTACGGCGCAAATATTTACGGCGCAAATTTGCAACACACAGTCAATAAATAATTGTGTTGTGCGCGCTGTACTTCTTGTTCCATCTGTGTGTGGTATTTTTGCGCGAAATCAATATCACTACACAAATATCATGTATGTTTATAAAACTTACTTTGAATTCCTTTTATATGCAAATTTAATTTAATCAATGTTTATTTACAAATTTCAGCTAAACGTATTTAATGATTTTGCATTCGATTTATTTAATAAACTTATAAATGACAAACGTCAATTGTTAATTTTTTAACACAAAATTTTACGTCCACATACAAATTTTTTGTAGCGCAAATTCCTTTGATGTTCGCGAGAAAACCGACTTTGTATGGTTTGTGTATTTTGTGTGTGGCGAAAATATTTGTGTGTGGCAGAACGTCTACACTGAACGCACGCATACAAAATACTACACGCACAGCCCACACAACGTAAATTTTTATTGATCTGTACCCAGCTTTAAAAGAAGAATGGAAAAATAAAATACATTTCATTTTTAAAAAGTGTATTAAGTATTAGTTTATTTTAGCAAAAACAAAAATTCAATTATTTGTTGTTATCCTTGTAATTTAAAAAAAAATGCAAAATGCTCTGATTTTACGCGTCAAAAAAAAGTGTACACTCTCACATTGTTTGATTGTTTTTTGTTATAACGGGTTTTCCGATTTTTTCAACTAATTTTATTTTGTTTTGTTGCATTGTCGATACCTTGGTGTCAAAGATCCGTGCAGTTAATACTATCCCAATAATAATAATTTAATATTATTCAACATGGCCAAACAAACTACTATAGAAACACGTAATTTAGTGGTAAAATTAGCATCTCAAGGCAAATCTCTGAGGGAAATTGCTAGTATTATCGACAGAAGTCATAATATTGTGAAAGAAATACTATTCAAATTCAAACATTTGAGCAGTGTAGAAGATCTTCCCCGTTCTGGCAGGCCGCCAATTTTGTCAGTTGTGGACAAAAGAGCGATAGCGCGAAGGGCTACTGCTAATCCCTCTGAAAGTGCAGTCAGAATAGCCGAGAAACTCATAGAAACATTAGGAGCAGGAATAAGTGCCAGTACCGTTTGCCGTGCTCTGCATGAAAATGGGTTACATGGTAGAGCTCCGAGAAAAAAATCAGTTAATTCTAAGAAAAACCAAAAAAAGCGTCTCGAATATGCAAAAAAGCATATATTTGAAGACATTACTATTTGGAATAAGTGCTTATTCAGTGACGAGTGTAAAATAGACATTTTGTAAAATAAAAATATGCTTTTTTGCACATTCGAGACGCTTTTTTCGGTTTTTCTTAGAATTAACTGATTTTTTTCTCGGAGTTCTACCATGTAACCCATTTTCATGCAGAGCACGGCAAACGGTACAGGCACTTATTCCTGCTCCTAATGTTTCTGTGAGTTTCTCAGCTATTCTGACTGCACTTTCAGAGGGATTAGCCCTAGCCCTTCGCGCTATCGCTCTTTTGTCCACAACTGACAAAATTGGCGGCCTTCCAGAACGGGGAAGATCTTCTTCTCTTCTCAAATGTTTGAATTTGAATAGTATTTTTTCACAATATTATGACTTATGTCGATAATACTAGCAATTTCCCTCAGAGATTTGCCTTGAGATGCTAATTTTACCACTAAATTACGTGTTTCTATAGTAGTTTGTTTGGCCATGTTGAATAATATTAAATTATTATTATTGGGATAGTATTAACTGTACGGATCTTTGACACCAAGGTATCGACAATGCAACAAAACAAAATAAAATTAGTTGAAAAAATCGGAAAACCCGTTATAACAAAAAACAATCAAACAATGTGAGAGTGTACACTTTTTTTTGACGCGTAAAATCAGAGCATTTTGCAATTTTTTTAAAATTACAAGGATAACAACAAATAATTGAATTTTTGTTTTTGCTAAAATAAACTAATACTTAATACACTTTTTAAAAATGAAATGTATTTTATTTTTCCATTCTTCTTTTAAGATATATTAGTCCGTAAATGTTGAACTATTTGCTGTACACTTTTTTTGACGCTGACTGTAAGTCATGGAAAAATCACAAGAAATGTTTGATGAAATTTCATTTAACTATAACAGTATTGAACACAGTTTTCAACAAATGCATTCACCAACAGTTGATGAAGAAAGCGAAAGTATAATAACAATGTTAAACGCACCAAGCACTAGCACTGCATCAGTTGCTGAAACTTCACAGTTTTATATGAGGGCTGACAAACCACAGTATAACAGTATACCAACGTATACAAATTTATCAACTATAGCTTTGGTGCCGGGAAAGCCAGCATTCCCCAGTGGAAATCAAAAACAAGAAAACCACCAAGAAGTTCAAAATTTACTTCAATCTTGGGGATTAGAAGTTTTAGCAAATAGATGTTATGGTTTCTAATTTATTATTTTTATAAACGTAGGCGTGTAAGTTTTAAAACAATTCTGTATTTCTTTTAGATGAAGATCTAGATTTATGGGCACTACGGCATATGAAGCAACATCATATAGACGCTTTTGTTAAAACATTAAGTCTCGGATTAGCAATTAAATTTGAGCGTACTTTGAAAAATTGGCAAACATCGCAAGCAACCACAGCAGCTAATGTATCTGAATATTTAAACGATACTACAGTATCAATATCAGATACTACAGAAATTGTATCAGAAACGGTAGATGTTTCTAATTTTCACAAACCATTGCCTATATTTAATATCAATTTAGAAAAACTAATAACAAACTGTAAAGTAGGCAGAGAAATAATATCATCATATAATGATAAAATAATGTTAACAGAAGGCCATAGAAATTTTATCGTTAATATCGCTATAGAGTATATAATAGAAAATAATAATACTATGAACACAAGTATTGCAAAACACATAGCAAATAAAATCATTGCACTATTTCCAACAGAACACATTGTAAATTTTACTTTTTTACATATAAACTAATACAATGATAACTAATTTTTTAAACTTAATGAGCTATTTGATTTTAGACTACATATTATAATAAAGAACTAGGAAAACATCCAACTGGTAAAATTTATCAAAAGTTTTACAACAAAAGAAATTCTATGTCAAAGGCTGGTCTTATTGTTAAACGAAAAATACCTAATTTGTCGCTGGCAAATAAACGAACTCATACCTTTGGTATGTGAAACTTTTAAAAAATTTTGTACTGCCTATCTCGTGTTAAAAAAATTGTTTTTTTCAGTTCCTGAAGCAGATTCATCAGAACATATAGAAATTTTGTTTGATGAACAGAGTAGTTGGGCTGAAATTGAGTCTGCATGGGACAGAACAAAACAACTGAGACTCAGCGATATTTCCAAATCAAAATCAACTTCAGAAACTTTAACTAAATGGAAGCAATTTAAATTACCGCTGGGCTATAAACTGGTAATTAATAATTAAATATGTATTTCATTAAAATTTTAATTATAATAATATTCCTTTTAAAATTTTCAGATAGACATTGATTTTCAAGCAATGTTTCCGAAAGCCAGCAGTTTTAATTGTAAATTATCAACATTTATTACAAAAATTCAGCCCATTTATGAAAAACAAATTAAAGATAAAAAGTTGAGAGAGTTTGTTGAAAAGCTTCGCAATACGGAGAATATGACAGAAAGTAAGTTTTTTAAATTTGTTTTTTTTTAGCTCCAAAAACATGAAAATCACATACAACAGAAACAGAAACAGAATTCCATTAAAATTTTACAGCAACAGAATTTTTTGCCAAATTTGTATGAAATTCTGTTTCTGTTTCTGTTGTATCTGAGTAACCCGCCTGTAGGTTAAAAAGTTGTTTTTGGACATTTGATTTGTAATTTTTTTGATTTTAATTTTTTGATTTTGATTTTTAGTTTTTTTGATTTAAATTAATGTTTGATTCTGTATTAATATAACATTTTTCTCTTTTATATTATTTAGATGGTATTCTGCTAACAATCCTGTATTTACTGCACAGTATACTCCGTCCAACCAATAAAGCTTTGGAGCATAAAATATATAAAAAATTCACAGTTCGAGATTCACAAAACAGTTTTGCGATTATAGGCGAAACTGTTCAAAATATTGAAGATACATTAGAAAAGTATTTGGAACAAAAATTACCGATTCAGCCACTGTTATTAATTACTGGATCCATAATAAAGCCAACGCAAATACTAGTATATTTTGATAATATACGATACGAAGTTTATACAACTTGGAAAGCGGTTGATGTGTGCTTAAAAATTTTTTATTTATTTAACCTAAAATATCCGAAATCCTCAACCAATTTTTGGAATTTTATTCAAAAGTATTTTTATACTTTAACAGATGAAAAAGAAAAAGCACATTATTCGGTCGATTTGTTAATTGATATGCTATAGAGTATAGACTGCTTCTAATTTTTGTCACATTTTGTCACTTACTTTTAAACAAAATAAAATAAAATGCTATTTTAAAATTATAAGAATGAAATATAAATAATTTAAAATTAAATAAAGCTATAGTTGAAATAGATAAAACTATTAATACAAAACAACTTTAAAACAAAATAAACTTAACTTAATATAACTTTAAAACATAATAAAATTATAAATTATTTTAAAATTGAAAATATGAAATATAAATAATTCAAAATTAAATAAAACTAATTGAAATAGATAAAACTATTAATAAAAAATTTATTTTCTTTAAAACAACTTTAAAACAAAATAAACTTAACTCAATATGTATAACAATAAAATTATAAATTATTTTGAAATTAAAACTATGAAATGTAATGTATAAATAAAATGTATGTAAATAATAGTAAATAATTGAAAATTAAATAAAACTGATTGAAATAAATAAAACTATTAATAAAAATTTATTTTCTCTTTTATTTAAAAAGTGTTAAACATAAGTTCCATTATTAATTTAATAAGTTCCATTATTAATTTAATAACATCTTTTTATTGATTTAATAAGTTCTATTATTAATTTAATTACAGCTTATTATTAATTTAATAAGAACCTATTATTAATATAACTAGATTGTATTATTAATCTGATAACCTAATATTATTTTAAAAACAACTTTATTATTCTAATAATATATGTTATGTATCCAATGAATACCTAATATGAATCTAATCCATTATGTTATTAATTCAATAAGAATTTTTATAAATATAAAAGCTATCGTTTTTAGATTTAAAATTTAAATTTTTAATGTTAGTAAATAGTACGAACAAATAGTATTAGCTTAATAATGCCTGTTATTACGAAATTAGTGAAAATAATCACAAGTTGTGATTAGCTGTATAATAATCACCAAATTATTAATCTAATGGCTATTTTGATAGTTTTTAATAACAGAATTCTCTGAGTGTAGTTATCGAAATAAAGTAAATTATATGATAAAAGTGGCTAAATTTAGTAATTTTAAAAAGGTGTTCAATATTGATTTACTACCTAAAATTCTTTGGCATAATTTCAGGAAGTATGGATTATCTAATAGCAAATCCTCTGTTAAAACAAACTTATTGCCCAATGATTTTCAGGATCATTTTTTCTCTAATTACAGCACGACCTTGCCTAACTTTGATGTAGAAAATACTGTAAACCAAGAAACCTCCTTTTACTTCTGTAATGCTTCTGGTCTTGAGATCTCGAGATTGAGATTAACTCTAATGCAATCGGGACTGATGATATTCCAATTAGGTTCATGAAAATGATTTTTCCTGTTGTGTTAAACTATCCAACGCATATTATGAATACATCTTTAACAAGTTCAGCGTTCCCGAATATTTGGAAAAGTGCATATGTAATTCCGTTAAATAAGATCTCTAAACCATCAATAGTTAATGATTTTCTAAAGCCTTTGATTCCGTTGAACACTCTTTACTTTTGGAAACGTTGAAAACCAACTTTAACTTTTCTAAGAGTGCCTTAAAACTTTTGCAGTCGTACTTAACTCAAAGAGTCCTAACTGTTCATTTTAATGACAATTTTTCTGATCCATCATACATTACAACTGGTGTCCCACAGGGCTCTGTACTGGGGCCTATTCTCTTCTCACTATTTATAAATGATATAAATTCTTTTGTTAACATACATTATCGCCATTTTTGCTGATGATCTCCAAATATATGATTCGGCCACACTTGCTAATTTTTGTGAGTGCCACCCATGCTAGCGTAGCTAGCATGGGTGGCACTCGGGGCGAATATTGTGGTGTCACCCCACAAATAAAAACTGTCAATAATAATAAAAAGCCGATAAACGTAATTTATATTTTTTTTAATTAATAAAAATGAGCATTATTAATAATAAGCTACATTGGGTCATTGTTGCCCGCAAGTAATTTTTAATTAATTTTAATTTGCTAAAACTCCTCTCACACGAAGCCACTAATACGCAAATAGTCATAAATAACTTTAGAGCGACCGTAAGATTCAGAAGTAATTCTAAAAAATCCCGTTATACGATGCATTTCAAAAAGTCTAGGTACACCCAGTTAGAAACTGTAATATTGGCCGCTTTTAAATGCCTTCTCAACCTTGGTATCTCTATGAGGAGTTCTGTTGCGGATACCTCATCATTAAAACTGGTATATTTTTATACAGATAATTTCAACTCTTCACTGTTCTCTAAAAGCAAAGTCTTTGTCTGCACAACCTCGAACAATGAAGCTAAATCTTGAACTGACTTAAGTCTAGTTCGGAGTTCAACACTGAATCGGTCAAGACAGTCCAACATGTCCTTTTTAAGTTGAGCTCTCAGTGTCAGTCCGACTTCAGGGGCAAACTCACCAGCCATTTGTTTTTACGTTTTTACGACGAATTCGGCTTTCCATTGGAATGTCATAGTCCTCCGATTTTTTCGCAACAAGAATTATTGCCTCTTCTACAATGTGACTTCGTTCCGAATTGACTCTATTTTTGTAACTAATTGATCAATATTCCATCCCTTGCTTTGCAATCCAATCTGAGCACAGATATTATTTCCCTTAGAATATCATTCGAAAACAAAAGATAGCAAAGAAACGCAAAATCACATGCTGCATGGATAAGGTTCTGTGCTGCGCATCTAGTGACTACATTTTCTTGTGATCACTTAACTTCTCAATTGTAGTCACAATCCTATCAAAATTTTCGGCCAATACTTTTACTGCAGCATAATGAGCACTCCAATGCGTTGTTAAGAGTCTTTTAACAGTTGCTTTGTTGTGTTTAACAAGCACTTCCCAGCGGCTAGTCGAAGCAGAAAAACATGTAAAAATGGCTTCTATTTTTTTTTTTCGTGTAAGAATTTCATCGCTTAAATCAGCGACTTTTTTCCATGTAAAGGAAAAAATCTAAGGAATACTTCCTTGATTTCCACTTTTCTACCATCAATTTTCACATAACGAATCACTCAAGGGTAGCGAAAATCCGAAATTCTACGTCCACGCCGTGCTACCTGTGTAACGCTAACAGAATTAGGTTGGTGTAGTTGAGAGGGGCAGAGTAAATACTGCTTATACTCAATGATTCTGCACCATGGGGAGTCATTGGCGCCATAAAACCAAAGCAACTCAAGCGTGTGTTCTCCATGTTAGGGGCGGCTTGGAGCGGGCGTCTGTCTTGGATCAAGCGGCTCGCTATATAAATGTGTAGAAAGCGTCTGTTCTCCATGTTAGGGGCGGCTTGCAGCGGGCGTCTGTCTTGCATCAAGCGGCTCGCTATACAAACGTGTAAAAAGGTTGTTTCTGGTGACCTTAAGATGCAGAACGAACCCATTCACGAAAATTTGGGTTGGACGAAGGGCTAACACCCCATTTCCGTAAAAAAATTATTGTCATGAATTCTGTACACAGGCCTCGGAATATCTCGCATTCAATATTGGAACGACCTCGGAAACTGTACCCGGACTACGATTTAAAAATGGGAACCTGGAACGTGCTAAGCCGCAGAAGACCAGGAGATCTCCTAAAACTCACCCAACAAGTCGAGAGCTACACACTGGATATAGTGGCGTTACAAGAACTAAGATGGCCAGGCAGTGGAATCCATGAAACAGCGAAAGGATACACTCTCTATTATTGCGGTCATCAAAACGGAGGAGAATTTGGAGTTGGCTTTCTTATACACCGTCGCGTGAATCAGCATGTTATCGACTTCTGCCCAATTAACATGCGGTTATGCACACTGAGAATCCGCACGCAAAAATTCAATGTAACGATCGTCAATGTTCATGCACCTACTGAAGATAAAGCTACTGATATTAAAGACCTGTTCTTCCTAGAACTCGAAGAAGTCATCAATAACATCCCGCGGCACGATATAAAAATCGTGGTAGGTGACTTTAATGCTCAAATTGGTAGGATTGCAGAACTTAAAACACATATCGGCCCCAACAGCTTGCATCATACCAGCAACAATAACGGTTTTCGCGCAGCCGAGCTGGCTATGATGTATGGTCTAGTACACTGAAAAAAAAGAATGTTTAACAAATATTTGCGTTAAACTGTCTTATGTTTGGTAGAAAAGAAAATTGTTTGTAGCAAACATTTATTTGTGATTACAAACCAAAATCTTGTGCTACAAACAGTACATTCGAAACATTGTTTTACCGAAAAAATAATATATTTTGACTAGTTGATACAAACAATTTACTGTTCATTTTAAACATTTCAGGTGTTTGTCTCTACTAAACACAAAACTCAAAACCAATAATTTCTACTAAACATTTAAATCGTTCGCGACAAACACTTCGATTGTTTCCTTTAAATTATATGGTAAAGGAGTGTTTATGGAAAACAACAAATGTTTGTAGTAAAAAATTGTTGTTATGGGTAAACTTTTTAGTTTTTAAATTGCATCTGTTTCTTTGATTATTTTGTCATTTGTATTTTAAAAGTGATTGAGAAAAGAAGTTAATTAATTGTTTTTGAAATTTATAATAATTTTATAAAATTTAAATTAATTTGTATTTCAAAAAATGATTTCATGAAAATAGAAAAAGCGTGTAAAAGTGTTTTTAATAATATTTAATAATATTTAATAATATAATTATTTTCTAAAAATTTAACAAGAGATACAAAAACAAAATTGTGTATAAATAGGTGAGTTCAAAATTTTATAAGAAGTTTTATTGTGTTTATATAATTTATGAATTTATTATTAATATGTTTTGTTAATTAAAAATAGGATAAACAACTGCATATTCACTGCATCAACAGTTAAAATAATTAATTTAGTAATTTATATATGTACATATAATCTAGCAGATATTTTTCTATAAACCGTATGATGGAGGATATTTTGAGCTCGTAGCTCATTATTAGTATTATGAAGATGAAATGCCAGTCAGTATTGATCAAACACATAAAAAAATTTAATTAAATATATTTATGACGTCAATTTTTAGAGGCTCCACACTTGCAAATATTTAACATTACATATTCTTAATTTTCTATCTATTCTATTTGCAAAATTGGATAATCAAATCACACCGTTTATTATATTTAAGATATAAAATAATTTGATAAATTTAATTTAATTAACAATTTAATTTAATAATAATTTTATAAAATAAATTTTGTAAATAATTTTAATTTCATAATAGAAATAATAGACCAAAACATAATTATAAAAATAAATAATAAAAATAATAATAATAAAAATAAAAAATAATAAAAAAAAATAAATATGTTCTAACAAATTGGAGTTGTTGTTTTTCTTAACCCAATTAAATTCAACTGTTTTAAAAAAATATTAGTCAGTGAAGACAAACATATATCATATGTTATCGTTTGTAATAAACTCTTCTTATCTTTCATGAGAAACACATATAGTGTTTCTAGTAGCTACAAATTAATATTTGGAACAAATATTATAGTATTTGTCGCAAACACTTTTTATGTGGTAATTGTTTGCCACAAAAACTTTCTATCAGTGATAACAAACTTTTCTTGTGTATAGCAAACAACATTTTTTGTTCCTTCGAAATACTTCTTGTTTGCTCCAAAATATAAGAACATTTGTAGCAAATAGAAATAGTATTTTCCTTGAACAATAATATTATATGCAACAAACAATACTCACAAACACTTTTCTCGTTTCCTGCAAAAAGTGTTTGAGGCAAATATATCGTTTTTTGAGTGTAATTTCCAGCACTTTCTTCCCTCACAAGAGAATTCACAAAGCAACGTTGAAATCAAATGACGGAAGAACAGAAAATCAAATCGATCACGTCATGATCTCTAAGAGACACTCTACAAGTGTAACTGACGTTCGATCATACAGAGGTGCTGATATGGACACCGATCATATGCTTGTCATCTTTAAGTACAAGTGCAAATTATCATCTACATTTAACAGACAAGCAAAAAAGACCGTGCGCTGGAATGTCGAAGCATTTAAGCATCCGGAAACGCTGAAAAGATATCAGGAAATAATAACACAAAACATAGAAGAGCATGACATCTCTCCTGAGATGCCATTAAACATACAAGAAGAATGGCAAACGCTTCAATCAACCATTATAGCCGCAGCACAAGCTACAATCGGAAAACGACCACCGAAATCACACAACGAATGGTTTGACGACGAATGACGCCAATCCATTGAAAATAAACAAAAACTGCGAGAAAAATGGTTAACAAGGAACACCCGAAGCTCCCAAGCTGATTATCTATGCGCCAGAAAAGCCTCAGCAAAACTTCTACGTAAAAAGAAACGCGAACACATGAAGAGCTGCATCGAAAACATCGACCTACATGCGGCCAACGGAAATTCAAAAGAGTCCTTTGCCAATGCACGGAATCCGACAAAAGATTTCCACCCAAGATCTACAGCCATCAAAAATGAAAACAATGAACTTACAACAAGTGAACGCGATGTGCTGGCAGTGTGGCGATCCCACTTTCAAGACCTACTGAATAGAACGAATGAAGTTCATCCTATTCGAGCAATTGCTCCGTCAAATGAGGAGATTTTTGTCCCTTACCCAGCAATAGAAGAAGTGGAAGCTGCCATTAAAAAACTGAAAAATGGCAAATCACCAGGTTTCGATGGTATTCCCGCAGAACTTTTGAAAAATGGAGGAGCAGCTCTGGTCTCACGTATATATGATCTGATTCTTGCACTCTGGGACCAAGAAGAACTACCTGCTGAATGGAAAACAGCTCTCATTGTTCCGCTGCATAAGAAAGGTGACCGTCTAAAGTGTGCGAATTATCGTGGCATCGCACTGTTGAACACTGCATATAAAATACTAGCTAATGTCGTACTTGCTCGACTCATCCCGTTCGCCGAATCTATCATCGGTGACTATCAGTGTGGTTTTCGTCCCAACCGTTCAACCACAGATCAATGTTTTACCTTAAGGATGATTCTAGAAAAATGTTGGGAGTACAACATCAGCATTCACCAGCTCTACGTTGATTTCAAGCAAGCATATGATAGTATCATCCGCGAAAACCTTTGGTCCGCACTCATATGCCTTGGTATCCCAGAGAAACTTGTTTCTCTGTGCAAACTCACAACATCGGGATCAAATTGTAGAATAGTAATCGAAGGGTCAGTTTCTGATCCTTTCGATATAACATCAGGTGTTCGACAAGGTGATGCACTTGCGCCCGTTCTGTTTAATTTGGCGCTGGAGTACGCGATAAGAAAAAGCCGAATTGAGACACAAAACTGCATATATAACAAATCTAGTCAAGTTCTTGGCTACACAGATGATATTGTGCTTCTCGGACGTAGAACAAGCGATATTAAGGATAGTCTCTCTCAGCTTGAAAGAAATGCTAAACGACTTGGATTATGCATCAACACCGGCAAAACCAAAGTGTTAACAACATCTAAGAACATACCTCCCGGAAATCTGGATACTGGCGACTATGAAGTGGAACGCGTGGAAAACTTCAAATACCTCGGGTCTGTAATAACATCGTCAAATGACATGGAGGCAGATATCAAAGCCCGTGTCTCTGCCGCATACAGAGTTTTCTACGCATACTCAAAACTTCTGCGATCAAAACATCTTTCGCGGTCGTGTAAACTCACACTTTACAAAGCATTAATTCGACCTGTGCTTACATTTGGAAGTGAAAGCTGGACACTGATTTCCTCCGATTGTAGAATTTTATCAACTTTCGAGAGGAAGGTCATACGAACAATTTATGGTCCATGTAAAGTTGCTGAAAATCAGTATAGAATCCGAATGAATCACGAAATCAGACAGCTTCTTGGAGGCTGTGATGTAATCGGATTCATTAAATCCAACCGGATTAGATGGTTTGGTCATGTAGAAAGTGCACCATTAGATAGAATGATAAAAAAAGCGTCCCAACAACAACCAGCTGGTGTTCGTCGAAGAGAAAGACCTAGACAACGCTGGCGTGATGACATCATCCAAGACCTTCGTGATATAGGATGTCGAAACTGGGGTCAACTGGTCATGGAACGAGATAATTGGAAGCTTATTGCACAGACGGCAAAATCCCTCCATGGGATGTAAACGCCAGAGAGAGAGAGAGAGAATCACTTCTGACATTTGATCAATATGTGAAATGTCACGTGTGCTATCAAACATAATTCCAAAATATTTAACTGATTTAATTTCGATGACAAGCTTAAACTTTACGTGGTTCGCTTAAACATTTATAAGCTCATTTTGTATATCTGGTGACAAATACGATACTTTTGGTTATTTACCATGCTCCAAATTCAAAATGTGTTCTTTTAACACTGCATCATACTTTGACAATAGATTGACTAGTTCTAAAAAATTGCCTTTATTTGAAGAACTTTGTCCTTTATCATGTCAACGAAATGCTAGGTTTTGTTTAGATAAAAACAAAGTTATATCCAATAATCTGGATAAAAGATGTTTCCACTTCTGTTTTTCATTATATATATATATTAACTGCAAGGCTGCGTCTCTTATCGTTTTATGAAATTTTAACCTCATTTTTAAAAGTTTGCCACTATTAAATATTCTCCAGATGTTCATTTGAAGTTTCATGGTCGGTTACTTTGGGATTTAGTTTCCACCACTTCTGAAATCCAGTTGTAGATTTTGTATTATTACTATTAATGACAGCTAATATACGACAGCAGAAGCAGTACAAGTTATTATTTAAAGGAGAATAAACCATCCATAACTAAAGAATTTTTTCACCACAGGTGATCGCTTTATAATACCATTCTTTAGAAAGATGGCGAACATCACCTTTTATGTCCAACCCGTGTCTAGATACAGTAGCAAACGACTCTTCTCTATTTTGAAAATTTTCACTCCTTTTTTTATGATTTCAATCCGAACATTATCAGAGACGAGTATATTCTAATGTGACACATCTCTTAAGTCCTGAAGTGATTCACCCATGCAAATACTGTCTTCGATAGTAGAAGCATT
The DNA here is from genome assembly GCA_963693315.1 of Diogma glabrata. Lineage (NCBI taxonomy): Eukaryota > Metazoa > Arthropoda > Insecta > Diptera > Cylindrotomidae > Diogma > Diogma glabrata. The sequence continues at coordinate 347,613,831 of OY856186.1, forward strand.
AGCAGCATTATCCCTGTCATTTTCAGTATTTCTTTATTATTCGTCTTCATCATAGGTTATCATTATTAATTCTGTATTGTTGCTGTTACTCTCCGAAGATGAGCCAATATTCTCTGAAACATTCGTTGCATCAACGTGAGATCAGTTTCTTTTGATGAACCTTGGATATCATCGGGTTTTCTAACATATTTATAGATGGATTCAGATATGCTCTGAACTGCATCTATTTTAGCCTGTTTGGTATTTCTCTTTTGGAACCCACTTTTTCTTTAAGAAGTATGAACTTCTCGTGGCATATTTATTTTTTGGGATATTACCTAAATGAAATCTAAAAAAATATTTTTAATTATAGTAGGTATCAGCAAAGCATTAATTCTAAATATATTTGTAGGGTACATATATGTCTAGTTCATAATAAGTACACTGTGCTAACGACTAAATACACCGCCAAGAAAATTAATTTATTTAAATTTCCTTGTTAAAACTTATATTAAATAATATTTGATAAAATGGAATATAAAAATCACATGCCTAATATTCTAAGGAACTATTTAAAAAAATATAAGTATAAAATCCTAAAAGATATTTTATATAAAGAATTGAAACCAAAATTAAATATCCAATTAGAATCATGCTCAATAATTTACAAAATTAAATGTGATTTTTGTGAAAAATTTTACATCGGGAAAACCGGAAAATGTTTTAAAGAGTGATTTCAGGAATACCTTCCTAAGAAGAAAAATAAACAAAATTTAAAGTCTATTTTTGCAAACCATTTACATAGTTAATAACAATAGCTACACCACTTTTAAAAAGAATTTGAAAGGTTTACATTTATGTAGCCAAGGATCTCTAAAAGAATCACTTGAGGAGTTTGAAATTTACAACGGATTTAAAACCCAACAAAATACAATTTTAAATGATAAACTTTCATTTAATTCAAATATATAAAACTAAGAAAACCTTAGAGACCTTAGAAAACCTATAAAAATTTGCAAAACTGCAGTAATTGCATAACTGTCATTTAATTCCACAGTAATTATTTTTGTGTCCATTGAAAAACGATCTATTCCAATTTATTCCTTGAGTTTCAAGATAAAGGAAAAAAAATTATTTTGAAATCATTTACAAACACGGTGATTTGATTGTTTATTAGTTTCCTTAGGTGTTTGCAATTAATTTGTTTGAAACGTAAAACATATATTAGGTAGTAAAGTTAAGCTAATATTTTAGAAATAATTTTGCAACAGAGACATTGTAACTCAAGGGTGCCACCCAATCGACAAAGGGTGCCACATTATCGACGTAAACCACTTTTCCTATACATTATTCAGCATTTGTGTTTTCAGACCTGGTTGTGAAAGAATCATTCTTGCATACTAAATGATATACCGTAAAAAAAGTCAATATAGTATCTATAGGAATATTCAAAGCTATTGAGTAGTTGTGGTGATGGTATTCAGCTCAACATGTTGATTCTATCAATATTGTTAAAATTTTATTTCACGTAATAACTCAAAAATTTTAAAAAGTAGAATAGATTATTTTTGAACCAATAACACATTTATAGGACACATTTATAAGTTATCACAATTTATAAATTAAAATTATATGGATAACCTGGTTAAAATTGTTTCTAAGTGATTTATCGTTGAAAACATTATGATGGTTTGTTTAAGTTTTTTACGGTCGGGTGTCACCCCAAAACGGGTGACACCCCAGACAGACCGCCCGCCCGCGCCCCCTTAGCTTCGCCACTGAGTGTATCGATAGAATCAATCAAGCACTCCATACAACTTCTAGTAATTCACTTAATTGGGATGATCATGTGAAACATATAACTAAAAAAATTTAGCACATTTTACACCTCGTGATGCTAAACTCAAGCTTATACGTTCGTTGATAGTGCCTCATTTTTTGTATTGTGCTCCAATTTTTTCAGGCTGTTCTGATAGTTCTTGGAATAAACTTAATACTGCATTTAATTCATGTGCGCGTTATAATTTTAATATTTGTCGTGGTGCCGCAATTATTATTCATACAAAAACTATTCTAAACTGTGATCTTCGTAACTATTTAAAATTCATTACATCCTTGTTCATGTTTAAATTAATTAAATATAAAGAGCCCATATATTTGTACAGTGAACTAAATTTTTCCAAATCATCGCGGACAATGAATTTAAATTTGCTTGTGAACTGCAAAACTAAGTCCAGACAAGCTTCTTTCTTTGTAAATGGTATTAATAACTGGAATTCTATAGATAGAGAAATTAGACTTCAGAACTCTATTGTGGGGTTTAAGAAATTGGCTTTCGAGTTTTTTGCATCCATTACATAAATTTAATCTTCCAGTACATTTTGTGAACCGTCAATAACTTGTTTCTTTTTTCTGTAATTAATCATATTCCAATTTATTATTCTAATATATTTAAACAAAACAGCACATAAATTAATTAACTTTAATCTTAAATTGAAGACTTATCTAAAGCATTATTTATAATTTTAACTATAACAAATAATGGAAATAGTAAATAACTATAACTATAAGTATCCGTCCATTTTTGAATTAATTTTTTTTTCTTTAAATTAAATGTTTATTGTATGCAAAAGAAAATTTTACTTGATCTTCAAGTAAAATTGTAAAAAGGCATTGCCTTACTTGTGTACAAATTATTTTTTTTTTGAAAATAAATAAATAAATAAATAATTTGTATGACATGAAATTTTATTATTATTATAGAAAATTATGGCATTATAAGTTTGTCAAAAAAATAATGTCAAGTGTGTCAAAAAATGATTTCATTTATTTTTAGACAATTTTTTGGAAAAACAAAATGTAGCTGTTTTTATGACGTAAATGTAATTGAAAATGAAATTGGACATGGACATTTTTGAATTTGTTATAGTTTTTGAAATATTTTTGGAATTTTGAAAAATGTTTGTATTTTTGATTTTGTAATAATTTTTGCAATATTTTTAGAATTTTGGAAAAAGTTTTAATTTTTGATTTTTTTAGAATTTTGAAAAATTTAAAATTTTTGATTTTATTATAATTTTTGGAATTTTGAAAAAAGTTTCAATTTTTGATTTTGTAATGATTTTTGCCATATTTTTAGAATTTTGGAAAAGTTTAAATTTTTAAGTATTTTTGGAATATTATTGTAATTTAGAAAAAGTTTAAATATTTGATTTATTTTAATTTTTGGAATATTTTTTGAATTTTGAAAAAAGTTTGATTTTATTTAATTTTACAATATTTTTGGAATTTTGAAAGAAATATGAATTTGTGATTTTGTAATATTTTCTCGAAACGTTAAATGGAGAGGTTTTTGAGTAGTTTGCTGAGTGTATCATCTTTTCACTAAATTATGTTAATTTATGATCTGTTATAATCTTCCGGCATCGTATTGATGTTTCGTGTTAGTTTTGTAATAAATTTCTAAACAGAGATAAAAAAAAATATTTGTACTTTAACAAAGAGTTATGTTTGATATACATCGCTACCCAAAACTAAAAACCTTGTCCTCATAAAAGTTTTTATCCGAAAACTATATCAAAATCCTTAACCCAGAATGAAGTCTTGATATCTCAGAGCTTGAGATTTCAGCTCCTCCATATTTTTTCCCGAGTTTAAGCGAATGTCACAAAAATCACCCAAAAATCGTTTCTTTTATTTACATTTGATTTTTTTTTCGTACCTGCCAACAACGATATTAGCCGTGTTCGATTTGACTGAAGCAACTGATACAACTGAAAAATTGAATGCAATTGTTGTTGTTTTTTCAGTTGTTTCAGTCAAATCGAACGCACCTATTAATTTTAGTTTTGTGTTTCAATAACCTATTTTAGAGATTATAGGTTATTAATATCAAAAGTATAAAATATAAATGGTTTAAAACAAGCTAAACATTCACACAAGCGTAAACAGTAAACCAAATTTAAACAACTAACCCGTTTATAATAGCCGTGTTCGATTTGACTGAAGTAACTGAAAAATTGAATGCAATTGTTGTGGTTTTTTCAGTTGTTTCAGTTGTTTCAAATCGAACGCATCTACTTGTTATAACTATGTGAATGAAGTACTCATATTACCTAATTCAGAGTTCATAAAACGATTTTGTTAACTTGTTATAGAAAAGAAATAAAAATATGATGCTTTTATATAGCAACTTTTTTTTGGAGATAAAAACATAATTTCTGTGCTTTTTTGGTTAGCTGTTAGTTAAATTTTTATGTTTTCAATTCAATGTTGTTGTTTTTTCCTGCTGTTCTACTTTATAAGTCTCCTAAGAATGATAAATCTTTAAAATGTCATGTGGTTGGCGAAAAAAATGAACTTTTATCTTTATATGGTTTCTACTGTTGGTTTATCGTTATTATATTTGATGTTAAATATAGTTGGGTAATGGTAAACTTTAAACGTTAATGGAAATGGTTATTTACAAATACAAGTACCGTTTGATATATTTAAACAAAAGCGGGTTGAATAAAAAAAAGTGAAAACTGACATGAGTGAAATTATTAAGTTATGATATCAATAGATATGTCCAATAATTTTCGGCTATAGAGAAACTCCTCTTGGTTGTTAGATTTTATGCCTCCTACGAATTTTTAATATGGAATAATTATTTATAGCTCTAATTTGGTGTTCCGTATTGCCAACGCACTATCAACATGATTTCAAAAAATACTAAATTTAGTTAATTTTTTACATTTATCTTTAAACGTTAACTTATAGCGTTTTTCCACCAAACGATCAAAAGCGGCTGTCTGCTTTTGATCGTTTGGTGGAAAAACGCGGTACATCAAAAGAGAACAAATTTGTTTATGTTTTTTAGTTAGATGGTTGGATGGAACACGTAGATGCTGAAATTTCATTTTATAGCGACTATTTGTTCAACTAATTTTATCAATTTCAAATAACTGATTGTGATTTTAACCAAAACTTGTAACTTGTACAGCAGGATGGCCTAAATTACGATTTTAATCTATTTTGGAATCGCATGAAAATATTCTTGTTAATTGAACATGTTTTAAGAAATATTACGTCCTCAATATGTTATTATTTTTTGCGTTAGTAATTGTAAATGATTTAATTTTATTTTATGTATCAAATGTCGCTCAAACATTTATTAGTTTTCAAATTAATGGATTTTAAATGATTTCGAGCAAACTGTTTTACGAAATGAATGTTGCTGAATTGCTTTCTAGTATCTGCATTGAAGTATGATTCAAAAATTGAAACTTTTTTCAAAATTCTAAAATTATTACAAAATTAAAAATACAAACTTTTTTCAAAATTCCAAAAATATTTTAAAAACTATAACAAATTCAAAAATTTCCATGTCACATTTACGAAATACAACAGCTAAATTTTTTTTTCCAAAAAATTGGCTAAAGAAATAAATGAAATAATTTTTTTGACATACTTGACAATATTTTTTTTACCAACTTATAATGCAATAAAATTCACAATAATAATAATATCATTTTCATTTCATACAAATAACTAATTTTATTATTTTCTAAAAAAATAAATGAAAATCATTCTTTTGACACTATTTTTTTGACAAACTTATAATGCCATAATTCTCTATAATAATAATAAAATTTCATGTCATACAAGTAATTAATTTTATTTTTTCCAAAAAATTGGGTAAAAAATAAATAAATAAAGGATGGAAACCATAAATTATTTGTATTGGTTTGGTTTTTGGTTTTTTTCAATGGCCAATTATGGTTTTGGTTTCGGTATTGGTTTTTCTAGATAATAAATCTTGGTTTTGGTTTCGGTTTTGGTTTTACTATGCAACATATTTTGGTTTTGGTTTTGGTTTTCTAAACGTCAAAATTTGGTTTTGGTTTGGTTTATAGCCAAAAAATGTTTGTTTGAGTATTCGTCAGAGAATTGATTAAAAATTACAACATTTGTCAACAATATGCCAATCCTCAGTAACAAATGTTGAGCTAATTTAAGATACATTAAATGGGGAAAGTGTTTCATTTCCGCGTAGCGCCTAGAGCATTTCAAGATATGACAAGGCGAACTTTCTACCGTGGTTTGCTTACTATTTTATTCATTGCTATTCAAATAATAGTTATTTATTTATCTAGAACGAAGTGAAACTTTAAGGTACGAGCTAGTTGTTTACTAGTGAGTACCTTTAAAAACACTTTTCGTTTGAGGTAAATACAAAACTTTATTTCATACTGGAAATTTATTAAAATAAAAGAAATGAGTTTTAAATTTTGCTCAAAAAGTTGAACTTTAACGACCTAGGACTTTATAAAATTTTATAAAGTCCTAGGACATTAAAGTTCAACTTTTTGTACCATAAATAATCCGAAAAATGTCGTTTTAGATATCAGTATGAAATAAAAGAATTTAAAATAAATTTAAAATTTTAAAACATTAACTTTAAATTTATATTCGAAATGTTATTTCTAGCAACAATAATTTCCAAAGCCAAATTAACAAAATTTTAACAAAAATCACACTAAAAAACATAATCACTAAATCATTTTTACTGTTCAACTGATCGGGAAGTCATATTTTGGGTTGGAAAGTTATTGAAAGACAGTACATATAATAACTGTAAGATAGTAAAGTTACGACTGAAATAGCTTAGGAATTGATAGATACAGCTAATTGTTATAGTAATTGCAAATATTAAGATACATACAATACAACATCTTTATAGAGTAATTTTTTAATGAAAAAAAAAAATAATATGTAAATGTTTTAATTATATGAAAAAAATATCCATCGACTATCATGTTAGATTCGTAACTGATTTTTGACCCAAAAGTAAGCTACTACCTCTGTGTTTAGCACGGCAGTATTTGTTGTTACGTTTTATTGTTGTCTTAATTTTTAACAATATTATTGAACTTGACTAAATTTTTAGATTTGATTTTGGTTTCGTTTATTTTAAAATTTGGTTTTTAGTTCGGTTTTGGTTTGATGATTTTTAAAATTTGGTTTCGGTTATGGTTTTGGTTTTGATAATTTTAAAACGTGGTTTTGGTTTTGGTTCCGGTTTTGATCATTTTTAGAATGTGGTTATGGTTTCGGTTTTGGTATTTCTGATTTGGTGTGGTTTTCTAGTTTTGCGGTTTTGGTTTTGGTTTAGAAAAACCGGTTTCCACCCCTGAAATAAACCGAAGTAAAATCTGTCTTTTGACACACTTGACAACATTTTTTTGACAAACTTATAATGCGATAATCTAGTTTTTGGTCTCACATACCAATCCTGACCATCAAGGTTTTTTCAAATTCAATGTTTCTATTCGTAATCACTTAAAACGAACTTTTTTTTAAGCAAAAAATATGCAGATTTCCTTGTTTTGACACACTTGACGATTTTTTGACACACTTCCGGTACAGTTATCGAACACATCGTCCTTTTAGCTCTTCCTATTGAATAAAACTATTTTTAGAAAAAAAATTTTTGAAATCTGTGCAGCGGTTTTCTAGATTTCGTCGGTTGTGACGGCTTGCCGGCAGACAGACTTACATTTTTTTTTTGCTTTTTTAGAATCAGTAGGTCGTAAAACGTCGAGAAATGCCAAAAAAAGTAAGGGTAAGAATTTAAATTTTGGCTCATGAATGCAATACTTAGGTCCTTCAGACCGAAAAGAAATTCTGTATATAAACATTGAAATTGGGAAGAATAAATCTGATTTATATATCACGCGATTTATTGCATTTGATGCATAAACCTCACTGAGGACTTTCAGTTGCTTGTAGCGAAAGAAGTCAAACAATTGAACTTAAAAACCAAGTTGCTTGTAGCCAACAGTTTTAAGAAAGATTGTGACGGTTCTGACAAAGACGGACTAAAGTAACATATCTCCTTCTAGAACAAAAATATAAGTTCTACACATCTTTTCTAATATTGAAGCAGTAATACAGGGAATAATATTTCAATGAACTATTATCACAATTTTGAACATGATTACAACCTGATAAAAGTTATCATCAACCAACTGTTCGTTTTGGCTCAGCGATTTTACCCTTATGCTATTACAATGTTCAACGGCAAACTGGCAATTTGATAACAACTATTGGATTTGCAACAGTATTCAATATTCATCTGAATTTTTTTCTTCTCACCTATTTTGTTTGGATAATGTTATGAATTATGATGATGGGCGAAGTTTATCAGAGAATGAAGGATTGTATACAACAAGGAGATCAGATGAGGAGAAATTTAGTTTTATGTAAATGTAAATAATTTATGTAAAATTAAATGATACAATCTTAATTTATGATGATGTGGCGGTGGTAATGGTCTAGGCTCCTCTGGGTTACAGCCCTTTTTGGTACCTTTAATTCCGTCCCCCTTTGAAGCTTGGCAAGTGGATTTCAACATTTGCAATTTGTTGGGGAGGTTGTTCCGAATTCACCAACTTACTATGACTGGAACCCACTGTAGGCGCGCGACCCCTAGGAAACTCATGATTGTTATTCTGTAATCCCGAACCAACTGCTAATCATTACAACTGTAGGTATGAATATTAAGAAAATTTGTTTGTTCCTTATAGTTGACGTGTTAATGAATAGAATTTGGTAAACGACAAGAATAAAACAACAAAAACCATTATTACTACGACTTTTAAATTGACGAGGAAAAATTCAAATTTCGGCTATTTTAGAAATTTTCAAAAATCTTGGGCAGTTTCTTAAGTTTTTTTAATCGAATCAATTTTATTTTTATATTATAATTTACTACACTTACTGAGTTCGTTTCTCGTGTTGTAAATTTTATGGAAAAGGGACACAAAGTTAATGTAATTGCTTCCCAATTTATTAAAGAAATCAATAATATTAAACACAAGATTATTTTATTTCAACTTTTGGGGCGATGTCGTAAGTTTTTCGATAGCGAACAACTTCTTTTAGTTTATAAATCTTTTATACGTCCCTGCATGGAATACTGTTCTCACATATGGGGTGGAGCTTACTTGAGTAGTCTCAACTGCCTTGATTCTGTACAGCGTAGAGCTATTAAACTCATTGGTAACCCAAGTCTTACTAACGGTCTTGATTCCTTGCAGCACAGAAGAAATGTTGCTGATTTGACTATATTTTATAAATATATTATGGATGAACGAGCTTCTGAAGAGATCAAATCGATTTTACCTAAATCAGCAAACCTTTCGCGTCACACCAGAGCAAACGTAGCAGCGCATCCTTTTACAGTTAAAATAATTAGGTGTAGAACTGTAGCCTTCCAACGTGACTTTTTCAACAGAGTCTCTCATCTTTGGAATGCCTTACCTTCCTGGGTTTTCCCTGATGAATTTAATCCTCAAGGCTTTAAAGTTAACGTTCATAAATTTCTCAGAGAATCTTAATTTACATTCCATTCTTATCCCTAGTTGGCATGGTATCTTCGGATATTCAGAGACGTTAATTTATAATTTATTATAATTAACACTAAACATGCCTAACTTTGAATAAAAAAAAAAAAAAAAAAAAAAACTGAAGTCGTTAGAGTTTCCATCTCTGTATAATCATTTATTGCATATACATATATCTGACTGACCACAAATATCAGTTTAGCTCTAGACCAGCCTATTCAGCGTTTTTTACGGCTGCATCTTATTTTATTCCTCCTTGCTTTTAAGGCGTCGATTGCGTGATCAAAATTCAATCGCTTCGGGTTTTGTTGGGAATGAAGTTGTTTTAGAAAGAATATCTTTAATTTTAACAGTTTTACCGAACGATACCACCAATTCTTTCATTTAGTGTGACAAAAATCACCATGAATTAAATATCAATAAATGACAATCCATTCTTTGATTTCTGAAAATGCTTTAGCACCCCAAGTAGTGAATAATTTTTAAACAACAATTTTTTTAAGATGTTACAGCTAGTTGGGACTTATAATAGACTTTCGATGTGACAGTAAACTCATAGTTCGAATGTACTTGACAAATATTATTAATAAGCCGAAATTGAGACTGGATTACTATAATCGATTAGTATGTATGGCTTAGACTTCCATTACTAAGAATCAGACTTTAATATTTAAGTGCTGAATTAGATTGAAGTACGACTGATTTATTAAAATTTTAGGATAACGACTTAATTTGACTATAAGTATTCTTTTAAAAAGCTAATTACAAATGTATTGTTTACTTATTACACATACCTTAAGACATAAAAATAGTGAATAGACAAACTTATATATTATAAAATTAACGCAGCTGTGTGTTGATCACAAACGATCACCACGGATTCTGTTCAAAAGAATCATGGAATACATCAACTTTTTGTGAGAGGTGAGGTATGTAGTGATAACGAATCATGTAGTGGTAAGCTACATTTTTGTTTAAAATTATAATCTTGCTTTTTTTTCATAGCATAAAGTCGGAGTCGTTTTTTCATCAAGTTAATTTGTATTTGGAAAAGTAAAACTCATATTAAATGCATTTTAATTAATGTAACATAAACAATGATTATTGCATTTAATTAAATTACAATTCGACAAATGATATTATAATAAAAATAATTGTTGAAAATCGATGTAAATGAACGTATTTGTTTGTTGATTTCGTGTATGTGTCGTGACTATACTAATCCAAAGTCAGTTTAAATTGTTATGTAAGGTTTTACAAATGTTAAAGCGGAATTTAGCATACATTTTTCTCAAAAACCAAAAATTGTATAGCTTCTCACGATTGGAAAATCAAAGCTCTGAGTTCCAAAACACAAACATTAGCTTTACATGAATGATTCAAAAAATTAAATCCCAAGAAACTTCATAAAAATACTCTCATAAATTTTATGTTCTAGTTTTAATCTTAATTCCACTTTATTCATTTTGTAACATTTTCATCTAATGTCGAATAAAAACAAACGAAAATAAAACAAAAACTTGTTAGATATATTTCTTTCTTGAGCAAAAAAAAATTCAACCTTATGATATTTTTTGTTTGGTTGTGTCTGTGTGTTTTTGTCAGAATAAAACTTAGTTTTTCTTTTTATCAACAATTTTTGTGTTTTTGATCAAAAACAAAATATTCAAAAATTTAATTTTTTGGCGTTTTTTTTGTGTAATGAAAAGCTTGCGATTTTTTGTCGCATTATTTTCCATGATTTTAATATTTTGTCTGTTTTATTTTTGTTATATATATTTTAGATTTTCATCTAAATTTCATCAATTGAAAGTAATAACAAAAATGAAAAAGGAAAAAGGCGAGAAGAAAAACAAAAAAATATTCAAAAGAAAATGGAGATGTTAAGATTTTTATTGAAAATTCATTTTGATAACATAATTTTCAGGTTTTTATGAAGTAATAAAATTTTTTTTATACATTTCTACACTTTTCTGTTTTTTGTTCTTCGATATTTTTGATGACAATAGTGGAATATAATTCTTTTAGAATAAGAATGAATACAATAGGATTAATTGAGGGTGGCTGTGAAAATCATTAATAGAAGCTGACTAAAATATCATTAATCATATTTGAATAATTATTTTTTTTATTACTTTGAATGATTTATTTTAAAATAAAGAATTAATTTTCATAATGACAAGTGTTGTGTTCCAAACAGCATTATCATAGACGTAATTGATAAATTATTTTAATAAATCTTCAAAAAGATGAACCAACAATAAGTACTTTCCTTATATTGGAAAGTTATTACTTTCAACCGCATACGAAGCGTGATTTCTTGCACATATATATATAGCAACATTTTAATTTTAAACGATATGGAATGATTTACCGAAATCAAAAGTTTATTTGAGTGGCATCATGCTAACAAAGATTTAAACAAAGCGTGCATTAACACCTTAGAACGCATATTGTTGTGGACCCTAGTTCTTAAGAGATATGTGTGCTGTCGTGACACATATTGTAATTCGTATAACACAACACTTTTTGTTTAAAAAAATGGAAATGCAATTCACACGAATCACTCATAGTTGATTATTCATACAAATATAATATTGGATTGCACCTTGGTCTGTACTAATTTTCATTCCAATCAATGTTCTGGCAGAGTTTTACTTACAAACTTTATTTAATCGATTATTTCTTATATGGATGCCACTGGCAATAACAGTGAGATATCAATTAGAAACCCGATTTTTTTTTATTCGTGCAAATTTGTCCAAAAAATTTTGCTTTATTTCTTTTATTTTATTTTTATTTTCTTTATCCGATCATGAATTATTAGTTTGTCATATCTTATATGTGATAGAATTTATTGTTAGCTATCCATTGTTTAAAAAAAGAAGAAGAAGAAACAAACAAAACAAATTTGCGTTCAGTTACAACTAAGCACGCAAGCTGTTGTAAGTCCTTGGTCTTAAATGGTTTTCATGTTTTTTTGTGACAGATATTGTAATTCCTACTGCACGAGCACGACACATTTGATTTTAAAACAAAAGTGAAAATTGCTTACGACCAATCAGTAGAAAAAGTATCGTATGGCACTCACGTGAATAAGTTTTTTGACTTTGCATTAGTTTTGGGTTGAGCAAGCAAAGCTCAACTAAAAATTTTGCATACAATCGAGAAAAAATTATTTCATGCGCTTGTATCATAAATAAATATTATGACAGCATAATTTATTTTATTAGTTAAGTTTTTCCTTATTCAAAATTTATTTAATATTTTATCAAAATTTTAACAATTCTTTCGAAAAGTTTGAGGCTTTAATATGTAAAAATTAAAAATTTACATTGTTTTCTTTGTTTTAGCAAAATGTTCATCTACCAGCATGACTAAGTTGTTTTGTAATATCACACTGCTACGGTAAATGGTATGTGATATCTCATGTTGTCTCTTATGTCAACAGCAAGGACAGCGGGCTTGTTACGTAGCACTTTGAATTGTCAACATAAACTGATCCATACATGCTTACATTGCTTTAAAATATTTCCCACTGGCTTGAAATATACTCTTTTATTTCTAAATTATGCCCAGATTGAAGAGGACATTTGTTTTAAAAACGGAAGACCAATCCGTTACTGGGTGGTATATTGAAAAATCTTAAAAATAAATACAACGTGGTAAATACTTATAAGTACAACTTCCAGTAAAATATTGGGTATATTTGAAAACTCTGAAAATATTCCATTGAAATGGTTTCACAGCAACGAATGGTCGAGAAACAGCTAGATATATAATAAAATAAAAGCATAAACAATATTTATCATCTTAAATAAAAAAATTGCCTTAGAAAATCATGGATGTTCAATTATTCTTAAGTAATAGTATTTTAGTGTGTAAGTGTTTAATGATATATTTTATTTTTCGAGCAAAATATTACAATACGAACGAGGCACGCGCAAAGCGATAGAAAATTTACAAGAGAATAAAATTCATTAAACACGAGCCCAATACAACGTTTTTTTATCCTTCGGAGTTCGGACAGAGTATTAATTTAAATTCAATTATTTTAGATTAAGGTTATAGGATTTTAAAAATAAAAGGAATAAAAGCAACAATGAATTTTATTTTATTTTTTAGTATAATCAATTTCAAATAATGAAATAAATTATATTAAATTTCAATTGAATCAAATTTTGATTGTGAAATAAATTAATTTTTTGTTTGATTGTTTATTGGTTTCTCATAAGTATAAAATTTGATGTTTTGCATTTTCTAAATATCAAACAGTTAAATAAGTATCGAAATTGAATAAAATTTATTTAATTGTTGGGAATTAATGGTACAAAAAATAAAATAAATTCATTGTTTCCTTGAAGTCGTTTTACTTATTTTTTTCAATGGATTACTCTGTCGGAAGGATAGAGCGTTGTGAGAACTTAAAACAAATAATTATTAAAATAAATAGATAATTAATGAAAACAACATAATAATTTCAAAACATAATTCCAAGTACGTTATCAAACCATGTATATATAGTAGCAGGCTCTCACATCTTTTATTTGATGATTACCATATATTTTATACTTCGTGAGACCTGTCCTTGACGAGTTCGCCCATTTCCTACAAATAGATTTTTGCTCTTTAAACTCCGAAACATGGCGATTTCCCAAGGTCTTGTAAATTTACTACCACAATTTTTATTTTTATTAATGGAGGTGGAAAGTTATTTTAGAAAACGAGGGTAACCTTGTTCGACAAAAATTTAACTGTAACTGTTGGTATTTGAATCATATTTTATACGAAACTATAACTTTTTTGTCATTAAAAAAAAAAATAAGCAAGAATAGTCAAATTTCATCAAACCGTTTTTGTATTTTTTCAATTAACAAAATAAAAAAAAAATAGGCAAGAATAGTCAAATTCATTCAATCGTTTTTGCATTTTTTCAATTAATTTCTGTTTTGTTTTAAATTCTTTCGTAAGTAGAAGGTGTGTGTCTATCGGTCTGTGAATACCATATCTCAAAAACTAATGGACCAATTGACCAAAACTAATTGACCAACTTTTGAGATATTGATCCACAGATAGACTAAGACACACATTCACCTTTCGACTCCATATCTCAGGGCATAGACCTGCGCGTCTGAAGATCAATGTCTTGGAAGATATTGGCATAAAATGAGTAGAAAAATTTGGTCAATAGGTTAAGCAGTTTCTGAGACATTATTTCCACAGACTGAAATAAATATATTCATTTTGACCTTTTGACCCTCATATCACGGGTCACAGTTGACCTGCGAATCTGAAAATCAAGCCAAATCCAAAAGATGTATTGTCTCATGTTACCTGTGTTCTGAGATATCTTGTCCACAGGCAGATAGACACACGGAAAGGAGGAGATTTCTATGAAGTTGTTAACAGAAACTTAGGCTCCCGATATTTGTAATTCTATGCATTTAAGGACTAGGACAAGTTTGTATTATTTTTTTACGGTTAATCGAGGTGTCTTAAAGTGTGTTTTAGATTTATAGTGTAATTTCTCCACTGGTTTTATCATACCAGTTGCTTCTATATTGAAAAGAAAGGAAATAACTTGTATGTTTTAAAATTAAAAAGCATAATACTTATTTTCGTGTGCTCAACCAATAATTTTGTTGGTTATCGAACAATTTCACAATATAACGAATATTTTTGTGATATTAATATATTGTTTATCAACCCAACGGAAGTTGTTTCATAATCATTGTTTTATTGGTTGTTTCTGTTTTTAATACTTTAAAAATATGTACATACAGTAAAAACTCAATTATCCGGAATGCTCGGGGATTGAAGCATGCCGGATAATCGAAAATTCTGGATAATTGAATTTAAATGAAATATTAGGATGATTTCATGTTATTTTCCATTTAAATATTTTAGTAGGATTTTCGTCGATATATTTTCAAAAAAATACTAGAAGCCTATTTTTGTATGTGTATTTCAAGTTGTTTATAACATTAGCTGCGTTTTTATCATTTGGGTCAGGGTCAAGGTGTAAATCAAGTCTATTTTTCACATGTAACAACAACATAACCCAGATATTTATCTGGGTCCAGATCAATGATCTAAAATATTTTGGTTACATAAAATTGAGATGGCAAAACGTAGGTTTTGATTTTATAAGGTTAGTATGGTCATTTAAAAACTATATTTGTCAAAAAAAATTTATTCAAAATAAAAAACTGTCAAATATACTTTATTAAATTTGTTTAAAATCAATTTTAATATGATTTGTTTTCAACATGATTTCAATAAATTTGCTTAAAATTAATTTTTTAGTATTAGCTCCGAAAAATGATTACTTTTAGAACTGTTTAGAGTCCGCAAAATTGTATTTTAGCGGCCTAGTACTTAAAGTCGTTATGACAAAACTTTAGCGGATTCTAAATTTGTTTTCATTTTATATTATAATTATTTTCAAATTATAATCACAATTGCTTTGATAAGTTTTATTCAAAAATCAAATTTTTATTATACGCAAGAATACAAATGAAGCAATAAATTAGAAAAAAAATCGTAAGAGCTAATACTAAAAAACGTTGTATGCAACACGTACGCAAATGGCTTTAGCAGACTCATCTTCATATTACAGACTCGGCTAGCGCCTCGTCCCGAAACATTACGATTCGTCCGCTAAAACCATATTTTGCGTACTTGTTACATAAACTACTATTAAAGCAATACCTACGATATAAAATCCATATTTTTTAAAGAATAGATGTTTACAATTTTTTATTAATTATTAATTATTTTATTTCATTTTATTTCACGCCATTTGCAATAAGCAATGAACATTGCCATATGTAAAAAATGGATTAGTGTTTATTTTTCAAAAGACGTTAAATATTTTTTTTATATTGAGTTTTAATTTCAAAATGGCGCTACAAGTTCACAATTTTTTTTCTTCTCAGCTCAGCGTTACCAACAATTTACAATATAATATTGTTTTTCTTTGCGTGACCCACATCGTTTTTTTCAAACCTTGACCCTGACCCAAATGAAAAAAACGCAGCTATTGATTGCAATTAATATTTTACACAAACACAAAAATAAGTAAATAACAAGAATATTTGAAAATTTTTCTTTTAACTGCCAACCTAAAAAAACATTTTTCTTGTGAAAGAGGAAACAATTCAAAAATCTTAAATTCCGGTTAACTGAATTCGGGTAATTAAATGTCGGCTAATCGGGCTTTTACTGTATTTGAAAACAAGCTATTATAATGTGAGAGTACGTTTTTTAGTATTATCGTTCTAGCCTCTAGGTAGCATAATGTACTCATAGCATAATGTGCTGGCTTACCTCCGCACTATGAAATAAAGTTTTATCTCTCTTTTAAATCCCATTACAAAAAAAATTTGGAGTACAAAACAAAAATCAAACCAATAAAATCTCAAAATATAAACAAATTAATTTTAAAACAAAATTAAATAAATTATTTTACTTTTGGTTTGCTTGGTTGGTTGGTTGGTTGGTTTGCTTTCAACTAAAAATTTTGCAACATTTTATTTTTGTTTCTCAATACCGAATTGTAACGAAATAATAAAACTTATAGTTCAACTGACCGCAACATTTAATTACAACAAGTAAATAGCAAAGCTAGACATAAATGAACCATACCGCCATATAACTAAAGTTACACCTGCCACCTTACCTCCTCCAAATATCGTATTTATAATGCATTACAAATTTCTTCAATATAAATTAAAAATACTAACGTCAGTTGAATTATGTTCCAATGGATTTTTTCCCCCAATTTTTCTTATTTTCTACAAATTAATCATTTATAATTTGGTATTGAATAATTACCCAATTAGGTATACCTTTACCATTGAAGAAAAACGTATTCTAGACCGAGTTGTGAAAACTTGACCATTTTTATTTTCCTAAAACTTGGCATATAACTAATATGAACAAAATAAAAAAAAAATACAACTTATTTTACAATTTTTTTAAAATACGTAGTTTGAGCATAACCTAAAAATGCATGACAAATAAAAATTTAGCGAATTCGATGTAACTTTTAAATTGAATTGCTCAAGAATGACTATACCGATTTCATCAAACTTATTTTTGTTTGATAGATGATTAGTCAGTTGTTTAAAAAAATTAACTAATAGCTGTTTTAATAAATTTCAAAATTAAAATATTAGAAAAACTATTTTAAAGATGGCACTAGGGTCAAGTTATTCTTTAAATTATGGTACTAAATCTTCTATCCCTCATATCATTGATGGTGACTCAATCATTACTGACCCTGCAAGGAAAGCTACATTGTTTGTTGATTTTTTTCACCATTTATTACGTGGATAATTTGTTACGGGAGTTTGGTTAAGGTGAATTTAATATCATGTTAATATTGAAAAAATTGATTTCAGGTTCGTTATTCTCTCAATTGTTATTTATTAAACATCAAATTTTCGACGATATTGTTCGTCATTATCAAGATACTGTATACAAAAAAAGAAAAATAAATGTAAATTTATATTAGGAGGAAACTACAAATATGAACATTAATTATGAAATAACTAACTGAATATAACTGATAATTATTAGTATGACATATATATATATATAACAACTTACATGTAATGAGCAATTGAAGGTAACTAGAATTTAGCAATTGTGGTGATATTTATTCTATAATTTTTGTTTGACATTGACATGATTTTAGTAAGGAACGGTTTAAAATAACAAAAATAAATTAGTTAGAGAACTATTAAGACGAAATATTAACATTATTGAAAAACACTGCACAAAAAAACACCAAATTTGTCTGATATTAAAACTTAACATAACTTAACTAAAATAAATTAATTTAAAAACTTAATTAAAAATGTGTATACACGTTTAAGATAAAAATTTGAATGTTATAGGACTAGTATTAATCACAGAATGTCAGAGTTTAAATGAAACTGTTAAAAATAAAAGTAATTTTAATATTATTATCTTGTTTAGTGTGTGTGGGTTCATGAATTGGATATTGGTAAAACAGGCTTAGGAAAAAATTGGAGATTTGGTGTAGATATGAGGTGGCTTAGTATTCATGTAGTGTTTAGTTTTATGAGGTCAATGTATATTTTGGCAATACCCATAGTGTCAGATTTTTTATTAATCGAGTTTGGAAAAGACAGGATAAATAAGGATTCTTTAGTGATACGTTTTGAACGGGATTTTTCTTGGCATAAGACTTCTGGATTATCTAAGTCAAAAGTATGTGAAGTGTCACCTATGTGATAAGCTAATGCAGTCGTATAATCTCTTTTGGGGGTATCAAGAGGATTTGGTGTTCGATGGGAAGGGTTAAGGGGAGGTTGGAGTAAGTTAGAGATAGGGCTGTTAGTGGGAACGGGAGAAGAGGTTTGCTGTTCAGTAACTGTGGGTAGTCTATTTGTTACGTTTGGTATTGTTCTTGGGGAATTCATCATTCTTTTGGAATCCATAGAGTGTTGGTACATTCTTTTTTCGAGATATTGAGATGATTCACCAATGTAGCAGCTAGTACAGTCTTTACAATTTATTTTGTAGACGGTGTTGCATGTTTTGTTTTTAGGAGTTAAATCTTTAAGTCTGGTGAAAAATTTTTGATGGTTCGTATTTCCTGGTCTGAAGGTTATTTTGATTTTATTGGTGGGTAAAAACTCGTTTAAGAGTTTTTCAATTTTATTTGATAAATTATCAACAAAAATAAGAGAAGTATATAATAAAGGAGTAGTGGATATTAGTGAATTGAGTTCTGGTATAGTACTAGGCATGGGTTGGGGTTGGGGTTCTGTTGGAGGTTGGGACAAGAGAGTTCGTTGAGTCATTATGAATTTGTTGATGTATTTATCTATTAGGTGTGAGGGGTAGTTATTTTTAGTTAGTCCTTGTTTGATAATGTTACAGTTTTCAGACCAAAATTTTACAGAACTGAGTTTAAGGGTCCTTTCTATTGTTGTTACTATGATATTTCGTTTTTGGGAGAATGAGTGAGAAGATAAAAAATTTAAGAGTCTGTATTTACTGGTAGGTTTCGAGAACCAATTAGTGTCGATTGAACTGTCGGGATTTAAGTGTAAGGTCATGTCTAAATAGTTCAATGTGTTGTTATGCTGTTGCTCATATGTAAATTTTAATCGGTCATGGAAATCGTTCAAAGTGGAGATGGTATTATTAATTTCAGAAGGTGGTAAGGTGAATAGAAGGTCATCGACGTATTTGACTATTATGGATGGAGTGTAATTCAGGCGGGGGATCGAGATGTCGAGGAGTTCATTCATTATCAGATCAGCTATAATGGGGACAAGAGGACAACCCATTGCACCTCCAAAAGTTTGCTTATAGAATTTGTTATTAAATGAAAAAAAGTTGCAATCTTCGCAGCAGAATTTTACCAATCTTATAAATAAATCCTGTGGGATGGAAGTTACTGTTTCTAATTGTTCCCATCGATTGTGAATTATATCGTAAAGGATGTTCATGGGAATGTTTGTAAACAGCGACACCACGTCAAAGGAGATTAATTGATGGTCATGATGGATGAAATCTATTGAATCTAATTTGGTTTTAAGGTTGTAGGAATTTTTTACGTTGTATGTGTCTGAGGAAATATGTTGAAGAATCTTTGATAAAAATTTTGATAAGTTGTATGCTGGCGTCCCTATCCAGGATACGATAGGTCTTATCGGTATTTCAGCCTTGTGTATTTTGGGAAGACCATAAAGTTTTGGTTGGTTACTATTATATATTGTCAGATGTTTTCTGGTTTGGATACTGATGTAGTCTTTATCTTGTAATTCTTTGACCAAAGCATTGTTTTTAGTTTGTAGAGAATTGGTTAAGTCACGTTTTAATACATTGTATGTGTTCGAATCACTAAGTAAGAGATTTAATTTATGAATGTAATCATTCTTGGACATGGCTACTGTTATATTTCCTTTGTCGGCCGGTAGAATTATCAACTCAGGGTAGTTTTTTAGGAAATTTTGGGTTATTATTGAGTATTTGTTCAGGATGTTAGATGAGGAGGGTTGGTGATTGCGGTGGGAAAATTGATAGTGTTTAATAAGGTTTGCTATCCTAAACCGAATAATATCCGTTGTTTTTTCATTGAAATTTCCCATTTGGATTACTTGTTCAGTATCCGCTATTAGGTCGAAACATGGGAGGTTTTTAGGTGAATATGGGATAGAAAATTTGGGACCTAGAGATAGGAGAGTAGATGTTTCAGGTGGGAACTCGATATCTGTGAGATTTACAAACCAATCTTGATTAAATTGGAAATCTATCTTTACTGCTCTATTGGATAAATTTAGGAGTTTGTTAGAGATGATACTCATGTACTTTGAGTGTTGAAGAATGTAAGCGTTAGTCTGAATCTTTTGAACTATGGTAAAGAGATAGGGAGGCATATTTCTGTTTAAGAAGTTATTTAAGGTGCGGTGTTCTTGTTCTATCATGTTTAATTTACAGAAAGTGTTTATGATTTCTAGTTTTAAAAGTGTTTTGTTTACTAATTTAACTAATTTATCTAATTTGTATATTACATGCCCATTAGTTGATTCGATGAAATTCAGATGTTTGCTGTGGTTTGATATGAAGTCCGGAATGATGTCGTTGGATCGACATTGTAAAAGAAAATGTTTCCTGGTTAATATTCTTGCAAATTTCCTAGAGTTGTTAATATATCTTTTTGTGAACGTAGAAATTTCAGTGCCGAAATCATATTCGATTTGTTGGAATAAGCTAATATTCATATTAAGTAATAAGTTCCAAAATAATGTTGAAATATAAAAAAGAAGTGAAGACAATTTGATTTATTGCTGTGATAGAATTATTTGAACTGTTGAAATTGTAAACCGGTTGTTGCGTAGGTTGTACCCGTATTTTTAATTGTTTGTTGATTTTTTTCACCATTTATTACGTGGATAATTTGTTACGGGAGTTTGGTTAAGGTGAATTTAATATCATGTTAATATTGAAAAAATTGATTTCAGGTTCGTTATTCTCTCAATTGTTATTTATTAAACATCAAATTTTCGACGATATTGTTCGTCATTATCAAGATACTGTATACAAAAAAAGAAAAATAAATGTAAATTTATATTAGGAGGAAACTACAAATATGAACATTAATTATGAAATAACTAACTGAATATAACTGATAATTATTAGTATGACATATATATATATATAACAACTTACATGTAATGAGCAATTGAAGGTAACTAGAATTTAGCAATTGTGGTGATATTTATTCTATAATCCCATATTCACCTTTTCTATCCCATATTCACCTAAAAACCTCCCATGTTTCGACCTAATAGCGGATACTGAACAAGTAATCCAAATGGGAAATTTCAATGAAAAAACAACGGATATTATTCGGTTTAGGATAGCAAACCTTATTAAACACTATCAATTTTCCCACCGCAATCACCAACCCTCCTCATCTAACATCCTGAACAAATACTCAATAATAACCCAAAATTTCCTAAAAAACTACCCTGAGTTGATAATTCTACCGGCCGACAAAGGAAATATAACAGTAGCCATGTCCAAGAATGATTACATTCATAAATTAAATCTCTTACTTAGTGATTCGAACACATACAATGTATTAAAACGTGACTTAACCAATTCTCTACAAACTAAAAACAATGCTTTGGTCAAAGAATTACAAGATAAAGACTACATCAGTATCCAAACCAGAAAACATCTGACAATATATAATAGTAACCAACCAAAACTTTATGGTCTTCCCAAAATACACAAGGCTGAAATACCGATAAGACCTATCGTATCCTGGATAGGGACGCCAGCATACAACTTATCAAAATTTTTATCAAAGATTCTTCAACATATTTCCTCAGACACATACAACGTAAAAAATTCCTACAACCTTAAAACCAAATTAGATTCAATAGATTTCATCCATCATGACCATCAATTAATCTCCTTTGACGTGGTGTCGCTGTTTACAAACATTCCCATGAACATCCTTTACGATATAATTCACAATCGATGGGAACAATTAGAAACAGTAACTTCCATCCCACAGGATTTATTTATAAGATTGGTAAAATTCTGCTGCGAAGATTGCAACTTTTTTTCATTTAATAACAAATTCTATAAGCAAACTTTTGGAGGTGCAATGGGTTGTCCTCTTGTCCCCATTATAGCTGATCTGATAATGAATGAACTCCTCGACATCTCGATCCCCCGCCTGAATTACACTCCATCCATAATAGTCAAATACGTCGATGACCTTCTATTCACCTTACCACCTTCTGAAATTAATAATACCATCTCCACTTTGAACGATTTCCATGACCGATTAAAATTTACATATGAGCAACAGCATAACAACACATTGAACTATTTAGACATGACCTTACACTTAAATCCCGACAGTTCAATCGACACTAATTGGTTCTCGAAACCTACCAGTAAATACAGACTCTTAAATTTTTTATCTTCTCACTCATTCTCCCAAAAACGAAATATCATAGTAACAACAATAGAAAGGACCCTTAAACTCAGTTCTGTAAAATTTTGGTCTGAAAACTGTAACATTATCAAACAAGGACTAACTAAAAATAACTACCCCTCACACCTAATAGATAAATACATCAACAAATTCATAATGACTCAACGAACTCTCTTGTCCCAACCTCCAACAGAACCCCAACCCCAACCCATGCCTAGTACTATACCAGAACTCAATTCACTAATATCCACTACTCCTTTATTATATACTTCTCTTATTTTTGTTGATAATTTATCAAATAAAATTGAAAAACTCTTAAACGAGTTTTTACCCACCAATAAAATCAAAATAACCTTCAGACCAGGAAATACGAACCATCAAAAATTTTTCACCAGACTTAAAGATTTAACTCCTAAAAACAAAACATGCAACACCGTCTACAAAATAAATTGTAAAGACTGTACTAGCTGCTACATTGGTGAATCATCTCAATATCTCGAAAAAAGAATGTACCAACACTCTATGGATTCCAAAAGAATGATGAATTCCCCAAGAACAATACCAAACGTAACAAATAGACTACCCACAGTTACTGAACAGCAAACCTCTTCTCCCGTTCCCACTAACAGCCCTATCTCTAACTTACTCCAACCTCCCCTTAACCCTTCCCATCGAACACCAAATCCTCTTGATACCCCCAAAAGAGATTATACGACTGCATTAGCTTATCACATAGGTGACACTTCACATACTTTTGACTTAGATAATCCAGAAGTCTTATGCCAAGAAAAATCCCGTTCAAAACGTATCACTAAAGAATCCTTATTTATCCTGTCTTTTCCAAACTCGATTAATAAAAAATCTGACACTATGGGTATTGCCAAAATATACATTGACCTCATAAAACTAAACACTACATGAATACTAAGCCACCTCATATCTACACCAAATCTCCAATTTTTTCCTAAGCCTGTTTTACCAATATCCAATTCATGAACCCACACACACTAAACAAGATAATAATATTAAAATTACTTTTATTTTTAACAGTTTCATTTAAACTCTGACATTCTGTGATTAATACTAGTCCTATAACATTCAAATTTTTATCTTAAACGTGTATACACATTTTTAATTAAGTTTTTAAATTAATTTATTTTAGTTAAGTTATGTTAAGTTTTAATATCAGACAAATTTGGTGTTTTTTTGTGCAGTGTTTTTCAATAATGTTAATATTTCGTCTTAATAGTTCTCTAACTAATTTATTTTTGTTATTTTAAACCGTTCCTTACTAAAATCATGTCAATGTCAAACAAAAATTATAGAATAAATATCACCACAATTGCTAAATTCTAGTTACCTTCAATTGCTCATTACATGTAAGTTGTTATATATATATATATGTCATACTAATAATTATCAGTTATATTCAGTTAGTTATTTCATAATTAATGTTCATATTTGTAGTTTCCTCCTAATATAAATTTACATTTATTTTTCTTTTTTTGTATACAGTATCTTGATAATGACGAACAATATCGTCGAAAATTTGATGTTTAATAAATAACAATTGAGAGAATAACGAACCTGAAATCAATTTTTTCAATATTAACATGATATTAAATTCACCTTAACCAAACTCCCGTAACAAATTATCCACGTAATAAATGGTGAAAAAAATCAACAAACAATTAAAAATACGGGTACAACCTACGCAACAACCGGTTTACAATTTCAACAGTTCAAATAATTCTATCACAGCAATAAATCAAATTGTCTTCACTTCTTTTTTATATTTCAACATTATTTTGGAACTTATTACTTAATATGAATATTAGCTTATTCCAACAAATCGAATATGATTTCGGCACTGAAATTTCTACGTTCACAAAAAGATATATTAACAACTCTAGGAAATTTGCAAGAATATTAACCAGGAAACATTTTCTTTTACAATGTCGATCCAACGACATCATTCCGGACTTCATATCAAACCACAGCAAACATCTGAATTTCATCGAATCAACTAATGGGCATGTAATATACAAATTAGATAAATTAGTTAAATTAGTAAACAAAACACTTTTAAAACTAGAAATCATAAACACTTTCTGTAAATTAAACATGATAGAACAAGAACACCGCACCTTAAATAACTTCTTAAACAGAAATATGCCTCCCTATCTCTTTACCATAGTTCAAAAGATTCAGACTAACGCTTACATTCTTCAACACTCAAAGTACATGAGTATCATCTCTAACAAACTCCTAAATTTATCCAATAGAGCAGTAAAGATAGATTTCCAATTTAATCAAGATTGGTTTGTAAATCTCACAGATATCGAGTTCCCACCTGAAACATCTACTCTCCTATCTCTAGGTCCCAAATTTTCTATCCCATATTCACCTAAAAACCTCCCATGTTTCGACCTAATAGCGGATACTGAACAAGTAATCCAAATGGGAAATTTCAATGAAAAAACAACGGATATTATTCGGTTTAGGATAGCAAACCTTATTAAACACTATCAATTTTCCCACCGCAATCACCAACCCTCCTCATCTAACATCCTGAACAAATACTCAATAATAACCCAAAATTTCCTAAAAAACTACCCTGAGTTGATAATTCTACCGGCCGACAAAGGAAATATAACAGTAGCCATGTCCAAGAATGATTACATTCATAAATTAAATCTCTTACTTAGTGATTCGAACACATACAATGTATTAAAACGTGACTTAACCAATTCTCTACAAACTAAAAACAATGCTTTGGTCAAAGAATTACAAGATAAAGACTACATCAGTATCCAAACCAGAAAACATCTGACAATATATAATAGTAACCAACCAAAACTTTATGGTCTTCCCAAAATACACAAGGCTGAAATACCGATAAGACCTATCGTATCCTGGATAGGGACGCCAGCATACAACTTATCAAAATTTTTATCAAAGATTCTTCAACATATTTCCTCAGACACATACAACGTAAAAAATTCCTACAACCTTAAAACCAAATTAGATTCAATAGATTTCATCCATCATGACCATCAATTAATCTCCTTTGACGTGGTGTCGCTGTTTACAAACATTCCCATGAACATCCTTTACGATATAATTCACAATCGATGGGAACAATTAGAAACAGTAACTTCCATCCCACAGGATTTATTTATAAGATTGGTAAAATTCTGCTGCGAAGATTGCAACTTTTTTTCATTTAATAACAAATTCTATAAGCAAACTTTTGGAGGTGCAATGGGTTGTCCTCTTGTCCCCATTATAGCTGATCTGATAATGAATGAACTCCTCGACATCTCGATCCCCCGCCTGAATTACACTCCATCCATAATAGTCAAATACGTCGATGACCTTCTATTCACCTTACCACCTTCTGAAATTAATAATACCATCTCCACTTTGAACGATTTCCATGACCGATTAAAATTTACATATGAGCAACAGCATAACAACACATTGAACTATTTAGACATGACCTTACACTTAAATCCCGACAGTTCAATCGACACTAATTGGTTCTCGAAACCTACCAGTAAATACAGACTCTTAAATTTTTTATCTTCTCACTCATTCTCCCAAAAACGAAATATCATAGTAACAACAATAGAAAGGACCCTTAAACTCAGTTCTGTAAAATTTTGGTCTGAAAACTGTAACATTATCAAACAAGGACTAACTAAAAATAACTACCCCTCACACCTAATAGATAAATACATCAACAAATTCATAATGACTCAACGAACTCTCTTGTCCCAACCTCCAACAGAACCCCAACCCCAACCCATGCCTAGTACTATACCAGAACTCAATTCACTAATATCCACTACTCCTTTATTATATACTTCTCTTATTTTTGTTGATAATTTATCAAATAAAATTGAAAAACTCTTAAACGAGTTTTTACCCACCAATAAAATCAAAATAACCTTCAGACCAGGAAATACGAACCATCAAAAATTTTTCACCAGACTTAAAGATTTAACTCCTAAAAACAAAACATGCAACACCGTCTACAAAATAAATTGTAAAGACTGTACTAGCTGCTACATTGGTGAATCATCTCAATATCTCGAAAAAAGAATGTACCAACACTCTATGGATTCCAAAAGAATGATGAATTCCCCAAGAACAATACCAAACGTAACAAATAGACTACCCACAGTTACTGAACAGCAAACCTCTTCTCCCGTTCCCACTAACAGCCCTATCTCTAACTTACTCCAACCTCCCCTTAACCTTTCCCATCGAACACCAAATCCTCTTGATACCCCCAAAAGAGATTATACGACTGCATTAGCTTATCACATAGGTGACACTTCACATACTTTTGACTTAGATAATCCAGAAGTCTTATGCCAAGAAAAATCCCGTTCAAAACGTATCACTAAAGAATCCTTATTTATCCTGTCTTTTCCAAACTCGATTAATAAAAAATCTGACACTATGGGTATTGCCAAAATATACATTGACCTCATAAAACTAAACACTACATGAATACTAAGCCACCTCATATCTACACCAAATCTCCAATTTTTTCCTAAGCCTGTTTTACCAATATCCAATTCATGAACCCACACACACTAAACAAGATAATAATATTAAAATTACTTTTATTTTTAACAGTTTCATTTAAACTCTGACATTCTGTGATTAATACTAGTCCTATAACATTCAAATTTTTATCTTAAACGTGTATACACATTTTTAATTAAGTTTTTAAATTAATTTATTTTAGTTAAGTTATGTTAAGTTTTAATATCAGACAAATTTGGTGTTTTTTTGTGCAGTGTTTTTCAATAATGTTAATATTTCGTCTTAATAGTTCTCTAACTAATTTATTTTTGTTATTTTAAACCGTTCCTTACTAAAATCATGTCAATGTCAAACAAAAATTATAGAATAAATATCACCACAATTGCTAAATTCTAGTTACCTTCAATTGCTCATTACATGTAAGTTGTTATATATATATATATATGTCATACTAATAATTATCAGTTATATTCAGTTAGTTATTTCATAATTAATGTTCATATTTGTAGTTTCCTCCTAATATAAATTTACATTTATTTTTCTTTTTTTGTATACAGTATCTTGAAAGCTACATTGTTTGCGGAACGCTTTGCTTCAAATTCAACAGTTTTAGAAACTCCTAAAGAAATACCCCAAATCCAGTCTTCAGGAGTTAATATGAAACAATTACATATCAAATCCAAAATTGTCGAAAAACTTTTAAGGGGGTTAAACAACAACAAAGCCTCTGGTCTGGATAACTTTCCTCCTGTTATGCTAAAAACATTTTCAAAAGAACTTGCACCAACTCTCACCAAAATATTCTATAAATCCCATAAATCTGGTATATTTTCCATCCTGCTGGAAGTTGGCCAATGTCCAGTCTGTCCCAAAAAATGAACGAAATGTGATATTTCAAATTATAGACCAATAGCCTTACTCCCAGTCATGTCTAAAATATACGAGCACTATATTAATTCACACATATCCAAATTTTTGGAAGACAACCATTTGATATCTGTAATCCAATACGGATTTAGAAACAAAAGATCAACAACTGATCTATTGAACTATGTGGCACATCTTTGGAATAGCATACTTGAGAAAGGTGGTGAAACGTACGTGATCGCATTAGACATCTCAAAAGCATTTGATCGAATCTGGCATGCCAACTTGATCAACAAGCTCGTTGCGTACGGTTTTCATCCCACAGTCTTGAAGTTGATTCAATATTTTCTGTGTAACCGATACATCTCGGTATCTATAAATGGCTTTTCTTCTGAGTCTAAATTAATAGCCGCTGGTGTACCCCAAGGCTCAGTGTTATCTCCCACTTTATTTTTAATTTATATCAACGAACTGTTGCAAATCACCAGTAACCAAATAAATAGTTTTACAGATGATAGTACACGGCAAAATTTGACAAAAATTTGGTCAATTTTAATTCCACCAAAACACAGCTATTGATTATTTCCAAGTCAAAGACCGAGATTCCCAATGATATTTCAATTAATATGTGTGACGACCAAATAGACTAATGTGAAAGCAATCGTTTATTGGGAGTCACAATATGCAATGACTTTCTCTGGAACGATCATATAATGGCCATGGCAAGAGCGCGTCAAGAAAACTCGGCCTCCTCAATAGATGTAAAAAATATTTTACTTCGTAACAATTACTCCACATTTATAAGCCCTATATTCGTCCCTGCATGTAGTGTTGTTGTCAAGTTTAGGGCGCTGCATCTGTTACTGTCCTAGTTCTTTTGGACTCTGTTCAAAAGCGTGCTATACAAATTGTTGGTGATCGAGATTTAACATTAGATCTTGATTCCCTACAACATCGTCGCACTGTTGCTGATCTCGTTGTTTTTTTATAAATTTCGTCACCAGCAGTGCTCGGATGAAATCAGGTCCATAATGCCTAAGACATATGTTTTTTCCCGTTTGACTCGTCAATCGGTTTGTCCAGGCAGTCGGACTGTCGAGATAACTCCTGTCATAGTAATAAAATGCAAAGGAATTTCTTTGTGCGTACATCGTACAAATGGAATACTTTGCCCGAATCAATAGTCTAGAGTGCCTTCAAACCACAAAGATTTAAAAAAAGCGTCCACCAATACCTCAAGACGCATGTTGTTGTGGGACCTAGGTCTTAAAAGGTATCTATGTGTTGTTGTGACACATTTTGTAATTCCTTCTACACAACATGTTTTATTAAAAAAAAAAAAGATCAATTAGAATTTAATTTTTTTCTTTTTTAAAAAATAGTTTTATTTTTACTCTAAAATATTCCATGTTTACAAAGAGACGTTAATTCGTGTTCTTGAGATATTTAATTTTAAAGATTTTTAGTCCGACTAAAATTCTAATTGTTCATTATTTTTTCAAACAATTTTTATCAACAAAAAATTTTAACCACTGAAGTTCGATAAAATGATGAAAAATTCGAATTACAGTCGGACTAAAAATGTTTAAAATTAAATATCCCAAGAACACAAATTAAGGCCTCTTTGTCAACTTGAAATATTTTGGAGTGTAAATCAAAATATTTAAAAAAAAAAATTAAATTCCAATTGATCTTTGACCCTAGCGGAATCTTTAGTAAAGTTTTTTTAATATTTTAATTTTAAAATTAGTGAAAAAAAAGTTTAATTAATTATTTTTTCTATAGATTAACTAATCTTTCCTATCAACTAAAAAAAGTTTGTTGAAATCGGTATAGTCATTCTTGAGCAATTTAATTTCAAAGTTACTTCGGATTGGCAAAGTTTTAATTTGTCATGAATTTTGGGTTGCCTCAGATGCTCTTACTATGCACTGTAATAAAATCCTAAAATAAGCTGTATTTTTTATTTTATCCATAATATTTTTATGCCAAGTTTTAGAAAAACCAAAAATGTTCAAGTTTTCACAACTCGGTCTAGATTCTAGAACACTTATTTTCTAAAAAAAATTAAAAACATCCAAATCTACATACTTTTGTATGCTACGGCAGCAACGCAAAGGACACTCCGTTAGTAGGATTTTTATATTCTATGGAATGAAAAAAAACAAATAGTAAGGAGTCATCGACGAAATTGAAGCCTTGATATTCCTGGATCTGTTTAATAAACACAATAAATTGTTGTGGTGGCCATTTAATAATACGTGTCAACACTCAACGTGTATACTATAAAGTACTTGCAAAAAATGAACAAGAAAGATATTTTAAAAAGTAAGGAATTTTGTCGAAAGCTATCTTTAATTTGAAATTGTTTAAACATGCCTAAAATTTTCTTTAAAGATACCCAGTCAAGCATGGGGTGTTAAAAAATATTTTCTTTTAAAGCACTAAATAATTTTTATCTAAAGCCTCTTTCATTTCGGTCCCATGAATCAGAATGCAAATTGCCCATTAATCGAAAACGAAGTGATTTACAAAAAACTTTTTAACAATAATGATGCTAAACTACGACAACAGCAAATTTATATTTTATTACAAAATCGAAAAAGTCCAACGATTTGATTCACATGTTTTTGGACCTAAAATTCTTCTTTGCAATAAATTTTATATTTAAAAAGATATAAAAACCAACTAAAAAGAGAAAAACGATAATAAAGAAATATAACAAAAGAAAAAGAAATCTATTTATAATTCAATATTATCGATAAAATTTTATCTCTTAACTAATATTTCCTTTTGGGAAATCTGTTTTTCTTTTATCGGCTTTTTGCTATGGGAATACCGTTATATGCATTATACACAAAAAATTATGTATTGTATTATAGGGTAAGATGCTAACAATCGGGCCGGATCGGTTTAAGTTATTTAAAGTTACAAATAGTTTGTATAAAAAAATGCTTTCCATGTTAAAGCAATCACTTTTTACTTGTAGAACTAACATTAGTACAATTATCTCAAAATAAAAGTTTAAGAAGTTAAATGTTTAAAAAGAAACTGTAAAACTCAAAAAACAAAATAAAGCTTCAAGCATAGAAAATCTACAAAAAAAAATACTGTAACAGATCAATTTTGTTTTTCTTCAATTCAATTTGATCCGAATTCGAATTATTCGATTTCGTAGAGAAACAAAAAAATAAATGGAAATAACATAACATTTACAGGATCACATCTGGATTTAGAGAATTTTATCGTAAATTTTTGATGATAAAAAAAAATAGAAACGAATCAAAATGAATAATAATAAAACACAATTTCCATTTATTCTGCTTATGGAGTTTTCCTTTTTTCTTTTTTTTTTATTTCATCTGTTTGTTCGAACTTAAGTTTTTTCCATTTCATTGCTAAAATTTGCTTAGAATAATTTAAATAAAAGCATTATGTCAAAAAATATGTGTTGAGTATAAATTAGATTTATGTATGACACTGCGAAATGGTGTTTGTACTCGTTTTTTTGTTACGAAAAGAAAAATGATTGATTTTTTTACATGATGATAACAAAAGAAAAAGTTTATCGGAAATTTGAATAGTTTTACATAAGCTTTACAAATTGAGGACAAATACATCTGAAGGGTTTTTAATCTGGGTATTATCGAAGCATATTGCATAAAAGGTTGAAATTTATGCAATCGTTGATATAATTGTGAATACTGAAAACATATCAGATGTGTACCAACAGATAAAATTTGTTTAGACAAAAGATTAATCTAAAAACATTGGCGTTACTAAGAAATATTTCCTAGGGCGGGCCGGGCTCTCTGGGCCCCTACCTAGTAAAGCCAATGTCTAAAAATGCATGAAAATTATGGATGCAACTGCTTTCCTAAGCCTGGAACTCTTTAAATTCTACGCACTTTGAAAAGGCAATTAAAAATATTTTATGTAATTCACAGTTAAATGGTTCTTAATTAGCATTTGCGAATAGTACCACCATACATAAGCTGTGTTTTTTTGTAGTATAGAACAGAATTAAAATTTTCAATACGATTTGACAACTAATTAATTCTGTAATAATTCTACAGAACTATTTAGTTGTCAAATCGTATTGAAACTTTTAATTCTGTTCTATATAGAATTACAAAAAAACACAGCTATAGTTAAACTATTCACAAAGGAATAACCCACTTAGTACTACATACTGACTTCTATGAAGTAATTTTGCTAAGTATATCTAGGCCTAACAAGTCTGACGTTTACTGGGTATGGCGTGATGGTACCATAGATTAATCCCACATTATGCGAGTGTTGTACCACTTATAACTGATCTTTTGAAGAAAGGTCCGAAAAGTTAGTTTAGACTTTGGAAGCCTAACTAGCATTTGAAAGTCGGCTAAATCTGTTTCCAACAGCCCTAGTTTTAATAAACCCCAATTAAAGCAAAGAGTTTTTTCTTCGGTTTGAAGCTAGCTTGATAGGGGTCAGCAGTCGGGACTCCCAATGAGAGTTGAGAGTGTCCTTTATATCAAAGAAGCTCAACAAATCTGAGAGAAACTATTCGGTTTCTAAGTTTGAGTGTCTTGCGGCAATTGTAAGTGTAAAAAAGTTCTAGACTAGCCTATGTAGAGGGTCAAAAGTTCACGATTGTGACCGACCAGTCGAGTTGGAAGTTGCTGATGTCACAGAAGGACTTCAGTGGTAGACAAACCAGGAAGAGTCTGAAGCTGCAGCATATAGATTTCACCATGGTTCATCAAAAGGGGACCCAACCCATAGTTAATGAGGTTCAATCCCTTCTTTACGGCGACGCACACGAAGAGTTTGCCAAAGCAGTAACTCATCACCATTTTGATTCAAAGCTTGACGACAAAAATTATTGACGCAATGACTATACTGAGATGATACTTTAAGTACAACTGTCTCTCAAAGTTTTTCCGTTTGTGAAGCAGTTAGATGGAAAGCTGTATATCCATGTAGAACCAAGTTGCAATACCGAATGAATTACCTGTGTGGAAGCTTTGGAAACCAAAATCATTGACTACGGAAATGATAAAAAAACATCACGATGAAGGTACAGCTGCTCATGGAGGTGTGAAAAAGACGAGGGAGAGGCTCTGACTTCTATTCTACTGGCCTGACATCGTTACACATCTACAAAAAAAAGAGACCAGTTATGCGGTGACCACCATTACTTTTTGCGGTTAATTCCAGAAGAAACGGACCTATCTTGAAAGTGCTAAATCAGCCTTATTAACAAACATTAACTGAGATCAGGATCATAAGCAGCCTAAATGAACCCACAATAGGCAAAGAAATCGCCCGCCAAGCCTATTACGAAGTCATCAAGGGATACTACTCCTGCGTTACATCAAGGGACACTACTCCTGCGTCCATGGCAGAGATTCTATAAAGACTTCTAAAAGTCTTTTCCCTAATCTATATCCATGAACACGGTAATTTTTGTTGTTCTCAATTATTTTTCTAACTTTGTGTTACTCAAACCTCTGCGGAACACAACATCACCTAAATGAATGCCTTCCTGAAGAATTATGTATCTTTCAATGGGAAACAATTGTTTAGTAAATCCTTTCAGATCATTTTACAATTTAACACATTAGAATTGGAGTATTGTAATGAAGCGCTTTCTCCTTGGCGAACCAATGAGAATGGCATAGCAGGAAGCGTACCTAGCGAGATTTATTTTCTTGCCCCAAGCTAGCTTCAGCCCATGGGAACGATAAAGTAACCCTGCTACTTCAGCACAAATACAGAAATGTACGCTATTTACGAAAATTTGCAGAAATGGAAAGAAATACAAGTGGAAAAATGGAGACTCTGGCGACCCCTTTTGCGACAGACCCACGATCAACACGTCCAACCCCCACAATCACTCTCAGACGCCCACGCACTCACGCTTCACACATTCACTCACACATTCGACGACTAACACGCCCCCATTCAATCACTGACACGCCTTTTCACACCCATTCACACCCCTACGTTAATCCAAAATAAAATTAAGCCGAATAAGTGTACTCACCCCATGATTAAATCCGGACCTCCTATCCTGTTTAGATCAGCCCTCCATCCGCACGGTGGTCACGTTGGAAATCTCTCGAAAATACTTGTATAACAAAAATGTTGAATGAAGTTGCACGTACAAACGTTGTACGAAATGTTAAGTAGAAACGTTAAACAATCTGACAATCAGCAGTGTTGAATAATTTATAAATGTAAAATAAAATGTTAGGTAGAAACGTTAATTAAACTGGCAATCAGCAACGTTGAACAATTTTGTGCTTATATATAACGTTCAGTAGAAACGTTAAACAAACTGGTAATCAGCAGTGTTGAATAATTTATAAATGTTAAATACAATGTTAAGTAGAAACGTTAATTAAAATGGCAATCAGCAACGTTGAACAATTTTGTGCTTATATACAACGTTCAGTAGAGAAGTTGAACAAACTGGCAATCAGCAGTGTTGAATAATTTATAAATGTAAAATAAAATGTTAAGTAGAAACGTTAATTAAACTGGCAATCAGCAACGTTGAACAATTTTGTGCTTATGTATAACATTCAGTAGAAACGTTAAACAAACTGGCAATCAGCAGTGTTGAATAATTTATAAATGTTAAATACAATGTTAAGTAGAAACGTTGTATCTGGTTGTAAACATAAACGCCAAACCAATTTATAATCACAGGTGAGTACGGTAACAAGTATAGCAGTTACAGCCGAATACGTTGAAATGTCATTGTTGCAGGATGCGGTGAAATCAAAAAAAAATGTAATAAATTGTACCATCATTAGTTAAACTAGCTGTAGAAATAGAACGGTACTAATTGGTATCAACGATTGTGGAGCAATACGTTGAAATGTAATTGCTGCCGGATGCGTCGAAATCCAAAAAAAAATGTAATCAATTGTACCAATACCAGTTAAATTGTTCGGTGAAGTAGAACTGTAATATTTTTATATCAATGGTGGTGGTAATAATTTGTATCCACGATTGCGGAGCAATACGTTGAACGGCAATGGTTGCCGGATGCGTTGAAATCCAACAAGCAATCGTTGTGATCACTAACATAAATGGGGTATCAATACTGCGTTGAATTTTGAGGTAAATGTTGCGTTTATTTCCTTTCAAACTAACTCGCACATAACGGACAAAACAACACACAAATATATTTTTTTTTCTTTTATTTTCCGGTCACCGTCATTCAACGCCCACGAGACACTAGTAGTTACTTTTTGTTTTCATTCAAGGGTGAAACCAAGAATTTGCTGGAATCCTCCTATCAAACTTATTTGGATGCAATACAAACAACGAGACATCTCATATAAACATCGTGAAAATGATCAAATAATAAATTATATAGTAGACTTTGATACATGAATTTTAATTTTATTATGGCTTATACCGTAACATTAAACATTTCGGATCCTTTTTGTTTTAAATTACCACACAGGGATTTTATTAATATTATATAGCCATAGAGCCTTAGTAACACAAAGAAAACTTTTCTAATTATCGAACTACAGTATGGAATGTACAGTTTTACACCCATATTTTAACTTATCAGCACCAATTAAAGTTATTGAAACTGAATTTAATGGTAAGTATATCCATAACTTAATTTAGTCCCACGACCGAAAAGTGGTTGATTAACATTTTTTTGTTAATTCCCTTTATATAAATATCCTCCGATCTTAGCTGTACTGTAGGGAAGATTCTAGCCGCCAATTTTACTTTTAATTATGGATCAGGTTGGTATTGGTAACTCAAGAAAATTTACTAAATTCACGTTTTCTATGGTTGGATTATAATTTTATACATGCAAGGGTTGCCTAGATAGATCTTGTTATGGCAGCCATAGATTTTTTTTTACGGGCTATATCTTTGGTTCAATTGATGGATTCTAACGAAGAATTCACTCTACATTTCTCTAATAACCTAGTTAGTGTTACGGCTAAAAATTCGACGACCGACACTGTAATACGGGATTGGTTTTCTATTATACATTTATCAAATAAAATGACTGTCACTTCTCAAAAAAAACACAAAGACCAATCGACCGCCATTATTAATGTTCTTTTCACTAGTTTTCATGCAAATCACTAATAAAAAAAAATTAATTGAACAAAAATATCAACTTATAGGAACCGGAAGAGATATATTAAATCCTCAAAATATGTATGCCCTTCGAATAAAAGATTTGATATTGATCCAGGTCTCCAATCCAGTAATCCTTTTTTCTTGTTATATCAGGGAATTTTCCCACCAACCACTTTCACCTGCATTCGCAAAAAAACGTCAAAAATATTCACCAACGAACTACTCGTATGCGATGGAAAAATAATAATCTCCAGAGACGTCAAACATCCACAATGAAACAAAACGTAATAGAATAAGAGAGGGAACAATTTACAGTGGCTTATTATATAGCCAAATTTTTAGTCTCGCAATAACTCGAATACAGTGTTTTAGATGTAAGATAATTAATTTCCATCAGGTTTTCAATTGTTGGGAACTTTTTATAGTTACACAAAACCGTTTGATATTAGATATTATTGCACAAAAATAAGGTTGTGATACAAAGTATTTCCGACACATCAATAACATTTACCATTGAATTTAAAATGAATTAAATGCAAGTTCGATCGATGTTATGATGTTCAGGTATTACGAAAATACAATCTACTATATCAGTACAGTGAAGTTCAGTACCATAACGGAAAGATTGTTTGAAGCAAAATATTACATTCATACACAGATAAACCGAATATTTTAACAAAGCAAGATAGTAGTTCTTGGTATGTTGACGATTGAAAAAAAATACGCACAGCTGTTATGAGGTTTGAAAACTACATTGGTTAATCACGGTTGGTGTTTAGAAAATTCAAATTCAAGTGGTATATTGAAAATACTCGGATGGAAACGTAGCGCGCGTCAATTTTAGGGTGTTGTAAGATTAAATTTTAATGTTTATATGGATGATATTTAAAGAAAATTATTAATTAATTCAAATTAACCAATATTATATTATATTAATTAATAAATAAAATCAGGGTAATTGGCTCAATTCTTTTTCAAATATGTCTGTCCAGCTATTGAAAATTTAAGCAAGTTTTAGGAAAAATAAGAAAACTAGGGGTTACGGGGACTATAGAAATATGGCTATTGAAGGTGAATGGATGGGAAACTATTATGAGCGGTACATGTTAATAAGAAAAATGAAAACTAATAAATCTGAGACTATAATACACTGGGTTTACGCATTCTTCCAGGCTATCCATTACAGTATATAGTCCGCAGAGTAACGCATCCGAAAGAGTAAATAGCTTGATTCTAGCGGAAATTTGAGCTTTAGTGAAGATAAACATAACATAACACATGAGATTCCTATGTGTGCGAGATAGTCTTTGCGATTAACTGTGCAGAGCGCAACGCAATATTCTGCATATTATGTTCTCTTTGGACAGCACCTTATCCCAGATGGTAAAACTTAGGAAAGTTTAAGGTCTCTTCACACTCTTGATTAACCTATTAAAGAAAAACTGGATCGTTCGGACCATACTCAGGTATGTCCAATAAAATTTGAAATCTGCCTTCGAGAAAACTAGAGCCTTTCTTCCGTGACAGCTTGTCTTGTTATGTTACGTCACCTGAGTGACGCTGTTGACAATTTCTCGGCCAAGCTAGTGCCAAAATTTTGAACAGTTTGAACAGAGTCTAAAGCTTATATTGTGCTATTTAAGTGTATGACGGCTATTCCTGGAGTACATCACGCCAAGGATATTAAACTGTGAGAATCGTCTTTTTTCTGCCCCGTTAAATTTTATTCTCTCTTCTTCTTTCTTTTATGTTCCCTAAATATCGCTGATTTAGATCGGTCAGTGTGATGGTCTCCATGTAATGCAGGAGTAGCGTTCCGTGATGACTTCATAAGAGGCTTGGCGGGCGCTTTCTCTGCCTATTGTAGGTCCATTGAGGCTGCTTATGATCCTGATCTCAGTTAATGTTTGTTAGTATCGTTAGTAGGGCTAATTCAGCACTTTCAAGATAGATATGTTTTATCTGGAATTAACCGTGATAAGTAATGGCGGTCATCGCATGACTGTGACGGCCCTATGATAAATAATAATTGACGACCGGCCCTATTATAAATAATAATTTTTATCAAAGGGAACAACCCAAGCACAACAACAATGAATTGTCTTATTGCTTTTAATATTCATTATCATCTAGAAAGTCGAACTTAAGAATGAGTTTATCAATTGCGATGGAACTGTGTGAGTGCAACAAGTCAATCAGCAAATTTTTTAAAACTTTTTTAAGTACATTTTTATATGAGAGAGAAAAATATAGATATTTATGCACATTACGAGTTGATTGCTTTGTTGTCTTACATAAGCTGTAACATTTGTTTTGAATCTATTATTGTATTTGTGCTTTTGATTTCAATTATGGGGAAACTCTACTACATACGATTGTGTACAAATTTATTAATTGTTTTCTTCTTTGACTTTCGCGTTGGTATGTGTGTTGAGGGGAATGTTGTTTGTAAAATTTTGTTGCACAAATTTCTTATTATTCCGCATAACCTTTTTATTGTGAATTGATGTGGAGGGGAAAGAAAAAATTGATTGTGCACTTGATGAATGCATTGTTTTGTGTGGAAATTAGAATGGAATTTAGAGCCTGAAAAAAAAAACATTTGTTGGTTAATGGGATCAACTAGAAGAAGCGTTTTTATATTTTAGTATTTACTATAATTTTTCGTTATATTTTATAATAATGATTAATTTATTTTTTGTTTTGATTTTTAAATATGCAATGTTTTTTTTCTGATATAAGAGGTTTTCTGATATAAAAGGTTTCATTACTTACTTTACTTTTTTGTTATTATTTTGGAATTGAAATCCAAAATTACAAAATGTTATTTCTAAAATTTTAAAATTATGCACATGTATTTTGTGAAACTAAATATTATTCAGCGTAATTAAATTACTAAGCAAAGAATTATTACTTTTTACTAAAAAGTATAACCAATAAAAATAAGTCGATTATTTTATATTTAATGCAGAAATTTATTGAAAAACAATAAAAATTAATTTCAATTTGTACGGATAAGGACCGGTTGTATTGTAATTATTAATAAGTTATATTTTTTTCAATAAATAACTAAATTATTTTATCTGTGTTTGTGTTTCAACAGGATGTCATTTTTGTGTTGCATACTTTATTGAAAATCAACCCAAAATTATTAATTTAAAGTCTTCACCAACATATTTATTTCTTTGGGCTTAATTTTATCCGATGACAGCAACCTAAACCCTAAACCTTTACTAAAATTTGTTACGATATCAAAAATGATTTTTTGCTAGAACTTGTGTTAGTAAAATATCCTGTTTATTTTTGTTAAAAAGGGTGTTAATTTTTTGCTTGGGCTTAATGATTTATTTATTCTGAATGTTCACTTCAATGTTTCGTTTATATATATAAATAAAAAATACAAAATAAAAGAAAAGGTGAAATGGTGTTGGTCTTAAGATTTAGAAAAATAAAAATATGGATCATAAGGATAGAAATGGAAAGCTAATCCTTGAATGAAATAAATCAAGAATAATATTTTTTGTTGGAATATAAAATAAAATATAAATTGCGGATAGATATTCTACTTAATTGTGATTTGTTGCCTTTTTGCGTAGATAAAATAAATTTGAATTTATCTAAGACAGCAAAGCTAATGAAATATGATGTAAAATAACGAAACTTGTATAAGTCTAAGTGTTATTAAAATAAATGTTATAAACTCAATATTACAATAAAATCTGTGTTTATGTACAAACCGTCGATGCAACTGTTTAATATGGTGTGTTTTAACTCTTACCTGCAAAGAGAAAAAAAATAATGAGCATGTAACTATATATTAAATAATAAAATATATATTAAACATGGGCAAAATAATGTTATCATAATTAATATTCTTACCGAGTGTCTTTCTTGAGTTACTACGTTCTAAAATGCCTAAGTATTACAATCATGAGAAAATTTTCAAAATCTAACCTACCATTTTTTTGTATTTCTCTGTGTTTTAGGTTACAAATTTTCTACATAAGAAACCTGGTTGGCTGCCACGGTCGATGAAAACTATAAAAGAATTGAGACGATATCTAAAATCTTTGTTTCTAAATAAATTTTTCTTAAAGGCGAATAGCCGAAAGGACAATGATTTCAATAACTGTATCGGAAGTGTGACAAAAATAATGAGTAGTTAATTTGAATGTCGGATCATGCTGATATCTGTATGAGAGACAAGGAGCTTGAAAATTGAATTAAAAGTGTGACAAAAGAAATCGATAGGTTTGTCAAAAGGTTGATTATCATTTACTCGAATTTTTTTGACAAAAATATATCCAAACATATAAACCCACCCATACTTTGAATTGGCCTTACTCTCAATGCGATCAACGTAATTTACAATCTTTTTCTGAGTTCGATTACTGATTAGTTAGTAAACATACAAAGTTTTATTAAGTATTCAGCTCCTTAATTTTTCCACAACAACAACAGCAAACAATACTTACTAGAATACTATTTCAACAGCTTAAACTCCAAAGGTTGATTGTAGAAATTTCCAAAATAATACACAAAATATTTTTACTCAATAACAATTAAAACTTTATTCACAAAAACTAATTTAAAAACCACTTTAAAAATCACAGGAAAAACTAAGAAAGGTCTATAGAACAGAAATCTAAGTTATTATTTCCATATATTTTATTTTATGTTGACCGAAGTTCTGAGAATACAACAACAACACTATTCGTTTCATTAATTTGCTGTTGTGTTTTGTAATGATTTTGCTACAACCGTAATAATATAATGACAAACACTTGTGACAAGAAACACTTGATGCATAAAAGTAATTGTTTTGATAGCACGAAATAATTCAACTTCGGCTACTGGTGACTAATAGAAACAATCGGCCAACGTGTATTTGTTACAGATTAAATGATATTTTTTCACAAAGTTGTAGCTTTTAAAAAGAAGCTTGTACACTAAATAGAGAGGTTTTCTTCGGGCCATGTAACAGTAAATTAAAATCAGGTCGTGGCAAAATAAATTTGGCTTCAATACTACATAGCATGACTTCAAACAATAATTGAAGCAATTATTTAATAAATCTGTGACCATACCCGTATAACAGTTTTGAATAAAGGCATGAAATGTGCATGTGCATTTATTTTCCATGCTACAAAAGCCACGTTCACAAAATTGTGCATAATGAATTCATCCACATTTGGTGAACCATACCGTGTACATGTTGGTCAAATTCCTTAGCACATATATGCACACACATTTCAGACGCATGTTTTACAAATCAAAAAAACAAAAGGATTAAACAAATGAAGAATAAAACAAAAAGAATAGCATAATTTTATGAACTGACTGATTTTATTTAACTTTCTATAAGATAGTATGACTTCGTAATATGAAATTAATGAATCTTATCTTATTTTCATCCAAATTTATGTACGAAAAAATTTTTTTTGTGAAGGTAACAAACACAAAAAACAAACGGGTACTTTTAATTATTAATTTTAGTGATTTAAAAAAGTGGACGTATCATTTACAAATGCAATTCACACACATTCATTTTCAATTTACAAGTTCAAATTACGACCGCTATTTTCATTTGTCGTAATGACTTTTTCAAAAATATTAGTCTAGGATCGGTCGGATCAGAATATCATTGTAATGAAAAACGTACACCGAAGCTGATACCTCCGCGTGGGAAGAACCGCTGTGATAATATTTAAACAAAACAATGATATTAAAAATAGAATGACGATGTTGTTAAAAATCGAATTTTGATGTCAAGTTTCGATAACCTACAATTTGTGTTAGGAAGTTTTGAACAAAGTTCTAGAGAGCCAGGATGGAAACAGATGGAGCACCCTAAACTTGATTTGTTTCGTTTTAAACACAAATTAACAATTTATTTTGCTTAAAAAATTCGAAATATATTTACCCACTTTTATAAAGTTTGCCCAAAATCTTTCATGCTTATGGAAAACAAAAATTTTCAATCAATTATTATAGAAATTACAAAAAATTGGTTGCTATAGAAATCTATGGAAAAGTAATATTTTTGTTTGTTATTTTTTTTCATAAATTTTTATAGCAACCAATTTTTTTTGGATGGTTGGATTGGTTGGAATAAACAATTTTCTCAAAAAATATTTTAATACATAATAGTATTTTAATCGATTAGTGTGTAATGAAATACTTTATTCTCAAGCAAAAGTTTAAAATTCGAGCGAGACACGAGCGAAAATTTTAAATTTGCGAGAGAATAAAATTCATTACACACGAAAGGATTACACTACTTTTTTCTCTGGCAAAGAATTGTGTATTATATAAAATAAAAACATTTTCTTCAATTAAAACAGTAAATCTTTATTGTTTTAATTGATAAAACAAATTTCTGATTAAAAAAAAACCTGATGATCAAACACCCCCGTCCTAAACAATCTGTAATGCCTTATGCATCACCAAAAATTAAGATATTTGATTCTCAGTCATAAGCACGTATAATGGTTCTCAACCTGAAAAGAAACATAGTTCTCAACCTGAAAAGAAAACATTCAAAATTCATACATGTCAGATTTCCTTTCTGATTTCCAAATGAATTATATTTTGATTTAAAATTAAATCAAAATATATAAAATGCAACGTAGGCGAGGAAATAAAGCACAAAAATAGGCCAAACCTAAGCAAATTGGCAGAGTAAGATGGATCGAGATGCGGTTTTTTGCATTCGATTCAGGAAGCCGTCAGGAAAGTTTGTGAACATAGCCACTTTTCGGCAAAAAACGTCTGGAGTACCTAGGGGCCAGGGCGGGTTATATACACCTCATCTCCTTGAACTTTCCATAAATTCAGCTCGAAATTGATCGAAGCTCGTTGCTTGGGGGTTTTTGGGGTCGCTCAACACGAATATGATCTCGGCGATGATCCTCGGAGTACCTAGAGCCCAGATCGGGTATGTCTTACTCATCTCCTGGAACTTTCCATTAATTCAGCTCGAAATTGATCGAAGCTCGTTACTGGGGGGGGGGGGGGGGGGGGTTTGGGGCCGCTGAACACGAATATGATGTCTGTGATGACCTTCGAAGTACCTAGAGGCCAGGGCGGGTTATATACACCTCATCTCCTGGAACTTTCCATAAATAAAGCTCGAAATTGATCGAAGCTCGTTACTCGGGGGTTTTTTGGGTCACTGAATACGAATATGATGTCCTGGGGCCCAGGGCGGGTATATTTAACTCATATATCATATGAGTTAAAAATTTATATGACTTATGTACATAAAATTAATAAATTAAACTTATATATAACTCATATTTAACTCATGTGCACGAACTTCGAAGAAAATGAATAAATTGTGTAAATCGAATTCACCTCTTTTTTTCCTTTATTATATTTGTCGAAAAAATAAGACATAAATAAATAAGATTGTAACAAACAGATGGAAATTCTTTAATCCAGGATTTTTAAGGTCACTGAAGTTCGCGCCCTAGGTACTCCGGGGGTCATCATCGACATAATATTTGTG
Organism: Diogma glabrata; assembly: GCA_963693315.1. Taxonomy (NCBI): domain Eukaryota; kingdom Metazoa; phylum Arthropoda; class Insecta; order Diptera; family Cylindrotomidae; genus Diogma; species Diogma glabrata. The sequence continues at coordinate 347,657,746 of OY856186.1, forward strand.
TTCAGCGGCCACAAAACCCCCCGAGTAACGAGTTCGATCAATTTCTTGCTGTATTTATGGAAAATTCCAGGAGATGAGGTGTATATAACCCACCATGGCCCCTAAGTACTCCGAAGGTCATCGCAGACATCATATTCGTGTTCAGCGGCCCCAGAAACTTCCGTGTAACGAGCTTCGATCAATTTCGAGCTGAATTTATGGACAGTTCCAGGAGATGAGTGAGACATACCCGCCCTGAGCCCTAGGTACTCCGAGGGTCATCACCGACATCATATTAGTGTTCAGCGACCCCAAAAACCCCCGAGTAACGAGCTTCGATCGATTTCGAGCTTTATTTATGGAAAGTTCCAGGAGAAGAGGTGTATATAACCCGACCTGGCCCCTAGGTACTCCGAAGGTTATCGCAGACATCATATTCGTGTTTAGCGGCCCCAAAACCCCCCCAGTAAAGAGCTTCGAAGCTTCGATCAATTTCGAGCTGAATTAATGGAAAGTTCCAGGAGATGACTTAGACATACCCGACCTGGGCTCTAGGTACTCCGAGGGTCATTTTGCCGAGATCATATTCGTGTTAAGCGACCCCAAAACCCCCAAACAATCGAGCTTCGATCAATTTCGAGCTGAATTTATGGAAAGTTCAAGGAGATGAGGTGTATATAACCCGCCCTGGCCCCTAGGTACTCCAGACGTTTTTTGCCGAAAAGTGGCTATGTTCACAAACTTTCCTGACGGCTTCCTGAATCGAATGCAAAAAACCGCATCTCGATCCATCTTACTCTGCCAATTTGCTTAGGTTTAGTGCTTTAATTCCTCGTCTAACGTCTAATATTTCAAAACAAAGTTATATTTTCTTTTTAGAAATTGTTTGACAATGAAACAATTTTATTTATATTTTTTTGCTAAATAAATGAATTCCACAATTTTGCTAAATAAATGAATTCCACAAGTAAACAACAATTGTTACATAATTTATTTGTGACGATAAATTATGTACGTCAAATATGAAATTGTATTTCTTTTTTGGTGTCATCAAAACAATTAACAATTTTATTGTTTTTGTTTTATGAAATAATAATTTGATGGAAAACATTTTTATATGTTTAGGTTGAGATAAAAATGATAATATAGGAAATGTATGATGGATGAAAATCCATAATGAGAATAATACGGATGTAAAATTTGTAAGTATATATAAGGAAAATGTTAGATTTAAGAGAACAGCATCACTATTGTAACTCAATACCATAGGATATTATATGTAGTTGATCATATTTGTAATATGATCACTAACAAATCAAAAATTGTAAAAAGATTCATTTAAAACATATAATCTGGACCAAATATAAAGATATAAAAAGATTACAACAATAATGAATAAAGGTGTTTTTACTTCATCATAGAATTATAGAGGTCGAAAGGTGACAAGTGCGTAAGATCTGGAATGACCCATCCTGGTCATCCACTCCATATTCTATCATCCATCATTCCAGCAAACAATTCAACAGCATTAGAAGTAAACCAGTTTAAATCAACCAAATTCAACTAAAGGAAATACCCAGGTTAGAAATACCAAGGCTTATAGAATGGGCTAAGCTTGGCCCAAGCTTGGAAAACTAAGAAATGATTATCAAGGCATGGCCAAGCCTTAGTCTGATACATTTTGTCATACTAAGCCAATGGTTTAAATAAATAAATGTAAATTGTATCTTCTGACTACTATATTTAGTTTTGGGCCAAGCTTGGTGCAATGTTGAAACATATTTATTGTAATTGTTATATAATTTCAGCATTTGTGTAACGATGGACTGTAACCAACAAATTTACAATATATGAGGAAATTCCACTACAATAAACGGGTAATAAAAGGCTAAGGGACCAGACATGCGCCAAGCAACAGCTTTCGGGGTTTTGGCCAGACTTAATATTTTCAAACGGCCCAAGTTTGTGCCAAGTTTGGACTGATGTCCTTGGGCCATGTCTGGCAAATAAGACTTGGGCTAGATCTACCAAACTAATTTTTTTTCCAGACCTCCTTTAAATGTGGAAAGAAGTTGTTGAAAGAGTAACATTTATAAAATTAGAGAAAAGCTTAAATTGACTTGCACATGTTTACACTACATTAGACTAGTAAATAATGCGTAGCATAATAAACTGAATCTTGGTTCAGTCTAGGCATTTACAACTGGCCCAGACTGTAACCAAAGTTAGCTAGCCAAGGATTATACTGCATTATACATTGAAATGCATTATTTAAAAATATAATTTTTTAATATACGAATTGTGGGTGATCAAACTTTTACATCAAAACTTGATTCCCTACAACATCGTCGCACTGTTGCTGACCTTGTTGTTTTTTACAAATATCGTCATCAGCAGTGCTCAGACGAAATCAGCGGCATCTTGCCTCAAACTTATTCTTACCTCCGTTCCACTCGGCAATCGGCTGCCGCAACCGGTGAAACGGTAAAGATCCCGCGCTGTCATACTGGCAGATCGCAGAGAGACTTCTTTGTCCGAACTGCGTACAAATGGAATAGTTTGCCGGAACGCTTAGTCTCAGGTGGCTTCAACCCGCAGATGTTTAAAAAAAGCGTTAATCTACACCTTAGAACGCCAGTTGTTGTGGGATCCAGGCCTAGACATAGGTCTTAAAAGGTATTTATGTGTTGTTGTGACACATATTCTAAACCCTATTACACAACACATTTTATTTAAAAAAAAAAAACAAAAAAAATATGTTAGATTTATTAATAATCATATAAATTTCTTTATAGTAACAATTTGAATTTGATTTTTTATTTTAATGAATATCGATTTCGACTTACGTCATCCTCAGTTCTTAAATTATTATTACAATCTTTGCTTAAACTAATGTCTTATATACCATTTAAACTGCTATTTTTTATTATTATGTCATATATTTTGTTAGTTTTAGTGTTGATTTTATCATTTAAAATGTGGTTATTGTTTTTATGTTTATATATTTCTATTTCTTCCTATCTATCTAGATGTTGTCCATTTCTTTTTTTATGTAATATTGTTGAATTTGTGTTGGTATTGGTATATTTGTTTTTTTCTATTTTCTGGATTTTGGAACACTTTTATTAATTTCACTGGTGTGTTCAATAAATCTTTTTGTGAAGGACCGCCCGTTTGACCTATATAAAATTTACTACTGTCATCACAGGCAATTTTATAAACATCTGTGTCTAAGGTTTGGGTTTTTTGGTTTTTAGGTAATTTTCTATTTTATTTTTGTTTTTGTAAGCTGCAATATTGTGGCGGTCTGTATTGATTTATTATGTTAATATGATGAGTTCCCATTTCTATTAGTTTTGATTCTTTTAACTTTTTTAATTTCAATTTTTTTTTTCACTTTTCTTTTTAATCGTGCTTTCCATATCATTCTTTACTGATTCCATTTATTATTTCATCCGAAAACCAATCCAAACGGATCCAACAATAAATATTAAATCACATCATCAATTCCAACATAAACTAGCTGCATACAACCACATGATCAATAGATTGAACAATATACCAATGAATGCAGAAAATTATCAAGACAAATTAAATAATATAAAATACATAGCCAGTAAAAACGGATATAAAAACGAAATAATTGACAGATTAAATAGAAAACATAGAAACAAGAAAAATTTGCAAACCCTAACAACACTGAGGAATAAAGAAAGCTTAGCAGGCAAAAAATTCATAGGCGTAACATATAATAAAACAACCTTCAAAATAATGCAAAAAACTTTAAACAAATATGGATATATTGCAGCTTACAAAAAACAAAAATAAAATAGAAAATTACCTATAAACCAAAAAACCCAAACCTTAGATACAGGTGTTTATAAAATTGCCTGTGATGACTACAGTAAATTTTATATAGGTCAAACGGGGCGGTCCTTCACAAAAAGATTTATTGAACACACCAGTGAAATTAATAAAAGTGTTCCAAAATCCAGATATGCCCAACATTTAAAAATAAAAAAACACAAATATACCAATATCAACACAAATTTAACAATATTACATAAAAAAAGAAAAGGACAACATCTAGAAAGATAGGAACAAATAGAAATATATAAACATAAAAACAATAACAACATTTTAAATGATGAAAGCAACACTAAAACTAATAAAATATATGACATAATAATAAAAAATAGCAGTTGAAATAGTATATATATAAGACATTAGTTTAAGCAAAGATTGTAATAATAATTTAAGAACTGAGGATGACGTAAGTCGAAATCGATATTCATTAAAATAAAAAATCAAATTCAAATTGTTACTATAAGGAAGTTTATATGATTATTAATAAAATTTAAAATTAAAAATAAACATATTAAAAAAGTATATTTTTAAATATTGCATTTTAATTCAAAAGTGACAAAAGCACACAAACAGTGAATAATATGGAAAACCATAACAACACATATAATGAATTATACATTGCAAAAAAAAATTAAAAAGCTATGAATTAGATTTATTTGTTTTAGAATTGGTCCAACATTGTATTTAAATATTGATCCAATGTGTACAAATAATAATGGTACGTGATTATCATTTAAGGTTAAAACAACATTCAACCAAGTTTATTTTAAAGCTTGTCCCAACATTGTTCAACCTTAAAATAAGCTTGGCTCAATGTCAAAACAATCCTCTCTGCTTACCTGGGTAAGAGAATTTAACTTAAAATTTGATTATTGAATAAGACGTATCAAAGCCATTGTGACAATAATTTGAAAATAATTTTAATAAAACCAAAATAATTTGACCAATTTTAATCATACCAAAGATAAGTTTTTTTATAGGAAAATTTAGATTAGACAATAGGTTTAATTCATTAGGTTATAGGTTAGAAAACAATACAATAATACATACTATTATTGTGGAAAAAAACATACAAATAAAGCTGATATTAATAAATGAAAGAAAATTGAGGAGAGAACATATTTATAATAATACAGAATCTTGCTCGAACAAAAAACTTTGTATGTATGTATCATATCGGTAAATCGACATGACACAAGGCAAACAAAAAATATTAAAAAAAATATAATAATTTTTTAAAGTTCCTAAAATTTATTATTCAGATAGATATTGATTTTTGTGTTTGTTTCCATTATTCTTCTATTCTTTCATTCTCTTGTTTATTTAATTTTTTTGTGAATTCTCCTTGAAGCTATCAGCTTCGAATATTCATCACAGTCATTCGCAACAGTGACGTAATTATCATGGCAGTCGATTTTTTGAAGGTCGTTCATGTCGTCCGTCTTCCATTGTAGTCGTGGTTTACCTCACGATCGCCCACTCCCTGGGGTAGTAACGCACATTTTTTAATCATGCCAGACTTTGATTCGTCTCGTTGAACATGACCAAACCAAGCAATCTTATTGGAACAGATACAACCTATTATATCAGGACCATCAAGAAGGTTTCTGAGCTTAAAGTTGTATCAGGATCTGTACTCTCCATCGTCCTTCTTTATTATTATTATTATTATTATTATTATTATTATTATTATTATTATTATTATTATTATTATTATTATTATTATTATTATTATTATTATTATTATTATTATTATTATTATTATTATTATTATTATTATTATTATTATTATTATTATTATTATTATTATTATTATTATTATTATTATTATTATTATTATTATTATTATTATTATTATTATTATTATTATTATTATTATTATTATTATTATTATTATTATTATTATTATTATTATTATTATTATTATTATTATTATTATTAAATAAGTTTCCTTTCTTTTCGTTTTTATTTAATATTTGTAATAACCGAAAGAAAAGATAACGACCGAAATTTGAACAAAAATGTGTCAGTCTTATTTTTACTAAAATTTTACCGTATTTGTACGGGCTGTTTACATCGAAATGTAGGTAAATTGTAAGTATTTTTTCTGTAAATTACTGATCGAAGCAATCGTAAATATTTCGTAAACCTTCGGGTTCACACTAAAATTCAATGTAATATGGCTTGAATTTATTGATGTTTCATGGAAAATCGCACTTACTTACACATTATTTATTGATTTTTGCAAATGACAATAAGACCCTACAATCTCACTAATTTTTGTCAACAACCCTGCAAAAATTAGCTTTGTTGTAATTGATTTTCAATGCCCCGATACTTTGAGGTGTATTAGTTGTCAGACTCGGCAATAGCTGACAAATTTTTGTCGGACAAGGTAACCTTCGTTTTATAAAATTTTTTTAATAAAAAAACTGTAGTAATTTACAAGACTTCGGAAAATCGCCATGTATCGCCATTTCCGAGTAAAAAAACGTTGAAATCGAAGAAAATGTCAGATAAAAAAGTTCTCGGAACCGTCATGTGTGGTCATATGTGTACTCATCAAATCAATATAGACATTTTACTTCTTAGCAGTATATGTACCAAAAGTATATTAATTGATAAAACAATGAAAAATTCATTTATAAAACAAGTTTTAAGAATTCTATAAAGATGAGCATTAATAAAATCGAAAAACTCCTCTAAAATCCAAAGTCATAGGCTTGCCTCATTAAACTTTTTTATCTACGTGACTAGTAAAGGTTTTTTTTCATACCTTTGTGGCAGCTTCCAACGGTAATTATTTTACTTTGTAAAATAATATCAAACACACCCTTTTGTTATAAGCCATACTAGCTGGTTGCTTTAAATTTAAATAAAAATACTGAAATCATTAATTCAATTTAACATATTTTCGTCTTTTTTAATTAAAATTCTAATTTATACGAAAAAGATGAAACTCAATTAAAAATTCAATTTAAATTCAAATAAATAACTTGCCATTTTCAAAATTTAAATTTTCCAAATTACAATATTATTTTCCAATTTTCGTATAAAAAACATTTTTACAAAAAAAAAAAAACAATTTGTAATCGAATTAACTTTATCATACAAAATCAACAAATCATCATTTCAAGACCAATTTGCTCTTCTCTACTATTCTGTTTTCCTTATTTTTTTTTGCTGTTATATAAATCAAAATATCCATTACCAAATTAAAATATAATTTCATCACAACAAGAAGAACTCTAATTCTATTTAGATTTTCTTCTTTATAACTCGTCCACCCAAGCCGAATAGATCGTCATAGAAATGACTTTCAGTAAAACATTACACTCAATAAATAAAAATAAAATAAAATTCTGTTGTCTCATCACCAATCAATTTTTTTTTCCTAACCAAATTTTCTTTCCCATTTTCCTGTTTATATATTTTGAAAAGGGTTTAATTTGGTTGAATTGATCGAAAAACATTGAAAGAAATCAATCATTTCCATCGTAAGAAGAAAACGTAAATTGTTGAAAGTTTTGATTTTTTTTTTGAAACTTTTTTGATTTTTGTTAGAATTTAACTTTGAATGAGGTGCTTAGAGTATCTAAACTTACCACAGAGATTAAAAAACTTTGGTTTTAATATTGATAGCAAAAAACTTGATTTCAAAATGGATTTTGTAACCACAGATTTTTTTGTGATGATAAGACCATATACTAATATTTTTCGACACAAAGTTTAAAAGAAATGCTTAGTTCAGAAATGTTCTGATTTTTAAATTTTATTATGAGATTTCAATCAAAAAGGAGTTTTTGAACCGAAAAAAGAGTTTGTGCTTCTTGCGATCGAAAAGGCGTCAAAAAACTCCGATTGGAGTCAAACGGTAACCCTGTTTCAGCGTCAGGCACCATACGATGATTTTCTCCTTTTTTGTTATTCGCTATTTCACTTTCGTTAATTTGAAAGAAAAGAATAAAGATAGATTTACAAGCGCAACTCAACTTTATTTCAGACAATAATATAACAAAATGTAGTCGTAACACAATATTGCAATTATTGATATGAGCATGGTTGATGATGTGATGATGGTTGATGATGGTTGATGATATGAGCATGATGAGATATTCTGTGTTGAGGTGTCAACAATCATCTTTTTCGGCAAACGGCTGAAAAGTTTAACTTTACTTCCGCTGGGGAGTAGCTAAAGTCTTACTTTTTAGTCAGAAGTAACGCCATTTTGATTTTATCTGCCGGCGGCTGTAAAGTAATTTTCATATTTTTACGGCGGCAGTAAAGTAATTTTCATATTTTTACGGCGGCAGTAACGTGAAATAACATGATATTATTAATTTATTCCAAACAGAGTGCAATTCAGTTCATTTTAATGAATTAAAATCAATAAAAATTAATTTCAGAAAATTTATTACCTAGAACATATTTATAAAAATTTTGATGCATTAATTTCATTTTTTTAAACAAATTTAAACGTTTGCCGAAAAAACAATGTATTGAATTCGGAGCTAAAGTGACTTTTTGTGTTTCGTCTATAATTGTCGGCCTCCCTACGGTCGGCCGCCAAACTATGGACTCAACACAAAAAGTACAACTTTAGTTCCTAATTCAATAATTTACTGTTGTTTGAGTAAAAGACGGAAATCACCTAAATAAAATTTAAAAAATCAAAGTAGCTAAAACAAAATGGAGGTTTAATTGACGATTGAGAAATTCAACTTAAGTAGGTTACTGATGACGAAGTTTTAGTTTTGAAATATCATCGGCTTAGGCGTAGTGGATAGCGTGTCTGCCTGTCTTATAATAACCTTAGAGATTTGAAATAAATTTATGAATAATAACGATTTATCGCAAGAATTGTAAAACGAAAAACATTTTAATAGCGCTCTAGTAAGCTTCAGTGAATGAACTATCGATTGTAAAATGAACTCACAAAACAAAACAGTATAAAAATTTAATCCCAAAGATAGATTTTATTAATATTAATAACTCAAAAAACACTAAATTATTATACATTATGCGGTTTGAAGACCGTGTTATAATATTGTGTTCGGTTCATTTTTGATATATTTCGAGACACTAAATGACAAGACATTTATATTTATATGTTAATATTTTATGTTTTATATTTTAACTATATACATATTTTTCCATTATTACATTTTAATAATATAATTTATATAAGACTCAGGTGTAAAATGTGAAAATGAAAATTTAATGTAAATTTTCTTTAAAGAAAATAACGGAAAAAATATTTTATGCTTTTTAATCCAATTTAATATACATACTTAGCTACCGAACATTTTGGGTTAAGAGATATTGTAATCATGATACGTATGTGATAGAAAAATTTTAGGAATTCGGTTTACAAAGGTTTCAGGTGTAGGAAGCCCCCGTAACTTTAAAATGAAACTAATATTCTAAAATTGACTTATATATGTTTCTGAATTAACTTAGTTTTAAGCTTTGATGAAGTTTGATTGCAAAGTCATAGTTCAATAATCAAAACATCAGAAATAAAATCAAAGATCTGAGGTGTTGATGGACACCAAACCTGTGTTTTAGATCCATCCAAAACTATTGATTTTGGAAAATCCTTTCCTTATGCATAAAGAATTTGAACAAAAATTTTCTCTGTATAAAGGAATTTTTATGACATCGTTTGATCTTGACAGGGTGTTAATTAAACCCGTAATAAAATGAATAAAATGAATAATAGGCAGTGAAAAGATCTATTATCAGAATAGAAATGACTAATAATGGAATTTGATCGCTTCTACGTTAACATAGTAAATACACGAATATATCCCCATTTGCATGCATGCATCAATTGAAGTGCATACCACCATTGGAATTGGCGCCTTGAATATAACATTTAGAAGAGAAAATGAAACACTGAACTTTGACGTAATGGTGACATAAGTGATCAAGCTATATTGTTTTTAGAAATGTGGGACTAAAGACTTTGCGTTTAAAATTGAACTATAATGGCAGAACAATAACTAATTTTGCAATTCGAAATAGTTTAAGAGTTTTTAGTTTATGTTTTAACACATACGGACATCTTGTTTGTTCTAAAATATAATTTTACCTTCCAAAAGCAAATCAACTACGTCCTCCTCTCTATGTTATCCAAAATGAAAAACCTGTAATGTTTGTAAGGAAAAAACACAGGTTGACAGAATTGTACGAGTACAATCATAGAGAAAATTATGAAGGATAAGATGAGAAAGATTTGAAAATTTAAAAAAGGCAATCATCAAACACAAAAAATAAAAAAAAGTCGCACAAGTGCGAATAAAATTCGCTCGCCAAGGGCTCCGTGAATGTAAAAGAACACAATATCAAAAAAGAAACTGGCATACAATTGTGTTGTAAACTCTTTATATTGCCAGATCATGACATGATCAGTCGCATAAGATTATAAATGTTTAATCGTAAACGTCAATAGTAAATGTCAATCACATTGTCAATTAAAAATGACACAAAAAATGTTACCCAAAAATTACCAAATTAGCAAAAAATTTAACCTCATTTTATCCATAGCTGTTTATGTGAACTAAACAAAGATTTAACCAGCTAGTAAATGGTTTAAATTGGAAATATTTGTTCAGTAAATCAGCGTCGAAATTTAGAGGGGTAGGGTACATACTAAAAATAGAACTTTTTTAACAATAACTTAAACTGTGCATCGCATAATGCTACAAAAAATTGCATTGTTTCTTAAATTAAGTGCACTTTCAATTGACACCCCACTCGTTTGTGTCAAAAAAACTTTTTTTCACCCTTTTTCACTCCTATCCCTTAAAAGCACAGAATTATAATTATTTGAGGTTTTCTATAATTTTCGTTCAGAGTTTATCAAGTTTCCTGTGTCCGTGAATTTTTTCAAATTTTTCTGTCAACTAAGCTCGAAATTCAACATTTTGATGCACTTTTTTGACAATAACTTAAAAACTGTCCCTTTAAAAATTCTAAGAAAAATTGCAATGTTTCTAAAATCAAGCGCTCTTTAGACTGACACTCCACTTGACCTGGTTTTAAATGATGTTTTTACCCCTTCTCATATCCACCCCTTTAATATATAGTTATGAGTATTTGCCACTTTTCTATATTACTTTCGTCTAAAAAATCTAAGTATTACATTCATGAGCCAAAAGTGAAATTCTTACCCCCAATTTTTTGGCATTTTTCAACGTTTTAGCTCATAACGATTCTAAAAAAGCAAAAATAATGTATGTCTCCCTGCCGGCCGTCACATGTGACGAAATCTAGAAAGCCGCTGAAGTGATTTTGAAAATTTTTGTTCCAAAAAATAGGTATACTTAATGGTAAGAGCCGAAAGGACGATGAGTTCACTAACTGTACCGGAATTGTGTCAAAAAACTCAATCGTCAAGTGTGTCAAAACAAATAAATATGCATATTTTTTGCTTAAAAACGTTAATTTTAAGTGATAATGAGTAGTAATGATAAGTGTAGAAAAATCTTGATGGTCGGGATTGGTATGTGCGATCAAAAACTTGCATTAGAAGTTTGTCAAAAAAATGTTGTCAAATGTGTCAAAAGAAAGATTTTCCTTTTTTAAGACCTTATTTTCTGAAGAAAATAAAATTAATTATTTGTATGACATGAAATTTTATTATTATTATAGAGAATTGTGGCATTATAAGTTTGTCAAAAAAAATAATGTCAAGTATGTCAAACGAATGATTTTTATTTATTTTTTTAGAAAAAAATAAAATTAATTATTTGTATGAAATGAAATGTAATGAACATGGAATTATTATTATTGAGAATTTTATTGCATTATAAGTTTGTCAAAAAAAATATTGTCTTTGTTTATAGCCAATTTTTGGAAAAAATGTAATTGTTTGTATGACGTAAATGTAATTGAACATGGAGTTGGACAGGAAAATTTTTAAATTTTTTATAGTTCTTGAAATATTTTTGCAATTTTGAAAAATTTGTATTTTAGATTTTGTTATAATATTTGCAATATTTTTAGAATTTTGAAAAAAAAAATAGAATTTTGAATTTGTGAATTTTATATATAGTTTTAGAATTTTGAAAAAAGAAATAGAATTTTTAAATTTGTTTCAATTTTTGATTTTGTAATAATTTTTGGAATATTTTTAGAATGAAAAATTTTTAAGTTTTTGATTTTATTATAATTTTTGGAATTTTGAAAAAAGATTCAATTTTTGATATTGTTATAATTTTTGCAATATTTTTAGAATTTTTGAAAAAGTTTTAATCTTTGATTTTGTAATAATTTTTGGAATATTTTTAGAATGATTTTGTTTACTTTTTACAATATTTTTGGAGTTTTGAAAGAAATATGAATTTGTGGTTTTGTAATATTTTCTCGAAACGCTAAATGGAGAGGTTTTTGAGTAGTTTGCTGATTGTATCATCTTTTCACTAAATTATGTTATTTTATAATCTGTTATAATTTTCCGGCGACGAATTGATGTTTCGTGTTATTTTTGTAAGAAATTTCTAAACGAAGATAAATACTTGTACTTTTACAAAGACTTTTATGTTTGATATACATCGGTGCCGAAACTAAAAACAATGTCCTCATAAAAGTTTTATGCTAAAAATATATCAAAGTCCTTAACCAAAACCGAAGTCTTGACATCTCAGAGCTGTGAGATTTCAGCCCCTTCATATTTTTTGCTTAAAATCGTATATGTTAGGTAAAATTGAGCAGTAAAATTAAATGTGAAGAAATCTTGAAGGTCAGCATCTGTATGGGAGACCAGGAGCTTAGTTATTGTATTATATTAGTGTGTCAAAAGAACTATTTTCAAACATTTTGCTACCGAATTTGAATGAGTCGCAATATATATAATTCAATAAGAAAATTAGACCTGAAATTTAATTCTGCCAAGCTTTGGCTACTTACAACTAAAAGGAACAGTTTAAAAATATGAAGTTGTTGCAGATAAAATAATTTTTTATAACAAAAGTTGAAATAAGGGAAAAGAAGCAGTTTTGATACACGGAAAAGTATTGTGAGAAGTTTTTTGAGTGAACCTAGTTTTGGTCACTAATTACTAATGGGTACAGTTGGGCAATATGCCGTTTTTTTTTCAAAAAATTATACTATACGAAGAAGCATTTACGCTTAATTGAGAAGTTTTCGAATTAATAGGAACATTTGAGTTGGAAAATATAAGCTCGTATCAGTTGTAATTATTGAAAATAAGCGTTTATCTAAACGAAAAAGATTTCTGCGATTTTTTCTAAACTAACAGAAAATATTAGGTATGGATAGTTAGTGTGTCGTTTTTTGGAAAGGGGGAAATTGCTGAATTCTATATGCAGAAGCTTAAGAGAAGTTTGCTGAGTGCATCCTCGTTTCGCTTTATTTCATTTCATGTTTTTAATATAAAATGTGATCAGTTATAATTTTCAAACAACGCATTGATGTATCATGTGAGTTTAGTAATACATTTCATAAATAAACAAAATAAAAACAATCACATTCAAATTATTCATAACAAAACCTATTAACAATAATATTACAATTAGTAAAAATAAAATCTACTAATCACTTCGTTTAACTTCATATACATATCCATTTCCTCTCATCAAATCAAAATAAATTTTCATCAAAATATACAAAACAACATACATGAAATAATATCTATTCCATCGTCTTCGTTTCCTTGTGTGTTTTTCTGGGAAAGCGAAAGAAAAGTATCGTTTTATCAAGTTAATATATTTCTGTCAAGTTTTCAAATTAAGAAAAATTAACGAAATGCGAATAGAAAAAGAATCTTACAAATTATATGAATAATTGATACTTCGATAAATGAGAAATATAAAACGAAGATTTAGTTTAATTAAGATCGATTATAATTAAACTAATATTATTTGTTCGTGGTTATTAATATTATGTTGTTATTGATCTATGTTATTGGTTTTTTGTTAGGTTTAATTCTGAGTAATTTGTGTTGAATTCGAAACAACATATATAATAAATTCAAAGAAAGAATGGTGTGGTTTCCAAGTGATCCGTCATATTTTTTTTCACCACTAGGGAAATATTTTTAATATTATTCTTGAAAGTATGAAAAGGCAAAGGCATACCACTTCAGGGTGGGAGCACAAAAATTGAATTTATATAAACAAATAAAAATAAAAACCAACGATGAATACAATAATTACCTTACCTGCAATTGGAAATGAGTTTGCTTGCCTTGAGGAGATAGTAAAGTCTAAAAAATTAAAATTTTTTTATTTGCGTGATTCCGTTTAAAACAGAATTATTTACAAGACTAATTTATATGACGCCCAGTGGATTAGCTTAGGATTCTTTAGTATTTGTTTGAGAATTTAAGATAACACAGTTTTCTCGATAATGATTTGCATGTTTGCTTTTACATTCCGCTTCCTCCATTAGTTTTAAGCTTAAAAGTCCGAAAAAATTGAACACGGTTTCAAGTAGAATTTAGAAAATTTTCAAATACTTTTTTTTTTGAGGATCTGGATGTTGAAAAAGGTGGAAACACATTTTGAATAAACAATCAAAAGGAGGATTTAATGTAAAAGAAAAATTAATTTAAGTTTCTTAGGTATACTTATATAACTTTGTCATTTCTAAATGCGGTTTAACATTAAACAATTTTTTAAATTTTTTCAAAAACATCCTAAAACGCTGAATATAAGAATAAGAAAAAATTGACATACAACTTAGAAAAATAAGACATCATAATATGACATCAAATAAACAGAATTTGTGAGAGAAATATTTTTATAAAAATGGAACAACCGCAATTCTCAAATAAATTTTCTTTGCGCCAGAAAAGCCTCATAAAAGCTCTTATTCTTAAAGAAACGCGCACACATTAGAGAACATCAACCAATCTGCAGTTAGTAAAAATTCTAAGAAATGCTTTCCGAATGCCCGGCGTCTGACAAAAATTTCGTTCTAAAATCCACAACCATCCAAATGGAAAACAACGGACTTTCAACAATAAATAGGACGGTTAAACAGAATGAATGAATTCCTTCGTCGGGTTTAGATGTTTGTCCGTGTTCCCCAGTAGAACGAGTGGAAGCCGTTAGTAAAATTTAAAAAATAGTAGATCAAAGGAAATGAAATATCGATGGCAATACCGTGGGATACATGTATACGATTTTGATCATACGCTTAAGGTACGATACAAAATACGATCATATTACACTTGCAATCTGGAACCAAGACAAATTAGCTGTCGAAATGAAACCAGCTCTCATTGTTCCACTACATAGTTTTTACTTTACCACAATTGAAAATTGTAATCTTTTGTTTTGGACCAACCTGAAACTCAATAGCAAAAACTTTGGTATATGATTCATGTTCATTTCAAAATGGAATATTGGGATTCATTTTAAAATTGGATAAAATGGCGGAAGGTCTCCCGAACACCTGTTAATTTTAATCTTCAATAACTTCTAGTTCTGGATTTCAATCTTATTGAGACTTGGTGCATAAAGTTTTAGTACTGTCTTCAATATGCCTGCGTATCAACTTTCGGTTTGCCACTTCCCGTTAAAAAGTTTTTGTTTGAATTTTTTTGCGGTGTTTATCCCTACTGTAGCCTTTATTTAAAAATTGATCTTACGACTAGCGTTGTCAGTCAGAGAGCGATAGATGTAATATTTTGATTACGTTGTTATTTTTTTTTTGATATTCAAACAAATCTTTTACAACATCATGTGCACCTTAATATTATTTAAAAACCAAAAAAAAAAAGATATGAACATTTTTTATTGTTTAATGTTTAATCTTCAATGGTATTTTGAAATCATGTTGTGGGAAACAAGTTTTAAGGTGAAATGGACTGGTTGTCGGCATTGATACTTGATCGTTCATTGATACTACATTGTTTTTGATGCTTGATCGGTTTTCAAAAATTAAAATATAATTCTTGTATTTATGGATATTAGTCATTAAAGAGACAATTTTTTGAATGTTAAAATATTTATTTTTTTTTTGATTTTGATAGAATAATGTACATTCTTGTACATTCTTGTTCATTATTCTATCTTGTCAGATTTTAGGCAGAAAATATTATAAAATTTGTATCAATATCATTATTGTTAAAGAATGTATAACAATCAGATCGTTATGGACGGCCCATTTTTCCCAATCGAGAAATATATCAACAGTTATATTCATTTTCATGTTAGTAATATATTTCATGAATTAGTTCTTGCATTGACCAATTGGGCACTGTAATCGGAATGTGAGTTGGCAAAAGAATGGTTCGAACGAGGATATGGTTCTTTTTGTTCTTAGACGGTGGACTGCTCCACTGGTCCACGGTCTACTGCTTGGGATGTTACTTAAAAAAAAAAGAAACTTCATGTTTCATATCTATGAGATTTATTTTCTGGCGCTGAGATTCACAATTTTGGAAATAAAGTGAATTTGGTAGTGAATTACAAATTGAAAGAAATTAAAAGACATCACGTAAGTTGGATTGATACATAAACTGAAGAACATAGAAAATACTGTTTCTATTGTAAACGTGCACAATTGAATTGTGAAAGTAATTGTTCAGTTTGTTTGACAAAAAAGAGAAAAATAAACAGTTTGGTGAAGAATTAATTTTAGTACTGTAAATAGTACTGGAAAATCAATAAAAGTAACATCCAAATGAACAGTTCTGTGAAGGTCAAGTCAAGGTGGTCTGTTACTTTGCAGTTTATAAGATTGGTGAACTTAAATTACTATTTTTGAATTATATAAGTTTTCGATTGGTTATGTACGGTTTAAATTTTAAAGTGTCATTGGGAACGTGGGACTAAGGTATTGTATTCTGATCCGACAACTTTGCTTCGTCATGGTCGTTGGAAAAATAGAAGATACGCATGTCTAGGTTTAATTAATGTTTATATGGATAATATTTTAACTAATTTATATTATTGAATTTATTTAATTTATTTATTTAATTTATTTAATTTATTTAGTTTATTTAATTTATTTAATAATTTTATTTATTTAATTTATTGAGTTTTTTTAATTTATTTAATTTATTTAATTTATTTAATTTATTTAATTTATTTAATTTATTTAATTTATGTAATTTATTTAATTTATTTAATTTACTTAATTTATTTAATTTATTTATTGAACTTATTTAATTTATTTAATTTATTTAATATATTTAATTTATTTAATTTATTTAATTGATTTATTTAATTTAATTTATTTATTTTATTTGATTTATTTAATTTATTTAATTTATTTAAGTTATTTAATTTATTTAATTTATTAAATTTATTTAATTTATTTAATTTATTTAATTTATTTAATTTATTTCATTTATTTAACTTATATAATTCATAAAATTTATTTAATTTATTTACTCCTCAGTTACTTAATTTATTTAATTTATTTATTGAATTTATTTATCTTATTTAATTTTTTTTAATTTTTTTAATAATTTAATTTATTTAATTTATTTAATTTATTCAATTTATTTAATTTATTTGATTTATTTAATTTATTTAATTTATTTGATTTATTTAAATTATTAAATTTATTAAATTTATTTAATTTATTTAATTTATTTAATTTATTTAATTTAATTAATTTATTTAATTTATTTAATTTATTTAATTTATTTAATTTATTTAATTTATTTAATTTATTTAATTTATTTAATTTAATTTATTTATTTAATTTGTTGAATTTTTTTAATTTATTAATTTAATTTGTTTAATTTATTTAATTTTTTTAATTTATTTAATTTACTGAATTTATTTAATTTATTTAATTTATTAAACTTATTAAATTTATTAAATTTATTTAATTCATTTAATTTATTCAATTTATTTAATTTATTCAATTTATTTAATTTATTTAATTTATTTGATTTATTTAATTGATTTAATTTATTCAATTTATTTAATTTATTCAATTTATTTAATTTATTTAATTTATTTAATTTATTTAATTTATTTAATTTATTTAATTTATTTGATTTATTTAATTTATTTAATTTATTTAATTTAGATGATTTATTTAATTTATTTAATTTATTTAATTTATTAAATTTATTTAATTTATTTAATTTATTTAATTTATTTAATTTATTTAATTTATTTAATTTGTTTAATTTATTTTATTGCTTTAATTAATTTAATTTAATTTATTTATAGATTAACTTCCCGTTTGTTTTTCTCCTCTCGTTAGGTTTTCAATTTGGGAAGATTAGATAGAGGTTTTGTTGTTTGTTTTGCTTTCAGATTCTTGCGCGCTACGTTCCTGCAGCAGAACTCCGAGGGATCAAATATAATATAGTAAATTATACAAAAAGAAATATTTGTAATGTATGGACACATTGTTTTGTCTTCGTGGACCTGTTTAGTTTGTAACTTTAAATAATTTATGACATAAAATGAAAATGCTTGTTTATTTATAAGCATTTTCATTTTATGTCCTAAATTATATAATGTTAACTTTTAATTCATGGAAATAGTAACTTATCAATTTTTCTTTATTGATAATCAGGAGATGAAAGTGTGACAAAGTAGGTAGAGCGTGAGGTAGGACTAAACATAACAGCCTCCTAAGTTTCACGGGGTCTCACTAATAGAATAGGCCTCACCCTTAGACCATTGACCTTTGTTTCTGAGCATCTGTTTATTTGAAACATTTCAATAACATCCGCTCTTTATAATCGATTTTGATTAAAGTTGATAAATGTGCTAAGAGTACGATTCTTAAAAGTTCTGCATCCCAACTTTCAGTTTGTCACTTTCGGGAAAAAAATTTATTTGAAAAAGTTTTGTTCTGGCACAATATTTTGTTTCCGAAACTGCGGTAACACCAGCTTATGTATGATCGTTGCCAATATTTGTTTAATAAAATGTGTCGTCTAGTAGAAATTGCAATTCGTGTTACAACAACAAATATAAACCATTTAAGATCAAAGGCAACTTGTGTTCTGGGGTGTTTATGTTGGGCGCACATCCTTTTTTAAAATTTTTTATAAAGTGGATAACTAAACAATATCGCCTGTCACATATAGGATATGACGTTTACCAACATATCATAAAATAATAAAAGAAATAAAAATTAAATAAAGGGGTAAAGCAATTTCTTTAGAAAAATTTGCAGGAACCTTACTAGAATTGGGTTGGCTATAATCCAGCTAGTGACATAATCCTTGATAATGTGACATACTGTCTTCCTAAATAATTAAAACACAGATATAAAGTTATATGAAGACTCGAGCACGCAATTGCGTGTCATCATCAAGGAATATTCAATAACTAAGATTGAAAGTGCTAAAATTGACTAAAAACAGTTCATCCGCCAGCACTCCTAAGATATTACCTTGGTAAACAACCACCAGTGACACCTCATTTGAATTATCTGTGATAAGTTACATCTTATATTAACTCATATATGTTAATAGCAGGGACTGGAGTACCCACGGTGTCACACGCGTAGATCAGAAATAAAAACAATTACAAATCTGCAAAAACTGATCTCTCCATGTGACATCGCTTTGATGAACACTAAATAAAAAACTCTCTAACGTTTTACTTGCTGGCCACATACTAATCATAGGATGATTAAATGAATGCAAATGAATAAATGCAACAACAACCAGTTACTGTTTGTCGAAGAGGGAGACTTATGCAACGTTAGTCTGATGTCATCAGTCAATATTTTTGGCTACAGAATGTCAAAATCGGATTCAATTAGCGTTAATATTGGATGAATGGAAGCTAATTGCACAAATGATAAATTTTTATAGGACATAAAAGCCAAAGAAAGAGAGAGAGAGAGTCAAAAGTTTTGAATCAAAGCAAGATAAAATTTTTTTCTGAAATATATTTTATAGAACCAACTTAGCTCATGATAAGTGTCCCGAATAGCATTATGTTAGAGCATATATCTGGGCTAAATTTGGTTTTCCATCAGGGTTTTTCTAGTCAACATTGCTCCGGTTCAGATCATGCTTGAAAATGCTGGTCAAGGACCAAGGTATTCAATAAATAAATCAGTGGTTATAGATTAAATTAAAATTTGTTTTCAGTCGAGGAACCATAACTGAGAAATTTAAATTTTAACTTTGAATCGAACATTTTTCAACAGCAAAGCTCGATGGTTATCTTTTAATTTTTAATTTTCAATTAATTTTTATCCTAATTATAACTTTTTATAATGACGTGTTCGTTTCGGGAAGATCAATCGATATGACCAACTTACACATTTTTAAATAATTCAAACATTAATTTGAAACCATAATATCTCTTCAAAAAGGTTAAAATCTGTTAGTCCTCATGCTAATTTGTAAATTTAAATTAAAATAAATGTTTATGAATATTTTTTGAAAGCTGTGTTAATTGCTTTTACCACTTGTATCTGATATATTTATTAAACAAAACTTAATTACATCAGCCTAAAGCTTTTTACATAATGATAACATAAAAATTTAAACCGCTCAAGTTCTGTGAAAGCCAAAATAAAGGAGTATTCATAATATCTCTTTATACAATTACAAATTTTCACAAATCTATTAAACCATCTGTGTTCTTTTCGTAACATTGTTTTACAACCAACCGAAAATGTATTAGAATTTTATTCAACCAAAAGTTTTTGTGTCTTTAACTCAATGAATTATTTAGATGTAAAAGTACATAATGACTTTAGATTTTCTTAAATTTTTGTTTGTATTTAAACTTTCAAGTTTGCAAAGAAAAAGTTTAAGACAAAATAAATATAAATTAATTTTAATGGATAAATAAAGAAAAAAGGTTCCATGAAAAACACCTGCCAGGTCGTATGTATGTATGAAAGAATATGCCTCAAAAAGCTTTTAACCATTTTCTTTCTTAATTGTGATGTTGTGTTTACTTTTTATTTTTTATTTGTATTTTTATATCTTTGTGACCATCTTAGATATATTTTTTTGTTCATTATTTGAACCCTGGTATAATATTTTTATTTAGTGGGCACACACAAAAGGTGTTTACTTTTGATTGTTTATTTCTAAAAAAAATGTGTCGTGTTCTGAATTTAAAGTAAAGGCTTAATTTGTGGTAATATATAATTTTTATTTAGTTAAAATAAAGAAAGGTTCTTTTTGATCTTTTTTGTTGGTTGAATTATCTTGGTTTGTTATAGTTACGATTTAAAACCCCCTGAACAATCGTTGTTCTGGGCTTAACAATTTTATTACCAAGTCAAATAAAATCACGAAATAAATAATCTTGACATAAAATTCTTATTTAATAATATTTTGAATTAACCGTCCCAAAACACTTTTTTGTTTTTTGGTTTATTTTTATCTGACGGATGTGACAACCTCACGTACTGCCATCTCTGCTGTTTATATATGAGTTAGCATTTGACATCACATACCACTGGCAATAGCCATGTGCTATTACTAGCCAAGGTTCAATTTAAGAGGTGCTAGTTGATGAACTTTATTAATTCAGGGTAACAGCCTCCGTATAAAACTTTATGTGGATTATATAATTACTGTGGAAAACAGTGCGTTACAACTGATACGGTCGAGGAATTTGGCGCCAACCCAATTTAGTTTAAATGTTACAAATTTTTAAAAAATTTATTTTCACAATATTTTATTTTTATGTCCTACATAAAACCATAACATTTTGGCATATGTCATATTTTATAAGTCTGGATTTATCGTAAAGTCATCCATTCTTAAAAAAAATGTGTGAGCCTCATCCAAATAAGCTCACGTTTGAAGTGAAACTACTTAAGATGTAGATGTAATATGGACAAATATATAAATAATTTCACTGATATTTAGTTCTGTTTTCGAAATATAAATCACATGAATCACTGTCACGTTTTTTTATATAGACATTTTGTTCACAGTATTATCAAAACTGAATTGATAATTGCAAATTTAACATGTCAATTCAACATGAAATCAAAACCGTTCCCAAATAAAATAAGCGAATAAAAAATTGGGTTTTCTAATTAATAAACAAGTTTATACATGCAAAAACATTAAAATAAGGTTATTAAGTATACATACAAAAATACATATAACAGCAAGATTCATAACAACATGTAAAAAATCAAATCAAATACAATACGAACAAATTCATGTACAAACATTAAAAATATAAATGTTTAAACACATATACTAAATTTATACTGAACGTTACATCTCTTGCGTAACAGACCAAAAACATTTTAAAAATTATTACAAAATGAAAAATTGAAACTCCAAAAATATTGCAAAAATTATAAAATAATCCAAAATTCAAACATATTTTCCAACTGTTCGTTATTAAGAAGTCGTGGCATCTGGAATCACACAAAAAATTAATAAACAAAAATCTCCCTTATAATAACAATTTAGTTAAAAAGCGACACTTAATCTGCAAAAACTTGATATTTTCTAACTGTTCCTATATGTTGGGTGGAGTTAAAACTGGATAGAACCATATTCCATGTTCAATTATATTTCATGTCATACAAATAATTAATTTTATTTGACAAATGTTTCTAATCGAAAATGTTTCCCATTTTGTTTCTCAGAAAAATTGGTTAAAAAAATATATGAATATCATTCTTTTGACCCACATTCACTTTGACACACTTATAATACAAAATCAAGCTCGAGGTCTCACATACCAATGACGACCATAAAGATTTCTCCACATGAATCGTTACAACTCGTTATTTCTTAAAATGAACGCTTTTAAGCAAACAATATACAATTTTTTTTGTTTTGACACACTTAACGATTTTTTCGACACACTTTCGGTACAGTTATCGAACACATCGTACTTTCAGCTCTTACCATTAAGTTAACCTATTTTAAGTTAACCAGCGGTTTTCTCTGTAACGACAGTTGTGACGGCTGGCCGGCCGGCCGGCAGACAAACATTTTTTTCTTTTTTATAATCAGTAGGAAACGTCGAAAACAGCCAAAAAAGTGGTGGTAAGAGTTTCACTTTTGACTCGTAAATGTAATACTTAGGATTTTCAAACTGATTAATTTTGAATTTTATGCACATATGGGTCCAGTTTGTTTTGAGCTACATGTGACTCTAAAGAGAATACAAACATTCTGTGTTGGAATAGTCGAATTTTCGATGATTTACCATAAAAATCGTTGATTTGAAATGTTCGACAATTAAAAAAAGTAAAATTTAAAAAAAAATATTTTTTCGTTTCCATGGGGAAAATATTTCACCTCTCTTTACCGTCCACTTAAAACACAGATTTAGTAACATTAGACCCTTCACTATAATTTCTGAACAAACATTGGAAAACATTTTGTCGTTGTGTTTTGTGAAGTTTTTCGATGCATTAAGCTCAAATTAAGGTAAGCTGTACGATGCAAAATTAAATAAAAAATAGCCATGTGCTTTAATTGAAGAATTCTTTAAAATGTTTTTTTTAATTTGATTTGAAGTGAGGGAAGAAAACATGGCGAAACGTTGACTATATTTTTCGATTTTTAGATCCAATGTGTATTAAAGTCCCTTGTCACTACTGATTGGGGCAAATCATTCCATTTGTACACTTTACAGAGTGAGTGATCTCGAAAGTTTCGTTCACCAGCAATTCGCATATCATAAGAGCAAAAAAAAAAGAGCGAGAACGGAAACAGATGTAGCGCCTCAAACTTGAAAATAATAGTCCATACAACGACGAATAAAGAGGACTTATAAATGTGGATTTCAAGTGATGATTACCACATATTTTATACTTCAGGAGGTTTCTGTCCTTGACGAGCCCGAAAATTTCTATTCTGTCATTTTTCTCGATTCGACCAATTTTTCGTTCGGCAAGTACCGAACGGAAATTGCCCGCCGATTCTTGTAAATTTGCAACCACAATTTTTTTTTATCTATGAGTGGTGGAAATTTGTTTCGGAACACGAGGGTAAACCTGTCCGAAAAAAATGTGTCTGCTATTGTCGAGTGCGACAGTTGACATTTTGGTATGTTTGGGTTGTCGGACTCAACAATAAAAGACAAATTTCAAATTAGGTTACCCTCGTATTCTAATTCAAATTTCCAACCCTCATATTTAAAAAAAAAAATGTACACGATCCCGGGCAATCGGCATTTTTTGGAGCTTGCCGAACGAAAAAGCGGCCAAATCGAGGAAAATAGCAGAACAAAAGTTTTCGGACTCATCAAGAACAGACGCCTCACAAAGTATAAATATGTGGCAATCCATCAAATCAATTGAAATAAAATTCTTTCGTACCAGCCCACATGATCATTGTTTTCAATTTTATTTTAATATTAAGAATTATGAAACCCAAAAGCACTCCGAAAATTGTAACCGACAGCAAATATTAAATTTATCAAATTCGATAGACAACATTATTATTTAGAGCACACACAGGAAAGATTTAGGAATATATCCTTAAACTTCAAACAATAAAACTTTAATCTATATTTTATTTTTATTGAAACAAAAAAATAACAACAGAAAAACGTTTCTTGAGGGAAATCTTAATAAAAGACACAATATGTCTTAAATGTATAGTTGTGTATGCTTTCGAAAAATTTCAACAAGTTAGAAATATTATTTTCTGGATTTAAAGATAAAGTTTTATTTTGTTTTTTTTTGTTAAGAAATCAACAACAGAAAACTTATTTTATTTTTGGAGAATTTTTCTCTTAAAATAATGTTTAAGTTATTTAATTTGCATAGTTTAATAAATTAATATGATTAATTATTTTTATTTAAATTAATTTCGGTTTTCGCAAAATCCCTGCACCCGTGAATTTTTCTTTTGTAATATTCGTAGATATAGAGGGGGAGGGGGGCGGAGAGTACAAAATATAATTTCACATTTTCTAAAATAATTAGAAATCTGTGCTTTCGAAAAATACAAAACAAATTGTTTTGCATTACAAAAACATATCACCTTTTATATGACACCCTACGACGTGATTAAAAATATTTTTTTTCCAAATTTCTATTCTCAACCCCCCCCCTCAAAATAACGTTTTTATCGGTCGATCGCTATAGTTTGTGTTTAATCTTTGCAACATTTCCAATGTGAATTTTTTCAAATTTATTTTTTTGTAATGTTCGAAGTTAAAAGGGAGGGAGGGGCGTGGTGGTAAAACCAACTCACATTTTTGGTAATAACTCAAACACTAAGCAGACGATAATTTATTGAATTTTTTTAAAACCTTTCAATCTGTTTCGATTTTTTTTCAATCAAACTCATACCTTAAAAAAAAACTTTTGTTTTACTATCTCTTTATCTATGTCTATAAAATACAGATAAAAAGAAGTATTTGATTTTTTTTTTGTTTTTAATAGGCGTGAACAAATAAAAACATTTTATAACTGTAGAAAATTTCAAGTTGATAGCATTTAAAGTTTGTGAGAAAATCGATTATGTTGAAATTCTGGCGGATACCGAAGTCTCAACAATAGGGTACCGTTTTTACCTTTTCAAAGTACGGAACCCTAAAACCGGGTTCAACTGAGGATAAACAAACTTAAAAAATAAAATTTAATTAATTAAGTATATAATTTACATAAATGTAAAAAATTATATATATTATAAAAAAAAAGATAGATTACTTATTAAAAAGATTACTTACTATTCCAATGCATCATTTATATTTCCAGAATGAAGTAAACACAATTAAATTTATAGCTATTAAAAACGGATTCAACTCAAATATTATCGATAAAATATTAAATCGAAATTCAAAAAGAATAAACAATCATAAGTCTATAAACAGATTGAACACTGATACAGATTTAAAATACATTTCTATAAATTATACCAATTCACTTCTTAATAGTTAAACAATTTCAAAAATACAATTTTAAAATTTCTTTCAAAACAATTAACAATCTATATAGAAATTTCAAATTCAAAGAAAAATCTAAACTGGAAGATTGCTCTGGCATATATCAAATAAATTGTGATTCCTGTGATAAATTTTATATTGGCCAAACAGGTAGAAAATTTATCAAAAGATTCTCGGAACATTTACCTAGAAGAAAAAACATTCTTATTATAAAATAAAATTTTGCTCAACATCTAACCAACGAAAATCATACATATACAAGTTTTGAAAATAATTTTAAAGTTTTACATTTTTGTAACAAAAGTCCTCTCATGGATTTGAAATATATAAAGCGATTAAGAAGTCACCATTTTTAATTTTGAATAAACAACTTTCATTTATTTCTAACATTTTATACAATTTAATTGTATATTAAAACCTTTCTTTATTGTTTTTTGTTATTGTCATATTTTATAGTTTTAAATTTCTTCATTTTTGTTTTAGATTTTTATGTTTAATCTAGTATACATATTTTTGAAACCAACAAAAATTTAAACTAATATGTCATAAATGTCATAACTTATATATTTAATCTTAGCTTGGAAAAGGGCATTTTTCCAAATAGCTTAAAATTGGCGATAGTTAGTCCTCTGCATAAAAAAGGTGACAAGACTTTGCCAACGAATTACCGACCGATCTCATTATTGTCTGTTTTCTCCAAAATACTTGAAAAGGTGGTCAAAGCCAAAATTCTTAATTTTCTTAATGCTAGGAAATTTTTTAATAGTGTTCAATTTGGTTTTAGGGAAGGTCTATCGACTGAGTCAGCACTCCTAAATTTTTTAAATGTTGTTCATGAAGGAATAAATAATGGTTATCTGGTATCTGCTGTATTTATTGATTTAACTAAAGCTTTTGACATGGTTGACCATAAGTTGTTGTTAAAGAAATTGTTTGATGCGGGAATAAGAGGTGTCCTTCTTAATTGGTTCAAATCTTTCCTCAGTAACAGAATGCAAAAGGTCAAAGCTGGTGATTGCTTAAGTAGTCTGCGATTTGTTAAAATAGGTGTTCCTCAAGGCTCAGTCTTAGGACCAATTCTTTTTTTGATCTACGTGAACTCCTTTTTTCAATCGGTTTAAATTATAGTAATATAACTGCTTTTGCTGATGATATGGCTCTAACGTACCGGGCCAAATCAGAACATATCTTATTGGAGCAAATAAATTGTGACTTGAGACTATTAAGAATTTGGTTTAATTCACATGACATGATAATTAGCGATAAGACTAAAAGGTTGAACTTTAGTCTTGTAGGAAACCGTGTGGAGTGCAGTTTGTTTTCATTCTAATCATGTTAGTGCTATGTGTGACTTGAGCTACTTCGTTATTGAGCCAGTTTCTAAATTTAAATACCTAGGTATTGTGCTAGATTCAAAACTTAACTGGAAAGATCAGGCTAATAACGTAAAAACAAGAATGCTGCAGTCTCTTAGAGCTTTTTACTTCCTAAGATGTATTTGTCCCTTAAAGGTATTGAAGTTCTTATATTTTGGAGTTGTTGACTCCAAAATACAATACGCATTGTCTTGTTGGGGCGGGACATATTTTAACACCTTAAAATCTATTCTTATCGCTCAAAAACATTTTGTTTAAATTGTTTAAATTTTGCCTTTGTTTAAATTTCTTGGTATTCTACCTGTGCAACATCTTTATGTTTTTAAAGTATTGACTTGTTTTTTTAAGATGAATGGTTATTTGCGTACGAGAGACATTGTCTGCAGCAATCTCAGACCTAGGAATAGAATCTTCATACCCAGATCTCGGTCAACTAGCTTTAGTAAATACTTTTTATGTATAGCTCCACGACTTTTCAATAAATTACCTCTAAGTATTTCCAATTGCTCTATTTTCTCACACTTCGCGAGATTACTGAAGGATTGGTTGTTCAGCATTAATGATATTAATTCATTATTCGAAGTCATTTCATAAATTCGCATTTGCCTTTCTTCGTTTTCTTTATTCGTTATTTTTTTGAATCGGTTTAATTTTAATTTACTGCTAATTTCGTTTTATATATGTTTATTATTTTGGTAAAATTACCTTTAATTGTAATATTTATAGTTTTAATTATCATTTAAACATAAATAGAGTATATAAAGCCCTCACACTTTATATTTTTAGTATTATTTTGTTGTCGGGACATTTGCCACTAAACCCTTGGTTTATAAAATGTCCCTAAATTTTATTCTGGAATTTTTGTTGATCTTGTAATATGCATGTTTGTGCTCTCCTTTTGTTTACTGAATATATATGTATGTATATCTATGTATGTATTTGCATAGTTTTTTGTTTGAGTAACCAAGCTATTTAATTTAATTTGAATTTTGTATTAAATCCTATTAGTTTTTAAAGAATTTCCATGAATAAAATAAAAAATAAAATAAAATAAAAATAAAAATAATATAAATTCGTTCACCGATGATGGATATTTTATATCCGAAACGCGCCTGATATTTATATTTTAATAAAAAGTTGTTTGAAAAATAATATTTCTTTTATTAAATTATTAAATTTAATAATTTATCAATCAAAATTTAATTCATTGTTCGTAAACGCTAAAATTTAAATTAAATTAGTTAGTCTAATTGCAAACGATGAATTTTTCACAGGAACTGTCGAGAATTGAAACTATCACATAATACGTATTTTGTGGGAAACCATAACCACAGAAGGTGAACATAATTGTTCTTTTGGTCCCATGCTTAAGTATTGAATTCAACTTAAAAACCGATTTTCTCAGAAACATAATTATACCGATCTGAATGAAAATGTGGATTTGTCATAAAATCTTAAGTCATCAACTTACTTGGTAACCTACTTACTTACTTAGTAACTTTAAAGATAATAAAAAATTATTTTTAAGGAGCTGAAGTCGTTTGAGAGAAGCTAATAGATATATGTATATAGATCGGTGCGATTTGAAGGATTGATCTTTTAAGTACCAAAGTGATTTTTTCAAATTTTTGAGTCTTTTGATCTTATGATATAATCAAGAAATGCAATTTTTTTTAGTGTCCCATACCTTTAACCTTAAAAAATGCTGATTAAATGACAGTTTAGTGAATATGAATTAAAAACTATATCGATCTTGCTGAAATTTGTTACTCTGGATTTAGGGACTACAAATGATAAACGTAAATTGTTAGAACTCAGTCAAGTGGAGAGTCATATGACAGGTTATTTTTTAAGTACGGTTGCATTTTTAGTTTAATTTTGATCGGCAAACTCGATCAATCACTTTTGTAGCAAATTTCCATGAATCGATTGGGCTTAAATTCTTTAAACAAGGTTGTCTATCTTAACAAAGAAATTTATTTGTTAGGAAAAATTCAAGGGTTTAATTTGGTTTTGGATTTATTGAAATTAAGAAAATTAGTGAAATATTAAAAAATATCTATAAATTCATCATATATAAGAAAGAAATTAAAAGAAACTTTAGAAATTTTATGTAGCATTTAGGTAAACATTATAGAAAATAATCCCCAACGGCTATGTGCCGTGTGAAATAATGACAGATGCAAATTATTAATTTTTATTCAATATAACGAAACGTCAAAATTTAGCTATAGCTATTTAGCATCATCAAACTATGACAGAAGGAAATTATTTCCAAAAATTATTTTTTGATGAATTTTGTTGTTGTTGAAAAATAAAATTTTAAAAATAGAGAAAAAGAATACACTGCTTCGATCAGTGTACTTAGAGTACACATTACTCGATTGACTAAAAATAATTAAAAAATTTAGTAATTCCATCTAACCTCACTTTATATTTACCTCTCTAAATCCGTTCCAAGTTCGTCATAATTGATCTAATTTTTTCTATTAATTCGGACTTTATTGTGCTGATTAAAGTATAACAGTAGCAATGGCAAAATTTTTTGTTGTTTTCTTCATTATATAGAATTATAATTTTTAAAAAATTTATTTTTGCTTATGTCGAAATTTGTTTCGTTTCGCACAACAAAATTAAAAAGTTTTTCACCGTATTTCAAAATGTGTTTTCACCAAAGAATTAAGAGATAAGGAAATGAAACTACTGTTTATATACACAAAAATATTTCAAGTAGTTTTTCTCTCTTCTCCTCTTTTATTTATTCATTTTCTACTGTCACAAAAAAATATTGTAAACATTATTTGGTTTGGTTATAACTTGGTTTTAATAAAATTGTTTTTATTATTTGTCGCGGTGATATTTTAACAAATTTATAATAAATATTAAAAATACTAGTGATTTTATTATAATTTAAAAATGATTTTAAAGAAAACTTAAATATATTAAGCGAAAATTTTGAATAAAACATTAAATATGAAGTATGTGATAATAATGCGTAAAAATTACCGAAAACATGATGGGATTTTTTATCATAGGTAACTAATATTGATATTATAATTTACTTTTCGATTAATAAGTTTTAAGTTTTTTAAATATTTTCGAAAAAAAATATAATCCAAAATCAATGTAAACAATAGTTAAATGCCTGGCTTTTTTACTGTCCAATTTTAATTTTTGTTGTTTTTCTGGTTGTTGTTTTTCTTTTCTATGTTATGGCGTCTCTTTTTTTAACATTAATTTTGGGGGCGAAAATACGCTTAAATTTGGAATGCAATACAGTAACAGAAATATTTACGGCGCCTCTACTAAAACGCGTGTGTGTTAGTAAAAATTTATTGGTATTCAAAAATTACTTCAAATTTTAACATCAACTTCACTTCCTCTATTCTCTTAATTCTTTGGTTTTCACCAATTGCATTTTCACCAATAATTTTGTTCTGTCTAATATTTATCGATTTGCACAGAGTCTTAACTGATAAAAACTCTGATGGTGAATGAAGACGCATGTTTGTTATTTACTTAAAAATGTGGTAAATTGAACCCACATAATGTAAAAAGTGTTAAAAGATATCGAATAGTAAATTAATCACTAAATAATCAATAAATAAACAAATTTAATTAATACACATTTATTGTAAACGACCTAAAAAAAAATAAATTTACTTAATTCAGTATGAAAAATGTAAGTTGAACTCATGAGAAAAATTAGAAAATATGTTTTCCCTCTCTTTTGGGCATTTAAATAAGCATAATGCCAAGAGAAATGAGTGTCTACTTTCCTGATATCAAATCTTTTGTGTATAAGCATTTGGTTTCCAAATGAATTTCGAGATAAGATTTTTTATTGAAAGAATAACTTTAGTTCTTAGGTAAAAAATGATTACAAAATTTTGAAAAATAATGTCCATAACTCGAGGATCAAAAAGTTCAGGTGAATGGTCTACAGAACTACGACCAGTTTGTCCAATCCATTGTTATGATGCATCACAATCATCAAATTGCATCTGAAAAACTCAACTTCTAGAA
This sequence comes from Diogma glabrata, assembly GCA_963693315.1. Taxonomy (NCBI): domain Eukaryota; kingdom Metazoa; phylum Arthropoda; class Insecta; order Diptera; family Cylindrotomidae; genus Diogma; species Diogma glabrata. The sequence goes on from OY856186.1 coordinate 347,688,797, forward strand.
AATTTTTGTTTCAATATATTGTTAGTAAGATAAAAATGTATTATTTATGATTGTGAACATTAAATAAGTAAGAAATTGAATTGAATGCCAATTTTTGTTCTATCTTTATAGTTTTAGTGACGTTATTTTTATTTGCCTCTAGAGAGAAACATTGCTTTTCAATTAAATGTATATAAAATAGATTTTTTGTAATTTTTTATATGTCGTTTTAACTATTTGCTATTTAAATATAAAATTGGAAGGAACAGTTTTAGGAATGGTCTGTGGGGAACATTATTTAATCGGATAGTAATTGGAATTAATCATTATATTTTGAGTGAAGCAAGAGAATATTGTATATTTTATAAAAGCGTTAGTTAAATAAATTTAAACATGAAAACAAATTTGACAAATCAAGATTGAATATTTTCGAGCCTGAGGTGTTATCCGATTTGTTTCTGATCCAAGAAAGACAGACGTTGGATTCGACAAATTCTTTTGTCAGCCTAAACTCGTTTGAAAAAAATCATATGGTTAACAGCAAAGCCGAAGTGTTGATGCATCACCTCTCTTCTTTCTTTATCCTATATGCACGAAATTTTTTCAGAGTACAAAATAAGATATTTTGTGTTTCAAAGCCAACTCAAGGTCAACTCAAGAGGTGGCATTTACTATTCAATCTTCCTGTAAAATATGTGTATGGCCAAAAATGCTGCAGACTTACAGATAAGTACAGCTGCTAAAATAAGGCTTTATGTTGCTAAGGTTTTTGCGGGAAAAAGTGGTCTTCAAATATTTATTTAATTTCGTTAAAAAATTACATTAAGGCTTAACACGCTAACACATTAGGATTGTGCCTCCCCACAAACGTTCGCAACGCATAACAGAAAAGAAAAAGCGTGTGAGATAATGCGTTTTGAAAGTAGGGAAAAAAAAGAGAATGTTAAATGATGATACGCTAAACTGTGTAAGATCGGCGATAATGATTTTATATCTGCCATTAACGCATTAACTGATGTTCAATGTGGTATATGCACAAAACAATTATGTATATTGTAACCAGCGATGTCTTTTGTGTACCGGACACCAAACCTTATGACACATGTTCTGTAAGTTTCTTCTTCTTAGATAGTAATATACTTTCCGCAATATTCGAAACTGTGTTTATCCATATTTTCAAAGACTTCTCATCCCGTCGGTCTTAACATTTTTTAAATTCTCAAGTAAATTTGTCATTTAACACCTCTATGTCTGTTACTAGTTTAACACAATCTTCTCCTATTTCTTTTAAATTAAACAAATGATTGAAAGAAAAATAGAACCAAATCAATTTGGTGGGAATAAAGTTTTGGCGGCACAGATTTTAATTTTTTTTAATTAGATTTTATTAGTTCGTTTTGAATTCTTCAAGTATAGTTGGTGTTTAGGAGTTAAAGCCGCAAGTGGCCTTATGGAATTATTCCAGTTAAAAATCGGAATTAAGTTATAAAAGTTAAATTTGATAGTGCGAAATCATCTAACAAGATTTTAAAGTTGAAAATTCGAACTACTTTAGAAAAATTTTAAGTTGGATAGTGAGTTAAAGATTTAAGAAAAGAAATAAAAACAAAATAGTTACAGTTGAGTGAAATTATTAGGGCGAATATAGTTTAGGAGAATGTACCAATCCTAATTTCAACGTTATTAAATTAAATAAGCAAAGAAATAAAATGAAAAAAGAAGGATGTTTGTTTGTGTCATCATCTTGGGTATTGAGATGTTGAGCAGTGTTCGTACCAGACCATATTGAGGAATGATTTAATTATCATGCATGTCAATATCCTACAACGAAATTGCGCGATCAGCACAGTTTAGTATCAGTTCCTCGTTTTGAATTGTGAATGTAGTATATTGGGATATTGGTACGAGACTTCATAAAGGATTATAAGTGAAAATGACTTGTTAACGTAGATCAGGAGATGTTGTGGCATGGCGGCCATCTTCTTCAGAAGTCTGGGGAGCAGGCTTGTGGCACGCGCGACTGGTAACGGTAGTTTTTTGTTAGCAGGTAAGTCGGAAGACCCTTTGTTCAAGTGAGCTAGCGGCAGGGTGTATTTTGCATGAACCTACCAACTAGTAGACCCACACGTCCTACCTCACTTTATACGACATTTGGACAATAGTATTGACTAGTTTTACTGCCTAGTGAATTGTTTGAAATGAGCAATATTGTGATATTTTTTTTCCGACTCCCAAATAAATGAATATAAAGTACCTTTACAAGCATTGGCACCGACATGGACGTTGCACCTGTTACAGTAGAACTGGCTATTTTGTCAGACGTAGAACAACCAAAACTAACAAGAGTAATCATATTTTTATAAATAATTATAGTACCAAATAAGGTAAAGTTAAAGAAAAATGTGATAACGTTTATAGGCAGACTAATTGCATAAATAGGTTTGCAAATATAAAAAAACAATGTGTGTTTATTTTTATTTGTTTACGTCTAATTTATGGCAATTTTTTATAGCAACATTTAGTTTTCTTAGCGATATTTATATTAATTTAGTTAAGTAGTCAGTTTCTTTTATAATTTGTTCGGGATGTGGTCTTGTACAACAGCAACATCAATAATGGCAATACAAGCCATTTCAACAACGGTGGATAAATTAGCAGTTAACAAATATTATACAAATATTATAAATTACCAGTTAACAAATATTATTCAAAATCTGCCGTTCGGGGGCAGCAATAAATTTACCACAATTGTATCTCTTTGACTATAATAATTTTAAACTATCGCCTGTACACTGGCGCAACAATTGTCTTAGTTTGAATAATTATAATTGATCAACTTTTGCCCGTTAATTTTTCGCAACCATTGCATAATATTGAATTATTGTTTTGGTTGCATCAATTGCCTTTACCCTGGTGCAACTATTGTTATTTTAAGTACTATAGGTTACTCAGTATGATTAGCTAGGCAGTAATTTAATGGGGTGAGTGTGAAAAATCAATTTTTGGTATAACATGTGATAAATAAACATTAAAGAAGTGTATGTGACGGACTTGTTTCCTCCGTCTCTAGGGGTCGTCAGAGTCAATTGTCCTTACTTATCTAAATCCGTTCTCTGGTTAATGTTGCTTGTTGGCAATTTTGCATTTGTACTGGGCTGGAGAGTTGCTTTTTTGTTGCTTTCTTGAATCCACAATATTGAAGCTAGTTGGAATTAAACCTCGCAAAGCACATAGTTCCCCTAATGTTTCCGATAGTGATTGCACTATTAGGATCAGTGTTCACTATAAAGATCAAAATCGTTTGAAGATCTGGTTGATAATTTGCATCTGACTATGAGAAACAAGAGTTGGGCGAAGGCTTTCAGGAAAAAAAGTTGCGCTGTTTACTGATAATGGTTTTGATAAGTCGCAAAGCGTCGCAACCTATGAACAACAACCATTATGTATCGTACTCCTTACTAATGTAAGCAACTGAAGTTGTTTATTGTACCTCCATAAACTGCATAAAGGTTAAAGGTTTCTATGATGTTACGGCTCAACATTTGTTAAAATAAGATATCCGACATTAAAAATATGGTTTTTATTTATCATAGTTAAAGAAACACCGAACATATCAGTATGAAAATATATGGATTAGCTAAGAAAAAATAAGGGATAGAACTGTCATTAGAATGGCAGGTGGGTTTGGTACATGTGACACATTTTTTTTATTTGTAAAGATTTTACAAAATAAAATATATCAAACCTCTTTTCAACTTCAGGCTCGCCTGTTTGTTTTAAACACATCAATTTTATTTTTCTATATCATTCAAATTAGATCAAATAGAAAATTTTTAATTAGCTTTTATTTGAAATTAAATTTCTTTCCCAAGGCTAATAAAAATGTATATACCATGAGGACATTAAAACTCACTGTCAAAGGAAATAAGCCGAAATATTAATAAATTTTTTGATATTTATTTACCTATATTTAATTACAGATTGTTAATTGGCTTTTCTTACGAAAGAAAATTCTTTGATATCGCCGTTTAGACGTTTGCCTAATTTTTAAAAAAATAAACTCAATGTTTTTAATTATACTTTAAAAGCTTTAGAGTTTCTATAAAAGCTATAACAAAAAATGTTTCAGCATAAATATTTCGTTAATTATATTATATTTGATTGACTAGAATTAAATATTTTGTTGATGAATACGTTTATGCATTTGTAAGGTAAACAAATTGGAGAGGTAAAGCTAAGTTATGTGACCTAATTTGCCTAAGGAAAAAACTAAGCTGTGAATTTTAAAAACAAACAAATGGCCTTAAATCCATCCTTTAGTATTACAATAGTTTTCTAGCCGATATCTAAACACAAACTAAGTTTAACAGACCACTCTAGGGCGTCAGGTGCTTAGACATTGTATTACGCTTAAAGCCTGCATTCGACAAAACAAGTTTCCTATCACTTTATCTATGACGGTTGGTATAGAATATTGTTTGAGCTTGATGGGAACAACGTCATCAACAATAGAAAGTGTTTCAATACACACGTTTTAACTATTCCTATATAGAGACATGATGGGTACAGCAGGCCCCCAGATAATGTATTATTATGAGTGAGACAAGAATTACAATGAAGTATCAACGCAATGAACGGCTACAATATGGGATGCTGTAATAATTTTCTCACTGTAGTGAGCTTTAGAGATAAATTGAACCTGCGTAGAAACATAACGACAAAAAATTTTGATTTTTGAACATTTCACAGAACTTTTAAAAGTTTTTCTTTGTCAACAAAAAACGAAAGAAGCAAACAAAACTAGAAGAAAAGTTAGGAAAAATACAATTTCATTACTGGTATCCCAAAAATATTAACTTTTTTTATTACTGTTGTCAAAAACTTAAAATCCTTATAATTCAAAAAACCCACAAAACCACTTTACAATTAAACTCTAAATATAAACTAACAAAATCGATAGAAAACAAATTTGTTGCTCAATTTCTTTTTCGATATAAATTTTTCTATTTTTTGTTGTTTTTCCATTTAACTTTTTTCTCATTTCCCAGCGGGGAAGATATGAAATAAAATATAAACAGAAAAAAAACAATAAAAAAGAAAATGTTTCCGTTTTGGTACCTTCTTTACAGTTTCTAGTCAGTATTAGTTTTAGTTGAGGATAAGGTAAGAGATATTAGTATTACGAATTGAAGATAAATCCTTCAAAATAATTTGTATGAACCTTGATTTATCGAAAAATTTAATGTAGCTCAAAATGTTGTGAGTCTACTTTTATCAAAAAAGCACAATGTTTTGAATTCTTATAGATTTCGTATTTCAGTTGTTAACCAATCATAAAATTTGAGTAGGAACAACTTTATGATTTACAACTAAGTTCCATTATCTTTGAATATTTTTTGTATAGTGTACTGACGGTTACATTGAAACAAAAAACCTTGGAACTTTTTGTGTTTGTTCACGAAAACAGATAAAATACACAAAGTAAGAGGTATAAAAAGCAAAATGGATTGTAAATTTTCCTTAATGTTAAAAGCACACAGAAAAACCATCTGAGACTAACGTTGTTATCTTACATTATTTTCATGTTTATTTAGTTTCAATATTGTTTTCGTGATTTAAGATAGTGACTGTTTGACCGAAGCAAAAAATATATAGCAACTCCTTTTAATAAAGTTTCTTGATTTTCTTTTTTATGAAGGAAACTGTATTTGTGCTCAATTAAAATGGCAGCAGATACAACTGGGATTTTATTTGAACAATGTATTTATGTAGCAACAAAAAGTTAAAATACCCTTTAAACGTTTATGTTAACACCTAGAAGGCCTTTAGCATTAGCTTGAAAATTACGGTACAAATGTAATTTTCATTTGATTTAACTAATATTGTTTGACTAAGAGTTTTCAAATCATTCTTCATTATCATAAACAAAGTTTATAGCCTTAAAGATATTCTTGTAGTAGCGTTACTTAACTTTGTTTAAAAAAAAATTAGATAATCATCTTTAAGAAATTATAAGCTTGAAACAAGATCATCATTCATAAAATACTTTGAGCTAAAAACTACATTACCAAGAAAAAAAATTAAGCGAAATAAATATTCTTACAAAAAACTTTATTTTTGAGCCAAAGTTTTTTTTCTTTTGAATATTATTAAACATTTTTGAGAACAGTTTGGTTGTTACTTGAGCTTTGTTATTTCATATAAAAAAATGTGTTTAAGAAGTTATAAATATTAAATTTTAGTTTGTTAGCTTTGAAACTTTTAAATGTCAGAATATGTTTTTCAATGTTTGTTGTTGCTTCTTATAAAGTATGTTTCCATTAATGAGTGGATTTAACAATGTTTTAGAAACAAGTTTTACAAACCACCACAGATACATTAAAACAATATAAGAGGTTAGGCATGCTTAAAGGCATGCTTAGGTTTCGTTTACGATTTCTAACTATACCAACTTTATCTTCAGATCATATAGAATGTCGGGGAATATTCGTCTCTTGAATACAATTCAATAGACGAATTTAACATTTTAAGAAGACATCCTAATTAATTATCTGAGAAAAGTATATACAAATGACAGACACGTTTGACTTCTCTAATGAATCTTACTGTAATTATTTTTTACTAAACAAAACTCATTACTATCATTAGCATATCAAGGCGATGACATGAAAGTTTATCTATTGGTATTAAAATAGTTATTAATTATATGAAATATTTTCCAAAAGTAATAATTCATCATATAAGTCTGCAAACAAAAAAACATCTTTATCCTTTGAATATTTAATGTGTTGAAACATTTTTGTTTTTGCGTAATTTTTTTTAATAAAATAAACTCACTAAATTATTTTAAAGATTATATAATTAAGATAAATTCAAGTAGTTGATAATAAAATAAATACAAAAACGCTATCTATGATTAACACTTTAATACGAAATGCGATATAGTTAACGGCGATAAAATTAACTGTAGCCGGCATACTGGATAGTTAAAAAATATAGTGTTAGTCAAATATGAGTAGTAGAGTAGTAGATTGTATAGAACACGTACATTCAGTAGTTGATTTGAGTATAATGATGCGTCTGATGCTCAAAGTTTTAATTATACGTGGTTGAGAGAGAAATATGGTGAACAAAACTGTTTACACCCAACTGAGTGAGGTTGTCATGTGGAAACTTGAATGATTCTAAGTTTAAAAATGTTATGAGTAACGTAAGGTAAAAACAATTAATTTAAACAACATTGCAAAGTTATATTTATTTAATTTTAACTCGCACATTGACTCTTTTTTTATGTTCAAACTCTACTTAAATCAAACGAATAAAAAAATCTGTTACATAAACACATTTAGTTGTACTTTATGTGTTATTTTTTGATAATATGGGTATCAGGTGAAGATGCAAAGTCCTATGGGGAATGCATAAGTTGCATCTATGTTGCATTCACAGGGCGGGGTTTTGAATATTGCAGGACAGGAGGAGAGGTGGAGGCGTGCAGAATGCGTTCGTCCTGAAAAGTACAGTAATGAGTGTTGGCATCAAGCCCAAACCCAGTGAGAAAAAGTCTCAAGCTCTACCTACTGCGCTGGCTGGGCTAAACGAGAAAACTACTATGAGCAAAAAAAAATCCTAAAGTCAAACACAAGGAGCTTTTCGATAAGTCGCAATAGGAAAGTCCAGCTGATTCCGAGGAAAAAAACATCTAAGGCCAAAGAACAAATATTCTAACTAAAACACCAAAAGAAATGTCTGTGATTCATAGACTTACGCATTCCAGCATCAACGATGGATCAACTAATAAAACTGAAACTAAAAAAAAACTTCTAATAGCAAAACAACATAAATTTAATAAACAAAGGGAGTTTTGGGAGAGTGCTAAAGGGGGCTGTTGCTGGCTAAAGTAACGTTGAGATTATACGCCATAATGACTCATAGGATAAACGACACTAACACAAAAACAAAAATTGCAAGTCAAAGAACTTCTAAAACAAAATTAAACCGACTTGATAAAAAAACATATCAAAACAAAAGCCTAACATCAAGAATTTTAAATTTACTAAACCTAAATTTTGAAATTAAGAAAAATTAAAAATTTTAAGCAAAATATGTAAACTTAAATAAAAATAAGCTTTTTCAAAAAATAATTTTGGAGGGCGAAAATGAAAAAAAAGATTAAAAAACGATCGAGTTGAACTTGGCTAGCTGGACGACGTGCGGTTGAGCTGATAACCGACTAAAGTCTAAATTCAAAAGAAGAAAATTACGATTCAAAAATTATTCAAAAAAAATTCGTTGGATAGTGGCAGCTGAGCGTTGAGCTGATTTTCAAATAAAAATCTAATTTAAAAAAATTTTAAAATTAAAAAAAACTGAATAAACTCAAAAATTCCAAAAAAATTATAAAATTATATTATATTTTATAAATTCCGAAAAAATTAACAAAAATTTTCAGCAAAATTTCTAAATCAAAAATGCCTATAATAATAAATGTTTTCTTCATAATTGTGCTAATTTTTTATAAAATTAATAACAATAATTACAAGAGTAATTTAAATTTATTGAGTTATTTCCAGTGATTTTTTAAGTGAAATATTTTATTTGGGGTTATCAGTGAAATTTATCAAATATTTTATAAAGGGCAAGCAATATTTTCTAACGATATGGAGAAATCTTTCAGCTATGTAATTCTCCCTAAAGTATATTATGAAAATTTGCTGACAATGTTTTTTCATTATTGATAAATTTATTTTTCATTAAAAAATTTCAAAAACCTATATTTGGTTATAACAGAATGCAAAATGTCATTTTTTATTTAAGTTTTATGAACAAGAACAGCAGAGAGGGGAAAACTATTATTTTTTTGTTGTAGGGTTTTGTACTTGTAGTCTGAAGATTTCATAAAAAACTCGCAATAATTGTACAATTTGGAATCAAATGAAAAAGTTACGCACGACTATGGGAGTAAATTTCGGTTTCTTAGAGAGTAAACAAAACAAATATAAATGTGCATACACACTAAAAATTGGTTATGGTGATCGGTTAACTCGAACGAAACAAAAGATAATAGCTTCTATATAAATACATACAGGACTAGAAATTGGCCAAGTGTCAGCCATTGATTTCACATTGATTGGAAACAATCAATAATGACTAATACAATCGTGACTTAGGATTTTAATTAGATTAGAAATATTCCCCATTCTATGAATTTACACAACGGATTCTCTAGAAATTTAATGCAAAAAATTCCATATAATGTAAAATTATTTCCATAATATGGAGTCTAATGAAAGTGGAAAAATTCAACTTAAGTAAAATAAATAAGTGATAAGGAAGTTTCAACTTCATAATTGTCATCGCCTCAACGGCATAATCAACATCGTGTCTGCCTAAGGATTCGAAACAGGCATTGAGGAGGAAGGTTTGAATTCATCCGAACCACAAAGAATGAGAAGTGGATTTTCTTCCTGAGAAATTTCCAACCATACCTTTGAATTCAAAAAATTCCTATTACTCAAAAATCTTCAATAATAATTTCTTATAACGTAAAATAAAAAACGAAATATTGCTGATAATAATAAACAAAAGATCGAAAAAATGGATGGTTCTATTTAGCGTTCTGCGATATAATATGACGTTGACAAATTTAAAATGATGAGTTGTTTACCTAATTGTTTACATAATTTTGTAGTAAAAGCAATGAAAACAAATACAAAAAGCAACGAGCATTTTAAATATTTACTTTTACTTACATATTATGATATTTTTTAACATATTTTGTTTGCCTTATTTCATGTCGGTTTACTGAAACATAAATTAATCTGTTTATAAAATTAAGAAAACTATAGAAAATTAAAAATAATTTTCTATGCAATCTTTGATTTGCAAATCTTTGATTGCTGCTTTTTTTCATAAACATTTTAAACTGGTAAAATGGCCAAGAGTGATCATTTTCAAATGCAATCGCACACAAACATTTTCAATTTACAACTTAAATATTGGACCATCACCGTCATTTGTAGAATGAGGTACGGTGGTCTGTGAAGGTTCACCAGTTGGTCGTTAATGCTATTGTACACTGCCGTTAGCTCACTTGAGCGAAGGTTCTTCAGACCAACCTCCTTACAAGAAAATTAAAAAAAAACTAATCAAATTAACTCACGGGCCTCAAACATCACCCAGGTTCAATATAAGAGAAAACTGTCATGCCAAATAGTCTTAATTCTTACTAATTCACTCATCATTTTAAAATAAAAATCACGAAAAACACAACCTAAACCTAAACATAAAAATTTAATAATCTTAACAGTAATACCTGTTGTTATTCCATTGCATCATCTGGGTCTTCGCTCTTGTTGTTATTAGCAAAATATGAATTCCTTCTGTTATCAAATTTCCAGAATCGGTTGGAGAGTAAAGCAAATTTGTCGCTTCGTGATTAGTGTTCCAGAAAATGAATATAACGCCTACCGATCAGAACTAAGTGAGCATAATCTTCAATTATGCAGCCCAAACCATATACAATAAATCAACTATTGGGTATATTTTCGACTTGGCATATATTTTCAGCAAACAAAATATAATTTTCTCCAACAAACACAACAAACCACTAATATAATTTAATTCTATTTTCTTATTATAGTTTTATTTAATCCAAAACAAACATAGAAAATAACCTTCCTACATTTTCGTACTTAGTAACATTTGATTATTTTATTTCTTTACTAAATCATAATACTTGATAACACAATATTTTTATTTCGCCACTTAAGTGTAATTAATTTTTCTTTTCACCACCAATCATTGATAACTTTTATTTTAATTTTTAAAACAATTTTAGTCAACTTGCCAGCACACTGCACAAATCCCAACTCAATCCTGACTCTCTAGCTTCCCAAATCAATGCTCTAAAACCAACTCGCTGAATTTAAAAAATACAATAAAAAAAATGTAACAAAAAATGCTTCTTTTTATTTTTTCATAATTATGCAAAAATGAATATAAAACAAAAAGAATATGAGAGATTGTCTTTTCAGAAGTGCCAAATCCCACTTCGAAATGTTTTTAAAAATTGTATTTGTTTTTACAAACAAGAGGGTTGAGAAGTTCTTGAAAATGTATACATACATTTTTGAATAACGCTATAGTATATTACTATAGTTAAAAGGAACTGGAAATGAAAGCACAACTGATGCAGAATATCTTGCCCATTACACATTTAACGTGATGATGTAACCAAAAATATTATTCTGGGTAAAATTCATTACGTATCAGGAGCTCCTAGCATAAGGTCTTACAGCAAATTATAACGTTTGTCATTAAGTTATTAAGTCTTTATACAAATAAATGACTTTTGGTCTTAAAAAGTCTAAAAATCTGAATTCTTTGAAACACGTTTTTATGACTTGCAATTAATTGGAATTAATAAGACGCTTACGAGTAGTTTTGCACCTAATACGACTGACTAATGATGATGGCTAACATAGTATACATTAGCCGAGTGGTGTTACTTGAACTATTTATTTTTCACGGTAGTTTTCTTGCATTCAAAGTAATTTTTGTCTTCGAATTTTACACCAATTTTTTTTACCATCTTCTACAAGCATTATTCCTGAAAAACAAAAATGATGATAGGCATCATTGGTCAATAAAAGACGATAATGCAAGCAATCAGTATATGGTATATTTGCTATACTTGCTTGATACTTCACAAAAATTTTATTGATTTCTATATTTGGATAATAATTGCACATATTGTTTTGAAACTTTTTCAAAACAAGGAGTAATACAGCAATGGTCATTTTTGTTGAATTTGTAATATTAATATTTCACGTATTGATGTTTTATAGAAAGATGGATGCTTGATTGTTTTGAAAACAGAAGTGGAACTAAAAATAATAAGCTTTTGTTTGCAAAATACGCTTGGTTGTAATTATTCATAACTCAAATCATTAGTTTGTACATATGAATGAATAAATAAAAAGTTTATGTAGCTTTAGTCTCCAACTGAATTTTTCGAACAAATTTAAATTAAAATTATCATAACTTACGACAAAAAGAGCAAAATTACGAAAATATTTGCAATCAGGATGATTACACAAAACAAAGGTTGTGTTCTCTTTTTCTTGTATTATGTGATTTTATCAGTCAGCAGTATAACTTTGAAAGCATAAAAAAGCTTAATCTTTCATTGTGAATAAAACAAAGAAAAATTAATTAAAATCAAAATTAAAGTTTATTTCGTTTTATAGAATTTTTTGTAAATGGAATTAATAAAAACGTAACTTTATTTGAATTTGTTTTTATCGATTTGTTTAAAATTGTCAGTCAACTGCGAGTATAACTCGACTTTCGATACCCTATTTCGTTTAATTTTAGAGAACTGTGTTAATTTGAAACGTTTGTTGAATTCTTACAAACTGTTGAAAATAACATATTTCAATATTTTATACAAATAAAACATTTGTTATTAAATAACTATTATATTGTTACGGGTTTTACAATTATTTGGGTAAATAACCCAAATAGAGACATATAAACTGTACAACTCCATCAAACAAAAACTTAATCAACGCCTAAAACTTAAATTAAATATGCGTTGGCTTGAAATTGAAATCAAATTCTGTTTATTTTTTATTAACGCTTTGTAAAATTACATGAAAATTCTATAGCAACTACAATTTATTATTTGGTGAAAAAGTTATTTTCACTAGAGAGCAAACAGGCAACTTTTACCGTGAATTAATGGATTTTTCATATATTTTCATAGAAAAATGTAATTTTATGCAATGGGCATTCTGTTATAATATTTCCAATTTTGATTTAAAATTTATTTTTATTCGCCTTTATATTAAAGTGTTACTTTATTACTGTGATTTGCGGCTTTAAAGTATCACTTTTCAACTATTTATTTTGTCGTCATAGCTACGTCCAAAAAAGTAAAACGCATTTGTATTTGTTTAAATTCTATGAAAAATAAATGTTTTTATCAAAGCAACCCGCAAATTCAAAATTTCATTATCCAATTAAAATAGTTGTTATCATTTGTTGTCATAGAATTTGGAAAAAATAATAAATATTTTTTCAAAGGTTACTTGTTCCACATTTTTTTATTTTAAGATTTATGAAAATTTATAATTTTAATTTAGAATAAACAACTTTTCTTAAAATATTTTGCTTGCGGCGAATAAAAAATAGTATATGATGCACGGACGTAAGCTATTTTGGACTTAATGTGGGTGCAAATCTCGGCTAGCGCCTCGATTTGCAAACTCCACATCCGTCCAAAATCTTTAGCTTTACGTCCTAGCATCATAATGTACTATTATCGCATCAGTGCCGTGTAATGTTAGCTAGTGGAACAAGATTTAGCTCTTTTCAGTTAGTTCGTGTCACGAGTTAGTTAAATGATCTTTAGAGTTTTCTAAGGATCAGTTATTTAAATATAAGTATATGAATCTTTACAATACCCTCCTCTGAGATAAGAAATTAAAAGTTTGGTGAATACTGTTCGGGCAATGGAGTTCGTTCTGAATTGTCTACTCCTTGAGATGCTAAGTCTACAGCTAGCATTCAATACAGCCCTTCAAATCAGCGCTACGTCACAGTGAAATGGTTGCTGCATTGAACACTTCCAAAATAGCATGAGCAAGGACTAAACCCAGAAAAGATCCAATACATCTGAAGGCTGATGCTCTTGACGATGTAGTGGACTGTATGGCGATTGAGTAATGCATCAACTTCATTCACATAATTAATGTTGACAAAATAATTATTGATGGCGCATATCTGGTACGAGCATTTTTCAGCATTTATTTAGACAATACAGAATTCGATGAAATTAATATTATTATCGATGTTATAACTGGTTGAATCTACTTCCAATAATTGAAGCTTAGTAATAAGGTAACAGTGGTAGTATCGATGATATAATATGATGTTCAAACAGTGATGATGTCTGCTCTCAAAACAGCGAAATTAGCAGCACAATAATATGAAGTCGATTATATTAACAATGGTATCGATATTACAATAAGTTGGATCTGAAGTCAATGAAAATTAATGATTTAACTGCTCGCAATATATCAAAGATTAGCAGGAGACAATAGTAAATTCGATGAAATTAAATCTTACTATTGATGTTGTAACAAGTTAAAGCTGAAGTCGAAGAAATTAATAATGTAACTGCTTGCAATAGCCGAAGATTAGCAATAAACATTAATGAATTCGATGAAATGAATGTTATAGTTGATGTTGTAACAATTTGAATCTGAAGTCGATGAAATTAATAATTTAACTGCTTGCAATAATCGAAGATTAGCAGTAATCAAGAATGAATTCGATGAAAATTAAAATTTCTATCGATGCTGTAACAAGTTAAAGCTGAAGTCGATGAAATTAATAATGTAACTGCGTGCAATAGCCGAAGATTAGCAATAAACATTAATGAATTCGATGAAATGAATGTTAATATTGATGTTGTAACAATTTGAATCTGAAGTCGATGAAATTAATAATTTAACTGCTTGCAATAACCGAAGATTAGCAGTAAACATTAATGAATTCGATGAAATGAATGTTAATATTGATGTTGTAACAATTTGAATCTGAATGGCATGTGATAATATTAGCACTGATTAGGAGTCTTTTCTTTCCAATGGCCGGCAGACGCATATGACATTGTAAGCGGGTCGCTATGGTGGCGTCTTAAAATTACACGTACGATGAATTTACATAAAATAAAAGAAACTCATTAGTACAAATATACATATATTCATAAGCAATACCAATCTTATGGCAACAATAAAATATTACTACACAAAATTGATAAAACTAACTAACATTAACATCAATCTTTACACATGCCATTTTGGCTTAATTAATGATAACAATACTTTTTCTTTAATACTAAAAAGAATTAGCAATTCGATTCATTGACAACAACAAAATATAACTTTCACATTAATAACTGATTTTACTTTAACAAAAATACCAATTTGGTTTAATTATATCATTTTAAAATTCACGTTTCAACACGAACTATAGTGATCAGACTAAAGTTACACACTCGAAGAAAGTATAAAAGTCGACCAGCTTCTCGAATAAGATTCCAATTTATATCATTGAAACTTCAAAAACCAGTTTGTTCTAAATTGTGATTGCCAACTTGGAGATTACAAATTATGGTATAAAATACATGAATAAATTACTGACTGCAGCCAACTAAAAACTGCTTTAGTGTAGCAAACTGTCAAAGTGACATATATTTTGTTTTTGTTGTGATCGACGTTAAGTAAAACATTTACTTTAATGATAAGATTATTAGATTATAATTACAATTTTCCAATTTGAATATTACTATTTCGTTTTCCTTTTCAGCCCATCATCGAAACAATCTTATCGTCTGATAAGTTCAAAAGGAATGTCGATTCATTATGTTATTGTTTCATTCAATACATATTGAAGTTTAAAAAAATACATTGTTGGCAAATAGATTTATACTTAGGTAATTTGATATATATATCATATTTATTTATCTATAATCTATAATCTATAATAATAAATATGGAGGGGCTGAAATCTCACAGCTCTGAGATATCAAGACTTCGGTCTGGGTTAAGGATTTTGATATAGTTTTCGGCAAAAAACTTTTATGAGGACATGGTTTTTAGTTTTGGGCAGCGATGTATATCAAACATAACTCTTTGTTAAAGTACTAGTATTTTTTATCTCTCTTTAAAAATTTATTACAAAACTAACGCGAAACATCAATACGTTGCCGGAAAATTATAATCAAAATTCCAAAAATATTGTTAAATTAAATAAAACCAAACTTTTTCAAAATTCCACAAATATTCCAAATATTAGAATAATATCAAATATTTAAATTTTTTCTAAATTCCAATAATATTTCAAAAATTCTTAAAAATTCAAACTTTTTCCAACATTCTAAATATATTGCCAAAATTATTACAAAATCAAAAATTGAAAATTTTTTCAAAATTCCAAAAATTATAATAATATCAAAAATTAAAAATTTTTCAAAATTCTAAAAATATTCAAAAAATTCTTACAAAATCAAAAATTAAAACTTTTGCCGAAATTCTAAAAATATTGTAAAAATTATTACAAAATCAAAAATACAAACTTTTTCAAAACTCCAAAAATATTTCCAAAACTAAAAAAAAATTCAAAAATTTCCATGACCAATTTCATTTTAAATTACATTTACGTCATAAAAACAGCTACATTTTCTTCCAAAAAATTGGCTAAAAAAATAAATGAAATCATCTTTTGACACGCTTGACATTATTTTTTGACAAACTTATAATGCCATAATTCTCTATAATAATAATAAAACATCATGTCACAAATCATTAATTTTATTTTTTTGTAAAAAATTGGGTAAAAAATAAATAAAAACCGTTCTTTTGACACACTTGACAACATTTTTTGACAAACTTATAATGCCATAATTCTCAATAATAATAATAAAATTTTATTTCAAAGAAACAATTTTATTTTTTTCCAAAAAATTGGGTAAAAAACTAATTAAAAATCTTTTGACACACTTGACAACATTTTTTTGACAAACTTATAATGCCATAATTCTCAATAATAATAATAAAATTTCATTTCAAACCAACAATTTTCTTTTTTTCCAAAAAATTGGGTAAAAAAATAAATAAAAATCTTTCTTTTGACACACTTGACAACATTTTTTTGACAAACTTATAATGCAATAATCTAGATTTTGGTCTCACATACCAATCCCGACCATCAAGCTTTCTCCAAATTCAATGTTCCTACTCGTAATCACTTAAAATGAACGTTTTTTAAGCCAAAAATATGCAAATTTCCTTGTTTTGACACCTTTTCGATTTTTTTGACACACTTCCGGTACAGTTATCGAACACATCGTCCTTTCGGCTCTTCCTATTAAGTAAACCTATTTTTAGACAAAAAAAATTTTCAAATCCGTCCAGCGGTTTGCTAGATTTCGTCGGTTGTGACGGCCGGCCGACAGACAGACATACATTTTTTTTTTTTGCTTTTTTAGAATCAGTAGGTCCTAAAACGTCGAGAAATGCCAAAAAAAGTGGGGGTAAGAATTTCACTTTTGGCTCATGAATGTAATACTTAAGTCTTTCAGACCGAAGTAAAATAAAGTGTTTGTCTGTCTGCGTGCGCTCTCCAGCGAAATCTGTAGCACACAGGAGTCTGAAATTTTGTCAGGAGAAGGCCATTAACAGGTACTAATGTACCTCGGAGCCGAAATTTTAAAATTTAATTTATATTTTTTATAATTGATAATTTTAATTTTCCTAATGGTTAAATGTATGCCTAAATGTATATTATATTTTATACTTGAATTTTATTCAACTTTTACTCAGGTATCTTTGATCGATTTTTTTTTTCCGCAAAACAGAATTACCATTCAAATGGAAAATTAAAGTATAATGTGACAAACAAATTCATTTAGATGAAAATTATATACATTTATATATTTATTAAATACATACATGATACAATTGTATGTATCCAACACATTACGTTGCAACAAATATTTCTAATTTACAACAAACATGTTCTTGGTTTGGTGTATATACATGTGTAATACATATTTTATTTGGTTTAAATATATGTGATACATGTTCAAAATATAGAAAATTGGAAAATTGAAAAATTCTTTTCCTCTTTTTAGAAACATTGATGCAGCAAGTTTTTGCAATGGAACCTTTGTATTGAAGAAAAGGATTATGAACAATAATATCAAAGCAACAGGTTGAAAGTGTTTTACTTATTAAGAAAAATATGCGTTCCCATTAATTTCAAAAACAAACAAACAATGTAGGTTATTTGAAGAAATCGGTAAAATATATGCAAATATGTCAACAAATGAAGTGATTTGACTGGTTTTAGATTAGTATATAAGTCTGGATTTATAAATGATATTATTCTTATTATTATTTTTATATTATACTACAAAATAGTCATATTATTATGTTTGTCCAATTTTTTTTTTTAAACTCTGGCAGAAATGTCGAAATAAGACGATGGCCATAAACCGACAAAACCCAAAAAACGAAAACCTTCACTAAAAATGCTGTCATTCTTAGACCGTTTTTTCGATAAAAATCGTGTTTCGTATCAAACATCTGCGCTATGCATATTTAGTCTGCTCTTCAAAGTTTTCTTTCAGTGACATGCTCCATTACTAATAAAGGCACACAGAGCAGAGCGCATGTAGAGCATTGGAAATAATTGGTAAAATATATTTGAAAATCTGAATTCACTTTATTTAAGATCAGCAAATAATCTGGATAGATTGATAAATGAAATTAGTCAACATGAAATGGTACGATAAAACAGTAGATTTTGGTGCGGTGTGCCTATTTTGTATCGCAAGTATGACGGTTCCAGAGTAAATCATTGACAACTGTAACACCCAATAAACGAATGTTTTGACGTTCACCTAATTTTTCGCGACACATATTAAGCCGATTAACGCGAAAAAATGCAAGAGTTTAATTTAAACTCTCCGAAACTCTTTACCAATCACTTTCAAATGTTGACCTTCCCTTCAATTTTCAAACTATCTGGATTGATCAGCTAGAGTGATAATGATCTCTGTTGTTCATATTTCCCAAATGAAAAAATTAAAATAAACTTCCTCTATTCTCATTACGACTCTTTGAAATTATTCTTACTAATTCAACAAAATCTACGCACACAAACTTTTTTATAGGCGTAGCAACGTACGCCGGGTTCTGCTAGTATTTATAATATTTACAAGAATATATCAATTTCGTTTTAGGAATCTTCACTGTTCGTCAATATATTTTAACTAGGGGGTATCCCGCCGGCTCCGCCCCCCACCCCCCTTTCCCCCTCCCTACGCACGCTTTGATACAACTACTAAGTACTATCCATCGTAATCCAACGTCTTCTAATCTATTCTGTGTGTACCTTCTGCTTAACTATAATTCTACAAAAACCATCGTGAGGTTAACGATAAATTTTTATACGATCAATGACAAATGGTTGAAAATAATAATAATAAGAAAATACTGAAATAGCAGCTTTTGTTCTTCTATATTTTATTTACAGAAAATGAAGCTATGCAAAAATAATGATGGAAAAAACATATTCTATGATTTTTAGCACTATCTGTCATATAAATAATTAATTTTCTTATTAATATCGCAACGATATAAATTTGAACGAAACGGCTAAAAGACAATTAGAGCAATAATTTTGAAAAACTACATTATCGAAAAATTTAAATGCCGTAAATGTAATTTTTATGAATAAAAAGGAATAATTTTTATGTTCTACTAGCAGGACCCGGCGTGCTTTGCTACGCTTATAAATAAAGTTTGTGCACAGACATTTTGTTGACGTAGTAGCAATGATTTCAAAAAGTAGTAATGAGAAATGATAGCGTAGTTTTTAATTTTTGTTTGTAAAAATATGAATGAAAAATAATCAGTACTTTAGCTCATCAGCTCGGATATATGAAAAATTGGCGATCAAATAAGTTTTCGAGTAAGCTATAAAAAAATTTAAATGACTTGTTGAATTAGTAGAGGTGTGTCATCACTCATCTCTATATAGAACATTATACAGAACAAAAATAGATTCACAAATGTTCACAGTGCTCATGCATTGTATTTGTACCCGACACGAAACACACAAAAACTGTTCTAAAGAAGTTTTTCTAAGAGAAAATGAAAAATGCTTTCAAATTGCAAGACTCAAGTGAATTACAATAATTACTGTGATCTTAATCACTCACAAAATCTCTTAAAATTTTATTTGTACACCAAATAGCGTAAAGGTTTGGTTTATTTAACATCGGTTGCATATTGCCGCTATCTCATAAGAAAGAAAACTTGAGAAAACTCGTAAAGATAACATTCAATTAACATTGTGTCATTTTTATTGCAAATTATTTATTTTAATATGGAATGAATTTTAAAATGTCGTTTTAATTCTATTTATTTATTCGAGTACTTGTGGGTACACTTTATTTTTTGTTTTTCCGTCTGGTGCGTACACGAATAAATCAGAAGGTTTTCCTAACGCGCCAGCCACATAAAGTTGTCCATGCTCATGTTAGAAGAACGGATTCTCCAAATCTAGTCCACATACTTGCAGTAACTGTCCGTGTGCTTTGTTGATGGTAATTGGAAAAGCGAGTTGCACTGGAAACTAAACGTATGAATCTGTTGGGATCATTGAAATATGTGGCCTGTCTGTCGTGGCAGCACTACATCTTCCTCTTCGAATTTTCCACTCAAAATTGTAGCTTCTATGACATTGTTCATCATCTTTTTCCCCGAAGTTCAAAAAAGTTTGTGCAATTTCAAAATATGTGACATATTTGAAATTACAATATGTGTCACAACAACACATATAAACCTTTTAAGACAGAGGCTCTACAACATAATGCTTTTTAAGACGTTGATGGACGCAAATTTCTTTTTTTTATATTCTTCTTAAAGAATGGAAAACTTAATAATAAATCCTTTCACATAATAATGTACGAAATAGGGCAATATTTCATGATAGGATGGAGGAAATAAAAACATTATACTGTTTTTTTTTTCAAATTTGCTTTGCTAATTTCAAAGCTAAAATTAGGTTCCTAATTATTCTAGTGCTAGAAGTATTTACCAAGATCATATAACGCATTGTTTACCTCAAGCCAGCATATATAGTAATTATATGGAAGCTCTTTTATTCGAGCAATCAAAAAGTTCATTCTTTTAAAAAATAAAAAAATTACGTCCATCAACACCTTAGAAAGCATGTTCTTATGTGTTGTTGTGACACACATCGTAATTCCTACTACCCAACACATTTTATTTTAAAAAATAGTGCGACGCTGATGCATAGGCTGACTTCACCACAGCTCTGGAAACATAGTGTTCTGGATATATAATGAGCTAATATCTATCAAATACTTTAATTAAAATCTAACCAATATTATGGACTTCGTAGTTCTAATAATAAAAATATTAAAGCAAGCAGTAGTATCCCAACAAACATAAATTCTGTTGTACGAGAAAAAGTAAAAAAAAATTTTATCGGAAGTGACAAACCGGAAGTTAGGATGCCGAACTGTTGTAAACCGTACTAAATATGTATGTACCAAATTTCATCCCATTCGATTATCAGGTACAGAAGTAATTGAGCTTCCAAAATAACAGGTGCTTGGAGGACCCCCTACCACTTGGTTCACTATCGCTAAAAAAACTAATCAGTTCCTTGCCATACATGTTCGCATCTTTTTGCAAAGTGTAATCAAAATTACTTAACGAACGAATGTTGTATGCATCCAACAAACATTGAAACAATAAACAGGTGTTAGGGAGGACCCCACCACTTATCCCAATATTGTCGAAAAACTAATCAATTCTTTGTCATTAAAGACTTCATCTTTTATAAAGTGACATTAAAATTGATTAATGAATGACATCTGTATGCTCCCAACAAACTTTAAAAACAAAGTGTGAAAAGTCAGCAGTTGTATGGTAGATCCCCCGCCACTTTGATGAATGTGTTTCAAAAGATGATAACTATCTTCTTACACTAATTGGAGCCTTTTCCATAAGTTTTATCATAATCACTTCATTATTGTAGGCTGTAGTATGCATTTAAGCACTGAAAACACTGCCAGCAATTTACAAAAAAATTTTTACCGGAAGTGAAAAACCGGAAGTTGGGATGCAGAATTGTTGTGAACCGTATCAAATGCTCATGTACCAAGTTTCATCCAATTCGATTATCAGGTACAGATGTTATTGAGGTATTAAAAAAAACAGGTGTATGGGACACCCCCCACCACTTTGTTCACTATCGCTCAAAAACTAATCAGTTCCTTGCCATACATGTTTGCATCTTTTTTCAAAGTGTCATCAAAATTCGTTCACGAACGAATGCTGTGTCTTCGTCGCCACTTTTATGTATTAGAAAAACAAACAATCAAACTATTAACTTTAAATATAACACAAGTTTATTTTAAATTTTTCCACTAATTTATTTATAAGCTTATAACTCAGCTGACTGCAAACAAATGTGGTCATTCACTCTTTTCCAAAATTGAAATTATTGTATTACATAAATCTAAATATATAAAATATATAAGTTACAGGTTTTATCACTAATTTTACATATATACATATATAGGTTTTATTTTACATTTTACAGTCTGCAGCGCAAGAGTGTTTCTTAATTTTCTTAATATGTTAATACATTACAACTTTCCCCCTTTTAATTTAAAACTATATAAACAAAAATTACATAAAGCAATAAATAAATACAATAGTTAACTAACATAATTATTATATTATATGGGATTTTTTGCATTAAAATGTAAAAGCATTTCCATAATATGGTGTCTAATGACAGTGGAAAAATTCAACTTAAGTAAAATAAATAAGTGATGAAGAAGTTTCAACTTTGAAATTGTCATCGCCTCAACGGCGTAATCGATAGCGTGTCTGCCCAAAGATTCGAGCCGGGCACTGACGAGGGTAGGTTCGAATCCGATCCGAAACACGTAAAAAATGTGAATTGTAGTTTTTTTCTGAGAAACTTCAAACCATACCTTTGAATTGAAAATATTCCAATTACTTCTTTACTTACTTGAGTTTAATTGATCTCAAAAATCCAAAATAATTATTATAGTTTTTTTTTTTTTCAATATCTAAATCTATCTGGAGATTTTCTTTTTCTTTGTGATTTTCTTAATTCTATTTCCAATTCTGGACTACGTTTTATTTTGGCAAAATACTTATTCGGAGGTGTAAAAGCATTATTTTCATCACCCATAGATATACTATTCTTATCTGCTGTAAGCTGCTTTTTGAAAGCGCAACATCATTTTTAATTTGGGTACGCTCCGGAATAATATTAAGTTGTGGATGAAATTTATCATTTAGATTTGAATATCTAAGACAATTCTCATGTACGAATCGCACATGATTATTTACATTAATTAAATACGTTAATGGGCTGACACGCTTTAAAATCGTTGCGGGAATACAATTTATATAATTTTTAAAATGGTTTTGATATAATACTTTTTCACCTCTTTTGAAATGTTTATAGTTGATACAGGATTTTTTATTATTAATTCTTTCTTTATCTAGTTTTATATAACTGGCGTTTTCTATACTCTTCAGATTTTTATTATTATTTTCGTCTATAGCAAATCGAACTTTTGCTCTAGGGTTGACTATATCTAACAAAATTTTTGGTTTATAGGAAAAAACTACTTCAGACGGAGTTTTAGAGGTTGACATACAAGGTGTGTTTCTTTGTTGCATCAAAAATTGATTTAACCTTTGTTGTGTAGTAAGCTGTTTAGATTCATCTAGAAGATATTTCTTTAACGCAGATTTTACTGTTTGAACATTTCTTTCTGCCAAACCATTCGATTGAGGGTGGTACGGTGGAGATTTAGTTACTTTAATATCATGCCGCTCTAAAAATTTTACAAATTCTATTGAATTAAATGGAGGCCCATTATCAGACACAATTTCTGTAGGGAAGCCAAAATTGGAAAAAAATTTTGACAGAACTGTAATTACTGCAGATGCTGTTGTGACATTCATTAACACCACCTCTACAAATTTACTATACGCGTCAACAATAATTATGAACTCTTTGTTTTCAAAATGGAAGAAATCAATGTGTATCCTTTCAAAGGGATAACTAGTAGCAGGCCAATGTGTAGATACTATTTCTTGATTCCTATTTCGACTTTGTTGACATATTAAACATGAGTTTACAAAGCATTCTATATCTTTATCTATGCCATACCACCAAACATATGACCTAGCTATCATTTTCATACGGACAATTCCAACTCCATGATTTTCGTGTAATAAATTTAAAACTTTATCTTGTAAACTATTTGGAATTACAATTCGATTCATATAGAATAAACACTCATCTTCACAACATAAATATTCTTTTTTTTATAGTACACCATTACGTTTTCCGACAATTTTGAAGAATCTGGCCACCCAAACATACAAAACTCTAGAACTTCATTCATGATTCTATCCTTTTTAGTTTCTTCTACAATCGTTTTTGGATTCAGAGGCACATTATCTGTGAAATTAAATGACTTGATGCAAATATTGTTATCTATATTGGTTCCTGACGTTACGGGTAATCGAGACAATGCATCTACATGTAACATCTGCGATCCACGACGATATTCTATTTTGTAGTTATACATAGATAATATAACTGCCCATCGCTGCAACCTAGCTGCAGCAACTGCAGGCGTTGACTTGTTAGGGTTAAATATTTCTCTAAGCGCTTGATGATCAGTTTGGATTATGAAAGAATGACCATATACATATTTGTGAAACTGTTTAAGGCCAAAGATTATTGCCAAGGCTTCTCTGTGAAGTTGGGAGTAATTTTTTTCTGCTGGTGACAATGTACTTGAGGCAAAAAGAACTGGCTTTTCAACTTCATTCACCACATGTGATAAAATTGCGCCCACGCCGAATGGGCTGGCATCAGTAGCAATAATAATAGGTTTGTTTGAATCGTACAATTCCAATAAATTGTGTTTTAAAATAAGAGATTTAGATTTTTGAAACGAAACCTGACAACTTTCGGACCAATCAAAAACAACATCTTTTTTTAAAAGGTAATATAAATCTCGTAATTCCGTCGACAAATTTGGGATAAACTTCCCATAGTAGTTAAGTAATCCTAGATAGGATTGTAATTGTGACACATTTGATGGTGCAGGTGCATTTACAATAGCCTGGATCTTTTCTGTGTTAGGACGAATTCCTTCTGCATCTAAATAGCATACACTGGGAGACAAAATTTTGCATTTATCAATATTAATTTGAACATTATACTCATTTAACCTTCCTAATACCCGAAACAGCTTATCATAACAATCTTGATAATCTTTTCCTCCGACTAATATGTCATCGAGATATGATACAACTCCTTCTATCCCAATTAATATCTGATCTATCACGGACTGGAATATGGATGGGGCCGATTTCAATCCAAAAGGTAAGCGCCGATTTCTAAATAAACCTTTATGTGTGTTTATTGTTAAGAGCTCCCTTGAGTCTTCCTTGACGGATAATTGCTGATACGCACCAGTTAAATCAATAACGCAAAAATAAGTACAATTTGCAAGTCCTGCAAATATGTCGTCGATGCGAGGTAGAGGGTAGTGCTCCGTTTTGACCATCTTATTAATAGTCACTTT
This sequence comes from Diogma glabrata, assembly GCA_963693315.1. Taxonomy (NCBI): domain Eukaryota; kingdom Metazoa; phylum Arthropoda; class Insecta; order Diptera; family Cylindrotomidae; genus Diogma; species Diogma glabrata. Next base: position 347,714,037 of record OY856186.1, read on the forward strand.
AAAATCCACACATATCCGAATGTCTCCGTTTGTTTTTGGTACAATGACTATCGGACTAGCCCAATTACTAAATTTTACTGCTTCTAAAATACCACTCATACACAATCTATCTAGTTCGGCTTCAACTTTTGGCCTGATTCTATAAGCTATCGTATAAGCTTTATGGAAGATAGGCCTAGCATGATCTTCTAACAAAATATCCACCAAAAACCCTTCAATCGATTGATTTGTAGCATTGCTTTCGAGTACTTTAGGAAAATTTACTTTTATTTTATCTAAAATTGACATAACTTTTAAATTATTTACCAACACAGGTTCGGATGAGCCTAAGTAATCCCTCCATTCCGGTAAAATAGCATCTAACCACGATCTGCCGATTAAAGGTTTAAAATCCCTCTCGGCATCAATAACAATTAACCCCAAATTGTATATATTCCCTCTAAAACTCACGTTGACAATCATTTTCCCCATAACCTTGATAACCTGTCCCGTAACGGTAGAGAAAGAATCATTAACACTGATTAATCTTAAATGACTAAAACTATCTTTATACTTAACTACGTTAATTATTGATGAACATACTCCAGTATCTACTTCCATGATGACCTTCTGGTTTTCAATAGTGACTTCATATTCCATTGGTAAATTTGATTTATTGATACTGTTGATTACCTTGATGTGTTTCGAATTTTTATTACGGCATGTTTTAGATGTATGTCCGTAATTATAGCAACTGTAGCACTTCCAGTTCTGTGCCGGACATTGACTTTCATGGTGACTGTATAACCCACAACGACTGCATGTTGACTTTGAACTTCCTGGTTCACTACGACTGATGCTCCTTGGACTTAAGCTCCGGACAGAACTTGGACTTTGATAACGTCTAAATGACTCATGACTATGATTTCCGTTCCTTGGACTATAACTACGATTTAAGTTTGAACTTTCATAATGACTGTTTGAATGATGACGGTAAGGTTGACGTGCTTGACGGTAATGTTGTTTGGTAGCACCACCAGATTGAAATATTTCAATATGAAATGAAATATTTCATTCTTTTACAGACATCTCAATATTTAATGCCTTTTGGCAGCATTCATTAAATTTAATATCAGGATGTTGTAACAGCTGCTGTTGAATTTCTTCTGATTTCAAGCCGACTAGAAACTTGTCTGTTAAAGCATCATCTAAAAAATCCCCATACTCACAAGATTGTGCAAGACATTTAAGCTTCACTATATAATCTGAGATTGACTCGCCATCCTCTTGATTTGCTTTAGAGAATTTGAATCGTTCAGCCCTCTTATTAACCTTGGGTTTAAAATGATTTTTAAGTACACTTATTAACTCCGCATATGGTAAAGAACTAGGTGTTTTAGGTGTAGATAAGCCTTTTAAAATTTTGTAAGTTTCTCCCCCCATAATAGTTATAAATAGTGATACCTTTTTTTGTTCCTGTACCTCGTTTATCAAAAAAAAAATTGCTCCAATCTCTCTTCATACGTCTCAAAGTCTTCTCCTGGGACAAAAGCTTCAATGGTACCAATTAATGACATCTTTTGTTTTGTAGTTAATTGATTTTGCTTGAAATCTTTACACCTTTCTTCAAAAGTTTCTTCAAAAGTTTCTTCAAAAGTTTCTTTCTTATTTTGTGTTATGATCTCTGACTCCAACATCAATTTGTCTATGCAGTGAGAGTACAAATTAATTTTATACTAAGAAAAACACAATTTAACACGACTCCAGACAATTTTTATATAAACGCAAATATGGCGTACCGACGCTTGCACGGTATAATCTTTCACTTATATTTACTCACTCTAAATTACAATAGTTTCGTTTTTATCATCGTCGCCACTTTTATGTATTAGAAAAACAAACAATCAAACTATTAACTTTAAATATAACACAAGTTTATTTTAAATTTTTCCACTAATTTATTTATAAGCTTATAACTCAGCTGACTGCAAACAAATGTGGTCATTCACTCTTTTCCAAAATTGAAATTATTGTATTACATAAATCTAAATATATAAAATATATAAGTTACAGGTTTTATCACTAATTTTACATATATACATATATAGGTTTTATTTTACATTTTACAGTCTGCAGCGCAAGAGTGTTTCTTAATTTTCTTAATATGTTAATACATTACACTCCCAACAAACATTGAAAAAGTGTGACACAGTAAACAGGAGGGGACAGTGTTCGGGAGGACCCCCACCGCTTATTCCAATATTATCCAGAAACTAATCAGTTCTTTGTTACTTAAGTTTTCATCTTTTTTCAAAGTGTCATTAAAATAAATTAATGAATGAAATCTGTATGCTCCCTACAAACTTAAAAAACAAAGTGTGAAAAGTCAGTTGTATGGTAGACCCCCCACCACTTTGGTCAATGTGTCCAAAAAGATGGTAATTATCTTCTCACACTAATTGGAGCCCTTTTCATAAGTTTCATCATAATCACTTCATTATTGTAGGCTGTAGTGTGTATAAAGACACTGAAAAAACTTCAAAAAAGTACAAAAAAATTTGTTTACCGGAAGTGAAAAACCGGAAGTTGGGATGCAGAACTATTGTGAACCTACCGCATACTCATGTACCAAGTTTCATCCAATTCGCTTATCAGGTACAGATGCTATAGAGCATTCAAAAAAACAGGTGCTCCAGGGACCCCACACCATTTTGTTGACTATCGCTCAAAAACTAATCAGTTCCTTGTCATACATGTTTGCATCTTTTTCCAAAGTGTCATCAAAATTCATTCACGAATGAATGTTTTATGCTCCCAACAAACATAAAAACTTTGGGTAAAAACCACTTGTTGTATGGTGAACCCCCAGACCCTCTATCCAATGTGCTCCAAAAGCTAACAAAATCTTTCTCATGTTACTTGAAAGCTTTTACCAACGTTTCATGAAAATCGATCGGTAATTGTAGGCTAGAGTAGGGATAAACAACTGAAAAAAAACTTTTTAACTGGAAGTGACAAACCGGAAGTTGTTATGCAGAAATATTGGAAACAGTACTAAAACTTTGTATACTAAGTTTCAATAGTATCATAGTCCGGGATCAGAAGTTATTCAAAATTTAAACTTAGAGGTGTTCGGGAGACCCCTGCCATTTTGTCCAAATTTAAAATGAATCCAAATCTTCCATTTACAAGTGAACCTGTATCATTTGCCAAAGTTTCATCAAGATCCTATGCAGAAAACTCACTATTGCAAACTTGTTGCCGGCTAAGGGCCACATTTTTAATTAGTTTGTTTATCATACTTGCTATCCATGTTTGATTATACATAAGCTATGCTTCTTTGTATAGTATTTGTGCGGATTCCATTTCGTAATTTTGAGATTTTAATCGATGTTATCAACTACCTTTCTTAGTTGGAGAAACATGCATTACATATACAACTGCAAACCAATAACATATTTAGTTATTACCAATATAACAATAACACATTGTATAGATGATAAAATGTGTAACATCATTAAGTGTTTAATTCAAATACATATAGTTTTGATATACAAATGTTATTGTTTCAGATTATACTTTCATTTTTTAATTTCATTAAATTATGTTCAACAAAAAAATTGATCAAAGGAATCTAACCGTATAAAACAATATTTAAAGAAAAATCAAATTAAATTATTATCAACATTTAGGCAGAACCCCTTAAGATAATTATAATGGCCCTCCCTGGGGTTCCATTCAAAAAAAAATTTGCCTGTTACCTATGCGCAAGTATACACAACAACTTCCCAAAGTTTCATGATGATCGGATGAATGGTTTATTAATGAATAAGGTACAAACATACATACTTTCATTTTTATATATATAGAAGAAGATAGAAGAAGAAGATAGATAAAAAAATAAGCCAAAACAACAAAAATTAAATATAGGGTTCGCGTTGAGCTCCGAACCTTTCTCACAACCCCCTACATCGGCAATGACAACGAAATTTCGTACTGAGTTTCTTAAAGTTCATTTTATTAAATCGGTTTAAATTATTAAATGTTTGAAAATGTATATTATAACACAAACTGTTTTTTGTCCCAAAAATATCAAATGTTTTCAACCTTAATTGTTTTAAAAATTGTTAAAAATCTATATTTTTCTATGCTGTTATGTTCGCTGTACTATAGAACAATTTTCTGGTTCTGGTCCTGCCATAATAGCGCTAGTATTTTACGAAATGTTGTGCCAAAAAGTGAGGAAATAGACCTTTAATTATGTACTTTCATCAATTTGTTTCCTCTTTACTTTTTTAATAAACTTATTATAAAAACCAACTTTACTATTTAATGTAAAAATTATTCCTTTAAAAAAAGGTTATTATTCCTTTAAAAAAAATTCGACCTATTTTTCATAATAAATATTACGTATCTTGTGACTAATTCAAAATAAAAAAGGTTTTATTAATAAAACATCAACAAAAATTATAAATATATGTATTATGTAACTTAATTAAAATAAAAAAATAAAATCCCCTGAATGCATTCTATAATGATTGCATTCATAACTAAACAAAATGACGTCACACGAGCTTTTATGATAAAGCTGTTATCAGGGTTGTAACGTATAATACGGTAACGTATAAAACACGTATTATACGTACGTATAAAACGTATAAAACGTACAGTATAAAACACACAATTATTTACGTTTTATACCGTATAAAAATAAAATCCTTATTAAATAAAAATACATTTATATAACATTAACGCGGGCGTTAACTCGTATCGTACTCGTGATATTTAATATTTATAAATCCTAGATTTCGGGACTAATAGGAACAGTTGCTTTAGAAAATATAGCGTCGGCATGATAATTTCTTACCCAACTATTCCTATTAGTTCAGAAACTTCCACATTTAACGTAAATGCTTCTTTTCAAAATATAATTATTTATTTTCAAAACAAATTTAGTCTGCAATAATTTGACATTTCCAACCATACCTATTATTCATCAATGACCAAAAATGAATTTACTCAATAAACTTCTCACTAAACTTTTTCGTTTGACATACATATTATTTTAACTATGACAACTTTTAAAAAGAAGATTTGATCTGCAAGAACCTGTTATTTTCAAACTGTGTCTATTAATTGGAAGTGGTGCAACCCGGATTCACACAACAAAATTTTTTTAAAAACATCTCTCTAATAATCTCTAATAATTTCCCTAACTGCTATGAAAAAACGACATTTATTCTGAAACAACATTATATTTCCAGCTGTTCTTATTATATGAAAAATTCAAAAATAATTTAATTGCTTGAGTTTAAGTGCTCAAAAAAGTCTCTAATATATAATTCAAAATTTTCAATATTCAAATCTAGTGAATTAAAAATTATTAGCCAGTTTAATGTACAGTAACATAGTCTTTCGTATAAAGCATAAAAATATACATTCAAATAACATCTAGAATTTAAATAGTTTTTGTTAATTTTGAATTTTTGAGATCAATTAAACTCAAGTAAGTAAAGAAGTAATTGAAATATTTTCAATTCAAAGGTATGATTTGAAGTTTCTCAGAAAAAAACTCCAATTCACATTTTTCGTGTTTCGGTTGGGATTTGAACCTACCTCGTCAGTGCCCGGCTCGAATCCTTGGGCAAACACGCTATCGATTACAGTTTCAAAGTTGAAACTTCTTCATCACTTATTTATTTTTACTTAAGTTGAATTTTTCCACTGTCATTAGACTCCATATTATGCAAATGTTTTTACATTATATGGGATTTGTTGCATTAAATTTCTAGACAATACTTTGTGTGAATTCATTGAATGGCGAACATTTCTATTCTAATTAACATCCTAAGTCACGATTGTATAGTCATTATTGATTGTTTCCAATCAATTTGAAATCAATGGCTGACACTTGGTTAATTTGTAGTCCTATATGTATTAACATTAGACAACATTAAGGGAATTTAAATTAATTTTGAATTTTTGAGATCAATTCAACTCAAGTAAGTAAAGAAGTAATTGGAATATTTTCAATTCAAAGGTATGATTTGAAGTTTCTCAGAAAAAAACTCCACTTCACATTTTTCGTGTTTCGGTTGGGATTCGAACCTACCTCGTCAGTGCCCGGCTCGAATCCTTGGACAGACACGCTATCCATTACGCCGTTGAGTTTTTGTTATAAATTATAAAATATATAAATAATTTATAACTACGTAATTATATTTTTACTAAAATATATACTTTTTTACTAAAAATATAATTAATATCTGAAGTAAGAAGTATGTTTAATTTTTTATGAATGAATTTCAAAAACAAAATCATATTATACGTTTTATACGTTACGTATTATACGTGTAATGTATAAAACGTTTTATACGTGTATATTAACAACCCTGGCTGTTATATTGCAAGAGAAATACATACTCAAATAGTAGTTTTTGTTTTTCCTTAATTTAGTTCACAGGAATGAAATTATGGCAAATTATTATCGGAAACCACTATTATATGATTTTTAGCACTGCCTGTCAAAAAACTAATTAATTTTCTTGTTAATATCGAAATTATATATAGTGGAGTCAAATTAGCATTTTATATTGATGTAAGAGCAAAGTTGAATTTTTTTTTGTTTTATGTTAAGGACATAAAAGTTAGTAGGCATGTAATTATTTAGCAAATTTGGAGGTCCGGAAGTGCCTCAAAAATGGCAAAAACTGGTTTTTTGGTGTTTTTTGAGTAGGTCGCTTCACTATTTTTGAAATATTTCGGGCTCTAATGATCATAAAAAAAAAACAAAAAATGCAAAACGTTTGTGATTAAATTTCAAATCCATCTAGGAGGGTAAGATACTTCAAAAATGTAACCTAACCTCAAAAAACCGAATCGCGTGACTTTTTTTTTTTTTTACTAAATTTATGATAAGGGGCGGAAAAATCGTCGAATTTTCATGAAAATTTCAGGAAACATGTATTTTAATAGTCTCAATATGGGATTTAATTTTAATGAAAAAATTTTAATTTTTTCGGCCACAATTGGAATTTTTCGTTAAATTTGTCAAATGGTGCCATTTTATGAGAAGTCATCCAAAATAAAATTTTTTTTTTTAATCTGTACTTTTTTTTATCTACCTTAACTTAAGTATAATCAAAATTATGTTGCCTTAATTTAAATGTCCATTTTTGGGCATGAAAAAAAAACATTAATTTTTGCATTTTTTTGACATTTTACCATATATTCGGAATTATTTATGCTATTATCATGTATTTTGCATAAAAGAGAAATATGCAATTCAAATTAATAAAAAATAATTTTTAAAATTATACATAACCTACAAATCTTTTTTTTCTTGCAATGCCCTAAATTGCTTTTGGTAAATAATTAAAATTAAACTAACAAAATATACGACATAATAATAAAAAATAGCAGTTGAAGTAGTATATAAGTAATAGTTTAAGCAAAAATTGTAATAATAATTTAAACTGAGGATGGCGTAAGTCGAAATCGATATTCAATAAAATAAAAAATCAAATTCAAATTGTTACTATAAGAAAGTTTATATTATTATTAATAAACTAAAAATTTTAAAAATAAACAGCAAAAAGTATATTTTTAAATATTGTATTTTAATTCAAAAGTGACAAAAGCACACAAACAGTGAATAATATGGAAAACCATAATAACGCATATAGAATTTTCAATTGAAAACATAATTGGCGTAAAATTATTTATGCTGTGTATTTTATATGTTTGAAAAATGTTTGAAAAAAATTGAATATTACATTTTTTCAAAATCTCATATCAAATATTTACAATAATTGTAATAACATTTTAATTATTTACCAAAAGCAATTTAGGGCATTGCAAGAAAAAAAAGTTTTGTAGGTTATGTATAATTTTAAAAAATATTTTTTATTAATTTGAATTGCATATTTCACTTTTATGCAAAATACATGATAATAGCATAAATAACACCGTATATATGGTAAAATGTCAAAAAAATGCAAAAATTAATGTTTTTTTTTCATGCCCAAAAATAGGCATTTAAATTAAGGCAACATAATTTTGATTATACTTAGGTTAAAGTAGATAAAAAAAGTACAGATTAAAAAAAAAAAATTTTATTTTGGATGACTTCTCATAAAATGGCACCATTTGCCAAATTTAACGAAAAATGCCAATTGTAGCCGAAAAAATTAAATTTTTTTCATAAAAATTAAATCCCATATTGAGACTATTAAAATACAGGTTTCCTGAAATTTTCATGAAAATTCGACGATTTTTCCGCCCCTTATCATAAATTTAGTAAAAAAAATAAAAAAGTCACGCGATTCGCTTTTTTGAGGTTAGGTTACACTTTTAAAGTATCTTACCCTCCTAGATGGATTTGAAATTTAATCACAAACATTTTGCATTTTTTGTTTTTTTTTATGATCATTAGAGCCCGAAATATTTCAAAAATAGTGAAGCGACCTACTCAAAAAACACCAAAAAACCAGTTTTTGCCATTTTTGAGGCACTTCCGGACCTCCAAATTTGCTAAATAATTACATGCCTACTAACTTTTATGTCCTTAACATAAAACAAAAAAAAAATTCAACTTTGCTCTTACATCAAATATATCACTTTTTTTTACTAATTTGACTCCACTAATAATAATTTGAACGAAACGGGAAATGACAGTGCAATAAAATGCTATGAAAACTGCATTATCGATCAAATTGCACTATCGTAAAACGAAATATATGTATGAATAAAATAAAAGTGTGTAAAAAAACAATAATTTTAATATTATTTATAGTAGTTGTTGTTATTCTTAATATCGAAATGTAAATATCGAAATGATTTTAATGATTTTAACTTGAACAAATTATGGCAAAAGACAACTTAACTTTTTAACTAACTTTAAAGAACTACTTTATCGATAATTCTAAGTATCCAAAAACAAAATTTTATATAAGTTTTATTTATATATGAATTATTTATTTATATGAATTCATTCATGAATAATAAAATAAAAAAGCACAATAATTTTAAAGTTATTTAAAGAAAATAATGAATTTATGAATAAAAAAAAACAATTTTTATGTTATTTAAAATAAAAATTTAAAAACTGCATTATCGTAAAACGAAATGTATGTATGAATATGAACAAAATGAAAGTGTGTAAAAAAGCAATAATTTTAATGTTATTTAAAAAAAAAATAAAAAAAAATGTGCAACAATTAGGTCTCGAACTTTCAATCTATAGATCAGCGTTTCTTAAACTAGGGGTCGCGTCCCCAACTGGGGTCGTTAGATTTTTTCATGGGGTCGCGAGAAATTCCCAATTTAAAACAACTACACTAAAATTTCTATCTAAATTTATGTCTTAAATTAACAAACTTTGCAAGGTTTTTGAATTAATTTTTCGCGGGTTTTAGACTTGGATGATTTTTTAAATGTTCTAATGTTTTCACTAATCTTTTGGTGACATTACACAATCCATAAAATAATTTTGTAGTCGAATCGTATTGTTTTATATTTATATACATTTGAGTGGTTTTCCATTTAGCAATCTTGTGTAATTTACACATTTTTTTAAATCACGAGAAGAAAGACCACTGTGTTTGGTTTGCAATAAAACTTTAGCAAGTGAGAGTTTTAAACCAGCTGTTTAACTCCCAGCTGATTGGTGATCAGTCGGTGATCACTGACCTGAAAATCAGCTGTTGTGGGAGCACTTCATGGGCGTCTGTAGTGATGGTGTCGCTGCCATGACAGGTAAACTAAATTGGCTTTTTGGACGAATTAAGCCAGGTAGTTCAAAAATAACATTTACTGTATGATCCATCGTGAGGCGTTAGTGAGTAAAAAACTTTCTCCTGATTTAAATCATGTTTTGAAAAAAGTTGTATGTGTTAGTAACTTTATAAAATGCCACATACATAATAGTCGTCTTTTTTCCCAACTCAGTAAGGAAACGGGATCAGATTTAAAATTCTCCTTTTGCACGCTGAAGTTAGATGGAAAAGGGGCAAAGTTGTCAAGCGGAAAAAGTTTGAAGAGTTTTGGGGCTAAAAGACAAAATAGGGTTATTTTTTGGTTGTTAATCAAAAGAGAGTATCCATGCTTGTTTGAAATTGCAGTTCAAATTATTTTGCCATTTTCCACCACATATTTGTGCGAAAATGCATTTTATTCCTTATTATATATTATATCAAAATATCGCTCTCAATTGTGCAATATTGAAAATGTATTGAGACCAGCGCTTTCGAAAATCACAATTACCGTTACTCTGCTCTAAAAAGCAAGAGAACCCATCACATTAAAAAATATTTTAATGTTTTATTTATTTTAATACATTAAGTAAGTAGAAAATGTTTTTAATTTTTATATTAGCTGAAATGAAACTAGTATTTGTTATTTAAACGTCTTTCTTTTGAATAACGATTATTTGTCAAAAAAAAAAAGGTTGTGGGTCGCCAAAATACGGCATTTAAAATTTGGGGTCGCAATACAGAAAAGTTTAAGAACCGCTGCTATAGATCATCAGCCGAGTGCGCTACCTATATACCAATTTGAACTATATTTGAACTATAGACTAAAGGAAAGATAAGGTTGCCGTTACGCTCGTATAGAAGGATAGACTTACGGCTATTATATTATAAATAGAAGGATAGACTTACGGCTATTATATTATAAATAAAATAAATAATAATAGTCGTGTTAACTTTCTAGTTTTTAAACTTCACTCATTTAGATAAGAAATTGTATTTGTTTGGTTAAGTGATAAAAAACTTATCAGTTCACAGTCTCACAATTACAGAATTGGACGTTAATTATAAAACATAAAAAACATGAAATGTGTTGAGTATCATTATTTTATTTAGTATATTTAAGTATTAGTTTAACTGAAATAGATTTCCAGTGAGCTCTCGATAGACATTTTATTAAAGAGAATTTGACTTTAAATCTTCAAAAAAAACAGTGATTTTTTATCCTGCCACAAATCATCTACTACCGATTCTAGCACTATAAATTCAATAAAACACCGAATAATTCTGTTTGATAATCGCATTAAACTTTATGGTCGATTGCAAAAAAGGGAAGTAAGTCGTCATAAAGTCGTCAAATGTTTATAGAAAAGACTAAAACACTTTTTAAACCATTCCAACCAAAAGTGATTATTTTGAACAAATAGTTTCGTAGTTTGTATTATACATAGCACAATCAAATCTAAATCCATAGATAATCAAACCCTACTTTTTTTAATTAACGAATTAAAACCTTTTAAAACAAAATACATAATACTGTGTTCACAAAAATATTTCTTAAAACAAAATACAAAAAAAAGGTCAAACTGGATACACTTTTTAATAAATCTAAAAGCTTTGTAGACACAAACGAATCTTCTTGAATATGAAAATAAACCGATTTAATGTTTTTTTAATGACAAAATACTTTTTATTTGATTATTCTCAGAGGATTAAAAAACACACAACAGAAAAATGAAAATTTATGGAAAATACAAGGTTAGTCAAGAAATAATTTGAGGAAAAAACAAAATTGTAGACTTCCATGGGATTAGGTTCTGTTATTTATTTGTATACGGCAATGCTGATTGCTATTTTATAAGAATAACTTTTGTACAAACTATTTTATTCGTTAACTACATTGTTAAGATAAGAAAAGTAAAATTGATAGCACTAATTAGCAGCTACTCGTACGATTTTTTTTAAATCTCGCAATCTTGATAGAAATTATTCTAATGTGCTTGTCAAACAGAAATTTAGTGAGAATATTATCATCACTTCGAAAATATGCTTACATTGCTATTCAGCAATATATATCTAAAATCTTTCAAAAAATGCAAATACAAACCGTTTACAAAAGCTGACGTTCAATTTATAATAAATCTAGTCATCAAAATATTCAAGAAAACATATAGTAATAAAAGTTAAACCATAGAAAAATAGTTCCTTTGAGATTAAGCTAAACAGAAAAGAAAATTTCTTCATCAAACTGATTTCCCTTTACTTAAACTCGTTTCAAAAGAAAAATTTCAAGTTAGTTTTACCATCTACTCTGCGTCTTTGAGATTTAAGTGCAATAAATTCTTAGCGAACAAAATGAAATAAGATATTAAATTGATTTATATTTAGAAGAACAAAAAAAGTTTATTCTAAATTTAATTTTAAGAAAACAGAAACGGAATATGAGCATTACAATAAAAATTTTATTCAAAATATATTGTTAAATTTTTCAATTTTTCATAATTTTCTTATTAAACTTTAAGTTTTTCATAAAACAGAATTTCTCATATTTAAAAAAAAAATGTTTTTTTGATAAAATAAGCTTAAGAAATTGAATTTTTCATTAATTTTAGTACCATTTTTACTCGTACGTGTTTTGACGATGGTGGATTGTTTGTTTGTCTAAGATAAATTTGCTTCAAGTTGTTTTGAATAATGTATATTATGTTCATAGATTGTATGTTTTATTTTAAAGTACAGCAAGTTTGTAAAGGATGCATATATATAGATTATTATGTTTGCAAATTTAACAAAAGAAAGAAACCACAAAGAAAAAACTGTTTGTGTACATCTTTTTTGAATAAAAGTATTAAATGGTAGAAACTTATATGATATGTAGCATGAAATAAATTTAAAAAAATCCATAACTTTTAATTAGGTGAAGAACGTACGTTCTTAAAAGTTTGTGTAAAATTAGTTTTATTATGGTTTTATACTTTGAACAAAAAAACGAAACCCTTAAGACTAAACTTTGCCGTTCGTCTTAGTCCAGGCCACGAATGCTCAAAAAAAGGTATAGGGGGAATTGTTTGGAACACAATTTTTGACTTCGTAACTTTGTTTGGACTAGTTAGAAGGTGATCATATCAAAATTTCCCGCCCCTAGCCTTTATGCCGGGGGAGGAGGGGTGGTATTGAAAGTGTCATTTTTTGTTTTTTTTTGCGTATATCTCGAAAACTGTGCGACCAACCGAACTGACAACTCTACACAAAATAAAAACTGATTAAATTTGCTACAAGTTTTACTCAGTTTTTTGATATCTTGCATAGTTTTCGAGATATCCGCTCTTGAAAGTCTGTAATTCTGGGAAAAAAATATATGCTTCATATTTTTGCTCTTTTTGACCGAATATCTGTCTTTAACGATGCACCGAAAAACTAAATGCTTTCCACAGGGTTGTAGAGCTTCAAACTTTTTCAGTAATACATATACTTTAATATTTTATCTATTTTCCTTCAAATGTTAGACCAGTTACAGTGTTGAGCGCGAAATCTGAAGCCGATGCCCGAAAGACTGTGTCAGCGCGAAGTATGGCCATGGCGAAAAATGGTGTAGCTAGATCTTCTTTAATTAAGTGTGACGAGCCTGGCTAGCGGGTCTACAAGAATATATTCTAAAATGAATATCTGTGCTATTTAGACATCCAGTAATGAATATGTGTGTGTATATAATAGGGATTGCAATCCCGTGGTGTTTTATGAATCCCGGGACCACGGGACTCGTAAATTTCAAATCCCGGGATTCTCGGGATCCCAGAATTTAGAATTTGTATGGAAAACCATTAATAGTTAAGAAAAAAAACCCAATTTTCAAATAAGAAAACACATGTTTCATTTTTTAGTGTCGAAAAGAATAAACATATAAAACATTAACTCACTAGTTCAACTTCTTAAAAAAATAAAAATTGAAGAACCAAAATAAAACTTTAATAATATAACATAAAGAAAACCAGCACCATACACGAATGATTTTAGAAAACATATTTCGTCAAACTGAATTATCGTCAAACCGGTTTGTTAATTTGGAAATAATATTTCCGAAGGCTTAAAAAGCCCGTTCCGATTCCACACTTCTTGGTGAAATGGTCAATAAATGTTTATACATTCACTGCAAATGGGGAGCTCTATGACGGCTTTGCTTACTTTTTTCATTTCTCTACTAATTGCGGTGACCAGTTTAAATTTCATGTTGTTGCACTCTGACCAAAATTGTTATTTTATAGGAATTAAGCGTAAATGAAACAGTTCATCTTCCAAATTGCGTTTCTCTATACTAAATTGACTGAAACCTTATCCTTAATTACATTTTCGTTGTAATATGTGCTCGATATTGTTGCAGTGTGAGTAGTTGCGGATCACCTGCTTCACATCCTATGTCTGCTGCTGCTGATGTAACGTAAAATAATTTACAATAAAAATTTTTATGGAGTTTCGACTTGGAACAGTAAATATGTTCGATGTATCATCAACAAAAGCAGAGTTTCCTTTCTGCAAATATAAATACTAATGCTGCAAGTATTAATGTCTTTAATACTCAAAATGTTTCGGATTTCTTTACCTTAATGCTAGTTATTGAGACATTCGTCAACTGGCGAACCAATGGGTTGCTATTGTTTTCTAGCTCTGTAGAACCTAAATAGCTATAAGTGCAGTAGCCAATATTTTATGATAGAGTGGAACGAGTGGAACGATTAAGATTGAAGGTGCTACCGTTGACTGAATAGAGTTTATTCGCTAGTACCCTTAAGATATAAACCTTAACAAGTATTTTATCATTGCTATTGCCAGTGATATATGATCCCATTTCATATGACCAAAATTTAAAAAAATACAAATCAACAAAACAGGATAACAGGATTCCGTTTTAATTGATTAATCCCAGCAAATATGACAATATCGTAATCCCGGGATTTTCTTTCATTAATTCCGGGATTGCGGGATCATAAAAATTAGTCGGGATCCCGGTATCCCGGGTTGCAATCCCTAGTATATAATGGTGCATATTTTGATCAAAACGTTGACCGGGAATGGTGAGAAAATGGAAAGATTCATTACTCGACAGCTGTCGCAAAGCTTTAGATTTCGCGCTCAACACTGAATCTGCTTTAACATTTGAAGGCTAATAGATTAAATAGTAAAGAATATATATTATTAAAAATAATTTAATGCTCATAAATAAATCATAAATAATTTAAGCATATAGTTTTTCGGTGCATCGTTGAAGAGTTATCCTGTCGAAAAGAGCAAAAACGTGAAGCAAGAATTTTTTTCTCCAAAACAACAGACTTTCAAGAGCGGATATCTAAAAAACTATACAAGATATCAAAAAACTTGACTGTGTAAAACTTGTAGGAAATTTAATCAGTTTTCATTTTGTATAGAGTTGACAGTTCGGTAGAACCCACAGCTCTCGAGATATAATAAAAAAACCGAAAAATGAGAGTTTCAAACCCCCTTCCCCCGACTGCATAGGGGCCGCGGGCGGGGACTTTTGATATGTTCACTTCCTAACTAGTCCAAACAAAGTTACGACGTAAAAAATTGTGTTCCAAGCATTTTCCTCTATACTGTAATGGATAGTCTGGACTTATGTCTGAATATAGTGTATTATAGTCGCAGCTTCCTTAGTTGGTATTTCTTATATTAATCTGTACCGCTCGTAATAGCTTCTCATCCATTCATCATCAATAGCCGTATTTCATATAGTTCCCTTAACCCTTAGTTTCCTTATTTTTCTTAAAATCTAACTAAATCTTCAATGGCTGGTCAAGCTTATGGGAAAAAGAAAATTGCACTAATTACACTGATTTTATTTATTAATTGATATAATATAATATTGGTTAATTTGAATTAATTAATAATTTTCTTTAAATACCATCCATATAAACATTAAAATTTAATCTTACAACATCTTAAAATTGACGCGCGCTACGTTTCCATTCGAGTATTTTCAATATACTACCTGAATTTGAATTTGCTAAACACCAACCGTAATTAACCAATGAAGTTTTCAAACCTCAAAACAGCTGTGCGTATTTGTCCAGTCCACCTCACTATCCTAACATTGCATCTCGCCATCAACATTGACGTGATCTTAGAAACGTTATTATCAATACTTATTTCCTTACTGGGTGTAATCCATCCTTTTTCCTAAATTCCGAAAAGTTTTATTACCATTGTCGGCATCGAATTTTGTTATAAATACTGGGTGTAACCGAACCTTTTTCTCTTAGTATATCGTCATTCCATTCGACGCTATTAGTTCATTGGATCTTGTTGTTTATTTTTTTTTGACGTCTACAACAAGTTTGGTGTTCGAACTGAATTTTGTTACATGGATGCTTGTTATTAACCATTTGCTGTTACTGGTTAATTTATTTTCTGGGATTAATTGTGTGAGAGAACCCGGAAGTTTGTACCAGCCAATAAACCGAGGACAGAGTCAGGTCAGACCAATTATCGCATCACCATCGTAAAAGGGTATGAATTATTTTATTTCACTTTGTAATACCATCAAACAAATAAATGTTATGGTCGTAAAAATGGCGATCGATAATTAATACCATTCGGCCGTATATAGACCGGATAATTATATTGTGCAAACCATATTACAAATATAATTATAATGCAAAAGCACAACAAATTACATATTAATCCGGCAATTGTTGAACGGAAGAATTATTGAAGTGAAATTAATTTTTTTTTGGTTAGCAGAACCCGCGATACGTAAAAGAAAAATGGCGAACTAAATGAATTGGCTTTATTTTGCTTTCGGTCGTGGTGTTAATCATTGGACATGATACAACTTTCCCGTAAAATAATTTTTTTTATGGAATATAAATAATAACGCTAAATAAAATTCCGGTGCATGCTAAGCTAATCAAGTGTAACTGGTATTAATTTCTCGAGTGATTTATATGTTGGTGACTGACGGTGTGATCCAAAATTATCGATCTCAAAAGATCTCGCTTCGTTCAACCTGTGATACTAATCTTAAGTGAAAAAAAAAACAAATAGAACAAAAATCTCAACCTTAAATTAACCCAATGAACTGTGATATTATTACTAAGTTATAAATAGAAAAAAGAAATCTCAAACTTGAATTAACCAAGATCCATTGTGATACTAGCATTATGTTACGAATAGAAAAAATCTGAAAATTTCAATTAGTCAAATAAGCTGTGTGTCGGTATAAATTAATTGAGTAATACAAACATCCGTGCCTGTTATATTGTTATCGTAGATAAATTTATAGAACTATTTTATAATAATTCAGTAATAATTAGACTAATTAGGAAAATTTGTACGAGATTCTTACTGTGTTTGTCCGTTAAAATATTACTTTATGTCAATCATTCCTTGTTGGAAAATAAGAAACAAAAAAAAAAAATATAATAAATGTGTACGAACAGTAGCCCTTAAGCTGATTATATAGTTTGTCTGTTATAATAAAATCACCTAAATTGGAATATCGTTGTTTTTACACAGTTCTTTTTTTCAAATAAAATCAAACGGAAATTACGTTAATAAATCGCAACAAATATACTATGCTCATCAGTTTCATTTCTTGCAACGTAGTTTTGTGCAGTGTGGCTATCATCCGTTTCAATTGGGACAGCAAAATTTTTTTTGGTATCTACAGATTGGCGCCTCGTAGTTTCAACGCATGCGCCCGTAGCTGCAATTGGTTCACCATTTATATATATATATACAAGTTTTTTTTATTGCATGGTGTTTTCCGCATAGTCCACCGTATTTACCATCCATTCATCGTTTATGTATACAAACTGTTATATTGCATCTTCAGCGTATGTGACGGTATTTACCAGTTTCTTCAACGGTCGTCCAAACGAGTCATGGCATTGAAGTTTCAACATATTCAACCGTAGTTGCGACCTCATTCAACAATTATTTTTATAACCTATTCAACTATAAATATAATGGTATTCAACGCTTACTTATATCAATCATTGAATTGAACCTTCAGCATATTCATTTATTCTTGCAATATACTCAACGAGGATTTTTTATAACGTATTCGACTGTCAATATACCTTTATTCAACGATTGATTTTTTTTTATAACATATTCAACTATAAATATAACTGCATTCAACGAGTACTTATATCAATCATTGCTTTGGGTTTCTTCAACGTATTTGGACGTTTATTTAACTTTTCTACCTACCGTTTGATTCAACAAAATTATCCAGCGATTATAAGTTTTATGTAACGTTTCTACTTATCATTTGGTTCAACAAAATTATACATCAAGTACAAATTTATATACCGTTTCTACTTATCATTTTGATTCAACAAAATTATACAAGTTTATATAACGTTTCTACTTATCATTTTTGATTCAACAAAATTATACATCAATTGCTAGTTTATATAACGATTCTACGTATCATTTTTGATTCAACAAAATTATACATCAATTGCAAGTTTATGTAATGTTTCTACTTATCATTTGATTCAACAAAATTATACAAGTTTATATAACGTTTCTACTTATCATTTTTGATTCAACAAAATTATACATCAATTGCAAGTTTATATAACGATTCTACGTATCATTTTTGATTCAACAAAATTATACATCAATTGCAAGTTTATGTAATGTTTCTACTTATCATTTGATTCAACAAAATTATACAAGTTTATATAACGTTTCTACTTATCATTTTTGATTCAACAAAATTATACATCAATTGCAAGTTTATATAACGATTCTACGTATCATTTTTGATTCAACAAAATTATACATCAATTGCAAGTTTATGTAATGTTTCTACTTATCATTTGATTCAACAAAATTATACAAGTTTATATAACGTTTCTACTTATCATTTTTGATTCAACAAAATTATACATCAATTGCAAGTTTATGTAATGTTTCTACTTATCATTTGATTCAACAAAATTATGCAAGTTTATATAACGTTTCTACTTATCATTTTTGATTCAACAAAATTATACATCAATTGCAAGTTTATATAACGATTCTACGTATCATTTTTGATTCAACAAAATTATACATCAATTGCAAGTTTATGTAATGTTTCTACTTATCATTTGATTCAACAAAATTATACAAGTTTATATAACGTTTCTACTTATCATTTTTGATTCAACAAAATTATACAAGTTTATATAACGTTTCTACTTAACATTTTGATTCAACAAAAGTATCCAACGATTGCAAGTTTATTGAACGTTTCTACCTAACAGTTTGGTACAACGTTCGTACGTGCAACGTCATTCAACATTTTTGTTATACCAAGTAATTTTGAGATATTTCAAACACGAACAACGTGCTGATGGAGGGCTGATGGAATCAGAATAGGAGGACGGGGTTTGATCATGGGGTGAGTAAATTTATTTTATTACTTTTGTCGTAATGATAAAGTGGTGTGAATGTGTGTGTGTGTGTGTGTGTGTGTGGGCGTATGTGAGTGAACGTGGGGGTTGGACGTGTTGATCGTGGGTCTTTCGCAAACGGGGTCGCCAGAGTCTCCATTTTCCACTTGTATTTCTTTCCATTTCTGAAAATTTTCGTAAATAGCGTACACTTCTGTATTTGTGCTGAAGTAGCAGGGTTTCTTTATCGTTCCCATGGACTGCAGCTAGCTTGGGGCAAGAAAATCAATCTCGCTAGGTACGCTTCCTGCTATGTCATTCTCATTGGTTCGCCAATGAGAAAGCGCTTCATTACAAATTGGCGCCCAACGTGGGGCTTCTCTAAGGGTCCCTACAGCAATGTAGGACTCTGGAGGAGTCCCTCCATATTTTCAAAAAATTTTGAAAAATTTTTTTTTAAATTTTTCTTCTAAAAATAAATTTTCTGTTTCCACCAAACAATATTATAAGACTCTGGCGGCGTGGAAGCAATTTCCTGCTTCAAACGCGCAGGAGCAAAGGAGGTCTGAGATCCCTCAGACTTTTCTTTGATGGGGAGTTGCGTCCCTACGCCTCCAGCAATGTTTCTCCCTTTTGTTTTTTTTGATAACGCAAGGGTGGGAATATTTCTTAGGAAGTATTCCCAATGGGCATTACAACCCCACGGACCCTAGTTACGGGCTGGGTTTCTGGCGATGGCACGAGGGCCGAAGGTGATTCAGGTGCCAGACCTAGACTGACGTGTATTGGTGTATACGCCAATTCTCGTCCGAGTCTGGTCACCTGGTCAGGCTTCGGGTTCGTGGTATCCTCAGAGTCCAGTCCGAACTGATATTGTCTAAACGTTAGAGCCCCCTCCCGACAATATTGGTTTCCTATGGCCTGAGTGTTTCGGTCCCCCATGGATAATACTGAGGGACATTTTCCAAAGTAGCCCGATCAGCTACTGAGGGAAGATGTCCCCTCAGCTTTTATGCCGTGGTTGACTGGATCCACTCAGGTCATAGCACCTCGCCCGTATGTGTTGGTGGTGTGGATCGCAGTTGGCGGGTGTTGATGATCGAATGGTGGTCCAGAGGATTTATCTTCTGGCCATCCCGTCAACACTTGTCAGCTGGGTGAGATCCCATCAGCACATACCCCATCTTATTCCTTTCCCACCCTACCTTTTCCCATCCTTTTACATCCCCTCTTCTCCCCTGTTCCTTTCTGATTTCCCATCCTTTGACGTAGCATAATTTAACTTTTCTTTGGTCCCAAACAAAAACACCGTAAAAACAGCAATAACAAAAAACTAAGATTAATAATGAAAGACCGGCGATCACCATTTCCAACCCAGGTGTGGTGAACTCCCTCATGATTAGTTTGTCCGTCCTTCGTCCGTCAATACAATTATTAATAATAAATAAATAAAAGAATAAAGAATAAATATAAGAAACACATAAATAATTTATAGATAAAATAAATAAATAAATAAATATAAAACTAAAGAAAAATTTTACTCAAAACTGCTGATATTTTCAGTTATCTAATTGTTTGTCTTCTCTAACAATTTTAGGAGTCGGCCTATAGCAAATTAAAAACAAAAGGAAATCAAGAACTAAATTAAACAAATTATAACATTCAAGAATTTAATTATAAAGAAAAAAAACAAATAACAAAGGTCAAGAAGTCTTGAAATACCAAGGATCAAGACAATTAAATTATAGACGAAAGGATTACAATTTTCCAACACTCTGGATTTGTCGCGAAACTAATCCAAATTCTCGCAGAGAGAATCGCGAACAGAATTTCTTCTACGAAACCAATTGCCATAAGACGCAGCACACCTGCCTAGGCTAGTAGATCAGTGAGAAGTGGGAGTGGGGATGTCTTAGGCATTTCGTAGAAGCTTGAAAGTGCTGCTTTTTTCCTAAAATGTGTTCTGAGTCAATATGGTAGAAAATTTGTATTGTATTTGTATTGTAAAAATATTGAAGAACAGTTAGTCACTAGATATAGAGGTGACTAGCACTTTTTCCCCATTAAACCACCCATGGAGACTAGCGTGCTGTATGTTGTTACAAGTCTCCCCTGATTATCTTAGGTCATATTACATCCTCGAATTGATCATCTACAAATTTAACGCATCATACCAAACATCATCATTCCCAAACAATAAACAAAATATTTGTAAAATAAAAAAAAAGAAGTATTTGATGTTACAACAAAAGTAATCTATTATATTAATGGATTATCACAAAAGCATATATAAAAGATACAATTTAACTAACTAACCTAACGGTTGAATGGTACCATAACCTTTTCCTTACGAATACACATTTTATGGCTTAACTTAATAATGTTATAAATGTTATATTGTGGTCATATCTTTATATGTATATATACAACCTAAATTAATAAATTTGGCAACTTTAGTTAATAAAATTTTATAATTTAATATTTTTAGTAATGAAGAAAATCAGGCATATGTATTTAATAAATTAGAATATCATTTATAAACACACAATTTACATTAATAATAAACTTTGCAAATTTAGTTCATAAATTTTGAAAATTTAATTTTTTTAGTAATAAAGAAAATCAGGCATATGTGTTTAATAAATTGGAATATGATTTATAAATATACAAAACAAAACAAAAGCTTATCTTTCTTTTAAGTCCATATTTTTCCTTGTCCCAGTGAGGAAACCGTACTCGAAACGGTACCACAACATGATAGTTTTTCCAATGTGTTCAACTATTTTCAAATATACGTTAATCCGAAAACCAGATTGTTCTAACGGGTCGCGTCGAAAGCGCGAACACAATTGTTCTAGATATTTTCTATAAAAATATTTTCTGGGCTCTATAAAAAATATGTGCGTCCCAAATTTAGGACATAAACAGCAATTAGAATTTAAGTTATCTTTTTTTTTAATGACAATTTGAATAACATACTTTGTATATGGAATGACTTCAATAAAAGAAATTCACCGTGAAAAGGTATTTCCGTATTCTGCTATTGCTTCTATAGGAAACAAACAATTAAAAAAAAACACAAACAACAATAGATAACACAAATTTTACTTTTCACAAGTTTTACTTTAAGCACTGGCTAACTTTAATATTAAGATGAAACTGAGTAACAAGCACAAATTGCTAAACTTTAGCATATATTTTTTTATTCAATTTATTATTTTATATTGAGCACTCTCGACGCGATTTCAAAATATAAACTAAACTTTTCAGGAAATGTTTGAGTCTATATATTTTGAAAACGAACAATTTATTTACAGGCAATACTGGTTTATTAATAATCATACATATGTATTTAAATTTACATATATACCATCTTACATACCGTTTAAAAACAAAATCAGCTGAGCCAAGGAAAATCAAATTCATTTTATTGATTTAAAAAAAGTAAAAAAAAAAAATTCGATCATTATTAAGGAATGATGATTGTTTGCTTATAAATATTGTAATATAAAATGCTTAGTACCGAACAGAAATTCCATATGTATTTTAAGGTGGCCATCAACTGCCACAATCGTAGGGCTGACTCACACCCAGGAGAAGGGTCTCAAAGGCCGGGCTACAATTCTATCATTTACGTCTGATAAAACTCCGTTATGGATCGAGATTGAGTGTAGAAATGATCAACGTTTGATAACTAACTTCGAATGTCCTTTGCATGGTAAACTCCAAGTTTTTCACCATTCTCTCGAACAACCTCGTAAGCCACGTTACCCACTCTCGTCAGAATTTGAGCTTTGATAAACTTAGGTGCAAGTTTGGCTGCAAAGTGTTTTGTAGCGTCGCTCTGCACAAAATTACGTACAAAAACCGTTTGCCCTGGGGTAAACGATCGACTATGACTACGAAGATTATATTGGCTAGCGTTACGTTGATACGCGTCTCTAAGGTTATTTAATACTAATTCTTGAGCTAAACTTAGACGATGTGAATTGGGAATTATAGAAACATGATTGTCTGCACCTGAACTTAGTTCCCGTAACAGTTTATAGGTAGCTCCATGCAGTACTATATGGTAACCAAATACAAGAAAGTGAGGCGAGAATCCAGTGGAAGAATGAACCGAATTTCTTAACGCTGCTCCTATTTCATCCAAATGTTCATCCCAACTTCGGTGGTTATCCTTGATATACGCACGGATAGCAGAGAGGATTGATCTATTTACTCGCTCTGAAGCATTTGATTGTGGCGAATATTTTGGAGTGAAATCATGCCGTACACCATAGGATTTTAGTAAATTAGCTAAAGCCACCGATTCAAATTGTCTTCCATTGTCGGAAAAGACGATTTCGGGTACTCCAAACAAGTTAAATACTTTGGTCTTAAGATAATCGACCAACTTTACCGACGTTGCGCTGCGCAATGGTTCAATTAATGCAAATCGCGAATATTGGTCAAGTATGATCAATATGCACGTATTTCCGGATTTCGTACGTGGATACGGACCAAGAAAATCCATATATAGTCGCTGCCACGGACGGGTCACTTCGATATAATTTCCCATGGCCGGTCTGGTAGAAAAATTGACTGGCTTGACCGATTTACAAATGCTGCAACCTACAACATATTCTTTAACATCACGAGTCATACTTGTCCAGTAAAATTGACGTTGAAGAATCTCCAATGTTTTCACAAAGCCGAAATGTGCGGCAGACGGAGGATTATGGGCTGATTGTATTAACCTGGGTGTTAAAGATTTTGGAACTACTAGTTTCCAATTAGTAATGTCAGTACAATCCAGGTCTTGTAATCCAAATGACGGTGTTATGTACAACTTCCCGTCTTTTTCTCGAAAGTTGGTTTTCGCACTAGAATTAACCTTCAAAGTTTCGATCAAGTCTAGGTAATCCTGTTGTTTAAAAGCCATAGAATTCAAATCGATGTGAAGAGTGGGGACAACAATATCGTCAACAGAGATGGAGTCTACATGAATTCTGGATAACGCATCAGGTACTACGTTCTGACTGCCTTTGCGATATTCGATATTAAAATCGAATGCCTGTAATTTAAGGCTCCATCTCGCTAACCTACCAGACAGATCTTTCTGGTCCATGAGCCACTTTAAACTGGCATGGTCCGTAATTATAGTGAAACGGTAACCTTCAATGTAAGCACGAAATTTTTTCACAGCTAACACTGCTGCTAAACATTCCAGCTCCGTCACACTATACTTACGTTGCGCAGAATTTAATTTTTTTGACATATAACATATTGGATGTTCCCCACCATCACTCGACTTTTGGAAAAGCACACTTCCAATACCGGTAGTACTGGCATCGCATTGTACGAAAAAGGGCTGCGAAAAATTTGGATTGGCCAGAACAGGTGCCGAGACAAGAGCAAGTTTTAGTTCCTCAAAAGATTTTTGGGCCATCTCGTTCCATACCACTTTGCTTCCTTTTTTCATTAAGTCGCTTATCGGGGCCGATAGTGATGAAAAATTTGGTATAAACCGACGGTACCATCCCGTCATACCGAGAAATCTGCGAACTTTCTGAACGGTTTTGGGGGTTGGATATTCTGCTACAGCTTCCACTTTTGCAGGATCTACACGTAAACAACCGTCACCAATCACATAACCCAGGTATTTGGCTTCCTTGAGAGCGAACTTACTTTTCTCTACATTTATGGTCAGATTAGCAACATGTAATAATCTGGCCACTTCAGACAACAGTGACAAATGCTCTTCAAAAGTTGGCGATGTCATTAGCAAGTCGTCCAAGTAAACAAATACCCGATCATGCAAATGATGCGGAATCACTTTGTGCATTAATTTGCTCATTGTTTGTGGAGCGTTGCATAACCCGAAAGGCATAGAAGTGAAATGGTAAAGAGGTCGTCCCGGAACTGTAAAGGCGGTCTTATCTCTAGACTCTTGCTCCAGCGGAATTTGCCAAAAGGCGTCCTTGAGATCAATACTACTGATAAATCTGGTCTGTTCTAAGCGACCAATTAGACCATCGATTAATGGTAAAGCATAAGCATCTTTTACGGTCACGGCGTTTAACTTCCTGGCATCAAGACAGAGACGAACCTTTCCAGAAGCTTTACGTACTAATGAAACTGGGGAGCTCCAGGGGCTTTGGCTCTCCTCAATCACACCAAGAGAAAGCATTCTGTCCAGCTCTTTATAGATTTCCGCTTGTACTGCAGGAGATACGGCGTAATGTCTTTGTTTTATCGGTACAGCCTGACCGACATCAATTTTATGGGATAAAATTTGCGTGCGTCCTAATCCAAGCTTTGCTGACGATGGAAACTTGGCAATAACAAGGGCCAATTGAGCTTGTTGAGCCGCAGATAATTCATGTTGGTTGGGTGGACGAATCGATGTTTTTGAAGTGTCATCAATCTCATTTATTTGAATGGGAGCCAAACCGAAGAGATCCCAAAAATCCATACCAAGGTACAAAGATTGCTTTAAGCTTGGCGCTATATGTAAACGCATCGTCTTTTGTTTTCCTTTATAGGACACGGGAATACAAATATGACCATGGACTCGTTCAGAAACACCACTAGCAGTAGTAACAAAGGATGGAAGGTTACGACACTTAATACCAGCTTTTTCTAAAAATTGTTCAGAACCAGACCCCAGTATACTTATATTGGCGCCACTATCTAATAAGCCCGTATAAGGTATTCCAGCTATTAAGACGTTGGCATAAGGACGATTATCCAGATTTTCACTAGGAAGTATGGTTTCGGCTACCATTGCTTTAATTGAACGACGAAGACGCCAGTATCGCGATGTTCGATTTTTATAAGAGCTCTTTTTCGGTTTTTCAAAAACATTAGTTTGGGTACTTTGATCATTATGTGATGGGTTGGAATCGGACGAAACATTGAAATAATCTACTTGAGATGACTGTTCCTTTGTTGGAGTTTCACAAATTCCGGGTCTATGCCAGTCGCAACTTCCTCCGTTTCTTTCCTGGGTAGTATAGGGGTGGGATGTGGGAAGTGTGGTTCCCCAGGTGGTAGCACTCCCCTTCTCAAGTTTCCCGCATGCAAACAATGCTTACACTGTGATTTAATGATGTTATTAGTTCCACATCCAAAACAAAATCTGTGGTTAATCGGTATTGCACAATCTTTAAAAAAGTGTCCCTCACTAAAACAATTCCAACACGCGGGTTTAGTTTGAGGCATGTACGATCGATTCGAAGAAGCATTAAAATTTAGATTTCTTCCTCCACTTATGGCACAAATATCGGGTGAATCACCATAAGGCATCGGATTAGGTGGAAACGACATCGTTGGTAAATAAGGGTTATATTCGGCAGTTAGTTCGCTTATATCATGACGTGGTTTGCACAGCACATCTGGATTGTATCCAACACGATTCCATGTATCTTCCGTCTCGACACAACGCTTCACTAGTTGCGCAACTGAAACAAATGAGTGACCAGCGAGAGCTACTTGCAAACCGTTTCGCATATTTCTTCTAAGTATCAAAAGTAACTCCGAATCGAGAATCTGTGTTTTCAAGGCCAAAGAAATTGACAGAATTGCCGTGTAAAATTCTAAAAAGGACTCTCGTTGCTTTTGTTTTCTAAGCTCTAAGGCTTGTCGTACCTCCAACTCATCGCGTCTGTCCTGGAACCTATTTATCAAAGCTTCACGCAATTGAGGCCAAGTTACCCTACCAGTACGTTCCAAATAAAGCCAATACCATTCTAAGGCGGGACCACGCAATAACATGCTCAATCCATCAATTAAGCGCATGTGCGAAATACCATGTGAAACTGCCATATGCTCAACTCTAAAAAGAAAGCGTTCGACGGCTATTCCAGTAGGTGAACCATCAAAGGTAATATTCCATTTGTGCATACCCACGGGGTAATGTTGAGCAGGTTTAAAATCTCCAGAAGTGGTAATGGGAAGCTGACTCCAAGTGGGTGGCTTCAGATGAGAAGACTCCGATTGACTAATGTTTGGTAAAGGTAAGCCAGGAGGAAGGGAATTACCTCCCTGAGGCATCGTATTTATAACTCTTAATTCATTTGAAACGCTCGGTATCTTAGTGCCAATCAATGTATTCTGATCCATTGGTATGAGAGGATTTCCACTTATTGCGACACGTTTGGAAATCAAATCTAAAAGTGCATTAAGTTCGTCCTGAGGTGATTTAGGGACATCGTGTTGTTGAGTATTTGAGCTCATTCGTGGGTCGTAGCCTGGTGGCAAAATAGTAGGATCAAAATGTACGCCTATATTGGAGGTAGAAGCCACAGCTCTAGGACCTGTGTTTACTGAAGCTTTGGTCTAACTAGGCAACGCAATCGATGATTGTAAGGGTGATGTGTGACTAAAGGTTTCCATGCCTGTTCCTACTGTTATACTAGTAGACGGAACTGGAGGTGCTGAAGAGGAAGGTCGCGATACATCTGACTGAGCTGTCGAATAACGGCCGGTAATGTTAGATTTTAGAGAAGACTCAGATGATACTGTGGAAAACTCGCTTTCCGCAGGTTCTACTGTAGATGGTGCTATACCAGCTTCAACAATATCATCATTATCCATTGTTGACTCAGGAATGTCAGCTAGAGCCTCACGAATAGAAACTTCAGCCTCTTCAGGACCTGTTACTTCTAAAATAACGTTGTTAACGGTTTCAATTAATCTTTCACACGACTTGGATAGTTTTTCTATGATAGCTTGCACCTTAGGAGAGTATTTCATACGATTCAAACGAGATTGAACGTGAAGGAGACGCGAATGCAATGTTTTAAGAACATCAACCTTTTCAACGTCTTCGCTTGCAAGAATTTTCTGTAATTCAGCCTGTATATATCTAAGTTTGGATTCACATAACCGAATTTCACGAACTGGATTTTTACTAGCAGCCAAATGTGGTCGAGTTGGAATTTCGATATCGCCTTTTTCCTCCGATTTGATAGAAGCTTTCAAAAGCTTTAGTTGGTTACTAACTGTACCTTCAATACCACGCAAAGCACATTCCAACGCGAACTCATCATGTTCCAAACTGTCGGGATCCATAACAAAGTTTTAAAAGATAAATGATAGAAATTAAATAAATAAATATATAAAGTATTTAGACTGAAATATTAAGATATATAAAAAAAACATTCAGTAAGTTCATATATTCGACTACGATACGGTACGCTACGATACGATATGAAAATTCTATATAAATTATTAAAAGTTTATTATTTTTTTTTTTTTTTTTATAACAATTATGATCAATTCGAGGACATCATTAGACAGAAAGATATACATATTTAAAGTTCTCAATACGGTTTACAAGAGGAGAAAAAAAAAAATAGAAATATTGCATTTTCGGAGTCATCAAATCAAAACCATTCGCAAACGGAAATGATGATCCTTTCAATAACCCAACGAACCCTGATTATCACCAAACATTAGAAATCAAAAGTAACACAAGTTACCAAAGTCACAGACTGAATCTAACGCGCAAAAATCAAAATACGTTAAGTAATACTATGCAATATAAAAATAACTTAAGTTCGCAAAACTTAGCACTTCATCAAAATTTCCAAAGAGAGAAAAGATGCTGTTTGCAAAAATAAATTCTTCAAAACTTTCAATCATCATACAAACTATAAATTATTGTGGAGAGATACAGACAAACAAATCATAATCAAAACGAACTAAAGTCCAGAAGAGATGTGCGATATCAATCCTGCAATAAAATTTAATAACCAAATATAGACTTGCATTAATACTCAAAACATTAAGCGTGAAAAATCAATGCGATCATCTATTTAGCATCAAAGAATTCCCATACATGAAAGGATAAACAAACAATAATATTCAGAAACTATTCAGCGAAAACCATTGCGGTTCAATCATATATTGAGACATAAATTTTTGTTTTCGTCATTAGATGATGACTAAAAATAATTACGGACAGAAATTTCATAATGATGCACAGCATAAAAAAAAATAGAAATATTCAAATGAAAAATAATTTAACCAAAAAAATTATATATGCTTATGCTAGAATGACTGGTAACCAAACAATTATCGAAACGATAAAACGCAAATGCAAAATATATATATATATATATACTTAAACCTGAAACCAATCACATCAACAAACTGTTAATACAAAAAGGTATATGGAAAATGAATTATGTGAAAAGACAACCATGTAAATTTAACAGAAATGCTGTTTGTACATCAAAACTCAAAAACTGTAAACTTCATCAACTCAAAACAATCTGTAATTTATTTAGGTCGATGTTATCTAAACCAAATAGCCATAACTACCATAACTTGGGCGCCACTGTCGCGAAACTAATCCAAATTCTCGCAGAGAGAATCGCGAACAGAATTTCTTCTACGAAACCAATTGCCATAAGACGCAGCACACCTGCCTAGGCTAGTAGATCAGTGAGAAGTGGGAGTGGGGATGTCTTAGGCATTTCGTAGAAGCTTGAAAGTGCTGCTTTTTTCCTAAAATGTGTTCTGAGTCAATATGGTAGAAAATTTGTATTGTATTTGTATTGTAAAAATATTGAAGAACAGTTAGTCACTAGATATAGAGGTGACTAGCACTTTTTCCCCATTAAACCACCCATGGAGACTAGCGTGCTGTATGTTGTTACAAGTCTCCCCTGATTATCTTAGGTCATATTACATCCTCGAATTGATCATCTACAAATTTAACGCATCATACCAAACATCATCATTCCCAAACAATAAACAAAATATTTGTAAAATAAAAAAAAAGAAGTATTTGATGTTACAACAAAAGTAATCTATTATATTAATGGATTATCACAAAAGCATATATAAAAGATACAATTTAACTAACTAACCTAACGGTTGAATGGTACCATAACCTTTTCCTTACGAATACACATTTTATGGCTTAACTTAATAATGTTATAAATGTTATATTGTGGTCTTATCTTTATATGTATATATACAACCTAAATTAATAAATTTGGCAACTTTAGTTAATAAAATTTTATAATTTAATATTTTTAGTAATGAAGAAAATCAGGCATATGTATTTAATAAATTAGAATATCATTTATAAACATACAATTTACATTAATAATAAACTTTGCAAATTTAGTTCATAAATTTTGAAAATTTAATTTTTTTAGTAATAAAGAAAATCAGGCATATGTGTTTAATAAATTGGAATATGATTTATAAATATACAAAACAAAACAAAAGCTTATCTTTCTTTTAAGTCCATATTTTTCCTTGTCCCAGTGAGGAAACCGTACTCGAAACGGTACCACAACATGATAGTTTTTCCAATGTGTTCAACTATTTTCAAATATACGTTAATCCGAAAACCAGATTGTTCTAACGGGTCGCGTCGAAAGCGCGAACACAATTGTTCTAGATATTTTCTATAAAAATATTTTCTGGGCTCTATAAAAAATATGTGCGTCCCAAATTTAGGACATAAACAGCAATTAGAATTTAAGTTATCTTTTTTTTTAATGACAATTTGAATAACATACTTTGTATATGGAATGACTTCAATAAAAGAAATTCACCGTGAAAAGGTATTTCCGTATTCTGCTATTGCTTCTATAGGAAACAAACAATTAAAAAAAACCACAAACAACAATAGATAACACAAATTTTACTTTTCACAAGTTTTACTTTAAGCACTGGCTAACTTTAATATTAAGATGAAACTGAGTAACAAGCACAAATTGCTAAACTTTAGCATATATTTTTTTATTCAATTTATTATTTTATATTGAGCACTCTCGACGCGATTTCAAAATATAAACTAAACTTTTCAGGAAATGTTTGAGTCTATATATTTTGAAAACGAACAATTTATTTACAGGCAATACTGGTTTATTAATAATCATACATATGTATTTAAATGTACATATATACCATCTTACATACCGTTTAAAAACAAAATCAGCTGAGCCAAGGAAAATCAAATTCATTTTATTGATTTAAAAAAAGTAAAAAAAAAAAATTCGATCATTATTAAGGAATGATGATTGTTTGCTTATAAATATTGTAATATAAAATGCTTAGTACCGAAAAGAAATTCCATATGTATTTTAAGGTGGCCATCAACTGCCACAGATTGATGACAACAATCACCGTAAAATTTTTTTTTTTGTTAGTAACTAATTGCATGATAGTTGTAAGTCTTTTGCATGATTGATTTAATATTTTAATTTTGAAAATTCACATAATTTGATTTGATAGCTTAATTTTGAAAATTTATATAATTCTCCTTGTCGAACCGGTAGGCTTGCCGCACTTCTTTTTTTTTGATTTTCGAGTTCTGGGAACTCCAGAATCGCCCGAAATCGATTCGGAAATTTTTGTCTAATCCACCGCCTGCAATAGTATAGTATATTAATTTTCTCGCATTTTGTTTCATAATTTTTGTTCCCCACTTACATCGTCAACAATAGTATAGCTTACTTGTTTTTTTCTCGCACTTCATTTTCGCGTTTGTTTGATCACCAGATTAAACTGCTATCCGTTAAAACCAGTAAACTTTCTTTAGCTTGACATCGTCTGTCCTGGGATCGTCGGATTTGCCCAGCCCCAATTGAGTCCGAAATTTGTATTTGTCAATCCATTGTCTTTGTCTCCATAGCCTTTGAATACCGATTTAATCTCCATGGTCCATTGTTTTGTTCGCTCTGTCATAAGTGAAAAAGTCAGACGAAGCACTCTATTGTTTTTGTTGGTTTTTTTCCATTTAGATTCGAGCCCGGGAATCTCCAGATCGGCCCGGAATTGGGTCCGAACATTTTCGTAATTGCCATCTTCTGCCATATTTGTAGTATACTTATTTTCTCTCAAATCTCACCGTTTATTTTTGTTCTGTTCACATATCAGCACCCTGGAAAACAATTGTAAATAGTAATAAAATAATATCAAGATAATAATAAATCTGATTTAATATAATTGTCGAATTGAAAAAAATATCGCGCAGCTGTTTAAGGTTTGAATAACGGAATTTCCATACAACACTTTGAATTCTGCTCTATATTTCGCTCGTGCTGGAAGTTGGCAAATGTCCAGCCCGTCCCCAAAAAGGGACCAAAATCCGATATCTCAAATTATAGGCCAATAGCTTTACTATCGGTCCTATCCAAAGTCTATGAGCATTATATTAATACACATATTTCAAAATTTCTGGAAGAAAATCATTTAATATCCGACAGCCAATACGGTTTTCGAAACAAAAGATCAACTACCGATCTATTAAACTATGTAGCGCATTGTTGGAACAGCATACTTGATAAAGGTGGTGAAACATACGTTATCGCTTTAGACATCTCCAAGGCATTCGATCGAGTCTGGCATGCCAACTTAATCAACAAGCTCGTTGCGTACGGTTTTCATCCCAATGTTGTGAAGCTGATTCAAAATTTTCTATCCGACCGATACATTTCGGTAACCTTAGACGGATATTCTTCTGAGTCTAAACTAATTAACGCTGGTGTACCCCAAGGCTCAGTATTGTCCCCAACCCTATTTTTGATTTATATCAACGAATTGTTGAAAATCACCAGCAACCCAATAAATAGTTTTGCAGATGATAGTACTCTGCACAAGTCGTTCGAGCCCCTTCCTTCAAAAGGTAAAATGCACGAACGAATTAATCCTGCCCGGAGAGACGCTGCCATAAACGTGAACAAAGAACTGAATAAAGTCGCCGACTGGGGTGACCAAAACATTGTCAATTTCAACTCCACCAAAACACAGCTGTTGATTGTTTCCAGATTAAAGACCGAGTTCCCCAAAGATATTTTATTTAGTATGTGTGATGAACCAATGGGTGAATGTAAAAACATTCGTTTATTGGGTGTCACAGTTTCAAATGACCTACTCTGGAACGATCATGTAATGGCGATGGCAAAAAGCGCGTCTAAAAAACTCGGCCTCCTAAATAGATGCAAAAAATTTTTCACTCCATACCAATTGCTCCATGTTTATAAGTCCTATATTCGTCCCTGTATGGAGTACTGCTGTCAAGTTTGGGGTGCTGCCTCTGTTTCCATCTTGGCCCTCTTGGACTCTGTTCAAAAGCGAGCTATACGAATTGTAGGTGATCGAACTTTGACATCAAAACTTGATTCCCTACAACATCGTCGCACTGTTGCTGACCTCGTTGTTTTTTACAAATATCGTCATCAGCAGTGCTCAGATGAAATCAGCGGCATCATGCCTCAAACTTATTCTTACCCCCGTTCCACTCGGCAATCGGCTGCCGCAACCAGTGAAACGGTAAGGATCCCGCGCTGTCATACTGGCAGATCGCAGAGAGACTTCTTTGTCCGAACTGCGTACAAATGGAATAGTTTGCCGGAACACTTAGTCTCAGGTG
The DNA here is from genome assembly GCA_963693315.1 of Diogma glabrata. NCBI lineage: Eukaryota > Metazoa > Arthropoda > Insecta > Diptera > Cylindrotomidae > Diogma > Diogma glabrata. Next base: position 347,747,549 of record OY856186.1, read on the forward strand.
GCTTCAACCCACAGATGTTTAAAAAAAGCGTTAATCTACACCTCAGAACGCCAGTTGTTGTGGGACCCAGGTTTAGACCTAGGTCTTAAAAGGTATTTATGTGTTGTTGTGACACATATTCTAAACCCTATTACACAACACATTTTATTAAAAAAAAAAAAAAAAAAAAATAAATTTGAAATAAATATTGGAATAAAATAATTTTCTTTTGTTAATAAGTAAATTGTTTATTCTGGCTTCAACGCTCGCATTTATAGTGTAACAATTTCTCTTCCATATTCTTGTTTGGCTTTGATTAAGTGGTGTTTGGCTGTTTGGGTTGTTGAAGATTCATTATGTCTGCTACTGATAAGATCAACGTTCTGGACAGGTCCAGCTCGTGTGCTGTTTGTCAACACGAAAAAGTGCCGGCCGACGTAAAACTCCTCACTCGGTGTAACCACCTCTTTCATGACATCTGCCTCAACGACTGGTTGCTGCAGAATGGTACCTGCCCGATTTGTCGAGCCGCGTGCAAACGTGCCGACTTACAGAGGTTACCCCGAGGGATGGATAAAACTAATGATACAGTGGTACCACCACCACCGCGACCGGTGACACGCTCTATTACCGCAGGTTGGCAACGTCGTCCGAGTACTGGAAATCAACACTCTTCTACTCCCATGGCAGTCCAACTCCCACGATCCCGACTCGCCGATGAAGTGCGAGTGAATGTAGCTCAACGATCTCCCATATATGGTGCCGCTGCAGCGGAAGATCAAGGTTTTCAGGAAGCAGTAAATGCTCACATCGATCAGGAAATTTCAAGAATTAATCACTCAATGATGCAATCACGTGCTCCGGCACCTGAAGTGTTACTACCCCTAGCGCATAATGTAGCCTCGCCCACCACCCCGCGACATCAATCGGTTGATTCCGGAAATTATACGCCAGTAAATGCGTTTGTGCAAAATAATGTACCAGTGCCACCAATGTTTGTTGATCCTCATCCCGCTCCTACTACTGCCAGAATGCGAACACATCTCGATCAGCACTCTACAACAGTTAGAAATTGGAACGTAACGTTCTCAGGCCGACCCGATGGTCTAGATGTTGAAGCGTTCATCTTCAGAATAGAGCGGCTGACAGAGATGTGTTTAAATAGTGATTTCACTATTGTCACCCGCTGTCTGTACCTGTTATTCACCGATCGAGCTGCTGATTGGTTCTGGAGATATTTTCGCCAGAACCGACAGCTTATTTGGACTGACTTGTGTTATGCTCTGCGAATAGAATTTCAGGACAGGCAGACGGACGAAGAGGTAAAGTAGCGGATGAGGGCCAGGAAACAACGGCCCACTGAATTGTTTGACGAATTCTTACAATCAATTTATCGACTGGCCGATAAACTACGGGTACCGATGTCGGACGCAGAGTTATTATCCCTGATTCGCAACAACTTACGATTGGAAATTAGAAGGGAGCTGCTATATGTCACCGTTTATGGACTGGAACATCTGCGCCAGCTCTGCCGTGATCGTGAAAAATTATGGGCCGAATCAATAATCAGACCGCGAGATTATAACAGTAGACCATCTAGACCGGTGTCAGAGTAGACTTGGTTAGGGAATTTACACAAATTCAAATTAGCGAAATGCCAACTGAATCGCTACCAATTGCATCCAACGAACTCGCGGCAATACAGCCTGCCCCTAATATGAGACGAATAACCAGTTCAACTATTTGTTGGAACTGCAAACGACCTGGTCATCGGTGGCACGATTGTCGTGAATCACAGCGTTTGTTTTGTTGGGGATGTGGGAAGGACGATGTGTTGTGTCGTAATTGTGAAAATTGTCAGGGAAACCGAAGGGGGGGCCAGAATCCCAACACCTTTTCTCGCTCCCAAGACCTGTCTTAGATTCATCTAAGACCAAATTTAATTTGTCTCCTGATCCTTCGGATATTTCATCTACCAATCCCAATAACTTACTGGTACACGATACACTGTTGAGCCGAGCTTCAACATCCACTTTTATAGAACACCCGTTGAATACTGCTTCTGATACACTGGTATCCACCCATGATATTAATGTAACATTATTGAAACGAACACCCGCTCATACTGAACCACCTCCATTATGGACCAAAATTAAATCGTTCCAACAACGATTGAATGAGTACTTGAAAATACGCTCCAACATATTTGTCGATTCATTATCCTATTTGAAACCTACAACACGTTCTGCACTCCGTTCTCGCATTTATTGGCAACAACGACGTATGTTTAAATCCAAAACCATTTCCTCTATTGTGAAATTGGCCAACGATGTGAGATCTTATGCCACAGTGTCAATATTGGGTAAACAACATACTGGACTGTTGGATAGTGGAGCGTCTTTGACTGTAATTGGTGGTGATTTTGCTAAAGAAATCGTACAGACTCCAGACCTTCTGACTTATTCGTCTGCAGTAGTTCGTACTGCCGATGGCCAAAGACAGAAGATCCTGGGGTTTGTAAAAACAAAGATTTCATTTATGAACCAAGTCAGAACCCTGGACGTCTTCGTTATCCCGTCTTTAACTCAAGATCTATACCTAGGTATAGATTTCTTTAACGCTTTTGGTTTGTTTAACCCGAGATTTAAATTACCTACCTTTTCAACTACGGAGTCGGTAATATCGGAGTTGTCTTTAGATAATCAGGAACGTCTTCAAAACATTATTCAACTTCTACCATCATTTTCGAAAATGGGTCTGGGTCGAACACATTTGATAGAACATGTGATTGATGTGGGGACGGCCGCTCCCATCAAACAACGTCACTACCCAATTTCGCCCGCCATTGAGAAACTGATGGGAGAAGAACTGGATAGGATGTTATCTCTGGGTATTATAGAGGTTTCAAACAGTCCATGGTCAAGTCCTGTGGTTTTAATTCGCAAACCTGGGAAGAATCGTCTTTGTTTGGATAGTAGAAAGGTCAATACAGTTACTAAAAAGGATGCTTACCCCCTTCCACAGATAGATGGAATCTTGAGTCGTCTGCCACATAGTAATTTCATTTCCAGTTTGGATCTGAAAGACGCTTTCTGGCAGATACCTCTAGAAAAACATTCCCGAGAGAAAACTGCTTTTACGGTCCCTGGGCGGCCTTTGTATCAGTTCGTAAGAATGCCTTTCGGACTGTGCAATGCGCCGCAAACAATGACTAAATTGATGGACCAAGTAATTCCTCCACATCTCAAGTCGTGCGTCTTCGTATACTTGGATGATCTTCTAATAGTTACAGATACCTTTGAGGCCCACCTGAAACTGTTAGAAGATATCTCCCAGTGTCTTAGACGTGCGAACTTGACGATAAACGTGGAAAAAAGTAAGTTTCTCTTGCCGGAGGTAAAATATTTGGGATATGTTGTGGGAGGTGGTACGTTAAAAATCGATCCTGATAAAACTCAGGCTCTGAATTTCCTACACCGCGTATGTCCAAACAGATTCGACGATTCCTGGGTATGGCGGGTTATTATCGCCGTTTTATATCTGATTTCTCTGCTATGTCCTCTCCAATATCAGATTTGTTGAAGAAAAATTCTAATAAATTCGTATGGACTCCAGAAGCTGAAATAGCATTTACAAATCTCAAAAATGCTCTCATATCAGCACCAGTCCTCATAAACCCCGACTATACTAAACCTTTTACTCTCCAGTGCGACGCTAGTAATGACGGTGTAGGCTGTGTATTACTTCAGTGTGACACGGTATGGAACATCCCATAGCGTACATGTCCAAGAAGCTAAATTCTGCGCAACGCAATTACTCAACTAGTGAGAAAGAGTGTCTAGCCGCCGTACTGGGAGTAAAGAAATTTAGAGCGTATGTCGAGGGTCAGGCCTTTAAGATCATAACTGATCATGCTTCATTAAAATGGTTAATGCAACAAAAAGACCTTTCTGGTCGATTGGCTCGTTGGAGCTTGAAATTGCAGGGTTACGTCTTTGATATTGAGTACCGAAAAGGAAAATTAAATACTGTTCCTGACACTCTATCAAGACGTGACTCTGTCGATATCATTTCTGAACTGTGTCCAGTGCCTGAATTAGATCTCAATTCCCCTTTCTTCAACACTTCTCGATATTTGGAGTTGGTAAATCTAGTTACCGAAGCAGACGGTACATTGCCTGATCTGAAAGTAATTTCTGGTCGGGTTTATAAACGATTGGCTTGTCTAGATCTTGATATTCCTTCAGAGGGTGAGGTTTGGAAATTGTGGTTACCTGAGGAATGCACTGACGAGTGTATTGCAAGGGCACACAATCCACCTACCTCATCTCATGGAGGTCTAGCAAAAACCCTGTATAATATTCGTAAATTTTACTATTGGCCTCGTATGTATACCCAGGTTAAATCGTACATAGGGAATTGTAAGACATGCAAAGAAATCAAAGCGACTAATGTTCCACTTCGTGCTCCCATGGTTTCTCAGATGAAAACAGAACGAATTGGTCAGCGATTGTATATCGATATTCTTGGCCCTTATCCTCGTTCAAAGGCCGGGAATATCGCTATTCTTGTAGTATTAGATCATGTTACTAAATATCCATTTTTATTTCCTTTACGGAAACTAACCGCTGAACCAATTTGTCATCTATTGGCCACCAATGTCTTTCACGTATTTGGATGTCCAGAGGTAATAGTATCCGACAATGGGACCCAATTCAAATCTAAACTGTTTGAAGATTTCTTGGCGAGGCACGGAGTGAAACACACCTTATTGGCCTTATATTCACCTCAAGCTAATGCTTCTGAACGGGTAAATAGAAGTGTTTTATCTGGTATTCGAGCCCATTTAAAGGAGGAGCATTATAAATGGGATCTGCACTTGAGCGAGATCGCTTGTGCACTACGTTGTTCTCTTCACCAAACTCTTAAATGTTCCCCTTATTTCGCAATGTTTGGAATACCTATGGTGACTCATGGTTCGTCATATGAACTGCTGAGACGATTGAATAGTCTTCATGATCCAGGTGAAACGATTCTGCGACCTGATTATCTTAATAAGATTCGAATTCGAATTCTTGATTTAACTGCCGAAGCATTTGTCAAAAGTGCTGAAAGATACAATTTACGAGCTCGAGTAACTTTGTTTAAACCAGGTGATACGGTGTTCCGAAGGAACTTTATTTTGAGTGATGCCGGTAAGAAATTATCTGCTAAACTTGCACAGAAGTTTATTGAGACCAGAGTAATCAGGTTGGTAGGTGGCGCCGCCTACGAACTGGAGGACCTGGTTTCTAAACGTAGAGGTGTTTATCACTCCAAGGACATTCGTGCCTAACATCGGTAATAATTTTTTTCTTTGTCAGTATGATAGTAACTTTCGCTTGTGTTTCACCGCCATTGTAAGCCAAGATTATCGACGACCATAAAGTATGAGGGTGGTTTCGTCCTGAATTCACAGTTCAGTGAGTGTGTACTAACTTTGGTGTTCGGGTTTTGGTGCAAAGTTTTTTTTTGTGTTGACTATTTGCAAGTGCAAATTCCGAGATTGAACGTATTTGAATTTGGTTCAATTAGTTACCTTGAAACTATGCGAACAACCTCTCGAATCACTTGGACGGAAGCGTACAACAGTGTGGCCCGGTTAGCGAGTCGGAGAAGTATGAGACTCGTGTTAGTTCAGGTGTGGGTTGCGAGCCTGCAGAACGTAAAAACGGAATTGTGTCGGATATTTCATTGAAGGAGTCGGTCCAATGATGTTTTACTTTTCGATCTTGTAGCAGATTGCATAATTTTTTTTTGTGACTTTTGAGCCTCGGGAACCCCCTGATCTGCCCGGAATTGGGTCTGGAATGTTTTAGTTATCCATCGCATACAATAAAGTAGAATACCGTTTTTATCGTTAACCCTCCAAAAAGTTTTTTTTTTCGTATAATCATAGATACTTTGTTACTTTGTTTCTGCTAAGACTGGGATTGTAATGCCGATCAAACATTGAAGTGCCTCACCATACTAATATGGATGTACAAGGTCTATTTGCGCCCAGCCTATGCCTTTTTCAACTTCTTTTTGGTCGTGAGTGTTCTTCCAAAAAGCACTTGTTCTGTAATGGATAGTCTGGACTAATGTCTGAATATAGTGTATTATAGTCGCAGCTTCCTTAGTTGGTATTTCTTATATTAATCTGTACCGCTCGTAATAGCTTCTCATCCATTCATCATCAATAGCCGTATTTCATATAGTTCCTTTAACCCTTAGTTTCCTTATTTTTCTTAAAATCTAACTAAATCTTCAATGGCTGGTCAAGCTTATGGGAGAAAGAAAATTGCACTAATTACACTGATTTTATTTATTAATTGATATAATATAATATTGGTTAATTTGAATTAATTAATAATTTTCTTTAAATACCATCCATATAAACATTAAAATTTAATCTTACAACATCTTAAAATTGACGCGCGCTACGTTTCCGTTCGAGTATTTTCAATATACTACCTGAATTTGAATTTGCTAAACACCAACCGTAATTAACCAATGAAGTTTTCAAACCTCAAAACAGCTGTGCGTATTTGTCCAGTCCACCTTACTATCCTAACATTGCATCTCGCCATCAACATTGACGTGATCTTAGAAACGTTATTATCAATACTTATTTCCTTACTGGGTGTAATCCATCCTTTTTCCTAAATTCCGAAAAGTTTTATTACCATTGTCGGCATCGAATTTTGTTATAAATACTGGGTGTAACCGAACCTTTTTCTCTTAGTATATCGTCATTCCATTCGACGCTATTAGTTCATTGGATCTTGTTGTTTATTTTTTTTTGACGTCTACAACAAGTTTGGTGTTCGAACTGAATTTTGTTACATGGATGCTTGTTATTAACCATTTGCTGTTACTGGTTAATTTATTTTCTGGGATTAATTGTGTGAGAGGACCCGGAAGTTTGTACCAGCCAATAAACCGAGGACAGAGTCAGGTCAGACCAATTATCGCATCACCATCGTAAAAGGGTATGAATTATTTTATTTCACTTTGTAATACCATCAAACAAATAAATGTTATGGTCGTAAAAATGGCAATCGATAATTAATACCATTCGGCCGTATATAGACCGGATAATTATATTGTGCAAACCATATTACAAATATAATTATAATGCAAAAGCACAACAAATTACATATTAATCCGGCAATTGTTGAACGGAAGAATTATTGAAGTGAAATTAATTTTTTTTTGGTTAGCAGAACCCGCGATACGTAAAAGAAAAATGGCGAACTAAATGAATTGGTTTTATTTTGCTTTCGGTCGTGGTGTTAATCATTGGACATGATACAACTTTCCCGTAAAATAATTTTTTTTATGGAATATAAATAATAACGCTAAATAAAATTCCGGTGCATGCTAAGCTAATCAAGTGTAACTGGTATTAATTTCTCGAGTGATTTATATGTTGGTGACTGACGGTGTGATCCAAAATTATCGATCTCAAAAGATCTCGCTTCGTTCAACCTGTGATACTAATCTTAAGTGAAAAAAAAAAACAAATAGAACAAAAATCTCAACCTTAAATTAACCCAATGAACTGTGATATTATTACTAAGTTATAAATAGAAAAAAGAAATCTCAAACTTGAATTAACCAAGATCCATTGTGATACTAGCATTATGTTACGAATAGAAAAAATCTGAAAATTTCAATTAGTCAAATAAGCTGTGTGTCGGTATAAATTAATTGAGTAATACAAACATCCGTGCCTGTTATATTGTTATCGTAGATAAATTTATAGAACTATTTTATAATAATTCAGTAATAATTAGACTAATTAGGAAAATTTGTACGAGATTCTTACTGTGTTTGTCCGTTAAAATATTACTTTATGTCAATCATTCCTTGTTGGAAAATAACAAACAAAAAAAAAAAAATATAATAAATGTGTACGAACAGTAGCCCTTAAGCTGATTATATAGTTTGTCTGTTATAATAAAATCACCTAAATTGGAATATCGTTGTTTTTACACAGTTCTTTTTTTCAAATAAAATCAAACGGAAATTACGTTAATAAATCGCAACAAATATACTATGCTCATCAGTTTCATTTCTTGCAACGTAGTTTTGTGCAGTGTGGCTATCATCCGTTTCAATTGGGACAGCAAAATTTTTTTTGGTATCTACAAATTGGCGCCTCGTAGTTTCAACGCATGCGCCCGTAGCTGCAATTGGTTCACCATTTACATATATATACAAGTTTTTTTTATTGCATGGTGTTTTCCGCATAGTCCACCGTATTTACCATCCATTCATCGTTTATGTATACAAACTGTTATATTGCATCTTCAGCGTATGTGACGGTATTTACCAGTTTCTTCAACGGTAGTCCAAACGAGTCATGGCATTGAAGTTTCAACATATTCAACCGTAGTTGCGACCTCATTCAACAATTATTTTTATAACCTATTCAACTATAAATATAATGGTATTCAACGCTTACTTATATCAATCATTGCATTGAACCTTCAGCATATTCATTTATTCTTGCAATATACTCAACGAGGATTTTTTATAACGTATTCGACTGTCAATATACCTTTATTCAACGATTGATTTTTTTTTATAACATATTCAACTATAAATATAACTGCATTCAACGAGTACTTATATCAATCATTGCTTTGGGTTTCTTCAACGTATTTGGACGTTTATTTAACTTTTCTACCTACCGTTTGATTCAACAAAATTATCCAGCGATTATAAGTTTTATGTAACGTTTCTACTTATCATTTGGTTCAACAAAATTATACATCAAGTACAAATTTATATACCGTTTCTACTTATCATTTTGATTCAACAAAATTATACAAGTTTATATAACGTTTCTACTTATCATTTTTGATTCAACAAAATTATACATCAATTGCTAGTTTATATAACGATTCTACGTATCCTTTTTGATTCAACAAAATTATACATCAATTGCAAGTTTATGTAATGTTTCTACTTATCATTTGATTCAACAAAATTATACAAGTTTATATAACGTTTCTACTTATCATTTTTGATTCAACAAAATTATACATCAATTGCAAGTTTATATAACGATTCTACGTATCATTTTTGATTCAACAAAATTATACATCAATTGCAAGTTTATGTAATGTTTCTACTTATCATTTGATTCAACAAAATTATACAAGTTTATATAACGTTTCTACTTATCATTTTTGATTCAACAAAATTATACAAGTTTATATAACGTTTCTACTTAACATTTTGATTCAACAAAAGTATCCAACGATTGCAAGTTTATTGAACGTTTCTACCTAACAGTTTGGTACAACGTTCGTACGTGCAACGTCATTCAACATTTTTGTTATACCAAGTAATTTTGAGATATTTCAAACACGAACAACGTGCTGATGGAGGGCTGATGGAATCAGAATAGGAGGACGGGGTTTGATCATGGGGTGAGTAAATTTATTTTATTACTTTTGTCGTAATGATAAAGTGGTGTGAATGTGTGTGTGTGTGTGTGTGTGTGTGTGTGTGGGCGTATGTGAGTGAACGTGGGGGTTGGACGTGTTGATCGTGGGTCTTTCGCAAACGGGGTCGCCAGAGTCTCCATTTTCCACTTGTATTTCTTTCCATTTCTGAAAATTTTCGTAAATAGCGTACACTTCTGTATTTGTGCTGAAGTAGCAGGGTTTCTTTATCGTTCCCATGGACTGCAGCTAGCTTGGGGCAAGAAAATCAAATTTGCTAGTTACGCTTCCTGCTATGTCATTCTCATTGGTTCGCCAATGAGAAAGCGCTTCATTACAATACCTTTTCGTTGACTGGGCTTATTAGTTTCATAATTTTAAATTTTTTAGTTATGAAATTATCTCTTGAGAATCTCAAATAAAAGATGTGATCGAACGAAATTAATCGTATTATCGTACTAAAAATATTTCTTCAAGGTAAATAATAGAACTTTTATTCAATTTTAGTCCGTTTGGTCTTTACAAAAAAAAAATAAAAAAAATACGAAAAACATGCATTTGTTTGATGGTTCACTCCTTAACTTCACACATAAATCCAAAATATTTGCAAACAAAATTTGCATAAAAACTACAGGCTGAATTTTCAACATGTTATTCATTGGAAGTAAGTTTTTGTTGAAATATTACTTTTGACCTGGAATGGATGTCATATGATAGAAGATAACAATAGTAACAACAACCCTTCAATCACTGGCAATACCAAAAAATCCAGCATCGTCATCCAGCAAAGTATCATCCACCTGTTGAAGCTCAGCATTCTTGATCGCATTTAAAAAACGTCATGCTATAGCAAACTATAAGAACACTGTGAGGTGGAGGGGCTGAGTGGATCGAAATCATTGCAATACATAAAAAATAGATAACATTCAAAAGATTATACTTTGTAACCACGGACTATTTCGAATTTTACTCTAAAATAAAAGTATTCATACTTAAGAAAATTAAATTAGGCTAATTTGTTATCGGTTCCAGCCTTTAAATTAAAATAATTGATTTCAACAAACATAAAATATATATAGGTGCAACAGTTCAATCAACCAAATGTTTTACATTTTATCAGTTGATTGCTTTGTTGCGTCAACACACATTATCAATTAATAATACAAAGTTTTGTCTACATGAATGATGAACATTTTTGTTGTAAAACTTATTCATAGTATTACAGGTAGATGCAATACACTTGTTCAAATTAATGTAGTTGTAAAGAAGTTGGCTGGTGAGATGATATATGGAAATGGTTGATTTGCATTATATTGAGAGATATGGGAAAATTCTATTTTTTATGCAATGACGTAAAATTAAGTATAACTAAGAATAAACAAGAAGTGGAGAATCTTTCTAGAAATACTCGACCAAATGTTTGATCAAGATAATTATGGTAATTTTAATAAAAAAATAAGTTTTAATAAAAAAAATAAGAACATTCTGAAATGTTGTTAGGCCACAAGGGTTTTAATTTATATGAAATGGCGATGTTTTTATATTCAAAGTAAACATAGTAAAATCGATCTATTTTTTGTTAAAATTAGTTAAGTTTTTGTGACATTTTACTGAGTTTTGTGCATAAAGATTTTAAACTGGCAACAATTTTTAATGTGAAGGATGATCTGATCCAAAATTTGAAGGATGATTATTAATTGGGATGTAAAGAATAGTGATCAAAAATGATAAAACAAATCCTTATTCACATTAAAATAAACTTCAAATTGTATAATAGTATTTTAATCGATCAGTTTGTAATGAAATAGTACGCGTACGCTCATTCCCGAATACTTCATTCTCGTGAAGAATTGCCATCATCCAAATTATTTCGATTAATTTCCACTTTGTCTGCTAAAGTTTTTATCACAATATTGAAATACATGCATCATAGATAACATAGAAAAACAAAACAATTGACATAACGAAAAATCTTAAATTTTCTATATGTATTGTTATCGTTTTAATTTAACCTTTTGATATTACTATACCAACAAACGAAGTTTTGAATTTGTTAGGGGAATATTTAATAAACTATAGAACTGTTGTAGAATGTAATGATTGCGTCACATTCTACACACAAGTGAGAGAATGTGTAAAATTACAAAGGAAGATATACACATGGAAAGCATATGCTCTTTAGCAGTCGTGGATAAAAACATTTTCTTCAATTAAAGCAATAAACTTTTATTGTTTTATTAACAATTCACATGGATTTGAAGTGGAACGTCAAATTAACTTTTTAATGTAAGCTTTGTTTAATTTAATTTTAATATAAATTTTTCGATATTACTTGGTTAAAAATAAAGATTTCCCAGTCAGGATGGCCGTTTGTTTTTATAATAAAGTCCGATCGTTTCAATTTTTCCATCCACAAATATAATTTCTAATATATTTCGTTTATTAATCTCCAATTTACTCTCAATGTAAACAACTCCTTTTGAAATCCTTAATAAGTAAATGTTAATGTGTTACTACGATACAAAAACCAATAAAGAAAAATTATATGACATTATGTTCTTCCTCACAGCGAAGTGGGGTTAGGTAATTCATAACTTTCGTTAGTCCCATATCATCACCCTTGATATATCCAAGGCGTTTAACAAAGTTTGATATTGGGTTCTTATCAGCAAACTAGTTTTATTTAGGGTCTGTAAGGCCTTGATCTATTAGTTAGAAGATTTTCTATCCCAGAGGTCTTTCAAAGTAGTGGTGGATGGTGCTGTTTCGGCTAAATTCTCATTCCAAACCCCTCAGGGTTCTATTCTGTCCCCAACCCATTTTCTGAAACTTATCAACAATCTGTTATTTGTTACCACAAATTCTGTAATTACAAATTTTCGCAAATATTTAATATAACTTTTCTACTGACTCGATAGTACATTTTATAAAACCTCGACCGCATATGCTTTTATAAAATCAAATAAAAGTTTGAGAAGATCTCAGAAAAGAACGAGAAAAATATATATCGTGGTTGATATCCTCTATGATTCAAAAAACATTATTCACATAAATTTTGATGGTGAACATGACTATTGACTACCTTGGACACAGTAGTAAAATCGGAAGTAAACAAAAAAAAATTATTACAAAAGAATTTAAGATTTTTATAATTGAAATATGTGTATCGTTGTCTCTGAAAATTACTTGAAAAAATATTGAAGGATAATATGTGAAGTAATCATGAAATTTTTTAGAGAAATAAATCCTGCGATATGTGAGAATAATATTTTTAATTAATACGAAAAATCTAGACAAGTGGTTTTGTCAATAAATCAAGAAAAAGAAGCATATGCAAAACGTGTCAAAATAAATCCGTCATTTGTTAAAGCTGCATCCCAATTATTGCATTTAACAAGATGAAATCCTATTGTTGGAATTGGAAAAATTTGTGATCGGAAGTAGAAATATTACGGAAAGGAATTGGTATTTGGAGCCGAATGATTATTGATAAAGGAATTTGGAACGAGCTGAAGCTGGAACAAAATTAGGCTGTAAGTTTAATATTAAGTTCCAGATATTTCTTTCTTCAAATTTGAAGAAAATTAATTCCTGGCGGGAGTAGAGAAAGCGATGTATTATGTGAGAAGTAACTCAATAGCGGTGAAGCTAGCGTGCCTGATGACTTGATTTATTTACCGGACTTGTAGAAAAACAAAAGAGAACTAAAATTTTACAAAATATTGACATTTTGCACCCAAGTAGCAAAGGTTGAAGTCTCCCTTAGAAGCTGGGTTATTGCACCTCAATGAAACACCGTTAATTGCACAACCGTTTGACATAATCACAAATCATTCACTTATTTTGATTTTTAATAATGAAATACTATTTTGCGCTTACGAAATATTGTTGAATATTTAATAAAACATAAACCACTTTTATTGCATTCATATTTCACAATAAATATCTATGAGCAATTGCATTTCTAACTGAAATTCAAATATGGAAATTTCAACAAACGAATAAAATGTTAAAAGTAAAAAACATTACCAATCCTTCATGCATATAGCCAAAATGAAGGTTATCAGTTTGAAGATGGCTGTTGAGGTTTGCACAACAAAACGCTATTTGTAGTCCCAGATGTTGCAACTAGAGAAAATGAAATTGCTAACCCAATTTTGTTATGAGGATGTTTTGTCAGTTGGGATTGTGTTTTCTACATTTTTATCCAACCATATTATTCGTTATTATTACATAGATTGCGAACGCCTCAATTTCGACGTTTGTAATAATTCTAAATATGAGAATCCGCCTAATAATTTTGATGAGTTGTAAATACGGAGTTGTCAGAAAAATATTAACATGTTTACGTGGTGGCATTTTTGTGTTTGTGTTTTCCTATAGTAAATTAAAAAAAAATAAAATATTCTGTGATATTTCTCGTTACTTGTTCGTTGTTAAGTTATTCATTGTTTTTTTGTGTTGCTTAATTTATAAAAAAAAAGGAAAACCATCAGGGGTCTTCTTTACCAAAAGAAAATCTGAAATCATGAACAAGAACACAGTTAGTCGTAAATATATCCGCAATATCCGTATTTAATAACTAATTATTATAAATTGTTGCTAACCTTATAAATGGTAATTGATTTAAAACGTTAAAATTAGTGTCCTGCACAAAAAAAATTAATAACTGTACTGTGCAAATTTAGTTATTTTTTTTCGTTGGAAATGATAACTAATTAAAAAAAAGTTGAAATTATTGTCTTGCATAATAGAAAAAAAATATGAATAAATGTATGTTGTAAACTTAGTTATTTTTAACCTTGGAAATATTAATTAATAAAAACATTAAAATTATTAGTCTAAAAATCATATATCATATAGTAAATTTTCTTTGGAAATTTCCAGACAAAAGTGAAACTTTTTCAGTTTTTCCTTATAAGAGTTAGATGCAGAATATATTATTTTGAGTGATATTTTATAGCTGTCAAGAGTTATAGTATCAGTAAATGTTGTTTAAGATAGAAATTGAGCTCAAATGCTGAATTCGAGAATTAATAATTATGTAACCCGTCGTTACAATTTTCAAATATAACAAATTAAACATCCTGAAAGCAAACAAATGTTACAGAAAAGGTACTAACAATATGCGATCTATTGTGTGAACATGATAATAATTAAAATATTTCTCTTGATATCATCTGATCAACTAACTGTAATGTTGCAATTAAAAAGAGAAGTGGAGGGAAAAACAAACAAAAATATATTTTTACATTTTCGATAATGATTGATTTTTGGAGATAAGTTGATCAGTTCAATTTGGAACCCTAAAAAGTGAAGTTGATTTTTCTGGAGTTGAATAAGTTTTAATTTTTATTTAAGAACACAAAAATTTTGATGCTAAATAGTTTTAGATCTTTGATATAGATAAATAAGTTGATTATTTTAGAAGTAACATGTACCAGTTCATGTATCATAGTATCATAGTTAGTGTTATCCAACTGTTTCTTTTGTAGCCGTATGGATATTGTTCATCATTTGTTCAGTCATTAAATTAATTCAGAGATAAATTTATCTATTGGGTTCTCATTTTAATTGAAATCGACTGATAATTATAAGTGGATTAGTACTGGCAGAGTATTTTGATTATTATAAATTTTTTTTTGTTGAAACAATTGTATTAAAAGAAAAACGGCATCGGCTCGATTATCCGTATGGATATTGTTCATCATTTGTTCGTAAATACCAAAGCAGTGAATTAAAAAAATAAGGAAATAAGCAGCTGAGCGAAAATAAATTGTGTTTAAAGAATCATACAATTTATTCGGAAATAAATTTACATATTTGGATTTCATTTTTAATTGAAATCAGCTGATAATTATAAGTGAATTAATACTGGCAAAGTATTTTGATTATTATAAATTTTCTTTTGTTGAAATAATTGTATAAAAGAAAAAAAATGGCGTTGACTCGATTATTCGAGACGCAGGTTTTTTTTTCCTGTTAACTGTAGAGGTTGAAAATGTGCTTAGAGGTGAAGTAAAAATTGAAAATATAAGTGAAGTATTAATTGAAAGAGAAAAGTTTATAAAAACAAGTTTATAAAATAGTTTAAACAAGTTTATAAAAACAAGTTTATTAAAAAAAA
Organism: Diogma glabrata; assembly: GCA_963693315.1. Lineage (NCBI taxonomy): Eukaryota > Metazoa > Arthropoda > Insecta > Diptera > Cylindrotomidae > Diogma > Diogma glabrata. The sequence goes on from OY856186.1 coordinate 347,763,134, forward strand.
AATTTTAACAGTGTCTGAGAACAAAAAAATGAAATAAAAGAAAAAAAATGAGAAAAAAATGAAATTAAATGTTTCCCTGTGTTGTTGTTCCCCTGTGCATACATAGTTAGGTCTAATTTTAGGAGGTGACGGGTAAGCTAAGAATTTTTTTTTGAATAATTTTTTTATTATTTTAAACATACATTCTCAATAAAACTTATTTGAAAAGTTGATGAAATTAAAAATTTTTTTTTGTTTTCCTTTTTTTTATTTTTATTTTATTTTATTTTTTTTTCCTTAAATTAAATATGGGCTAACGGGGGGCCGCAGGTGGGAGTGGTGGTTGGTGGAGCGACGGGTGAGGTGCGAATTCCAAGGTAAGCTAAATGTATATTCCCTAGTTTTAATACCGCTCTAAAATATACCCTTCTGGTTCATCGGTTAACCCACGAGAACAGTTCCCGAAACTTTAGCCGGTTTGCAAGAGAGCGGTCCGATGAAAATACAGCCAGGAGGATTCTGGCAACGGAATCAAGGTCATCTTGTTTTTTTTTAAACTGGATGATTTTGTGAACGTTACAATTATAATAACCAATACTTGCGCTTGTTATGCTTTTATCACGCATGTTTGGACCACCCCTTTATCGCTCGCTATAACACACACAAATAAAAACCATTTCTTCGGCTGTATGACAAAATTTAATTTGTATGACAAATTTTAAATTTAAAATTTTTAATGGTTTAAAAGTTAAACAAACATTGTCAACATTCGATAAATATTCAACCTTTCAAATTCCATTGAACCTTTCAAATTCCCATTCGTTAAATATTCAAACTTTCAATCCCAAATTTGTTAGCACAAACAATATTTTGATCATTATTCATAACATGAGGTTGAATATTTCTGTGATACTTGATGCAAAATTGTTTCTAATAATAAACTTTGTATAGTGATCAAAACAAAACACAAATCATTTTACGCTGACGACATTCCTAGACTAATTATTTTCCTATATCTAATAATAATGATATGAAGTATTTTGTATAAATCCAAAGTGTTTCGATACGATTGCACATGAACTACATACATCCTCATAAACATAAGTGTACTTCAAATTTTTTCAATAAATTCAAGTATTAACACATACCTTTAAATTAACGTACATATTAAATTTATTATAAAAATTTTATTTTAAATATAATTTACATCATCTCAACCTCTCAACGTAAAATCTCTTCAACATTTCTTCGAAATTTAATTATAAATATTCATATCATATTCTATCTAAATAACGTTATCACAAACGAAAAACGCTGTATAATAAATAGAAAAACCTTTTTAGAAAATACTCATATCATAAATACAAAAGATATACAATTGTTCCGTGTTTTTTTCTCAAAAAATGTCACGATAAGTTAACCAACCATCTAACTACCCTAACTAACTTCAATAAAATAATAACATATATTGTGAGTGGTAACATGAAAAGCATAAAAAATCACGTCAAATTATTTCCTTTTTCTTCTCTCGATTTCATTGAAATATGAGCATACATAATAATTTAGAAGGAAAGAAAACAAAAAGGAAATTCAACAAAAGCTGTCACTTATTTGTTTAATTTTTTTTTTTGATGAGAAAACTTCTTAGCGAAAAAAACATGTGTGAAAATTTGTTAATAAGGGTTGACTAAATCAGTAAATAAAGATTGAAAGACAAGTTAGTGATGTTAAATTTGGGTATATTATCGTGTTTAGAATGAATAAACATTACAATTTTACTACGTATAGTAACAATATTTTGTAGTTTGTGTTCCAAGTAACATAAAGTACTTATGTAAAACATTTTGAAATTATTTTAAAAATGGAAAGAGAAAACTACATCATAATAAATATAACTGAACAAGAATAAACTTACATCACTCCCCTACCATGGTTGATCATTGGCCCAATAAATTAAAACAAACACGACAATAATATTGTTTTAATATTCAAGTATTTAATGAACATATTCTGGAACAATTTTTAGCAAATTTGTGAATGAATAAAATTGGTTAAACATGAAACAAACGCAATGCTTTAAGCTTTTAACAGAGTGTAATATTTCAATTTGAATTAAATAATTTAGGATAAAAAATACTTAAACGAATAAAAAAAGTCCAAGCGGCATGTATATCTGCTAGAAATAGGTAGATTTCGGGAGCAGACAGTTTTGTGTACAAATAGAATTGGATGTGTCAGATTAGTTTAAATAACAAATTTAAGTAGTAACACAATTATCAAAATGTGTATCATACCAAACTAAATACATTAACGGAAACTACTTTATCAATGCAATTTCGGAACAGTTTTGTTTAATTTGGTTAAAACTACTTAATAACATATTAAATCCTTTGTTGGATTAATGTTCTAACTACGTCACACCTACAATATCACCACACATAATTTGTATTCAAAAATTATCAAACAACTTTTACACCTCAAAAAATACAAATATACAAATTCCAAGGAAAATATTCATTCATTCAAAAGAATAATGACTAAACTTTGTTTTTGTTTTTATTTAAATTTTTACAAAAAAAAAATAAAAACTCAACTCAACTCAAATAAAGAAAACAGAAACAAAAGAAAATGTATTAAATATTTTTTTTGAAATTTGTTGTTGTAATTGTTTGGCCTGAGAGTGCCGTGCATACGGTTAGTATAAACGCTGACGTATACGTTTAACGATTTTGAAACCTCTTGGGCTAGAAAGCTGGAAGTCTTGGAGGTTATAAATGAAAAATTTATCTGAAAGAAAGTAGGCGTTTAAACAACATAAACTCAACAGTGATGAAAACATAGCCGTTTGCGTTTGTATTCGTTTCAACAGACCTAGGGTCTCAACCTCTGGACTTGGATCATTTTTTTTTAATTTTGGAAAGATTTTTGTTGTTTCTAAGTGTGCAAAAGTTTTCAAATGTGAGCTTGGTCATTTTCATCTAGATGAAAGACAACAAAGTTTATTAAATTTTTAAAACAACTGATTTTTCAACAACCCTTAATGGCTTGCCACTTGATGATAAAAAAAGGTTCAAATACTCAATATTTATAAATTTTATTTAAACATTATGATTCAAACGGCCGAATTTTTTGAATGATAACTTAAGACATAGTAAGCAAACAATTTCTTCTGTCATATTCTATTCTATCCGTCCTATTTTTTACAATTAATTTATTTACAAAAGTTAGGTTTATCAAAAAAAAAAAAGCTGTATCAAGAATAGTTCTCACAAAAATGCGAGTGTGAGCAAATAAAATGAAATATTTTTACAGTCAACTAAAATCAAAAAAATTTGTTATTTAAAATTAAAAAATCATGATGAATGAGTGCATTTAATACTATGAAGCTAACAGGAGCTGAACGAAAAATCATGCTTTTTATCACAGTTGCACGACGGAACAGTAGGCTTATTTGTTAAATAACACACTACACCATAGTATAAATGTGGCAGTAAATTTAAAAATAAATCAAAAGAGCAACAGCCGTTATGTTCAAAAACATTTTTATTATATATTTCTGTATCTACGTAGACAATGTATATATTCATTAAACTGATTTAGAATTTTTTAATTCACTAGATTTGGATTTCGAATAGGTTTTAAATTATCTGGGATTTTTTGTGAGTATTTAAACTCAAATAACTAAAGATTCTTTTCTCAGAGAAATTTTCCATTTCTCTTACATGTCTTTCGTACACTAAAAAAAACATGTCCTATTTCCAATCGAAATGCAATTGTCTCAACCTCACCGTGCGGTCACATATGCCGAAACAAACTACGAAATTGCTTCAACAACTCTACAATTATAAATCGATGAAGTTGAGACAATCACACGAAATATTTATGTGAAAATAAAATTTAGTTCAATTAATCCCAAATACTTAAACTTTAAAATAAAAAATTCATGATATAAGGCGAAAAAAATTTTTTTCAGGGAAATAGTTATTATCTTTATTCAACTACTGTTATATTGGATATAACACTTTATATTTTAAATAAACCTCATTCTGTTGTTAGGAAAATATTATCGTGTAGTTGTCCCAATCACAGTGAAATTGTTTGCAAATAATTTTTCTTTGCATGAATAATCAACTGCCAACTTCGAGATGAGGTTGTCATGTACTTCAATTTTTTTTCCAGTGACTGAAATTTAAACCTACCTCATTAGTGCCATGATTCGAATACGTTTTTTGCAGATACTCTATACAACCACGCCAACAAGACGATGGTTTTTTGAAGTGGAAATTTCATCATTTTTTACCTACTTAAGTTAAGTTTTTTACCTACTTAAACTGAGTTTAGTGGCGTAATATCATGGCACTGATGAGGAATGTTCGAATTACACTTGGTAATACGTATAAGAGATATTTAGTTTTCTTGTTAAAATTCAAAAATATACCTTCAATTGAAAAATTTTATATGATTTTCTTATATACCTTAATTTAAGTGCTCACAAAAAATTTCCTGAACATTTATTCTCAGTTCAAATCTAGTTAATTAAAAATTTCTAAATCCTTAAAGTATTCATAGAAATAAAAAAGAAACGTAATTGTTTTATTCAGCAATATTACGGGACCCACCCTAAAATATTTTTTTAGTTACGACAATGATCATATCATCAAAACAATATCATTTTTTTGATTCCATTACTGCTTTCTTTAACTCCATTACATTAAATTTATCAATTCTGTTTATATTTTAAAATTTTTCCACAAATTTTCCTTGAGCATCTTTATACGGTATTTTCAATTTAGTGGTCTTTACTCAATTGATGGTCTTGAAACTAAAATATCATCACATGTTGTCAGATACCGATGATTCTTTGATCAGAAGAGAGTTGATGCTAACTCGAAGCTGAAACTTTAAATTGTATAACTGCATAGAACTGCCATCTGCATTGTAAGTTTTATATTGAAAATTATTACTAATACTAGGTAAATTCCAGTTTACTTGCTAAATTTAATTCAACACAATCTGTCAAAATTTACTCAAGTAGGATAGCAGAGTAAATTGAAATTTTTTTGTCGATTTGCAGGTTCAATTTCAGTTTCAATTTCAATTTCAATTTCATCAAGAAATGGACAACAGCAATTGTCTGATATAAATAATAGTAGTTTATTCAATAAGTGTTAAAAGGACATAGTTTATTCTCAAGCAAAGTCTAAATTTGAACAAAACGTGAGCGAAAATTTCGAATTTGTGAGAGAATAAAGTTTATTACACACGAATCGATTATAATTCTTTATTCTCTGACAGAGGAGGATGTATTATATAAAAAAAACCTTTTCTTCTCAATTAAAACAATAAATTTTTATTGTTTTATTTGAGAATAAAAAATTTCTATTTTTCGTACGATAAAAAAATAAATAAAAAATAATGAAAATAAAATTATGGAAACATTTTGTTTCTTTTGTTTATTTTGAAATTGCATCTTATTCCATACATTCACTTAAATACAACTAAAAAAGTAAGAGAATTAAACTTAATTTAAATTTTCAGAAAAAAGAAAAGCAATGTGATTGAAATTTGAAAAAATTATTTAATACAACCAAAATAATTTTTTTCTATTTTGCGTCTAAAATAAAGTCATTTCGATACCCAAATGCGTATCGAAATGGCTTTCATTACGATACGCAAAGTTTTGTCTTTCAAGGTTGGCCACATTGGTCATACAAACGTCAGTGAAAGTTAAAACGAATAATTATATAAATAAAATTATTCTTATTAATTAATCTTATTATTAAAAAATAATCTAAATTAGTGTTAAATATTTTAATTAATTAAAATAATTAGTAATAATAACAAAATATCAAATTGACTATATTTTAATAAAATACACATTTTATGAAAGCTAGTTTTGCAACAAAAAATATATAGAAATATGATGAAACGCAGAGCTTAGGATTGAAATTTTCAGAAATTTTCTTTAAAACATTAAAACATAAAAATTTTTTTAAAATTTCAAGACAAAAAATGCAAAATAGAAAAAATAGTATAAAAAACTCGTTTCATAAGACGTTTTATCGCACTTATCCTTTAGAAAACTCCCCGCTGCGCGGGTCGTTTTCTAAACAGATTGCGTGCGATAAAATCGTCGATTATGAAACTAGTTTCTTAATATACTATATTAATACCGACATAAAGTAGTGAACAATGATCAGTTTTTATAGTAAAACTTTTATAATTCAGCTTTCATAATGCGTGCTATTATTAAGGACAATCCATACAAATACAGTTATTATTAATAGTTGGAAGAGGATAAATAATATTACAATATAAATAAATTTCAAAAATATAATTCAAACACAGCAATACGCCTATAAACATACCGATTATAAAGACGGTCTCTATCAACAGTATAATATATTCATATATAATATCACGAGTCGTCAAATAATAGTCGATTATTTTTCATAATCATTATTACGAATGTCGTTTGAGGTCCCAAGTGCGCGTAGCGCACGAGGGAAATTTTTAACCTCAAATGGCATGAGTGGTAATGTTGTAAAATAATCGACTAATAATTTGGTTACGAGTTGTATTTAGCAGACAATTTAACGAACAGAAATAGTAACATTATTTCATACAACATAATCCTTTGTTGTCAAACAAAATTAAATATTATTTCATCTTAGTAAATTTGTAATTTATTTTTAACATAAACATGCAATCATTTATGAATGAAAACGAAAATTTTTACTATTTGCAAATTGCATTTTCACATAACTTTGTATGTGAATTTTTGTTTTAAATTAATATATTAAGTAGGCCGAAAATATTCGCAGTTTCTTCCCACCACAGTAAAATAATCGAAACAATTCGTTTTGATTTGTTAAAAAATAGTAAATGAAACGTTTTTATTGGACCTTAACGAAACATTATTTAGTGAGTTGAATTGTCATATATAATATCACGAGTCGTCAAATAATAGTCGATTATTTTTCATAATCATTATTACGAATGTCATTTGAGGACCCGAGTGCGCGTAGCGCACGAGGGAAATTTTTAACCTCAAATGGCATGAGTAGTAATGTTGAAAAATAATCGACTAATAATTTGGTGACGAGTTGTATTTAGCAGACAATTTAACGAACAGAAAAAGTAACATTATTTCATACAACATAATCATACATAATAAAATATTATTTCATCTTAGTAGGCGCGCAGAAATGTTATAAATTTGTAATTTATTTTTGACAAATAAACATAAACATGCAATCATTTATGACTGAAAACGGACATTTTTATTATTCACAAATTGCATTTTCACATAATTTTGCATGTGAATTTTTGTTTTAAATTAATATATTAAGTAGGCCGAAAATATTCGAAAATATTCGCTGTTCCTTCCCACCAGAGGAAAATAATCGAAACAATTCGTTTTGATTTGTTAAAAAATAGTAAATGAAGCGTTTTTATTGGACCTTATCGAAACTTTATTTAGTGAGTTGAATTGTCTTCAATATTTTAAAAATATAAACAGCGCCATCTTTTTAAAAATTGTTTAAAAATATAATCATAGACACTATAAACATACGTTAGTCATCTATTTTCATTTAAACATATCAAAAACTGTGAATGCACACCTATTAAGCTCAATATTTAGTAAATACACGGTACATATAATTTTATTTGTTTCTTTGTCTTGATTGTAAGAACTGAGACTTCATCATCCGATAAATGTAAGTGCTGTCTTAACATCGCCAGAGATACGTCACAAAGACTGGAACTCAAAACTTAGACATAGCTTTCTCGTTTTCACATTTTTTTAAAAATTTTGTTTAGTAAAGTCCTTGTGTGATGTGTGTTTATCCTGCAAGTCTGCATGATGTTTTTTAGTTGTCGCTAATTACTAAAAGTAAATAAAATAAAAATAATGTGTACAGACAAAAGTATTTACTTAAAAATAGAATAACCAGCCTTTTGTGAAATTAAGACTGTTTTAAACAGTGTTTGAAAAAAACAATTAATTACGATTGTCTTATGATAAAACTACGAATCACAAATTGGCTAAGTCCTGGTCTCTGAACCTAAATCTGGAAATTTTGGAAGCTGCGTCTGTGATCTACTTATATGTGAACTAAATTGAACTTAAGTACACGTTAAAACTCTAACCACTTCCATATAAATAGTGTAGGTGTTCTTGTGGCGATAACTTCCAGTTCCACAATAATAAATAGTTCCAATAATTTCACAATAATAATTCCAATAAATATTAAACACCAAAGTTTCTTTCGCACTGCATTGTTTTTTACACATCCACTGACCACCGTCACATTAACAAAAATAACTCCTGGTGGAAGTAGAAAAAAGTTGCCTTTATTTTAAATGTCAATAATTTCTGATTATTAAAATGTAATGTTATCTTCTATTGTATTCAATTCATTTTCATGCCTTTTCTTGTGATAAAATTTCAATTTAATTAAATTTAAAAACTTGGAATATTAATAATACATGTATCAAAAATCAATAATTTACATATATGATCAATAAATGATTATAACATAAACAAATAAGTATTCAATTGTTTGTTGATTTTGACAAACAAACAAAATAGTGTGTGAGTGTGTGTGAGTGTGAGTGTGTTTCCAATTTAACCAAAAAAATGAAAACATAAACAAATGCATTTATCAAAACCTAATTTTAACGTTAACTGTTACTCACACAAAATCAATTGGCAGCTAGTGAGCAATTCCAACAAAGGATTTATATGCAGTTATTTAGCCTCAAATGATACTATAAGTTTAATATTGATAATTCGAATACTCTCTCCTCTTAATAACTCTTAGCAACAAACACCAAGACGCTACCAAACTCTCTGAGTTATTTCCGTTTTACAAATTTATAGTAATTTGCCAAAATAAAGAATTTGGAAATTCTTCGGGTTTGCGTTTAAATGAACTTCTATCTTCTCCACGTTGTTTGTCACAAGTAAAATTAAAGAATAAAATAATTTTTGTTCAGCGAAAAGCGTTTTCCGCAATACGAACAACTTTAAATTGGAATATGAGTTTGAAAATCGGTATCTTTAAGATATGTTTGAGAAAGTTTTCATACAAAACAAGTACATAAATACAAACTGATAAAAATTTTACTTTAATTTCACCTTATTTATTTATTTCCACCAAAATTAAGAAAATCGTACACACATAGAGTCAGAAAAACACACAAATGAATAACATATTGTGAATTAAAAGATAATTTTGTGTTTATTTTATTATTTTTACCCTACGATTTTCATTTTATGTTTTCCACCACACAAAAAAAGGAAAAATAATAAAAACAACCAAAAAGCTAACGAATATAATATATTTTTAAAAGAAAAACAATTCAAGTAATTTTATTTCATGGAAGCAATAAACTGGATGCAAAGAAAAAGAATCGAAATATAACGAAAATTTGAGTAGCAAGTAAAAACATAACCAAAAAAAATATATCGCAACCAAAAGCTTAAAAAAATTCAACCTTATTTGTATACGTTTTTGTTTTTATTACAAATTACTGGTTCTTTTACTTTTTGAGGCAATTCTCTAGTGTTTTTGGTGTTTGAGGCTAGAATCAAATTATTCGTTTGCGGTTGCGAAGAAAATTGTCGAAAAGAAAAATGAAAAAAGGGTTGGATTATTTTGCTTAATATTTTTTGTTAAGAAGAAACATAACACAAAATGGATAAGTCGACATAGTATAGTTATTCTTTTTATCCGAATTCTACGATTTATGAACATTATTATATTAACTATGTTTTTGGTCCTTTCAAAATAAATAGAGATTTGTTGCTTAAACCTGAATAATGTTACCGATAAATCACACGTAATCGTCCTTTTTATTATTTGTTAATTCTACTGTCAATATCATTAAACGTAGAAACTATTTTGATATTATTTTTACACATAACTGCATGCTACTCAACAAAATACATTGCAGAATGCAGTTATGCCACAAAATGTAAGAATAGAGTTCAAACGATAATTGATCATGCTACTCATATCCGTCATACCAAGGTCAATCTTTATAACAATTCCAGCTACTACCGTCACAACGTTCAAATTGATTGCGGCTAACGGCACTTTCATCCCTGCTTATGGTACCAAAACTCTGCAACTTAACAACTTCGCAGAGCTTTATCCTGTAAATTTATAGTCGCCGATGTTTCGACACTAATTATTGGTTCTGACTTTTTCAAATATTCTGTTCTACTGGTTGATAAACAGAGACAGAGGCTCATAGATCCGGTATCCTCTCTGTTCTCAATCGGTAGCATTTCCAACTCTACTAAACCTTCAGTCCTTCTCGCCGACAAGACAACAATTCCTGCCAACATCATAAAAATTTTGGACGCTTTTCCGGAAATTTCAAATCCAAACTGGTCCAGCAGCAGCAGGTCAAGACCATTACACTTGGTCGAAAAAATAATGGTAATTGGCATTCCTCCCTTCACCTCGAAGTAATTTTTCAGAGAATCTCTGAAAACATTCTAATTATTAATCTAGACAAGTTCGTATTTGATTAATCTGAGATTAAATTTCTATGTCAGTTAGTGAATGAACACGGCATTTTGCCTGACCATAATCGTGTTAAAGTCATCAAAGACTTAGAACGTCCCACTACCGTTAAGCAACTTAAGCGATTTTTAGGTATGCTTATTTGTTTACGTTTGTTGTTTATTTTTCTTACCAGCTGCAGCAGCTGATCAAATTTTATTAAACAATTTCTTGAAGGGATACAAGAAAAATGGCTAAATTCCCGTAACTTCTCCCTCGAGTCCAATCAAGCTTTTGAGAATTGTAAAGACAAATTGTGTACTGCCAGTCTTCTTGCTTATCCGTCAGTTCGACTAGCAATTATGGTCGACGCATCTGACACAACAATATGGGCCGTATTACAACAGTTTATCGAAGAAACTTGGCAACGACTCAAGTTATTTTCAGTCCGTTTCAATGATGCCCAGGTCAAATACAGCGCTTACGATCGAGAACTTCTCGCAGCGTACTCTAGCATCAAACGTTTTAGGTATCTATTTGAAGGTCGTGAATTCACATTTTTCACTGACCATAAACCATTAATTTATGCTTTCAAGCAAAAACTTGACAAAATATCTCAACGTCAATTTTGCCATGTAGATAGCATCATGCAATTTACTACCGATATCCAACACGTTTCTGGCATCGATAATGTCGTTCCCGACGAATTATCTCAAAAAATTCAAATACTCATTCCAGAGAAAATTAATTATGCTGCAATCGCGGATTCCCAAACCAATGACGATTAACTTCAAACTATACTTCAAAGTAACACTTTGAAGCTCACTTCTTTTCCCATTTTTTCAACGACAGCAAACATATTTATTGTGACACGTCAACTGCTATTCGCAGGGCATATATTTCTGCTCAGTTTCATCTAAGTGTTTTCGTGCATATCAGTGCCTTGCGCGTCCTGGCGTTAAAGCGCCTGCTAAACTTCTAACTAAACGCGCTTTTTGGCCATTCATAAAAAAAAAACGTAAGAAATATGGCACAACAATGCATAGCGTGTCAACTCTAGCAATCAAAGATTTTCTCAAATACACCTCGACATCATTGGTCCTCTACCAGTATCGGAAAACTAGCTATACTATGTTACGCTTATCGGTTGTAGCTCTCGGTTGTCGGAAACAATCCCTGTTCCAGATATCCCTACTAGAACAATTGCTTTTGCCTCATAAAATACGTAGATTTCTAGATTTGGTGTTCCAGAATCAATTATAACTGATCAATCACCCCAATTCTAATCCGAATTATTTACGGATCTTTATCAACTACTGGGTTTTAAACGATGGAGAGCTACCTCGTGCAACACTTAATGTTACATGGTGGCAAGACGGCATCGCACTCTACAATCAGCAGTTATGTATCACAACCGTTCCGACTGGACAACGATACTACCTTCTGTTTTATTAGGTATAAGTCCTATTTAAGAACCTTCTACAGCAACGAACTACAAACCGTTTCTGTGGAACTGACGTATAGAAGCCCGATAAACATTTCAGGTCAATTTCTCGATTCTCCTGCAAGCTCCTTCGTTCATCCATCCAAGTTCTTCAATTAGTTTAAGAATCAACGCACTGAAGTTTGCCCTAAACAAGCATCTGTACGTGACATTTTTCACAATTTTTATAAATAAAGACCTTCAAACGCTCCAAAGAAGTTCGCACGTCGTTTTGCGAACAGATGCAGTAAGGATATCACTGCAACCACTTTACACCGGTCCCTGCAAAGTTTTTAGTCGGGTAACAAAAATTTCGATTTGAAAATTAATGGCAAAACTGCCAAAATTTCAATCGACAGACTGAACTCATTATCAGGATGATTCGTGTGGTTAACAACATTTTTCTTTAACCGGCATACTTGAGGCAACCGGACTCAAATTCTCTCTGAAATCAAACATATTCAATACCATTCCCACATAGTAACAAACATCCCTCTCCAGCTGATCAAACTTATCCTACCTGGGATCCAATTTTTAATTCTCTGACTAATCTGATGCCGTCAGATGTAACGGGTAAGAATCGGCTCAGTTTAGAACTACGCAGCAAGCCAACAAAAAAAGTAACCTTCAATGATCAGTCATTAAAACGTCTTATTCCTCCGAAGGCTTCTAAATCTGAAAGGATGATAAAAACACCACAAAAATTTCTAGGTTAAATCAATATAACTTTCGATAACTTAGTAAACTCTCTTACTTCCAGTGCTACGAACAGGATCACATAACTTAATCCATCATAGCCACCATATTGAAGCATTACGTGCCTTCTACGAAACCACTAGTGGAGGAGTATTTGTGGTGACTGTATGTGGTTCAATATTAAGAGTTCAGGAATAAGAAAATTTGAGTTAAAAAAATATATCTGCGTCGTGCTTGACAAAACGTTTTTCTTTTAAAAAAGTATATTATTTTTATATCAAACAAATCTGATAATTCTTAACGTAGTTTTAGCTTTCAAGTAATCATGATTATTATATTAAATTTAGTTTGGTTTTAATATTGTGAAAATTAAAAAGCCAACACGTGAATTAAACGAAAAGATAAGATCTCATTTCATGAGATGTGATTGGATTAATTAAAAACTAAAAGCTTATAAATATTAAAATTCAAAAAGAATTAAGAATGTAAACTATTAGTTTTGTTGAATACTAATGTAATCGAGTGATTTTAATCCTGTTAATGAGAGACAAATTAATGTAATAGTGAGTTTGATATTTTAGTATACGGTTACAAATGGCTAACCATATTCTGCGTAGCAGACGTAATATGTAGTTGGGCCCGCTGAATAATTTGGTGGACATTGGACATCACCAAAGTTTTGCTCCCTCTTATTTTTTAGCTTTTCCCCCTCTCATTTTTCTGAAGGTTTTTCTTCGCTGTTTTTGTATTCAAATATATGCGGTCTAACTCGAAAATGTTTTTAATTTAAATTTTATATCAATAAATTCATTATTAAAAACAAAATTATATTCAATTAAATAAGTTAAAACAGAATTGTTGAAATGTATTCAGAATACCAATTTCTGACTACATTAAGAATGTACGCGTTTATTTCCACTTATTCTATTTCTCTCAATTTTCATGAATTATGCAATTTCGTTGTTTTTTGACTTTTTCGAACAATCAACATAAAATTTTCATTTTTTTTTTGTAATTTCATTTTAACATTTTTCTTCTGCGTCTGATTTAATCATTATAATATATTTAATTTTCATGATACTTTTCATTTTATTTTTTCCATTCAATTTAATACAAATTCAAAATCAACAGAATAAAATATGATAACATTTTTCATAAAAATAAAACAAAAAGTAAAGTTAACTTACCGCCTTTTACATGAACTTCACGACTTAGAATTGTTCCAACTAAATTTTTCAATTTACATCTGAAATATAAGAAAAAGGAAAATATGATAAATTTCCATTTAGTAGTAGAAGTAGTCAATTTCAATTTCAATTTGAGTTTGTTTGTTTTCGCATTACTGTGGTTTTCGTATGTATGTTTTTCATTGATATTTCTCTATGAATTAAAATGGCAAAATTATCTATCAGCTATGCGAACATAAGAGGATTGAATATAAACCTTAATTCAGTCCATCTTTTTCTTGAAACTATGAAACCTGATATTTTGTTTTTAACGGAAACGATTATCAGTGCGCGTGCTGTGACCTTAGATAAAAACAGATACCTTTGTCCCAATTATGAACTTGAATCCTCTTTCTACATTAAGCATGGAGTTTGTGCTTATATTAGGGATACTATACCATATGTGAGATTAAATAAATTTGAATTAAATGCAAAATTTCACAATATGGTGTCACTAAAAATTAGTTGCCCAAGTCAAACGCTGTTTGTCTTTGGACTTTACCGTTCACCTAATTCACCTGAGAACTCTAATTTATTTCATGACTTATCTGAGAAGATAGATAGGTTGGTTGAGTATCCTAATGCAAAGATTATAGTTCTGGGAGATTTTAATGTCCACAATAAAGAATGGCTTACATACAGCTCCAAAACTGACGAGGTTGGTAGACAGGCTGAGTTGTTTGCTCTTTATCACAATTTTACTCAAATAATAGACCTGCCAACCAGAGTTCCTGACATTCCTGGTCAAAGTAGTAATTTACTTGATTTATTTTTGACAAACGATCCATATCTGGTTCAATTTAAAATATCAGAACCATTGGGTGGTTCAGATCATAATTTGATCTCCACACAACTAAATATACAAATTCCAAAACAATTTAAAGCGAATCCTCGCAATGTTTGGGATTACAAAGCTGCGGATTGGCAAGGACTTAAAAGTTTTTTTAGATGTTTTCCTTGGAAACGCCATTGCCTTACCGGCCAAGACCCAGACATAGCTGCATCAAATTTTTCTGAAACTGTAATTGATGGTATGCACAGATTTATTCCTAATAAATTGATCATTCCAAAAACTGATCTATGGTTTTCTAGTAAATGCAAAAAAGCTATAAAAGTTAAAAAAAAAGCTTTTCGAAAGTTTAATCAAAACAAAACCGATGAAAACCTTAGACAGTACCGTAAAGAGAGAAATTTATGTCGTAAGTTAATAGATGAAGAGAAACATCTATTTAACAGGAAAAAAGCATCTAAATTCGCAGAAAATCCGACTTGTTCACGCAATTTCTATAAAGCCGCAAAGGCTGTCCAAAGCAACTTTTGTAAATCTTCCCTACCGCCTCTTGTTAATAGAGATGTCCCTATCATTGATCCAAAAGAGAAAGCTAATTTGCTTGGGCATTATTTCTCTTTAAATTCTACTTTAAAAGAACCTAATTTCCAGCCTAAACCTATTTCTAAAGTTTCTTATAAAATGAGGCGGATAATTTTTCGGAAAAACATTGTTCGAAAAATGCTTTTGAAAATCAATACTAACAAGGCAACAGGCCCTGATTTTATTCCTCCGATTATACTTAAAACATTTGCTAGGGAGCTAGCACCAATCCTCACTAAAATCTTCTATTTGTCATATAAGAAAGGAATTTTTCCTGAAATTTGGAAAATGGCTAGTGTACAGCCAGTTTCAAAAAAGGGCAGTAAGACTGATCCTACGAATTACAGACCCATTTCAATTTTATCGGTAGTTGCTAAAATTTTTGAGAAATATGTCAATTTTAATTTAATGAGCTTCTTAGAGTCTTCCAAATTAATTAATGAGAGACAATATGGATTTCGAAAAGGAAGAGCGACGGGAGATTTGCTGTCTTTTGTCACTCATATCTGGAACAAGTCGCTTGAAAACTTTGGAGAAACATTCGGTGTTGCTCTTGATATTTCCAAGGCATTTTACAAAGTTTGGCATAACAACCTAATATGCAAATTGAGATCCTATGGTTTAGACGAGCAGCTTATATCTTGGACACAGAGCTTTATATCTGATCGAAAATTTCGGGTCAATGTTGACGGTGTATCATCGAATACTTTTTCAACTAATGCAGGAGTTCCTCAGGGTTCCGCTTTGTCACCAACTCTTTTTCTTATCTATATTAATGATTTGTTGGACTCAACGGTTCATCCTATACATAGTTTTGCTGATGATAGCACGCTTCATGCGTCTCATGAAGCACCTAAATTATAAACACCCTTAGCGCTTAGTGAGTGTAGGTCAAAATTGATAGATTCCCTTAACACTGATCTTAAAACAATTATGGATTGGGGTATTGCTAACAGTGTTGAATTCAATACAAGCAAAACACAGGTTTGTCATTTTTCTAGGATAACGACACCCAATCTTTTTCCATTAACGTTTGGCCCCAAAAATCTTTTAGAGAATGACTCTGTCAGACTTCTAGGAGTTGAGATTGAAAACAATATGAAGTGGAATTCTCATATTTTTAATCTGGCTAAGAATGCTGTTCAAAAGTTAGGTTTTTTGGGGCGAAGTCGTAAGTTTTTCGATAGCGAACAACTTCTTTTAAAAACAGAAGTTGTTCGCTATTTGATTGTTGTTTTTTTTATTTGATTCATAATATTTTCAAATGTTTGAGAATGACCATTTATGGTTGAAACATGTAACAAAATATTATAAAAAAGTTGTTAAAGCAAAAAATTATTAAATTTATTTTAAACTTCTTTTAGTTTATAAATCTTTTATACGTCCCTGCATGGAATACTGTTCTCACATATGGGGTGGAGCTTACTTGAGTAGTCTCAACTGCCTTGATTCTGTACAGCGTAGAGCTATTAAACCCATTGGTAACCCAAGTCTTACTAACGGTCTTGATTCCTTGCAGCACAGAAGAAATGTTGCTGATTTGACTATATTTTATAAATATATTATGGATGAACGAGCTTCTGAAGAGATCAAATCGATTTTACCTAAATCAGCAAACCTTTCGCGTCACACCAGAGCAAACGTAGCAGCGCATCCCTTTACAGTTCAAATAATTAGGTGTAGAACTGTAGCCTTCCAACCTGACTTTTTCAACAGAGTCTCTCATCGTTGGAATGCCTTACCTTCCTGGGTTTTCCCTGATGAATTTAATCCTCAAGGCTTTAAAGTTAACGTTCATAAATTTCTCAGAGAATCCTAATTTGCATTCCATTCTTATCCCTAGTTGGCATGGTATCTTCGGATATTCAGAGACGTTAATTTATAATTTATTATAATTAACACTAAACATGCCTAACTTTGAATAAAAAAAAAAAAAAAAAGTATATTTTTTTTGTGTTTTCATGTTATTTAATTTTTTGTTTTGTTTTGTAAATTAAATACAATTTAGAAGAATTTTTGTTTATTTTTCTTTGTACTATCAGATTTTTGTTTATTTTATCTAATTTAAATAATATTATAAGAAAGCAAATATTAAAAGAAAAAAGAATGGAATACATTAGAAAGTTTCTTGTTTCAAATGAACCATTATAATTGTGTAAGAAAAACGGTTTAAAAATGGATAATAATTAGTTGTTGCTACATTGTTTTGTTACTGTTCAATATTGTTAGTTAGTTCTACATGTTAGTTTCATAAAAAACCCAAAGCGTGTATGCTATGAAGGCTTTTTCTACAAATTCAAAGCTCTTGTTGTTGATCTAGTACTCAATTTTAACGCCAAAACAAAAAATTGCACTTTGAATAACAGTTACCGACTCTTCACCTTGTCATTTGTTTTGATACCGCTAATCGTTAGTCGTGGGGAAGATGCTCTCAAATGTTCTCCTAACTGATTTCTTTTGCTAGAAAAAGTCATAGAGAATATCAAGAGAGTTTCCAGCAAACGCACGACTGTCAAATGCTATTAAATATAGAATTTCTAAAATCACATCTACAATAAGTAACGAAAACCTTAACACCGAGAACAAGCAATCCATCGTAGAAAGTTGTCGTAAGAAACATTATATTTTCTACAATTAAGCACAGCACTTTTATATGGCATAAAAATTAAATTTCTTTTGACTCAAAACCCAAACATATTGAACAATAACTGCCTGAGTTTACAAAAACTGAAATTTACAAACTTAAATTATGGAAAAAGAAATAAACCTAGAGCTCTCCGCTTTCTGTTGTTCCTAAAAAAACAATGATTTTAACAAGTGGAGAGCTGTCTTTGATTTCAAAAAGCTATACGACATCATATTTGATTTATCACTTGTCCGATATATGTGAAGTTTCACAACTTTACATCTTGCAAGCCGATATCATGATATAGATTTAAATGTTTAAGAGCGGATGAACGTGGATTTTAATCGTGAAGCGGTTAAAAAACAGTTTTCATGAAACGTTAAAAAAACAAATTTAATCATTATAAGAAACAGTTAGCTAGCTTTTAAGATTTCGAGTTCATAATTGGATCAATGAATGGATAGTCCACCACACAAGAGCAAATTATTTTAACTACGTTTCATTGCTCCATCACCACCTAGCTGGTGACTTTAGCTAGCTAAAATGTATATCTTGCAAAGAATGGAATGTGAAATCGTACTTGGATTGAGTTTAACACCTGAAACAACACTAATTACATCTTTTCAAACAACGAGTTTGAGGCACATTTTCTTTCGCAAATATTAATTGGTAATTGCTGGTTGAAAATATAATTTTCACAATATATTGCGACTAATAATTACTTAAATCCATTTGCAGCTGAATTAACAAAGCAACAAAAAATAATGGTTTTGGAAAATCTTAACAAATTATATGACGTAGAAAAAATTCAACCGAACGTGCCAAAGAATAAAGTTGCTATTTTTATGTCATAAATTAAAATTGATTTTAATTTTCTTTTTCAAATAAATTAAATATCACTACCATCAATTTTTATTTTTTATGCAAACTCCTGCACAGACTGAACCATAACTAAAATGATGCTTTCCTACAACTATATTGGGTTTCAGAATTCCAAGAAGGAGCAATAAATATTGCAGACATTCTTTTCATGTAGAATTTAATGTTTCATTTACGAAATTGTATTATCAACAGATTTTTTACGTATGTGTATTATTTTTCGGTTGATTACTTAAAGGCTTAAGTATGAGATTGATTTCTTTTTATTGTGATTTTCCAATTTAATAAATTGGCTTACTTTTGTTCAATTGAAAAACAATTTTCTGAAAAAAAAATCGAGTTTGGATCTTTCCAATAAAAACCCATCCGCTTAATCATGGTAACTTTTTGACACCCACTGGAGCAATATAAGCTTACAATAGATTGAATGAAAAATTAAGGGAGAGAGATAGAGAGAAAAGTCATGTTATACACAGTTAGTTATTGAATAATAAACTATAAGATTTAGTTGGTAGTCATAATATTTTGACCCATCCTGTGCGTACTTATATTTGCTTTTATTTTTTATTTCTAGCATAAAAAGAAATGTTAGGATAAACATAAAAATTAATTTTTGTACTGTACTCATCCGTAAAATAAACAACGAGCTTTTATATTTCTTCTTTCAAGGCATTATTATAATTTTTCTCGTCTTTTCTTATTTATGTTGAATATTAAGCTTTTGTGTTTTTCCTCTCACAAATACAAAAAAAAATATTGGGTTGTTCTTATATGAGTTGATAGAAAGCAAAAATAAATAACACAGCCTTTACACCTTTATTGTTTTTGAAAGCGAATGAAAAAAGAGTTAGAGTTTTGATGAATTTATATTTATACTGAATTTATAACATAGAAATTATGATTGTGTATTCCCGAGAATATTTTGCTTATGAGAAATCGTTTTGAGAATCACGGAGGCTTGATGATTGTATGTTCAGTTATATTTATTACTTAAGATATTTTACCTCGCTATCCTAGATTTAGAAATATTAAAACGATTTCAATTGATTTTTTTTTTTGTGTAGCTTATATATTCTTAAAGCTTGTTCCCATGATTCAAGTGTTATTCCACTTCCTAAGGAAAATGAAAAAAAAACACCTTAAAAAACGAATATAATTCATATATTGTAAATACAAGATACAATACATGATAAATGTTCGTTGCTATTTACGTAAGAATCCTAAAAAATACCAAACAAAACCACCTCTCAATGGCGAAACCGAAAAAAATATTACCTACTTTTAGCCAGTCTGTGTTTGTAAATTCTTTTACTTCAAGTTCAATAGTCGCTAGTGAGAAAACGTTTATATTCACTCCTGAAAGGAGTGGCTAAAAGCCAAAGAATAAAATCGGTGTAAAAACCTAAAATAATTTACATTTAAAAACTCTGTAAAGGTCTTCAATGGCCTCACTGATGCCGACTTTGAGTGAGCAGTGGATTGTATTTATTCTTTTGACTCAAAAATTCACTAAAAGATCAACGTTTAACTCACCTCGGAACGTCAAAATTTTACTATAATTGAGATGCTATAAATCTCTGATAAAACAGAAGGTATTCTGCAACGTTGAATTTATAGCGGTAATTATCTTGAACGTCAATTTTTAATTATAACTGACCTATTATGAAGTAATGGCGGTTGAAGATAAATCGTAATTAATGATGACATGTTCACTGAATGGCTTTTGTAGAAATGAATATTTCCTAAATTAAGGTCAATAATTATGCAATCTGACATGATGCGCCTGTAATAGCGAAAGATTTAAATTTTGAAGACGTTGTTTGTGTATAGTGTTTTGTAGACGTTGAAATTCATAAGCTATAAATCCATATTCAATTTGAAATGATGAGTCTGTAATGGCGGCATATTGAAAATTTTGATTACGTTGTGATTGTTTGGTGTTTTGATAAATTAAATAATAAAAAGTTGTGCTTGTAATGGCGCTTTATCAGCCTATCGACTTG
This sequence comes from Diogma glabrata, assembly GCA_963693315.1. Lineage (NCBI taxonomy): Eukaryota > Metazoa > Arthropoda > Insecta > Diptera > Cylindrotomidae > Diogma > Diogma glabrata. The sequence continues at coordinate 347,783,918 of OY856186.1, forward strand.
TATGAACATTATCGTCCAACAAATTTATTTATTTACGTATACTGTCAACAACTACTAACATCCACATCAGTATGCATTTATAATTTCTGGTAAAAAGAAATGACATCAATTCACTAGTTTACAAGAAAAATCTCCCGAAATAAAACCCAACTTTTCTTATAGATTTGGACCTCTTAAACACGATTATCATATCCATTTTTTATGGTTAGTTCTTGTTTTTGAGATATTCACGAAACCAGTTTTTTTGGTGATCAAAAATGTTGTTTCGGTTTTTGGGTCTCATATTTTACAAAACCAACAAATTAAAAATATTAATCAAACAAATGCAAAGCAAATATACCAACAAACATTTTGAGCTATATTTTGTAAAAATTCATTGAGGATTCTGGAAGTTACAGTCGAAAAATGTTGAAAAAAACGAGAAATTCACGTTTTTTTTAAATGTTTCTATTTTCAACGCCATAAATTTTGAACAAATAAAGACACTCATTTTTTTTAATTTCTTGGAACCTATAGTGACTTTAATTTTCTTTGTTTTAAGCTATAAGACACGAATATTGGTGCAGTTTGCACCAAGTTATTCAAGTTTTCTCAAAGAAATTCAAAACTCAAAATTTGGAAAAAGTAATTTTTTACTTAATTTATTGTGCCATAAATACTAATTTTTTAAGTTCAGTCGTTCTCAAACATCAGTAAAGAATTATTTTAAAATAGTAAAGTATAATTTCCATTTTTGTTTCCGAAGTTAGGAATTGGATAGATATGAGACAGAAATATAGAAAAATATAAACAAAAGATAATGAATTGTGAGGAGAGGCAAAACATCATAACATCAGAACTATTTAAGTTAATTCAAGCACCATAAAGTTAAGCCCTTATTTATGTCTATTAATACCTGTAAGGTTTGTTTCTTTTCATTTTTCTCTTGTTTTTCTAAACTGCGTATTTACTCCTTACGTTTATGATCATTTTAAGTTTAATTTTAGAAAACAATTACTTTTCGATTTTAATAGTTTTTCGGTTTTCCCAACTTTTGTTTATTTAGTTAAAAGAAGTTTCTTTTTAAGTAGATAATTGTCGTATGATTAGTTGCAAATATAATCTCTCTGAGAATAAATTTAATTCCAAACATTCAAGTGAAAATAATAATTAAAAAAGAAAAAATATTACAAGTATAAATTTTACATAGTGTATTGTTTTTAAAAATCAATAAATCAATAGTGAAAACTGCCTTTTAAAGCAACATTAGTAGGTCCTCCTTTACAATTATGGCAGCGTCTCTTCGGGCGGGATTTATTCATTCATGCATTTTACCCTTTCAAGATAATGAGACGAATGACTTGTGCAGTGTACTATCATCTGCAAAACTATTTATTGGGTTACTGTTGATTTGCAACAGTTCGTTGATATAAATTCAATGTAAAGTGGGAGATAAAACTGAGCCTTGGGGTGCACCAGCGGTTATTTATTTAGACTCAGAAGAAAAGCCATCTAAAGATACCGAGATGTAACAATTAGACAGAAAATTTTGAATCCACTTCACGACTGCGGGATGAAAACCATACGCAATGAACTTGTTGATCAAGTTGGCATGCCAGATTCAATCAAATGCTTTTGAGATGTCCAATGCGATCACGTACGTTGCACCATTTTTCCAGATAAATACCAGATAAAAATACAAAAATACCAGATTTATAGGATTTATAGAATATTTTGGTGAGAGTTGGTGCTTTTGAAAATGTTTTTAGAATAACAGGAGGAATATTGTCCGGTCCAGAGGCTTTGTTGTTGTTTAACCCCCTTATAAGTTTTTCGAAAATTTTGGGTTTGAAATGTTATTGTTTCATATTAACTCCTGAAGACTGAATTTGGGGCATTTCTCTAGGAGTTTCAAAAACTGTCGAATTTGAGGGAAAGCGTTCCGCGAACAATTTAGCTTTCCTTTCAGGGTCAGTAACGATTGAGTCACCATCAATGATAGGAGGGATGGAAACTTTAGTATCAGAATTTAAAGAATTAATAGCACTGTAAAAAATTTTGTCAGATATGACAGATACTTGAAAGTTTTGCCGCTTTCGCTCTGTCAATCTCTGCTTTTTCGTTTTCAATTATCTGGTTTGATATTTTATTAGACTTTATATATTGGGATCCATTAACAGAGTTCTTTTTATGAATCCAAATATTAAATAATCTACATTTGTTTCTTAGAGCCAATTTGGCTGCCTTCGAAAACAAATATTTTTGTTGGGGCCTCATTAAATAAAAGGGAACGAATTTGTTAATACCGAATTAAATGGTTTCAGTAAAGTTTTGAGCAGAAACATTTACATCGTCAGTATAAAAACAATGACAATCAAAAGGGAAACCTTGAAAAAAACAACGGAGACCATTGCTGTCCATTTTTGAAAAATTATATATTTAACGGGGTTTGGGAACTCTAGTTTGTAGCAAATCAGTTTTGATAACTCATGTGATTAGATAATGGTCAAAATTTCCATACTAGCCTTATCGACAGCAAAACTCGTAATATCTGGCATAGATGTGGGATAGAGGTGTTGGAGAAAACTTTTATCACCGCCATTACGAGGAGTGTAAAGTTGGGCTTTTTACAATCTGAATCAGGTCGTGCGATGCAGCAAATATTTCTGCCTGCCTTCCATTGTTGTCGTCGTTGGTCGTCTTGGAAAATTCTAATTACGATTTGTTGTAGACGTTGAAGTCACCAGTAACGTAACCTCACAATTTTGAAATTGTGCTCTAATATCAAATTTCATCGACAACATTAGTCAAGAGATTAAAGAAATTGGGATTATGTTTGTTTGGGGACCGATATAAAGCTATTGTGAAAAAAAATGCAGATAGACAAGCCTTTAATACTACTATGCTATAGCCATCACCACGTAGTTCATAATTTGGAAAGCGTTTATATGCAACACTCTTGAATGAATGCAAATACACCTTTATGAAGTTTAAAAGCTGATTCAAGCCTATATTTGGGATTTAGTGTTACGTCCAGTGGCGTAGCTAGCATAGGTGGCACCCGGGGTGGATATTGTGGTGTCACCCCAAAAATAAAAACTGTCAATAATAATAAAAAGCCGATAAAAGTAATTTATAATTGTTTTTTATTAAAACATATGAGCATTATTATTAATAAGCTACATTGGGTCATTATTGTCTGCAAGTAATTTTTAATTAATTTTAATTTGCTGAAACTCCTCTCACACGAAGCCACTAATACGCAAATAGTCATAAATAACTTTAGTGCGACCGTAAGATTCGGAAGAAATTCTGAAAAATCCCATTCTACGATGAATTTCAAAAAGTCTAGGTACAACTAGTTAGAAACTGTAACATTGGCCGCTTTTAAATGCCTCCTCAACCTTGGTATTCCTTGATACCTCATCATAAAAACTGGTAAATGTTGATACAGATAATTTCAACTCTTCACTGTTCGCCAAAAGCAAAGTGCACAACCTCGAAAAACGAAGCTAAATCTTGAACTGACTTAGGTCTAGTTCGGAATTCAACATTGAATCGGTGAAAACATTCAAACATGTCCTTTTTAAGTTGAGCTCTCAGTGTCAGTCCAACATCAGGGGCAAAATCACCAGCCATTGGTTTTTTGCGTTTTTACGACGAATTTGGCTTTCCATTGGAATGTCATAGTCTTCCGATTTTTTCGCAGTAAGAATTATTGCCTCTTCTACAATGTGACTTCGTTACGAATTGACTCTATTTTTGTAACTAATTGATCAATATTCAAGCCCTTGCTTTGCAATACAATCTGAGCACAGATATTATTTCCCTTAGAATATCATTCCAAAACAAAAGATAGCAAAAAAACGTAAAATCACATGCTGCATGGATAAGGTTCTGCGCAGCGCCTCTAGTGTCTACATTTTCTTGTTGATCACTTAACTTCTCAATTGCAGCCACAACCCCATCAAAATTTTTGGCCAATACTTTTACTGCAGCATAATGAGCACTCCAATGCGTTGTTAAGAGTCTTTTAACAGTTGCTTTGTTGTGTTTAACAAGCACTTCCCAGCGGCTAGTCGAAGCAGAAAAACATGTCAAATGGCTTCCACTGTTCCAAAAAACGTTACACAAGCTATATTTTGTGCAACTGAGTGTTGGCCACATAAATTAATTGAATGATCTATACAGCCGACAAAAATTGCTTTGTTAGTTTTTGCTTTAATAATAGCTTGCACTCCTCCATGTATACTACACATAACAGCTGCATTATCATAGCCTTTGGAACGACAATTCATAACATCTATACCGTCATTTTCAAGATTTTTACAATGAAAACAACATGTCTTATTTCCAATCCAAATGCAGTTGTCTCAACTTCACCGTGCGGGCAGATATGGCGAATCGAACTACGAGATTGATTCAACAACTGTACAATTATAAACCGACAATCACATGAAATATTTATGTGAAAATAAAATGTAGCTCTATTAATCTCAAATACTTAAATTTTAAAATGAAAAATTCATTATATAAGGCCAAAGAAATATGTTTTCATGGAAACAGTTATTAACTTTATTCAACTACTGTTATATTGGATATAACACTTTATATTTTAAATAAACCTCATTCTGTTGTCAGGAAAATATTACTGGGTACTAAGTAGTTGTCCCAATCACGATGAAATTGTTTGTAAATATTTTTTCTTTGCATGAATAATAAACTGCCAACTTCGAGATGAGGTTGTCATTACTTCAATTTTTTTTCAGTGTAAGAATTTCATCTCCGCTGAGGCTTTTTTCCAGTTAAAGGAAAAAAGCCAGGGAATACTTCCTTGATTTCCACTTTTCTGCCATCAATTTTCATATAACGAATCACTTCTGACATTTGATCAATATGTGAATTGTCAGGTGTGCTATCAAACGTAATTCCAAAATATTTAACCGATTTAATTTCGTTGACAAGCTTAAACGTGGTTCGCTAAAACATTTATGAACTCATTTTGTATATCTGGTGATAAATATGATACTTTTGGTGATTTACCATGCTCCAAATTCAAAATGTGTTCTTTTAACACTGCATCATACTTTTACAATAGATTGACTAGTTCTAAAAAATTGCCTTTATTTGAAGAACTTTGTCCTTCATCATGTCAACGAAATGCTAGGTTTTGTTCAGATAAAAACAAAGTTATATCCAATAATCTGGATAAAAGATGTTTCCACTTCTGTTTTTCATTATATATTAATTGCAAGGCTGCGTCTCCTATCGTTTTATGAAATTTTAACCTCATTTTCAAAGTTTGCCACTTTTAAAAATTCTCCAGATGTTCATTTGAAGTTTTATGGTCGGTTACTTTGGGATTTAGTTTTCACCACTTCTGAAACCCAGTCGTAGATTTTGTATTATTACTATTGGTGACAGCTAATATACGACAGCAGAAGCAGAACAGGTTATTATTTAAAGGAGAAAAAACCATCCATGACCGTAGAGTTTTCTCACCATAAGGCATCAATTTATAATACCATTCTTTAGAAAGATGACGAACATCACCTTTTATGTCCAACCCGTGTCTAGATACAGTAGCAAACGACCCTTCTCTATTTGGAAAATGTTCACTTCCTTTTTTAATGATTTAAATGCGAATATTATCAGAGACGAGTATATTCAAATACTGTCGTCGATAGTAGAAGCATTAGCAGCATTATCACTGTCATTTTCAGTATTTCTTTCTAATTCGTCTTCATCATAGATTATCTTTATTAATTCTGTATTGTCGCTGTTGCTTTCCGAAGATGAGCCAATATTCTCTGAAACATTCGTTGCATCAACGTGATAATCAGTTTCTTTTGATGAACCTTGGATGTCATCTGGTTTTGTAACATATTTATAGATGAATCCAGATATGCTCTGAACTGCATCTATTTTAGCCTGTTTGGTTTTTCTCTGCTGGAATCCACTTTTTCTTTAAGAAGTATAAACTCCTCGTGGCATATTTATTTTTTGGGATATTTGCTAAATGAAATCTAAAAAAATATTTTTAATTATAGTAGGTATCAGCAAAGCATTAATTCTAAATATATTTGTAGGGTACATATATGTCTAGTTCTTAATAAGTACACTGTGTTAACGACTAAATGCACCGCCAAGAAAATTAATTTATTTAAATTTTCTTGTAACAACTTATATTAAATAATATTTAACCATCCTAAAAGATATTTTATATAAAGAATTGAAACCAAAATTAAATATCCAATTAGAATCATGCTCAATAATTTACAAAATTAAATGTGATTTTTGTGAAAAATTTTACATCGGGAAAACCGGAAATTGTTTTAAGGAATACCTTCCTACGAAGAAAAATAAACAAAATTTAAAGTCTATTTTTGCAAACCATTTACATAGTTAATAACAATAGCTACACCACTTTTAAAAAAAATTTGAAGGCTTTACATTTATGTAGCCAAGGATTTCAAAAAGAATCACTTGATGAGTTTGAAATTTACAAGGGATTTAAAACCCAACAAAATGTAATTTTAAATGATAAACTTTCGTTTAATTCAAGTATGTAAATATATAAAACTGAAAACAAACAGTATGAGTATGTATCTATCTACCTATAAAAATTTGCAAAACTGCAGTAATTGCATAACTGCCATTTAATTCCACAGTAATTATTTTTGTGTCCATTGAAAAACAATCTATTCCAATTTTTTCCTTGAGTTTCAAGATAAAGGAAAAACAAATTATTTCTAGATCATTTACAAACACCGTGATTTGATTGTTTATTAGTTTCCTTAGGTGTTTGCAGTTAATTTGTTTGAAATGTAAAACATATATTAATTAGTAAAGTTAAGCTAATATTTTAGAAATCATTTTAGAATAAAGACATTGTAACTCAAGGGTGCCACCCGATCGACAAAGGGTGCCACATTATCGACGTAAACCACTTTTCCTATACATTATTCAGCATATGTGTTTTCAGACCTTTTCGTTAAAGAATCATTCTTGCATATTAAATAATATACCATAAAAAAAGTCAATATAGTATCTATAGGAATATTCAAAGCTATTGAGTAATTGTGGTGATGGTATTAAATGCTGAACATGTTGATTCGATTAATATTGTTAAAATATTATTTCACGTAATAACTCAAAAATTTTAAAAAGAAGAATAGATTCTTTTTGAACCAATAACACATTTATAGGACACATTTATAAGTTATCACAATTTATAAATTAAAATTATATGGATAACCTGGTTAAAATGGTTTCTGTAGAAGTGATTTATCGTTGAAAACATTGTGATGGTTTGTTTAAGTTTTTTACGGTCGGGTGTCACCTAGCTACGCCACTAGTTACGTCATAGGGAAAGTTTTCAGAAACTTGTGTTTCTGCAAAAAAAAGAATATGTGGTTGGTCGTGCTCGAGATGATGTTGCACGACGTCACGGTTGGCATTCAATCCACAAAAATTTTGGATGTGTATTTTAAATTTCTTATCAAATGTAATAGTCATTTCATCAAAATATAATTTGTTTTAAAAATAGGTAGCTAAACAATAAATCCTATCATACAATAAAATATGACATAGGCCAATATTTCATGATAGGATGTAAGAAATAATAAACAGGTGAAAACAAAATTTTTCAACGAAAAAATGCTCTGAGTTTATAATAACTGATATTCTGTCAGGTGGTTATAGTAGTTGTGTACACACACATACTTCGGTCAGTCAAGTGTACTATAATTAACTATACAATCAATTATTTCCACCCCTCCACATCATATCGCTATAAAAATTTTATGCTGAATAATAAGAAATCAGTAAAACAAGGTTTTACAAATAACATTTACCTTAGCATACATATCAGCGCGAAAGTCAAAGAAGAACACAATTAATAAATTTTTGAAAAATTGTATGATCCAGTCTCCCCATTATTGAAATAAAGTGAACAAATTAAATTCTAAACAAAAATGTTACAGCTTGCGCAAGACAACGAATCAATCAACTTGCAATTTCCATGAATATACATATTTTTCACTCTCAGACAAAAATGTGATTGAGAAAATATTTTTAAAAAATTTGTTGATTGACTTGTTGCATTTACACTCTTCTGTCGCAATTTTTAAATTATTCCTTGTGTTCGACTTTCATGCTGATAATAAATATTAATAGAAATAAAACAATTAATGGTCGAACTTTTAGAGCATTGTTCCCTTTGATTAAATTCATAAATTGTTATAGGGCCGGTGTAAAATACGCTGAATAATTTTTTTGTCAACACTGTAGACTACGCCGACTCTATTAAAGTCATCATAAGAATTTAACACGACACTATTGCAAGTGAAGGAATTCAGACAGCCATAAACCTGGTAATGAACCAGTGCAAAATATTATGGTTATCTGTCAATCCGCAAAACAAATATAACAAATATTCGTCTCCAACATTAGAGATACGCTTTTCGCGACATTTTCTGTTTCTCGGGAAAAATTGAGAAGGGAAATCTTCTCTTGAGAATTCTCGAGATAGTTCTTTATTGATTTTTTTTAATTAAAAAATAATTTTCTAACCCAATAACTCCTCATAAACCCTATTCTCTAATTATAACCGCCAAATTATCAATAGCTATCTGGGATTTTTTAAAGTTACTAGAATTGAGAGATGTTTTTGTTTTAATCAGCGGACGCTTTGTTAAAGTTTCTTGACAGTCAAATCATTTTCTGTATGGGAAACCAGTCCTGTAAAAATGCTCTATCAAAGTAAACAAACTATTCTTACGAATTTTGAATTCAAATAGAGGAAACTGTTTTTTTTCTCGGTTTTTACAGAGTGTTGCGATACACAATTTGTATTGGGGTTGTAATTAAAACAACTATACTATTTGAATAAACTTTGGTCCTCACTTAGGTCACCCATAGAAAACTAATCGATTAAATTAAGTCTTCAAGTGAAATTGGCCATAAAAATTACGTTCCTTTATAGACATTATACGAAAAAAATCTAATAATTCGTCAGCGATTCATCATTTTTATCATATGGATAACGGAGTCCTCACTCAATATTTACAATATTTATCATATAAAACAAATATAGTGTTCGTTATCTAATTTAAAATTATAGTTTATAAGATATAACATGATTCTCAATCTAATTTAATGAATTATTCTGACAGAAAAATTCGTAAAATTGTAGAAGGGTTACGCTGACTGCAAGAAAAGCTTAGTGAGTTTTAAAAAGGTTTAAAAAATTTAATGAGTGATTTTTGTTTGTCTTTAACTTTTTTCAAATTTTCGAGAAATAAAACAAAATTTCTTGAGAAATGAGAAATAAAAATCTATAGGGAATTCTTGAGAAATCGAGAAAAAGAATTCTCGAGAATAATCTTTTTCCAACATCACGAAGAGTTTTAGTTTCAATAGAAAGTTGCGATATCATTTGTTTCACCACCTTTTTCAAGTAAGGTGAACAGGCTAGAACCCCAAAGTTTTGACATACCTCATTTTGATCAGTTGTTCATTGTTTGTTTCCTAGACCGTTTTAGCTATCAGATATTAAATCACTGTCTTCCACAAATTTTGATATGAAATATAAACTTTTCAGTTGATATATCTTTGATAGGTGTTGCAGTAAAGTTCTTACTCCACAGAAAATTCATCGCGCATATGCGTATGCGAACCGGTGGGAAAATTTTTAACGCCCAGAACCATGGACCAAAATACGAAATCAAAAATTTTGGTTGAAGTAGGCAAAAGCTTTTATTTTTATAGAACAGTAAAGTTCGAAACATAATACATCACGAAGTTTTGCTACGAGGTCAGTGACGATTAGTCTACGAAAATAGTTCAATAATCGATGTTTATTATCAAACAAAAAATTTAATCGTTTTGGAAAATCCTCAATAAACACCTTAAAACGCATGTTGTGTTTACAACTAATTATTAAAAGGTTCACACTTTAAAAACAAAAGATTGTAAGACGAAGTACACTCATATGATGTGAGTGAGCTATTTAAACATATGACATTCATTAGTCAGTGATATCCATAACAATTTATTTTCAATCTTTTGTCCACATACAAAAAGTTCTCAACCCTTTTTCCATGTACTGAATAGTCTTCCATCAACCATTAATAATTTAATTAAACCTAAGAGAAAGCGAAAAGAAATAATGAGAACCTTTTTTGTTCTGAACTATAGCTGAAAAAACCGCACAAAATAACTGTAATTATAAATTTATGTTTGTAGAAAATTTTCAAACGTTTCCCTTCTTGTTGGTTTTTTCAAAGAAATATGTATAAGCAAAACGTTAAAGAAGAATTAATTATTTAAACTTTGATGAACCAAAACGGATTTTTTTTATTCAAATAAAAAATAAAATTTATAAAATTTACGTTGAAAAGAAAATAATTTTTTTTATGTTCGAAATCCATAAAAGTTTGTCATTGAAAAAGTTTTTTAATTTTAAATTACAACTTGTTTTGTTAAAAATAGAAATATTATTTTATTTAAGTTGCGAGCTTTTATGTCAAATTTATATAAAAATTGTCTCCTAAATTAATTTTTTTCATACGTAAGCGAACAATGTTGAAACAAAGCGCGTTGCGGAAAGTTTTTCGTTTTTGTTTCTTCTTTCAAACGAAATGGAATTTGTGTGTAATTTAAACATTACTGCAGATTGGAAATATGTTTATCAGGACTTTACAGAGTTTGTTATTTCTTAGGTAAAATAAAACGAAATAAATTTTTTTTCCCAGTCCACAAAAGTTTAACGTAACTTTTTTTAGTTTCAACTGGTTATTTGAATAGGAAATTTTTGTTGCTGTTTTTAATTAAGAGTTTTCACAACTAATTAGAAATAAATGTTTCCGAATCTTAGTAGGATTTCAAAATATTTGGTTTGGTTTGGCGGTCGTTTAGCGAACAAGAAGCTGGTTATCGGTTGGGATTACAATAAGTAATTCTGATATCTAGACTTATGGCTTGAGTAATGAGTTTGTTCGGCCTACCTTCAGTATTCAATAAATTTTATCCTCGGCTCTTTATTTCTGTAGAAATGTTGTATGCACGCGATAATTATTAGATGAATCAGAATAGAGGCAGGCTGTAAGGATCGTGGGCTCTAATTATAACCTCAAAAAATAGAACATAAGGTCATTTCCACTTTCCCACAACTCAGAAATTTTGCAATTTTTATTAAAAAAAAACATATGAATATAAATTTATTTTTGTTTATTTAAGATATCAATAAAATTTTCTAAATCCGTCTACATTGCGATTACAAAATTAAAATACTAGATCTGTTTTAATGTTCTAATTCCAATCGACTACCCTGAATTAAACATATTCATGTGTTTCTATCCATAAAAATTTAAGGAAGCAAAAACGAAGGTTCGGTTCTTTTCGTCCAACGCTTTTTTCAGAATTTTCGTCCAACGCTTTCTCAACAACGGATAAATCGATTTTAACGAAAATGGTCGCAATCGATGTATCTTGTCGTAACTTAGAGCCCAGTCCTTTTCCCGCGAAATTAAATCATTTGTTTTTTAGTGGTTTCCAAAAAACTGAAAATCATCTCTTGCAAATATCATGAGATTAAATAATGCTATCAAGGTCATGAAGCTTCCATATTGTTTGTCATCATGTTAGACATTTATGGTGAGGTTTGTTTAATTGCTATCTTAGTTTTTGAGATTTTTAACAAAATGTGAAAAAACTACGTGTTATTTTCATTATGCAAACGCATGATATCTAGATTAAACTTTTGTATGTTAATGAGCTGCAAACGCATCCGAGTTTACTTGAATATCAAAAACCTGAGTTATTTTCTAAATTTGACAAAAAGGTCAGAGGTTCGAGAGTAGATTGCCTGGTCAACTGTTTATTAACTTCCCGATATGAGAAGGTATTGTTTTTGGGTTGATTTTCGAAAACGAAATTTTTATAATATCTTTACCTTTCAAGACCTCCTGAAGCTGTTTAGGCTATTTTTAGCTGGCAGTATGTATGTGTGTGTGGGTATGTGCGTGAGTATCATCGTAATTGGACGAACATTTGTCCAACGCTTTCTCAACAACGGATGATCTGATTTCAATGACAATGGTCACAATCGATATATCCTGGCAGAACTTACAACCCACTCCTTTTCTAATGAAATCATTTATTTTTTAGTGGTTTCCAAAAAACTGAAAATCATCTCTTGCAAATATTACGAGAGTAAATAATGCTATCAAGATCATTTACCTCCCATTTTTTTGTCATCATGTCAGCCATTTTTTTGTCATCATGTCATTTGTATAAACAAATGCTATCTTACTTTTTAAGTTTTTTTAAGAAAATTTGAAAAATGGGTGTTATTTTCATTACGCAAACGTATAAGAACTTGATGAAACTTTTGAATCAAAAAGAGCTGCAAACGAATCCGGGTTTATTTGAGTATGGAAAATGTGCTATTTTGAATGAGCTATTTTCAAAACTTGGCAAAGGAGTCAGGGAGGAAGTCTGTGGTTCGTTAAACAACTGTTTTTTTTAGACTTCAATAACACTCAGTCCTGACATTTAATTTTGTTGAAGCTTAGGGCATAAGGTTTTTGTAATGTTTATAGTAGTTTTGCAACTTGTCACTTTCGGTTAAAAACTTTATCTTATTCTTTTAAATATATCACAACAACAGCCACAGTTATTAAGTGTTTTTGCCGAATGTTTGGTAAAACTTTTTAGTTAACATGAGATACAACAAACTTGCTTTTGAGGTGTCTTGTATATAGTGGTCGCCGTTCATCAAACAAATGCTGACCTTTTATCTTACCATAAGGTTAGGTTGTTGTGTTGGAGATCATTTTTGATATTGATCATTTTAATTATATCTTCACCTTTCAATACCTCTGAATCGGTCTAGACAACTTATTTTAGTTTGCAGTTTGAATGTTAGTATGTTTTTAAATTTAAATATGATTACACACACGAACACATTCAAAATCTATTTAAATTATTACAATTGATGTGTCGTTGGATAAATAAATCTTAATTTTGCGTATTTAAGGCTTTAAAAACCCTCATTGAGCGAATATTCACTTTTTGTTGTTGACTTTTTTTTCAAATTTGTTTTAATATTTATTTTTGTAATTTTTCGTTTTTTATTTGTATTTATTGCAGTTAAATTATATTGTACAATTTTTTTTATGTTTGGTATTTTAGTATACCTTATCCAGTAACTGGTTAGTTTTTAATCTTACGGGAAGTTCTTGGCGTGGCCCCTATGGTCACACCCCAATCCCACTAGTTTTTAATTGAAATGATTACAAAAACAAATACATAATAACACTGTGCGACAAATGGTAGGGGTCAGTGATCCGCTGAGGTTCTGACTACCGGAAAAAGTTATATCGGTAAAAAAAAAGTTATACGTGTCCCGGCGTTTCGCTGGGTCACGTCTAGGAATCGAGATATATCGATTTGAAGTTACTATGTATTATATAGGGGGAAATAGTCACGTTTTGGGGACAAAGCTCGAGAACGACTAGTCCTATTTTACTGAAAGAAATTTAGAAAAATGAAAAATTACAATTCCTTTAATCTACTTTTACACTATTTCCTTACACCATTTACAGTTTCGCAGTTATAAATAAATTTATGAAGAAAAAAAATAATTTTTTGCCTAAGAAATAAAAAAATTGTATTTTAAAATATCATGAAAAATTCAAAACGGGAAAAAGTGTTAAGTCTTATTACTTTGAAATAAAGTCACATAATCTGTGCACAAAACGAGACATAGAACATGAAAATCGATGAACGCATTTCGCTTTTATTCATAATTAAGTAAAGGTATCTCATTTTGACAAGAATATTGATTTTTCGTAGAAATTTTTTTTCTAATATTTTTACTGGAATAAACTCCAAAATTTATTGTTTTAAATGTATTTGGACATGTGTCTTTGTGTATTAATTTTATTTTTTTTTACTTTTTTATTTATTATTTTCTATTTTCTATTTTTTTATTTTTTATTTATTTATTTTATTTTATTACTTTTAGTATAATTTTATTTTATATTTTAATATTTCTATTATATTTTATTACATCATTATTTATTATTATTATTATTATTATTATTGTTTATTATTATTAGTATTTATTATTATTATTATTTATTATTATTATTTTTTATTATTTATTACTATTATTATTATTATTTATTATTTATTATTTGTTATTATTATTTATTAGTTATTATTATTTTTATTGTTTATTTATTATTTATTATTTATTTATTATTTATACATTATTTATTTATTATTTATTTTATTTATTTATTAAATTTTTTTATATTTTTATTATATTTTTATTTTATTATTTTTATTATCTTTTTATTTTACTTTATTATTTATATTTCATTTATTTATTTAATTTATTTTTTTTTGTATTTCTTATTTATTTAATTTAATTTTTTTATTTTTTAGTTACTTTTTCAGTATAGTATATCAGTAGATTAAAGGAATTGTTATTCTTAATTTCTAAATTTGTTTTAGCAAAAGCGGACTAGTCGTTCTCGAGTTATGTCAAAAAAAGAACCCCAAACGTGACAATTTCTCCTATATGATACTTGGTAACTTCAAATCGATATATTTAGATTCCTAGACGTGACCCAGCGAAACGCTGGATTTTGGCTGTCGCACAGTGTAATTGCATTCCTTTGTTTCGTTTTATTTGTATGAAAGTAAACTTCCAGGCTATTCTTGATATTTTAAGATATTTAAAAAATGAAATGGAAAATGACTAATATCAAAATCTAATCGTAGCAAATATGATAATTAGTGTTAGTAGTTAAAAAATTATATATATACCTCGCTTGAAAAGGCTAATATAAGCCTCGAACATTATATCCCTCGGCGTTACGCGTCTCAGGAACTAAAAGTTCTCGGTGGATAATAGCTTACTTCTCAACCTTGTTATATAATGTAATTTTATCTTGGTTTTTTTGAGTAAATAATCAAAATTTCTCATGCAAGTAGTAAAAAAAATATTTAACGTTATTGTTTCAATAATTAAAATAAATAATAATAGAAATAACAGTAATGGTGGAGGAGCTGATTAGCGTGTCTGCCAAGAGTCTGAGTCATGGCACTTATAGGTTATAGGTTAGGTTGTTATACAACCTACACTACCTTTTTGCAATCCAGCCAGATATTTTCAAGAAGCAACAAATACTTAAGCGATAAGAGGAGAGAAGATAGAAAACCGTCTCCTCCTCCTCCTCGTCATTGCAGCTGCAACGGTAATTATGAGACAAAACATCCAGTCTGCTGGCGTGTTGGTGGTCAATAAGACCAGAATAAGAGATCAATATCACTAATAAAGGAGTGTATGTGTTATAGTGTTATAACCTTCAACAGGAAATTTAAACAAAATGTAGTAGTTTTTCGAAAATAAAAACAAAAATTAAGTATTTTCTTCATAGAAATGGTTAAAAAACAACGTGCAATTCTATTTATATATCGTTGGGTTTCTTGTGTCAAGAAGTTCATTATAATGTTGTATGTAGTCAACCTAAGCTCACATTGAAAAGATAAACATTTTTAACTGGTTCAAAGTGTCCACAATATTATCTTTGATTTACAGTAAATTAAATTATTCACAATAAAAGAAAAACGTATTTTAATCACCCCATATTAAGTCAACTTTAGTGTTGTTCACCACTCGTTTCTTATCGTAATCTAATCTTTCTACACTCAATTTACAAATCACAAAACATAGAATATAAATTCCCTTATAAAAAGCGAAACAGCTTTTCCACCTATAGAAAAAATTAATTAAATTATTCAATTTTCATTTTTTGTTTATTTTAAATACTAAAATACTGGATAAATGAAGATTAACTTTTTTCAACGAAACGTTTCTTCCATAATGCTTTATGGAACCTTTTAAGAGCATAACGAAAATGGATAATAAAAAAATTAAATTTTATTTTATTTTTTTCAATGATATTCTGACATTATGACATTTCAATTAATATTTTTTATTCGTTGTTTTTTGTTCCTTTTAAAGTTCTATAATTTATTTTTTAATTTCATATAATTTATGTGTATTTTAATTTTAATTTTAATGGACGGATACTTTAAGAGTGGATTTAATGTTATGAATAAAAAGTTATTCTGAAATATAAAAATTAAATCCAGAAGGGAATCATATTTTGATAAATGGAGTGGAGACAGCAATTTATGCTGTAACGACGATGATTCAAAATAATAATTAAAAAATGTGTTAAGTATTAGTATTACGTATTGCGTATTTACGTTAACAACCATTCCCACTTACCTATAAACTGTTGAATGTATTTCGTGCCTATACTTTTCTGCCGAAAAAGGATAGAATATTAAACTTCCATTAGGCAGTGAATAAACTAAGTCTTGATGTTGGGGTATATTAATCCATTCAACCTGTAAAAATGTAAAAGAAAGATTATATAATAAATTGTAAGAAATTAAATAGAAATTTGTTTGTCAGTCTTCTTAAAAACATTTTATAGTAATTAAAAGAACTAAATAAAAACCTTGTCTGAATTAATTTTTGCTTATAGATATTTTTATAAAAACAACTGGAAAATTAATTAAGAAACTAAATCATATATTGGGAAATTTGTTCTCTTACTAATAGCGTCTTAAGATCCTTCTAAAAAAGGGCGAAACATTATCATACGCTTATTTTTTGATGGACGGGAAGTGCGAAGGTGTAAAAATAATATTTCAGCTCACTTTTTAAAATATTATTTGAAGCGGGTTTATAGAAGAAATTTTGAAAAACTAATGAAATAAATTAAAAATAATTATAGATAATATCTAATTCAATCGTAGCGGGCGGGACTCATTGAAGTTTGTGAATGAATTTTTTATGATGTTATAATTAATGCTTTATTTATAAACTGTTGCTATGGTATTTTTTGTTTCATAATGAAGCTTGTTGTTTATAATGTTGTTTATAAAAAAAAAATCTAAAAAATTTTGGAAAATAATTTTAAAAAGTTGTAGGCAAATGATGCCTAATCCTTGTAGTATATATTTTTTATCAGCAAGCTTTGCTTAAATATGGTGAAATTTGAGTAGTTTTTCAAGAAAACCGTTATCATGAAAATTTTGGATGGTTCATTACTTCATTACGCACTAGTGCTACCAAGATAATTTAATCATAATAAATAAAGCACAATAACACGCTACAATATATTACTAAAAACTGTACCATAAATGATAATTTATGTTTTAATCATGGAATAGTATTTCACGCTAGTTATACACAATAATTTTGCAACAAATGGACAAAATTTAAGAAAAATCTACTATTTTGAATAATTTAAAAGTATTTCTAGGTGTATGTTAATTATATATACTTTTTTAACTATTTTATTTGAGAACAAAATTGAATATTTTTTGTGGATGAGTATATATTTTTTTATAAGAAAATATTTTTTGTACGAGTATACCGTCAAATACTAAGACTCTAAATTCTAAAATGCGGTGGAAATAAGTACATATTTCTTATTTACGGCATACACTCAAAAGAAAAATTATATTATATTTATGCCTTTTTCGAAACGCCGTTGACTCAGTATTTTTCTCAAAAATTTCGTCTGGCCTGTTTTCAACAACTCATCACAAATTTTTCGTTCACATCTGATTTTGATTGTCATGATCCATTGTTAATCTAATCCACCGTCAAAAACATTTAATGACTTTTATTCACCATGTCATTTTAAAGTTAACATGTGTTCTCCTGAATTTGACAACAATGTAGCTGATATTCTATGAATCGAGAGGCCTCTATATTTTCCATTTTCTGGTGATTTTACATATTTTTTCTTTTTCATGATATTTTTTCCATTTTTTCCTAATTTGTAAATCCTTGACACACCGACAACATTTATATATTTGAGTAGTTTTTGTTTTTAATTTAAAACCGCAAAGGTAGGAATAGTCCTTCAAATGTATTCCTAACGGGGTTAACGCGTTCTTTAGTGGGTTATATGGCATGGTCCGGGTCTTATTGCCTCCTGATGGTTTGCCATCTAGGCGATCCTTCCATGGTTATTTCAACACGTTATCGGGTTCTCATGTCGGTCAGGACCACCAAGTTTAACGCTTATGTAATCAAAGTGCCATTGACTTAAAGAATTCAGTTCGTTAGAGCGAAACCATTTAGAACATTAAATTCAATCACTTATAAATTTTTCAAAAATTAAATAAAATCAAACTTTTTTCAAAATTTTAAAATTATTACAAAAATTATAACAAAATCAAAGACTAAACTTTTTCGAAAAATTCTGAAAATATTGCAAAAATTATAACAAAATCAAAAATTGAAACTTTTTTCAAAATTCCAAAAATTACAAAAAACTCAAAAATTTAAAATTTTTCAAAATACTAAAAATATTCCAAAAATTCTTACAAAATCAAAAATTGAAACTTTTTTCAAAATTCTAAAAATTATAATAAAATCAAAAACTCTATTTTTTTCCTGCGGTTTTCTAGATTTCGTAGGTAATGACAGACATACATTTTACGGCAGACAGACATACATTTTTTTATGCTTTTTCAGAATCAGTAAGTCCTAAAACGTCGAGAAATGCCAAAAAAGTGGGGGTAAGAATTTCGCTTTTGGCTCATTAAGGTAATTCTCAGGTCTTTCAGACCGAAGTAATTATAACAACATCAAAAATTGAAACTTTTGCCAATATTCTTAAAATATTCCAAAAGTTATAACTAAATAAAAAATACAAATTTTTTTTCAAAATTCCAAAAGTTATAATAAAATCAAAAATTTAAGTTTTTTCAAAATTTTAAAAATATTGAAAAATTAATACTTCAAAAATTCAAACTTTTTTTAAAATTCTTAAAATATTCCAAAAATCAAAACAAAATCAAATGCACAAACTTTTTTCGAAATTCCAAAAATTATTATAAAATCAAACATTTAAACTTTTTCAAAATTCTAAATATATTCCGAAAATTCTTACAAATCAGAAATTGAACCTTTTTCAAAATTTTTTAATTCACAAATTCAAAAATTCCAACTTTTTCCAAAATTCTAAAAATATCGCAAAAATTATAACAAAATCAAATATACAAACTTTTTTCAAAATTTCTAATATTATAAAAAGTCAAAAATTTCGGTGTCTAATTTCTGGTTCGCACATTTTATGACAAACAATTGACAATTAATTTCATTTTTTCCCAAAAAATTGTGTAAAAAAAATGAAAATCATTCTTTTGACACACTTGACAACATTTTTTTGACAAAATTATAATGCAATAATTTAGCTTCTGGTCTCACATACCAATCCCGACCATCAACATTTCTTCGAATTTAATGTTCCTATTCGTAATCACTGAAAATGAACGTTTTTTAAGCAAAAAATATGCAAATTTCCTTGATTTGACACACTTGACGATTTTTTTTACACACTTCTGGGACAGTTATCGAACACATCTTCCTTTGAGCTCTTACCTTTGAGTGTACTTGTTTTTAGAAACAAAAGTTTTTGAAATCCGTCCACCGGTTTTCTAGATTTCGTCGATTGTGACGGCCGGACGGACGGCAGGCAGACAGACATACACATTTTTTTTTGCTTCTTAGAATCAGTAGGTCCTGAAACGTCGAGAAATGCCAAAAAAGCGGGTGCAATAATTTCACTTTTGTTTCATGAATGTAATACTTAGGTCTTCCAGACCGAAGTAATAAACATAGTAGAACATTAAGCTCTACATTAGATTTTTTTGTTGTTGGAAGCGTTTTGCGCAATATATATTAATGGCTATGGGATTAAAAAATTCAATTTCATTATTTGAAAAAAGAATTCATTATTTGAGAAAAGAAAAAATTAAATTTAAATTAAAATTATCTGCCAGCTCTACATAAGGAAAAAGCAACTCCCAATAGCATTAAATTTGTGTAAAACAAGTTTGTATTAAAGCACTTAAATGGAAAAACCAAAACACTCTAAGCATGCTTTAATGCAGCTCTTACACGAGATAATTTTATGCCCATGGAATTGTTTGATTCCAATATATTGGTGCTCTATAAGATTGTATATTTAAGCTCCAAAAGTGGTTTTAGAGCTCATTAATAAAGCTAAATGCTCTACAAGGAAAAAGAGTTAGAAGTGTTAGGCAACAATGAATTAAATTATTGTAAATTTTGCTTAAAGCTGTGAATCACTATTAATTACGTTTAAGAGCTATCAGGATAATTATTTTAACTTCAAGAACTGTAATAGAGCACATTGATTCTTTCAGCTCTAACAATTGTTACTTGGGTTATAAAACAAAAATAGTCTACTGTTCTAGTGAATTATGAAGAAAACACAAAATTCCAATAAACATGTATTTATTAGATTCTGGTTTAGTTAATTAATCTCTGTAGTGATCACTATTGTTGTTATACTCTATAGCCATGTTTGTATTAAATAACAATCTTGTATCGGCGAAAAGAATATGACTCGTCTTCACTTGTGTATGTTAACACATTATCTAAAATTAATCCAATGAATTAGTTGTGATATAAAACTTTTAAAAACTGAATCTGACAAAACAAGCTATAATTTACGAAGAAAAATTTTAAATTGCAAACCATGTTTTGTTAGATTCAGTTCTTATTATTTTATTCGTGATGGGATAACTTACCAACGGAGTGATGTTATATCACAATTAAATCATTGAGTTAATATTAATGTATATATGTATATACTTTTTTTAGGGTTCCGTTTTTTACTCGGAACACTATTGGTGAGAGTACAACGTGTTTTTCACATTATTTCGATTATCTCGTGAACCCATTAATCCGATGAACTTAAAATTTGAGGTGCTTATAAAACTAACCTACCCACACAAGATGGCGGGTTAAAAAATAAATAAAGTTGTGTTCGTTTGTTTAAAGAGGTACGATGTAAAGCCTTTGAGAACATACATTTTTTTATCGAGACGAGTATCATATGAAAGGGCATCAATTCAGCATTATTTAAATGTATTTTGGAATTTTAAACTTCACCATTTTTTGTATAATTTTGAAAAATGACGTTTTCTCGATGTTTTCTTGCCCCGATCAACTCCGACCCTACTTCATCGAAAATCTTGATATATATTTAGAATGATAGAAAATGAGTAGGTTTTTAATGAAAAATATAGAAAAGTGGCAGATGCTCATAACTATATTTATTAAGTGGGGTGGGAATGTTAAGGGGTAAAAACATCATCTAAAACCAGGTCATGTGGGGTGTTGTTTTAGAAATATTGCCATTTTTTTTAGAATTTTGCAATGCATAGTTTTTGAATTATTATCAATAAAGTGACACAAAAAGTTGGTCTTCCCCTTGCATTTCGAGCCTAATTGACAGAAAAATTTGAAAAAATTCACAGAGAAAGGAAGTTTAATAAACTCTGAACGAAAATTATAGCGAACTCTCAAATAATTATATTTTGGGCTTTTAAGGAATTGGGATGGGGAAGGGTGAAAAAAAACTTTTTTGACCCAAGCGTATGGGGTGTCATTTGAAAGAGCACTAAATTTCAGAAACTCTGCAATTTTTTTTATAATTGCGGTGCACAGTTTTTGAGTTATTCTAAAAAATGTGCAAATTCCAGACCGTTGCCCCCCTCCCCTACGTTTCGACACTGATAGACAGCAAAAATTGAAAAAAATCATAAAGACAGGAAGTTTGCTATATTTTGAACGAAAGTTATAGCGAACTCTCAAATAATTATATTTCTGTGTGTTTAGGGGATGGGGGGATAAAAAAAAACTTTTTTTGACCTAAGCGAGTAGGGTGTCATTTGAAAGAGCACCAAATTTCAGAAACATTCCAATGTTTTTTAGAATTTGGACCCAAACGAGTGGGAAGTCGTTTGAAAGAGCACCTAATATAAGAAACATTGCAATGCTTTTTAGAGTTTTGCGATGCACAGTTTTTTAGTTATTGATAAAAAAGTGCTATTGTAAGTGTATGTATACCACCTATATTTCGATGCTGATTTATAGAAAAATAATATTTCCAATTTAAACCATTAAAAAACTGGCTAAATCTTTCTTTAGTTAACATAAACAGCTATGGATAAGATTTAACCTCAAGTAACATTTTTTGTGTCATTTTTTATCAATGTAGAAGTAGATGTGATTGACATTTACTATTGGTGTCTACGATTAAACATTTATTCTGTTATGCGTCCAAAGTCTGGAGATATAAAGACTTTACAACATAGCTTTATGTGATTTATTTTTGATATTGTGTTCTTTTACATTCACGGAACCCTTGGCGAGCGAATTTTATTCGCACTTGCCCGACTTTTTGTTTTTGTTTGCAAATAATACAGAATTTTATTGGTACAAATATTTTTGTATGTACCGTATCGTTCCCGATATTGCCTAGATTCCTTAAGCCCTGGTTTTCTTATTAGCGATGTGTTGTTTTTCAGTCCGAAAATATTCAACAGCGTTTCACTATTTTTGGCTTAATGGTTTAGTATCCAAGAGCTTTTAGGACTGCTGACAATCGGTAAAAATATTAAAAACCTTTTCAGATCACTTACAACTTTTCATTCGTTGTGTTAGAAATGCAGTCTAAGATAGAAGAATGCAGTCTAAGTTAGAAATGCAGTCTAAGAATATCTTCATTTTTTAAGTAGACTGTATGTCTACTTCTTGATTTGAATTGGATTTTTAAATGCAATACAATGCCTTCCTTATAAATATAAGTGTTATTTAATTCTCGTCTGATGATGATACATCAAGAATTTATTTCAGAACTATTAACTTACGTAAATGCAAACGTTGATAGAATCGTTACAGTATAATATAATTGTTAGGGATTTTTTGTAAGCAAATAAACTTAAGTAACTAAAGAAATCATTTGAATTTTTCAATGTTGAAGTGTATTTAAGTTTCTCTCAATAAAGATTTTAGTTCATTACAGAAAAACTACACTGAAAAAAAAATTGAAGTTCATGACAACCTCATCTCGAAGTTGGCAGTTGATTATTCATACAAAGAAAAATTATTTGGAAACAATTTCACTGTGATTGGGACAACTATACGATAACATTTTTCTAACAACAGATTGAGGTTTATTTAAAATATAAAGTGTTATATTCAATATAACAGTAGTTGAATAAAGATAATAACTATTTCCCTGAAAAAATTTTTCTTTGGCCTTATATCATGAATTTTTCATTTTAAAGTTTAAGTATTTGAGATTAATTGAACCATATTTTATTTTCACATAAATATTTCGTGTGATTGTCCCAACTTCATCGATTTATAATTGTAGAATTGTTGAAGCAATTTCGTAGTTTGATTCGCCATATGTGACCGCACGGTGAGGTTGAGACAATAACATTTCGATTGGAAATAGGACATGTTTTTTTCAGTGTATACTTTTCGAGTTTCATACTAGAATCCGAACCATCATCACCAGCCAATACCCATCACTGATTCCAATCTTTTAGTGGCAGGCAAGAAATTAATTAATTGCACAGTTTAATGCCTCATGCAAACATATATAGAAATAGCTGAAACCTATTTTGGCGCCCACGGTACAGACCGTTTGCTAGACATGTTTTCCGAACTGAAATTGAAGAGCTTCTGAAGATATAACTTTTTAAATCAATATTAACAAAACACACATTTCCATCAATACTTCGAAATCAATTACTTATTGCTATCTCTGCTATCAATTAATAGGTGATAAATATTTACACAACTTTTTTAACTTCAATTTTCTTCTGTGAATATTTTAAATGAGTTGAAAAATATTTCAAACACACAGTTTCGTTCCAAAATAAAATAGGTTTTTTTCTTCTTTGTGACATTAAATGTAATTAATTTAATTTAATTTAATAAGAGAGGCAAAACTCACAAGAGATACAAAATAAAAAACATTAAGAAGAAAAACAATAAATTTTCTAATTAAAGTGAATTTTTGTGTCGGTTTGGTTGTATTTATCATTGAGTTGGAGTTTTCCCTAATCAAAACGGGAGGCAAAACTTGAAGAGCCACAAAATATAACTTGGTTCAATTAAAAGTCCATGGGGTTCTCTTTAGATCACATTTTATTATGTGTTTTAGTTTTATTTGTATTTCAAAGTTTTGTTTGTTTGATGATTTTGTAATTTAACGAGGGTAAATGTGATCAGAATATCAATTTTTATTTAATTTGGATTAATTAAAAATGAAAATATTTTGCGTATCTTAGTTGTTCTTTTCGAATTTAAATAATTTATATTGTTTTCGGAATATTGAAATTGTTTTTAATTTTTGTTCTATCTTCTATCCAAAAAGCTATCATTTTTGGTTCATTAAATTATTTAAAAGCTAAAACGTAAATAAAAAGAAATTGGTAAATCGTTGGATAGGATTTGGATTTAATAATGGGATTAGGAATATTACTGAAGCATTTATAGAAATAAAATTTCAAAACGTTCCAAATTTAAACAGATATTTGTTTCTTTTTTGGATAGTGCTTTTCTGATAAATTAATTTTGGTGCATAAAGTCATCCGCTAATAGTCTTAAAAATATAGTTTTATTTTAAAATAATTCATGTATCCAGTATACTTTAAATGTTACCGTTCCAATTAATCATACGAAATGAGTATATTCCATTATATAGCATACATAAACCTGATTGCTTCTGTATTTTACAAACAAAAAAATTTAAAAATATCATTAATTATTTTAACAAAGTTTTATTTTAAAACTAAAATTTTTGATGAAGAAACCATTATTGGTACTAAAACAACCAATTAAATGATATTATAAAAACTTTTACCATAGTTTTTTCACTTAAAAACTTAAAATTTTCATTCACTCTAATAATACAAGTGCAAAAAACATTCACATAAAATGTATAGTACTTGCATATTTTATACATAGTTTCTTCGATTTATACGAGTTTTGTGGTACAGCAGTACAACAAAAAAAAAATGTTTAAATATTTAAATAGAAAATAAAATAATGTATAAATATATTCATAAACATTAACATAAACATAATAATAAAAATTAAAACAAAATAACGAAAACTAAGGAAAGTTAATAACTAAGGAGAAAACTATTTCAACATAAAAAAAGTTTTTTCTTCGCTTATGCTATAAATTTCTTATTTTTCTTCAGTTTATTCGTCACAGAGAGCAACGACGGAAAAAAACAACAAAAATCTAAGAAGCGAGCAGATGGTTTTGTTTGTATTTCAAAATTATGTTTGTATTATACATAAAAGTAGAAAAAATATATCGAAGTTTGTGTGTAAAGAAAATTGTTTGAAAATTCTGGTGAAAATAAAACAAGATTGAAACATGGAAATTGATTATTCACTAAAATTTTTTGTTTATTTTTTTTTATATTTGATGGAATTTATAAATAAATTTTATTCAAAAGTGGTGATTGGGTGTTTGCTATTTGTTACGGTTTGATGATCGACTTTACATATTGAAATGGTTTTGGTTATAAATTTATTAATTTTCAATTATAGGTTTTACTGGTTTAACCTAGTTATGGCTGTTTACATAATTTATGAAATGAACCGTAATTTGTGAAAAATTGTTATTTTAATTATTGTTTGAATTTGTATTTCTAAAAGAATCGGTTTCACTGTTTGGTATAAATATTCTGTGAGATATAACCTAATTTATTCATATCCAGTAACTAAGTTTTATGCCTTATTTTAAGTAAGCATTCATCCCCTCTTTCTTTTTTAATGGTATGGAACGCTTATTTACCTCAAAAACACCCCATACACCTTAAAACACTTGTTGTTGTGAGACCTAGGTCTTAAAAAGTATTTTGAGATTTAAAAAAAAGGTTCTGTTTCACTAGCACCATTTTCTCTAGCTTGTTCTACATTTTAATATCGTTTACATTAAAATGAACGCGGCGTTGTCAAAAATTTGAAAGGAATATTGATGCAACTGGAACCTTGTAGGAATGGTCTGGCATATAAACTGCTTAGTTTTGAATCCCATCTTAGTTTTGAATCCCATCTTTTTACCTAAAATCTAAACACCTTTGTGGAAGAATCGATAGATTTGAATTCAAGGAGATATGGAGTCTGGTATAGTTAAAAGGAAATCTCAAAGTGGCCTAGCCAACGGTAAAACTATTTAAAACCACGCCACGCACTTATGCTCTGTTTTCCGCTCTAATACTGCGTTAACAATGTTAACTTCATCTTG
Organism: Diogma glabrata; assembly: GCA_963693315.1. Classification (NCBI taxonomy): domain Eukaryota; kingdom Metazoa; phylum Arthropoda; class Insecta; order Diptera; family Cylindrotomidae; genus Diogma; species Diogma glabrata. The sequence continues at coordinate 347,810,101 of OY856186.1, forward strand.
AAAGACCATAAAAAATTGGTTAAGTGAAAATTGCAGAACAGAAGTAGACAACAGCTCCTGCACTACCAAACCTAGGAGTAATTGTCCAAACCAGTCCGTTGAAATTATGACTTGATGCAGCTATTGAAAGGTAAAAAGCGATGGCACAAAAAACAAACAGATGTTTATACAGGCTTTGTATGACTTCTGCTAGAGTCCATCTCTGTTTTCAAGAGTTTAAACTATTTTCTAACCTTGGAAGCCTTCATTCTGACAAGCAAACAAATTAAGAAAAGGAGGCCAAAGAAAGACCTGCTGATCAAGCCTAGCCGATATTCTGTTTGATGGGGAAGCAAGCCTTGCTTCTATCCCCAGTTTTTTTACATCTACCACAAACATTTCATAAATTATGCATGGGACGCCCAGCTGACAAAAAATCGGACATGTAGTTTATGAAACGAGTAGATTTTTAGAGTAAGAACCCAATTGCTGTCAATATAAAGCTCTCATGAGCAACAAAATTTTAGTTGCATTTCTGCATTTGGTCTTAACATAATAAGCTCAGTTACTTATCAAGAGTAATACCAAGAAACTTCAGGTTTTCGTCAGACAAGTGAAAGTTTAAAGTTGTTCAGTTTTATTCTGTTTATAAACGCAACGAGGTATGTTTTAGACACATTCATCATGAAACAATTCTGTTTACACCATTCTGTTTGTTATGTTCAGATAGATCTACACTGAAAAATTAATTCGGATACTACAACCTTTTTTATGCCAACCGAATGTTTTCTGTCCAAATAACCGCAAATCCAGTTGTCTTTTCTTCAAAAATCAAATATGAAGGAACAACAACCGAATATAAGGTTATTGTGATGGAAAACATTCGGTTGGAACAAAAGAGGTTGTAGAGACCGAGTTTTTTCTTTTAGTGTACATTTGTTATGCACAGATTCGCAATATTATATTTTTTCAAAAAAAAAATAGTAACTCAATTTTTTTTTTTTTTTTAATAAGAAGTGTTGTGTAGTAGGAATTACAAAATGTGTCACAACAACACATAGATACCTTTTAAGACGTATGTCCCACAACAACATGCGTCTTGAGGTATAGGTGGACGCTTTTTTTAAATCTTTGTGGATTGAAAGCACTCGAGACTATTGATTCGGGCAAAGCATTCCATGTGTACGATGTACGCACAAAGAAATCTCTTTGCATTCTATTACTATGACAGTGAGTAATCTCGACAGTTCGACCGCCCGCACACACCGATTGACGAGTAAAACGGGGAATAGGTCAATAATTGGCATAGGCAAATGTGTTTGGCTTGTCTCTAAAAACTTTTGTTATGCATAACTAAAAACTATATAATCCACAAAGATTTCTGAGCGTATGTCTTTGATTAGTAAAATCGTGGATTATGTAAAATCGTCACGAATTTCCAACTTAAACATTTGGATTATTTAACTATTTTCTTTTTATTTGCAAAAACATACGTAAATCGCATTAGTTTTGTGGGACCTATGAGCAAAACATTAACACCATACCAAAACATCGTAAGCCCCCAAAATTTACACGCGCATAACTCCGATTCAAAGTAATTAAAAAAATCCAGAAATTGTTGTTTTTCTTTTTATACAAACAATATATCAAAATTTCAGTTTTTTCAAAAATATTCGATTTTTTTATGTACGTTTTCAAAATAATAGCCCAGATAATAAATTTAATTCTATGGCAAAAATGATGTTGGATGCATAGAGAGCGTTTTAATTAAATTTGGCGTACAAAAATAAAATAATTTATTTTTAATTCTTTTGGCTGTTTGATTGCGTTTTGTTTTTTTTTTTTAAATAACATGTGGTGTGTAGTAGGCATTGCAATATATGTCACAACAACAAATAAAAACCTTTTAGGACCAAAGTCCCACAACAACATGCGTTCTAAGGATATTAATGGACCAAAACCTTTTTTTTAAATTTTTTTTTTATAGTTTTTGTTCAATATGGATAACTAAACAATAAATCCTATCACATATAAAATATGACATAGGCCAATATTTCATGATAGGATAGAGAAAATAAAAACAAAATAAGAGAAAAAGCGAATTTGTTTGAAAAATTTGCAGGAACAAAACTAAAACGGGGTCGCCAGCTAATAATCCAGCTAGTGGCATAATCCTTGATTTTGTGACGTAATAATTTAATCCCAGATATAGAGTCATATGAAACTTGTTTTTTCGAGCATTCAACCGCATACCATCATCAAGGATTATTCCACAGCTAAGATTGAGGATTCTCTAAACTGTTGACTGAGTACAGTTCATCCGCCAGAACCCCTAAAATACCACCTTGGCGAGTGATATTTCATTAATATTGCCAGTGCTATGTGATATCTCACACCAACTCATATGCCAATAGCAGGGACGTACGCCAGTACGCGGCAGTGGCGGATTTACCATATGCGAAGTCATAGGCAAGTTTTCTATTATATTAGTTGAGTTTTTAATTCTTGTGTTCTATTGTGTTTTGGATATTTATTAGAACGTAACGAAATAAAAAACGCACATAGGTTTTAAATGTACATAAAGTATTTTTTTTATTTTGGATGAAGATGCACTAATAAGACTACTCAAAATGCGGTACCATTTATTTTTTTCGCAGATTTTAGGAGGATCGATTACATTGACTTAAAACTTAACCTTTCGGACTTTTAAAGACGCAAACTCATCAATTAAATCAGAACAGTCCAAGGACCGACTTATTTTATTTTCAATGGAAATTAAAGCTAATGCAGATAAGCGGTCTTGACCCATAGTGGAACGTAAATAGTTTTTTATGAGTTGCAATTTGGAAAATGACCTCTCTGCGCTTGCCACTGAAATAGGGGAAGCTAGTAAAATTAGTAGGGTAATAAATAAATTTGGAAAAATTTCGATTAAAGAATTTGCCGTAATATACTTCAAAATTTCCAGTGCATCTTTCGATTCCGCCAAAGCTTCCAATCTTAAAAATGTATTTATTTCCGAATATAACTCTTCATGGTTTACGTCCGATTCTTCTGTACTAGGATTTCTCAATGATATTTTTAAATTTTTACAATCATTCAACAATTCATTTGCATCTAAACTTCACATTTTTTCGGTACGGGCTAAAAAACCAAATATTTTGTTGTATGAATCAAGCATTTTGAATCTTTCATTTAAGCTTACTAATGCAACATCAATTATTGCATTAAAAAAATCTACTTTATATATAGACTTTCCATTTAGAGGTGTATCAGTTCCTTCATATTCAAAATGACGTCGTATTCTGCTAAGCCGCACTTGAGGGAATACTGGCTCAGTACCTAATTTTAACAATATTTCTTCAGATTTTTTAATAATCGCTTCAAATGATTCGTCACTTCTGAATGATTCTAAAAATTTGTTCGTAGTTTCCACCAATTTTATCATAATAGAAATATCTGCCGAGGGATTCTGCATAACTTTACTTACTTTGTTAATTTCATACAATATATCATGCCAAATTGTAAGTGAGAGTATAAACTGATATGAAGATATCTCATTCGCAAGACCGTTAGCTTCAGAAACAGCAACTCCAATTGAACTTGAATCTGCAACTTTGTATAAAGCTTCTATAATTTGAACCAAATTATCTTTTACAACTTTTATACTATTTATACGGCTTTCCCAACGCGTGTCTGATAATGATTTAACAGTCATTTTACAAACACTTTGTAGTATGTCCCATCGAACGGTTATGTAAAAATTCGTTGAACAGTACCAAAAAAGTTAATTGCAATTGATACTAATTTCGCAGCATCACATACCATTAGATTAAAGGTGTGGTTAGCACATGGAATGTAAAGAGCTCTGGAATTTTTTTCTTTGATTAATGCTTGAACCCCTTTGTATTGCTCTCGCATGTTAGCACAATTATCTTACGACTGCCCGCGACAATTCATTAGATCCAAATTATACTCAGCTAATAAATTTAAAAAAATTTCAACTAAACCTGAGCCAGTGCTATCAGTTATGTGAAAAAAACCACAAAAAATTCTTCAATTTTTACTTCTTCCTGATTAATTTCAACGCATCTCAAAAGAATTGAAAGCTGTTCCTTATGACTTACATCAGGAGTGCAATCCATGATAACAGAAAAATATTTTGATGACTGTACAGAAGATACGATAGTTTTCAGTATTCTTCTCGATATAAGTCCAATTATTTCATTCTGCACATCTTTTCCAAGAGTGTCAAAGCATTCTTTATTTTATATTCGTTTGAGATGCTCTAACATAACTGGATCAAATTTTGCAATAAGTTCTACTTGTGCCAAGAAATGTCCATTATTAGGCTGATAAAGTTGCTCACGGTGTCCACGTAAAGGTAATGATCTTTCAGCTAACATTAGCCCTATAGCAAAAAGACGTTCAAGTACCAAGCGCCAATGTTTCTTCTCGTTTTCTATCATTCTCTGCAAATTTTGATCAATTGTTGCATTTGATTTTAAATTAACTGATATATTCATCAATTTTTGCATACAGCTAATGTGATCCTGAGATTTATCATGTTGTTTTAGGCTAGAACCTATATTTTTCCAATCTGAATAACCTTCAGTCGACGATAAACATATTTTTCGGGTAGAAAAAATTTTGCAAGAAAAGCAAAATACCAAAATATTTTGTATAGAATACACTAGCCAGCTTCTAGAAACTTCTTCACCGTTAGCAAGAACTCTTGTGTAGAAACTAGTATTAAATCTGCGACCCGATTTATCGGCCTTAAAATTTATTTGTTTAACCTGACTCGGTCCTTTTTTAACAATATCGACAATATCGAAATGGGCCATAACGCCGGGTCGTCGGAAACAATAACCACATCAGTTATGTCTTGTTGTGCTTCACGCAATTTGGGATACGAAGCTTAAACAAAATCATTGGAAGCTAACGAAGACTCTTGAGACAAATTCATTTCAAAATCTTTTTCATGGGTGTCCGGTAATAGGACAGCAGAAACTTTAGAATTTGAAACAACAATAATAATCAGAAGAATAGCCAAGGAAAGAGCAGAAGTCGTCTATATAAAATGTATAATCAGAGGAATAACCAGGAGAAAAGCAAAAATCGTCAACATAAAAATCGCATAAATTACTAAGAACACCAAAAAAGAACGTCTGAACTATAAGAATTATAATTTAGAAGTGAAATGGAAAACAAATAATCTCTATTTACATCATTACTCTATCTACATCATTCAAAAAATCATCATCAAAAAATTGTAACTCGCACACAATCATAACACAACATTTTTTATACCAATAACAATCATACTATAGCTATAGCAATCATATATTCACAAAAATATAATAACTGAAATGTTAAAAAAAATCTGGTAGGCTTAGAAAAAATTTCAAATTTCGTTTATGTATATGAGACTAGAAACCGCATACTCTTTCATATGGTTGCCAGGCATTATGTATAACGCAAAAAAATTGCTACATACATAATAATAGATACATATCTCCCTCCCGCATGGAGGGATCAGTTTCTATTGTTTTGAAAATTTATTTATTTTTGATCTACGGGTGTGACAACCCCGCGTACTCCAGTCCCTGCTATTGACATACGAGTTAACGTGAGATATCACACACCACTGGCAATAGCAATGAGATATCACTAACCAAGGTGACATCTTAGGGGTGGACGGTGGTGGCGGATGAACTGTTGTCAGTCAACGGTAGCACCCTCAATCTTAGCTGTGAAATAATCCTTGATGATGAGACGCTATTGATTCCTTGAAGAAACGAGCCTTCATATAACTATGTATGGGCTTTAATCTTCAAGAAAGATGGGGCGTCACAGGATCAAGGAATATGGAACCGGCTAGATTATTGGCAACTACAGTTTTGTTTTGTTTCAGCAAATTTTTGTAAAATTTGCTATTTACTTTTTAATTTACTTTCATTTTCTCTATTCTATCATAAAATATTAGCCTATTTCACGATGAATACATGTCCACTTAATTTAACAATTGGTACAACAATTGATGCATTTTTCAAAAAATTTAGCAAATTTGTCATAAACCTCTAATTTCATATTTCAATTATGTTAATAATTGAATTGACTTTGTAATACATTATGTAAATATTACTTTTTATTACACATGCTGCAAATTATATTATCAAGAAATGCAATTCTAAATTGCAATATGACATATTTATTTTATATATCATCTTTTAGGTAGATTTCATATAAAAATCTACCTATTGCAATGGGCTTCATCTCGGAATTTTGGAAAAATTTTTGTGCCAAACGACTTTATATGAAAAGCGGAGACGAAAAAACAAAAAAAAAAAAAATTTATTTATATATATATTATTGAAAGTGCTATAAATTGAATTAGGCAACCCTATAATTAATAATACTAATACTTGAAATATTGTTGTTTTATATAAAGAAACAGTTAGGATGTAGCTTATAAAATATTATGTAAAATCAATATTAAAAATCAGTCTAACTTTAAAACTTAAACTTGCTTGTTTTTATTATTTCCTAACAAAGGTTATGGGCTCAGGTCCAGTAAAGTTTAATTATTGCGAATTAATTTAAATAAAGCGTACGTCGCCGTGTTGTTTAAATTAATCGAAATTATAATTGTTGCGAATTAATTTTAAAAAAGCGTACGTCGCGAGTTGTTTAAATAAATCGAAATTATAATTATAATTAAACGAGTTGTGTGTCGGTGTGTTACAATACACATTTTTCTGTTGTTATTGTGGAAATTTGAATTTTGATTGTGTGTCGATTGAAATTAAATTATACAACATCGACAATGAGTTCTGGTTTATATCAAATTGATAAGTTGGGAGACGATAATTACGATGGTTGGCGCGTGCAGATGAAAGCTGTGCTGATACACAGCGACCTATGGGATTGCGTTGCAACAGTAGCAGATCCAAGCGTTTCAGACAGTAAAACAGAAACACCTGAAATGAAAAGGAAGCACGAAAAGGCTCTTGCAACTCTGCAGCTTTCAGTAAGGTCAAGCCAATTGCTGCACATTAAGAACTGCATCAATTCTACCGAAGCATGGAAAATGCAACAGTAGCAGATCCAAGCGTTTCAGACAGTAAAACAGAAACACCTGAAATGAAAAGGAAGCACGAAAAGGCTCTTGCAACTCTGCAGCTTTCAGTAAGGTCAAGCCAATTGCTGCACATTAAGAACTGCATCAATTCTACCGAAGCATGGAAAAAACTAGAGGAAATCCACTGTCCAAAAGGCCCAGCAAGAAAGGTAACTTTATTTAAAACATTAATTAATTTAAAAATGGCGGAGACATCATCTATGTCGAGTCATTTAAATATGTTTTTTGAGCTTATTGAAAAATTAAATGAAGTAGAATTAAAACTTCAAGATGAATTGTTGGTAGTTATTATTTTATCGAGCTTGCCTAGTAGCTACGAAAATTTTGTGATTGCTATGGAATCACGAGACGAACTACCAACATTAAGTGCCGTAAAAATAAAGTTACTTGAAGAAGGAGGCCGACGTGGGGGAGTCGAACAAAATGGTTCTGAAGTGGCTTTCTTAGCAAAACAACGTAAAAAACAACAACCATTACGTGGCAAATGCTATAAGTGTCACAAACGTGGACACTATGCATCAACTTGTCGACTACAAAATATAGTTTCAAAGAAATCAACGTCGTCATTTGCAATGCTTAATGGAATAGATTGTTCTATGTTAAATAAAAAAAATGTGGGTACTTGATAGTGGTACTACTAGTCACATGTGTTGTGACAAAACATTATTTATTAATTTAAGTGTACATGTAGAAACAGTTGATTTAGCGGCTGATTATAATACAAAATCAGAAGGTATTGGTAGTGTATTACTTGAAACAACTAATACAAAGATTATGTTACGCGATGTACTTTATGTACCGTATTTAAAATCAAATTTTTTATCAGTGAGTAAGGCTACAGAATATAATAATAAAGTTATTTTTCATAAAAATGTTGCAATAATAAAAAACTCTTGCGGGAAAAATATGTTGTATGCAAACAAAATGAGAAATTTATATATATTTTCAATGTCAGATGAACAGTTGTTTAATTTATGTACAAACGAATTATTATCGAGTAATTTTAATCAGTGGCATAAAAGATATGGACATTTATGTGCAAAATATTTATCTTTGTTGTATAAAAATGAAATGGTACGCGGGTTAAATTTAACAGATACAGCCGATACTCTTGAATGTGAAGTGTGTCTTCTAGGCAAGATTAGTAGACTACCGTTTCCAAAAAGTTCCAGTAATCAAAGTCGTGGTTTGTTGGACTTAATACATAGCGACGTTTGTGGTCCGATGAGAACAAAGTCTCTTGGAGGTTTCAAATATTTTGCGCTATTTATTGATGATTTCAGTAGAAAAATTTTTGTTTACTTTTTAAAATATAAAAGTGATATATTTAACTCTTTTAAATCATTTAAGTCTAGAGTTGAGCTTGAAACATCGAGAAAAATAAAGGTGCTTCGAACTGACAACGGATGTGAATATCTGAGTGGTGAATTCGATGAATTTTTAAATCAAGAAGGTATACAACGACAACTCACAGTACAGTACACACCTCAACAAAATGGTGTAGCTGAACGGGCCAACCGTACTATCGTGGAAATGGCCAGGTGTATGTTGATTAATTCAAGCTTGTCAGAGTTTATGTGGGGCGAAGCGGTGAACACTGCTGTTTACTTGAGAAATCGCTCACCTACAAGCAGCATAAAGGACATGACACCAGAAGAAGTCTGGAGTGGTAAGCAACCATCAGTTGGTCATCTAATTACTTTTGGATGTAAAGCTATTATGCTTGATAAACGTCCTGGGAAGTCCAAGTTTCAGCCGAAAGGTATTGAATGCTATATGGTCGGCTACTCAGCAGAATCTAAAGCATATCGCTTATTTGAACCGAAATCCAGACGAATTCATAAAGCTCGAGACGTGAAATTTTTGGAAGATGATGGTAAGGATGTTTCAAATTTAAATAATACTGATTATATGATTTTAGATATAAAACATCCAGAAATAAGCGAAGAATTTGCTACTGATATTGGGACGACTGTATACAATGAAATGGAGAAGATTAGTTCGTCCAAAACTGATAAGGAATATCAGAATGATGTTATTGATATAAACGGCGAAGACAGCAATAGTTTCAGTACCATCGATGAAAGGGGATCGAAGGACAATGAATATGAGTCATCAACAGGTTCGGGCGAAAATACACAAAATGAGATGCCTGTTCCTGATGGTAAAATGATATTGCGTCCACGCAAGCAAAATTCCAATTCAGCGAATCTTCTACGTAATTCTGAAGAAATTTTTTCAAATCCAGTCACGGTTAGTGAAGCTTTAAGCCGTAGTGATGGACTTAGTTGGTCTGAGTCTATGAAAACGGAATACAATCAACTTATGGCGAATAAAACGTGGGATTTGGTAGATTTACCCCAAAATCGGCAAGCAATTAAGTCAAAATGGGTATTCAACATTAAGCGTGATAAGAATGGACAGATTGAGCGCTATAAATCAAGATTGGTTGCAAAGGGATGTAGTCAAAAGTTAGGCCTTGACTATAACGAAACATTCTCTCCTGTTGTGAGGTATTCATCATTGAGACTAATAATAGCATTGTCAATAGAATATGACTTAATAATACATCAGATGGATGTAGCAGCAGCTTATTTGAATGGTGATCTGAAGGAAGAAGTTTACATGGAACAACCAAAACAGTTCGTCGATTTGAAGAATCCAAAGAAAGTATGTAAACTGAAGAAGGCCCTGTATGGCCTAAAACAAGCCGGACGCGAGTGGAACGAAAAATTGAATGATGTTTTACATACCATTGGATTTAGGCGATGTAATGCTGACTCGTGTGTTTACACCATGAATGAGGGTTGGTGCAATTAATATTATTGCAGTCTATGTTGACGATATCCTGCTCGCAAGTACAAGTCATCAAACATTATGCAACATAAAAAATCGGATTGGACTTGAATTTGACGTAGTTGATAAAGGGCCTATCGATTATTTTTTGGGGATGGAGATTATCAGAGATAATAGAAAAAACTGTATTTCCATATCCCAGCAACAATACATATGCAATTTGCTGGCAGAACACAATATGGTTGAAACGCGCAAATGTAATATACCATTGGATCCTGGACAAAAGTTTCAAAAATGTGAGAACTGCAACAATTGTGTTCAAGTTGATAGCAAACTTTATGAGTCACTTATTGGATCATTAATGTATATTGGGATCTCAACCCGTCCTGATATAGCTCACTCTGTAAGCAAACTTGCACAATTCAAAAGTAACCCTCATACGGAACATTTGGCAGCAGCAAAGCAGGTTTTAAGGTACTTAAATAATACTTTAACTTTTAAGCTTACTTATAGGAAAACTGGCAAGATGTTAGAAGCATTTGCTGATGCAGATTGGGCTGGAAGCAGTAATGATCGAAAATCGTATACTGGCTATGCATTTTTCTTAGCTGATGCAGCAATAACTTGGGAGTCTCGAAAACAGCAGACAGTAGCTCTGAGTAGCACAGAGGCAGAGTATATGGCACTTTCTGCTGCAGCAAAAGAATCAGTTTATCTACGACACTTTATACAAGAATTGGGTTTCCACAATTCAATAAAAGGCCCAACCGTGCTGAATGGCGACAACTTGAGTGCGCAACAACTAGTCAAAAACCCAGTCTACCATGCACGAAGTAAACATATAGACATCCGTGTGCATTATATACGTGAGGTATTTCAAAAGGATTTAATTCAGCTAAACTATGTACCAAGTGATGAGATGACAGCTGATATATTAACGAAAACATTGAATAAAAATAAACATCAGAATTTCACTCAAAAATTAGGATTAGTTAATTGAATTATGTATTTAAATATTATTATAGTTTTGAGGGGTAGTATTGAAAGTGCTATAAATTGAATTAGGCAACCCTATAATTAATAATACTAATACTTGAAATATTGTTGTTTTATATAAAGAAACAGTTAGGATGTAGCTTATAAAATATTATGTAAAATCAATATTAAAAATCAGTCTAACTTTAAAACTTAAACTTGCTTGTTTTTATTATTTCCTAACATATATATATATATATATATATATATATATATATATATATATATATATATATATATATATATATATATATATATATATATATATATATAAACGATATGAGATATAACGAAAACGACCGGCACTCTCACGGTCGCATTTGTTGAGGTAGATCAAAAAAATTTTCTGTACTTATGTGTTCTATTAATATCTTAGACAAGTTCGTGAATCAGCAAAATCCGACACGTGGTTAAGAAACTAGAGGCTTTTTTCTGAAAAAAATTGATTTTTTAAAACCGTTATAACGGCCGTTTGGATACTAATATTTCAAAACATTTAACATATTTAAAATCTTTGGAATCTTTTTTATCAATTTGTCTTAAAAATAGACCTCTGCAGTTAGAGGCTTCTGAGTGAGCGGCTCCAACAAAAAAGATTGCAAAAAAAAATTTTTTTTACAAACAACCGGCACTCTCACGGTCGCATTTATAAGGCCAGATCAAAAAACCCTTTTTAAAAATGTGCGTTTTATTAATATTTTGGACAAGTTTGTAAATCAGCCCCATCCAACACATGGTTAAGAAACTAGAAGCTTTATACTAGAAAAAAAGTATGTTTTTTAGATCTGTTATAACGGCCGTTTGGAGTCTAATATTTTTAAAAACTTCATAAATTTAGAATCTTTGAAACCTTTTAAATCAGTTTTTAAAATAAAAAAGACCTCTGCAGTTGGAGGTTTCTGAGTGAGCGGCTCCAACAAAAAAGCTTGTAAAACACAAAATGCGTTTAAATCAACCGGCGCTCTCACGGTTGCATTTGTGGAGCCAGATCAAAAATCTTTTCTTAAAAATGTGTGTTTTATTAATATCTTGGACAAGTTCGTAAATCAGAAAAATCTGACACATGGTTAAGGAACTATAGGCTTTATACTAGAAAAAAAAGTGGTTTTTTTAATCCATTATAACGGCCGTTTAGATACTAATATTTTTAAAATCTTCATAAATTTAAAATCTGTGGAAACATTTTAATCTGTTTCTTATAAATATAAACCTCTGCAGTTAGAGGTTTTTGACTAGTTGGCTTCAACAAAAAAGTTTGCAACAATCCCCAACTACAATTTCCAAAAACCTTATAACAGTCAATGTCAACCCTGTAACAGTCAAAAAAATAAAAGATTTGAATAGAAGAAACTAATTTTTTTTTCTTAGAAATAAACTATTTTGATATTTTGCAGCAATTGCACGACATATGATATAGAGTAGGTTTGTGTCATAAATTGTCACACACATGTTTTGTGGTAGATTTGTTATTTGTTTGTTGCAAAATTGGATAGATATAATATTGCTTGTAGGTAGCTAATTTTCTTTTTAAATTTGTTCGATATCTGTTTGAAATTAGTTTGTTTTGTTTAAACTAATCTGATACATCAGATTCTACTGGTACACAAAACTGTCTGATCTCGAAATCTACCTATTTCTAGCGGATATACGTGCCGCTTGGACTTTTTATATCTACTGTGGCAGCCAAAGAAATTTATTTCAACCGCGTGCAAAAATTACACCATTAATTTTTCTATTTAACAAAACAAATTTAATCAACACAAATATTTTTTCCCGCCCGGGAAAGTCCAGGATGCAAACTCTAAACACCATGACCATCATGACCACCATGTACACCATGACCACCATGACCACCATGACCACCATGACCACCATTACCACCATGACCACCATGACCGCCATGAACAATTTGACCATCATGACCACCGTGAACACCATGACCATCATGATCACCGAGAACACCATGACCACCATGATCACCATGACCACCATAACCACCATGACCACTATGACCACTATGACCACCGTGACCACCATAACCACCGTGACCACCATAACCAACATGAACACCATAACCACCATGACCACCGTGACCACCGTGACCACCATTACCACCATGACCACCATAACCACTATATCCACCATGACCACCATGACACCATAACCAACATGACCACCGTGAACACCATGACCACCATGACCACCGTAAACACCATGACCATCGTGACCACCATAACCACCATAGCCACCATGACCACTATGACCACCATGACCACAATGAACACAATGACCACCATGACCACCGTGACCACCATGACCGCCATAACCACCGTGAATACCGTGATCACCATTACCACTATGACCACCATGACCACTATTACCTCCATGACTACCATGACCACCATGGCCACCATGACCACAATGACTACTATAACCAGCCCTAAAGAAGTTTTACTTCAAAAAACTAAAACAATTCAAAATATAAATTTAAAAAATTACGAAACTCAATAAAATAATACGAATATTATATTATTAGATATTTAAATCTAAAATCGACACGTCCAACTCATTTAACATTTAATACGATACTGAATAAGCGTATAAAAAATACAATACACATAATCGAATTGTCGCATACTTGCCGAACATAATATTCGTTTGCCTTTTTTACTTCTAATTTCTTTTTTATTTTATTGTGTTTAAATTTCTACTTAAGTTTTTTTGGAATTGTGTGCATGTATATGTTTAAAATTCAAAATCAGACTGCAGTATGATAGAGATGAATATATGGTTATATATCTGTTCAAATGACTACTTCCGACATTTATATGTCGACATTTATATGTGTGTCATAATTGAATTGTATCGTATATTTGCCGAATATTATATTCGTTTTTTCTCTTTCCGTTGCAAAATTCTAAAAACGCGCCTAAAGAAGTTTTACTTCAAAAACAAAAAAAAAAGATTTACGTCCATCAACATCTATGAACGTATGTTGTTGTGGGACCTCGGTCTTAAAAGGTTTTTATGTGTTATTGTGACACATATTGTAATTCCTACTACACAACACATTTTATTAAAAAAAAAAAAAATATGTAAAGTTAAATATTTTATAAAAATACTGTTTATAAAATACTGTACGCATAATGTATTGTATTGAATTTTAATAAATGTATTGAATTTTAATAAATGAGTTTCGTTGTTTATATTTATTGTACTAAGAAAAATTTTTTATATTACTTGTACTAAGAAAAAAAATGCGAAGCCACCTGAGCGCGAGGCCACCGGCAAATGCCTGGTTTGCCTGTGCTTAAAACCGCCACTGGTACGCGGGGCTGTCACATTCGTGGATTAAAAATTAAAAAAAATTAACAAATTAATAAAAAATGATACGTAAAAAATATTGAAACAAATTGTCGTGGTATTGTTTATCATTTTCCACGATCGAACACTATCAATATATATATATATATATATATATATATATATATATATATATATATATATATATATATATATATATATATATATATATATATATATATATATATATATATATATATATATATATATATATATATATATATATATATATATATATATATATATATATATATGTATATATATATATATATATATATATATATATATATGTATATATATATATATATATATATATATATATATATATATATATATATATATATATATATATATATATCTGTAGGTGGGAGGTAAACTACACCAAGTCCAATTTTTTCAAAATACGTTTTTTTATACTGTAAGAATCAGAATTTTGTTCTCTACCGAGAGGTTAATTGCACTGAGTCCTAACTAGTGTAGTTTTCGAGATAGAACAATTTTAAAAAGTCCAAGTCCATAGTAAATAGTCCATTTTCAAACAGTTTTTTGGCTTTCCTGTAAAATTTTAAAAATGTGACTTGGTGTAGTTTACCTCCCACCTACAGATATATATATATATATATATATATATATATATATATATATATATATATATATATATATATATATATATATATATATATATATATATATATATATATATATATATATATATATATATATATATATATACCTGCCACCTACAGATATATATATATATATATATATATATATATATATATATATATATATATATATATATATATA
Source organism: Diogma glabrata (assembly GCA_963693315.1). NCBI lineage: Eukaryota > Metazoa > Arthropoda > Insecta > Diptera > Cylindrotomidae > Diogma > Diogma glabrata. The sequence goes on from OY856186.1 coordinate 347,825,225, forward strand.
TATATATATATATATATATATATATATATATATATATATATATATATATATATAAATATATAGATGGAGGTAGACCATCCTCAACAATGTGGAAAATAGTTTCATAAGTATCGCTATCGACTGTCAGACGGGTGTAAAATTTTACCCAGTGTGAATAAATTTTTTGATCCAGTACCATTAAGGAATGATTTTGTTTTGACGTAATTAAGAGATCTGATTGCTATATAAATTTATTTTGTGGTATAAGATTATATATAAGATTTAAATTATATAAGATTTAAATTTCTACCGCTATCTACTAGATCATAAAGTTCAATGCCATCTATTGTAAACATTTAAACCTCACTGGTGACCAATAAACCACAGCTAGACAATTTTGGTTTTTCTCGACCTTGGTAATAGACGTATCTTGGTTTTTGCAATCTACTAACAATGTAAATTTATTGTTAAGCTTTGAACAATGACGTGTAATGTGACCACTGTGATGGCAGTTAGTGTTGGCACTTGTTTTTTATTCTTATTTTGGTGTTTTAAAGATTCAAATCAAGAGAAATCTGAATAGCAAAAATATCTCTGAAATAGCGCCATGTAGGAAAATTTTGCTTACGACTATTTTGACTTAAAATTTTTCGTATATCACTAATATATTACTTCGGTCTGAAAACCCTAAGTATTAAATTTTCGAGAAAAAAGTCAAATTCTTACCACTTTTTATGGCATTTCTCGACGTTTCAGGAACTACTGATTCTAAAAAAGAAAAAAAAATGTGTCTGTCTGCCGGTCGTCACAACCGACGAAATTTGGAGTTTTTGGAACTTCGAAAAATGTTTCAATTTTTCATTTTGTAAGAATTTTCAGAATATTTTTAGAATTTTGAAAAAGATTAAATTATTTTATTCTTTTTTTAATTATTCAATGTTAGGCATGTTTAGTGCTAACCAATATAGATTAACGTCTCTGAATAGCTGAATATACCATGCAAACTAGGGAACTAGGGCTCGAGAGTATTTATCAATTTTCTTTGAGGAATTTATTATCGTTGATCTTAAAGTTTTGAGGATTAAAATTATCAGGAAAAACCCACGCGGGTAAGGCATTCCAGAGATGAGAAACTCTGTTGAATAAATCGCGTTGAAAAGTGACAGTTCTACATCTTGTCACTCGAACTGTATAAAGATTGATGCTCTGGCGAAACGATTGAAAATTGTTAGTTCAGGCAAAATCAATTTGATCTCCGCAGACACCCGTTCGTCCATAATATACTTGTAAAATACCATCAAATCAGCGACGTTTCTTCTATGTTGCAAGGAATCAAGCTCGTTAGTAAGACTTAAGTTGCCGATCAATTTAACAGCTCTTCGGTGCATAAAATCAAGATATTTCAAACTATATAAGTAGGCTCCACCCCAGATATGAGAAAAATATTCCATGCAGGGACGAATAAATGATTTATATATTAAAAAAAGCTGCACGCTAATAAAAACCTTACGACAATGACCCAAAAATCCTAATTTTTGAACAGCGTTCTTAGCTAGGCTAAAAATATGAGAATTCCATTTCATATTATTTTCAATCTCAACTCCTAGAAGTCTAACAGATTCTTTCTCTTCTAGATTATTTGAATCAAACTTTAATGACAAATGGCAAAGTTGAGTTTTACTCGTGTTGAATTCAACACTGTTAGCAACACCCCAATCCAAGATTGTTTTTAAATCAATGTTTAATGACTCTATGAAATTTGATCTAGTGACATTAAGTGTTGCTGGTGCATTTCATGAGACGCATGAAGTGTGCATCAGCAAAACTAAAGATGAGACTAGCTGTTGAATTTAGCAAGTCATTAATATAGAGAAGAAAAAGAGTAGGTGATAACTCGGAACCTTTAGGAACACCAGCATTAGTTGAAAATGTGTCTGATGAGACACCATCAACATTAACTCGAAATCTACGCTCAGATATAAAGCTTTGTAAGCAAAAAATAAGTTGCTCGTCTAAGCCTATTTTTTTGAAGAAGTTTCAATTTTTGATTTTATTATAATATTTAGAATATTCTTGGAATTTTGAAAAAGTTTGTATTTTTGATTTTGTTATAATTTTTGCAATAATTTAAGAATTATTGAAAAAGTTTCAATTATTGATATTTTTGTAATTTTTGCAATATTTTTAGAATTTTGAAAAAGTTTTAAACTTTGATTTTGTAAGAATTGCTGGGATATTTATAGAATTTTGAAAAAAGTTTAAATTTTTGATTTTTTTATAATTTTTACAATATTGTGGGAATTTTGAAAGAAATTTGAGTTTTTGATTTTGTAATCTTTTATCGAAACACTAAATGTAGAAGTTTTGACTAGTTCGATGATTGCTGTATCATCATTGATGTGTCGTGTAATTTTTGTAATAAATAGGCGGCCCAAAACTAAAAACCATCTCCTTATAAAAGTTTTTTGCCGAACATTATATGAAAATTTTTTACTCAAACCACCATATTGAATACGCCATTTCCACCCCTTTTAAATTAGACACCAGATTTGGATTCAGCGACCACAATTTATAAAACCTTATGGGAACTTTTAATTTCTGTTTTACAGAACAAGATATAACGTGAAAACTGCGGTTTTGACCTTCGGCACTCTCTAGCGCTCATATTAATACTACTTCCATCACGCGACAAGAATTATTTGAAAGTGTACATTTTAAGCTAACTTCAACAAATGAAAAATAAGAGAAACATGTTATAGATTTCGAAAATGTGATTTTAAACTTTAAAATCTCAAAATTAAGGTGGGAAAAATACACCCTCAAAATTTTTATCATATTGTACGTGAAAAATGCAGATGTACTAATAGATAATAATAATAAAGCCGATAGATAATGATAATAAAGATGTACTAATATTTTTGTAAAAAAAATTATATCCTTTTAATTTGTTAAAAAATGAAACTGTTTATCTTTCTACAAAAAATTTCACATTTGTGATCGTCACTCACGCACGTGGGGTTTGCCAAAAAATCTAAAACAATTCCAAAACTATTTTCTGATGGAGCACTTTGAATCGCCAAAATTTGGAGAAGAAAACATTTTTGTTTGTTCCAGTTCACGGAGAATACCAATACCCGACAAACATTCTGTGCATGGTGCACGAGTCTATTCTGTTTATTTCTGAGCACGAGTCTATTCCTGAGTTTTTTAAAAATATTCTAGTGCATATTTTAAATTCAGTTGAAGCTTAAAAGTATTTGAGTGCTAACGTCATACATAAGTATTTGTTTTAATTTCACATTTTTAAATCATGTAAACATGAAAATGTGCATAGCCTTTCAGGCATATATACAAAAAATATTTGATATATGACTATTATGACTTGAATCTCCTAATACGTTATGAATCTTGCCTACACTAATATTTTAGGTATCGTCATTGCGGCAAATGAAGACTGCGGTTGTATTTTGAACTAATTGAGATTTTAAAGTTGATTGCATTTGTAAATGAGACTTTCATTTTTTTAAGAAAAAAATTCAGAATTCAAAAATTTTAACTATTAATTTAATAATATTAATTTAACAAAATTTTCTTAATATTAAAAAAGATTAATTTAAATATCTGTAACCCGGCATGCAAAATGACAAAAAAAAATATTAAACAAATGTAATAATTTTTTGGAATCACTAAAATAAGTTATTCAAAGTCCCCGTTTTTTTAGCATACTTTCAATACTTTCATCAAAAAATTTCTTTCGCACATAAATTTAGATTCAAATAAAATAAAAATTGACAATTTATAATGACGAAAGTCATATTATCTCATAAAAAATTAAATGGAACCAATCATTTTAGAAAATGTTTTGTTTTTAATTATTTGTGAAACACGCGACTATCGTTTGTGTGCATATATGTGCATATATGACAAGGCGGTTTACAACATGTGTACGGTATGGCGCACATCATGAATTGTGCACAATTTTCTGCACGTGAATTTTGTAACATGCTCAATCCATGCACATTTAACGTAATTTTTTAAGAATTCTTTTACGGAATATATATACATACATATACACATAAATTAAATTTGGACGTGAAACAAAATTAACTGTAGCCTCTATTTACCCATAATTGTACTGTAACAAGCCACACTCACTATTTTGTCCAGTATGGCTTAATCATAGTAAACACTACCGCTAAAACTCTGCACAATTTGGTTTTATTTCAAACACAAGTTTACCCTTTTAACCGGAACAATAAAAATGAAATTGGTTTTAATGAAACAAAAAGTATTTTTATTTCATAGAATTATATATCAAGACAAACGAGGAAAACTTTTTCCATTTCCTGTCATTCCTACGTTAATATTTAAGATTTTAGATTTTTTCAGAAAGATGAAGAAAAAATGAAAACCAAAAAGGGTCAAAAGCAATCATAAATTTATCGGAAATGCTACAGAAAATGGACAAGTTAATGAAGGTTGCTTTTACGTTATACATTTTTATTTTAAAAAGTAAAGTTCAACTTTTTAGTTTTACTATTCTGGTAAGATTTTGTCAGTCTTTTGGTCTAATTTGAGGGTTCATTTATTACCTATATGATTTTATGACTTTTTTACTCACATCATTCACTAGGTGATTATTTGATTTTAAAGCATTATTAGAGCACTATTAGATGTAGAGGGTAGAACGATTTGGTCAAGGTTCAATAAAATAAGAAAAATGTTGTTTGTTTATACAAATCTGATTATTTATTATTTGTTTATTGTTGGGGCATATTTAAGTATTCAAGTATGCCACACTGAAAAAAAATATGTTTTATTTCCAATCGAAATGCAGTTGTCTCAACTTCGCCGTGCCGACAGATATGGCGAATCGAACTATGAAATTGTTTCAACAACCGTGCAATTATATAATATTATTATATTTGTCATATTTTTTGTACCGATGATGAATATTTAATATTCGAAACGCGTCAATAAATAAATATACTTACTAAAAAGATTGTTTGGTGATTCAATTTAACAATAATTTATTAATTTAAATTATTGATTTCATTTAATTATATAACGTTGTAATATTTACGTGAAAATAAAATATAGTTAGATTAATCTCAAATACTTCAATTTTAAAATGAAAAATTCATGACATAAGGTGAAAGAAATTTTTTTTCAAGTTATAACTACATCTTCTTAATAGATACGGATGGAAAATATTATATAATTGCAGACTAAATCTAGTTTATAATTATTAAGTTGAACGAAAATAATAATTATTTGCATGAAAAAAATTTACTTAGGTCTTATATCATGAATTTTGATTTCAAAACAAAAAAATTGGTTGAACAATATTAAATTATCACATATACATAACGTTCGGTTACTTTAACTACACTGTTCTAATCTGCACAGCTGTTGAACCAATACTGAGGGTTGATTCGTCCTATTTGCTATTGCAAAGAGGTTGAGACTTGAGACAATCTGATTTTAATTGGAAATAGAGTATGTTTTTTCACTGCACAAACTAAGATCCGTTTTTTCCGGAATGAACATTACTAAGTGAAAGTTAGGAAATCACCAGGCAAACCACAAGCTGTAGTTTGCCTGGTGGCAAAAACCTCAAAGGAAACAAACCAAAAAACCTTAAAGGATTTATTGTTAATTTAGTTATACTGCTGTAACGTCGCACTCAAGAATAAACATTCAAAAAGATACACGATTTTCTACTTTTATAAATATTTTCTTATCCGTTTTAAATTTCATAACATCATTATATATTAAAAAAGAAAACATCAAACAATTCATCCCTTATCTATTAGATTTGAAAATCGCACACAGATCGAAATATTCGTAATACTCTTCTGAGAAATGTAGTTATGAGTTAAAGTATAAATAATTTACAAATAAAGCTTTTCAAGCTAAGGATTTGAAAACAAAATTTCAAATTTATTACATGACAAGGGTATCATCATCATCTAACATTTCCATCAGTACAACAACAACAAAAATAACGAAAAAGAATAACATCAAAATTTTAAATCTTTTACAATCAATAAATTGAAAATTTTCTGTTTTATTGATTTCAAAAACTTTTCCATTGAATTATTTAAAAGATTTTTATTTTCAGTTGATTAAATTATATTTTTCTTTTTTTTTTAAATTTATGTTATTCCAAATGTGTTAAGTAATTTTTTTTTTTCTATGATTGATAAATTACTGTTTGGTTTATCTTTTTTTTACGTTATTCGTTACGATAAATCGTTAAACCAGAAGATTAACTACCCAATTCAAAACCATAATCAAGGGTTTGAAAATTGATTTTCGATTTTTTGAATGAAGTGTTGAAAATTATTCATTTGTAATATTGTTATGAGAATACATACAAGAAAGAATTAGATAGGAGAAAATTATATATTAAATTATTTAAATTTATTAATTTAATTCAAATCTATGCTTTAATGTAACTAGTTTTATTTTATTTGTTATCAGAATCTTAAAAATACAGGTATATTATAAAAATACAACAATAATAAAAAAAAGTTATCAAAAATTGAATTTTTTTGAATTTTATTGTTCTTATCAGTTGAATATTTATTAGGAAAAATTTCAGATAAAATTTAAAATTTATTTATGAATGTCAAAGTTTGTGACATCGCTTTTCTAAGTTAACCTTGAGTGTTAACTTTTTTGAGAATTTTTCCGACAGAATAGATATAAGAAATAACTAAGTAATCATACCCTTTTCTGATAATAAGCAATTTAATATTTATTTAAGTTGAAATAAACAGTTATTCGAGTAACCTCATTCCCCGCCAACAATTTTTCAAATTTTGAACAAAAGATTCGTGAACATTTTTGGAAAATCTTACCTCCACTTTTATTGCTGTTCTCGACGTTCTGGGTCATGGGTTGGGTCTGGGTTTGTCTGTCTGCCAGTCGTTCATCATGGTCGACGTGAACAAGAAAACTACTAAAACGATTTACAAAATTTCTAATACATATGTTTGGTTATTTTGGAGAGCCGATAAGACGATGGGTTCGATAACAGCTACCATAGCTGTGTCAAAAAACTCATTAAGTGTGCAAAAATAGATTTATGAATAATTATTTGCTAAAATGACGTTTACTTTGAGTAATCAGGAGTAGTAGCTTGGTATATAGTATAATATTGATGGTTTTAATCTATGTGTAAGACTAGCAGTTCGATCAATGAATTATAAGAGTGTCAATGTTGTGACGACAGTATATAATTTTTATACATTTTTCTCCCCAAGGTTTTTGACAAACATGCAATGAGAAACACATTTGTCCAGAAACATATGTCATATAAATGTTATTGTTGTTATATGAAATAAAATTCTAGAGTAGTTACCTGAAGGAGTCCAGCTGGAAACTCTAGTGACAAATATGAACAGTTGGCAAATAACAGGTGGTCGAGTTTTCACAAAAGTTGTAATTAAATAGAAAAGAATCATTTACGCTATAGAAGCATGATGCATGAATGGATCTACCATAATATGAACAATTAGAAAATTAAAAATTCTTGCAGATCAAATTTCGTTTTTTCAACATGTTAAAAATATCGAAAGTGAACAAAACTGTCACAATTCGGTCACCGCTATCTAATGTCAACAGTCGGAAAATGCTAGTTTACTGGTTGTGAAGCGTCGTTTCTCACAAAATTATGACTTTTGAATAGAAGCATATAAGATAATGGAACGGTTGTCAGAATTTTTTTTCGGATGAATAGGAAGAAAATTTATGTCAAAATATAATATAATATAACAATTTACCGAAAATAGTCAAATGGAAAATAAAAAAAATTAAAAAGTGTTTTTTGAAAGACGAACTCAAAAGTATAAAATAAATTTTGCATTGCCATAACGTTATGTTGCAAGGAAACAAACGATATGTTTCTACAAACGTTATGTCTTTTATAATTATATTTTCTATGAAATTGAAAAGAAAAATAGTAGATTGTTCTACAAGTAAAGAAAAGTGATATTTTTCCACCGAGTGAAATGTTTAATTTACGAGCGTAGCGAGTAAATTAATTTTAAACGAGGTGGAAAAATCACTTTTCTTTCGAGTTGAACATGCTATTTTTTCGTGTACCAGAATAAAATTTAAAAAAGAAAAATGAAATAATTTCTAAAATTGTATGTATATAAAAATTAATGCATTCATGTTTATCAGAGTTGCCTTTGAACTTTTTTGTTCTAACTTTTCATTCGAAAATTTATAAACGATTTGAACGTCTCAATATTTTTTTGATAAGCGGATAAATAATAAATTCTGTGAAACAAATTTCAAAAATGGATCCTAGTGTTATGAAACAAGCAGAGGAGGCTATTTCGAATTTACTTCCATCGAAATCTAAATCGAAGTACGAGAAAAGCTATAAGTTTTTCAACGATTGGAGAATGAAAAAAAATATTAAAGAATTAGATGAAATCGTTATGTTGGCATATTTTCACGAGAAGGTATTTCTATATATTAATTGTATATAATATATAGATATAAACAATGATGTTATATAAATAGAATATATCGGAATATATTGGACAGAATAGAATATATCGGAATATATTAAACAGAATATAAATTATATATGTTTTATTATATTTCTTTGTAAATTAAATAATGACAATCGCGTTGCTAAGAAGAAAAGTGTTGCTAACTGTAAAATAAACACTTTTCTTTACTGTTTTGAGTCAAAGAATAGTAGGCATTTCCACATGGTACACGAAAAAAATTATTTTTTATTTTAGAGTTTTTAGTTATATAATTTTACCTAAACATAAGTAACCACTTTATTTCTCAGAAAATACATCATACGTAAAACCAGGGGCCTTATTCCCGAACTCATAAATGTGAACTTTGACAATATTGTGAAGTTTGTAATGCATAACATTAAACAGTACCGGTAACAATTTTACAAAAAATGAATTTCACAATATTGTCTTAATTAAATTTAGACAATATTGTGAAATTCGTTTTCCCGAAAATCGTTACCATTACCGTTTAATGTTATGCAATACTAATTTCACAATATTCACATTAATGTGTTCGAGAATAAGGCCCCAGTAATAATTATATCACTTTTTTTTCTCCTATATTTTCATTTAGGAGCATAGGGGGTCTACTTAGGGTTTTTTAAAAACAGGTATTTTAAAAATACAGTTTTAGATTTTAAAAAAAAAAACAGATTAACAGCTGTTTTTCGTGTTTTTTTTGCGACCGACAACTCGTATTGTTAGAATTTTTCTGAAATTTTCTAAAATAATTAAAATAATAAGCACAATATATTTTCAAAATTCTTGTAATATTTATTCATTTTTATTTACTTATTCGTACAAGCTATTTTTTTTTTGTAATAAATTTTTAAAAATACAAGTGCATTTAACGATGTATCAGACAAGCACGTACGAATTTTTGTACAAAAGTTTGTACAAACTGAAAACACACGTTCGACGTCTGTTGAAGTTGGCTTGATACTGAGAAGTGCATCGAATAATTTTTGCAAATTTGTAGTTCTGTTTCCCGTATTTTTGAATAAGATGAATTCTTGTCTCAGCCATTTGAAATATCCTGTTGCTGCAGTTGAGTGTATTAAATTTTATTTTTGCAGCAATAAATTCAGCTCATCTTTTAGCAAGATATTAGCGGTTGTAGGTTGACTATGTTGTGGCCAGGATAGTAAGGTCAACATAATCAAAAGAAGCTTCGTTTAAATAAAAAACACATAAATTTTTGATGTTTTATTTAAATTATATTGATTTCTTTTTTGACTGGATGGTTATATTTATAAATCACTATTTCAACAAAATTCACTTTAATCTAATTATATTTATAAATTATCTCTTTTTGTAATTTTTGATAATTCTCTTCAATTGTTTAAATTTTCCAGAACTAGTCAACCGTTTTCATTTAATTCTCGACTAGCTCTTTTTTTTTATCTTAATGCACAACTTATTTTTATGTAACAATTTAACTCACTATATAATCTTTGTTATCTAAATTTCGACTTACTATATAATCTTTGCTTATCTAAATTCAACTCTATATATAATCTTTGCTTATTTAAATTCAACTCTATTATTATTATATAATCTTTGTTAACTAAATTCAACTCAATCAACTCCACTTTTCTGAAATCAACTTTAACTTTTATCTTTACTATTTTAATTCAACTTTAACTTTTTATCTTCACTATTTTAATTCAACTACAACTTTTATCTTCACTATTTTAATTCAACTACAACTTTTATCTTCACTATTTTAATTCAACTACTCCTAAAATTAAAATTTTCTTTTACTTAAATAGAAAGAAAATTTTGAAAACAATTAAAATTTTGCTTTCTAATTAAACAAATATAAACAAAACAAAACATTTAATTTTAAAATACGGAAAAAACATATTATACAGTTTTGGATTTTTTTGAGATCAATTAAACTCAAGTAAGTAAAGAAGTAATTGGAATATTTTCAATTCAAAGGTATGGTTTGAAGTTTCTCAGAAAAAAACTACAATTCACATTTTTTACGTGTTTCGGATCGGATTCGAACCTACCCTCGTCAGTGCCCGGCTCGAATCCTTAGGCAGACACGCTATCGATTACGCCGTTGAGGCGATGACAATTTCAAAGTTGAAACTTCTTCATCACTTAATTATTTTCTACTTAAGTTGAATTTTTCCACTGTCATTAGACTCCATATTATGGAAATGCTTTTACATTATATGGGATTTTTTGCATTAAATTTCTAGACAATACTTTTGTGTGAATTCATAGAATGGGGAACATTTCTATTCTAATTAACATCCTAAGTAACGATTGTATAGTCATTATTGATTGTTTCCAATCAATGTGAAATCAATGGCTGACACTTGGTCAATTTGTAGTTCTATATGTATTAACATTAGACTACATTAAGGGAATTTGAAATTTATTTTGGATTTTTTTGAGATCAATTAAACTCAAGTAAGTAAAGAAGTAATTGGAATATTTTCAATTCAAAGGTATGGTTTGAAGTTTCTCAGAAAAAAACCACAATTCACATTTTTTACGTGTTTCGGATCGGATTCGAACCTACCCTCGTCAGTGCCCGGCTCGAATCCTTAGGCAGACACGCTATCGATTACGCCGTTGAGGCGATGACAATTTCAAAGTTGAAACTTCTTCATCACTTAATTATTTTCTACTTAAGTTGAATTTTTCCACTGTCATTAGACTCCATATTATGGAAATGCTTTTACATTATATGGGATTTTTTGCATTAAATTTCTAGACAATACTTTTGTGTGAATTCATAGAATGGGGAACATTTCTATTCTAATTAACATCCTAAGTCACGATTGTATAGTCATTATTGGTTGTTTCCAATCAATGTGAAATCAATGGCTGACACTTGGTCAATTTGTAGTTCTATATGTATTAACATTAGACTACATTAAGGGAATTTGTAATTTATTTTGGATTTTTTTTAGATCAATTAAACAGTATTATACAGTTTTTTCATGGTTTGTTTTTGTTTATATTTGTTTCGCTTATTCAAGTTAATAAAATATAAGTAAAAAATGTTGAAAGGTTATTATTTGTAAAGGGCCATTATTGGACCAATGTCCAAGTGTCAATACACTTTACGTTTTTCCACCCATGCAAAAAAGAAAAATTCTTCAGAGCTTCAGAGCTGAAGTATTTTTCTTTAACCGAATTACGTTATATTTTTTTTAAACTAATTATGACTTTCTTATAAAATTAACGAACGAATTAGTAAACAAATAATTTTATGGTAATGACCTTAAGTGTAAATTTATTTAAATTATTCAGTTTTCGTAATTCGATTACTTGACATTGAAAAATTTTTTTTTATGTTATGAGAATTTCGTAATCGTATATGTATTATGTTTTGTTTTAATATAAAAAAAATTCATTGAAGAAAATTAGAAATATGAGATTATTACTATACTATATATAATTTTTACGTTAAAATAATGTTTGTTGTTTTTTTTTTTTGTTTATTTGGTGTTTGATTTCAGTAATAATTATAAAAAATGGTTTATGATTAAACCTTATTAACTTTTGTTTTGATTTGATATATGTAATATGTATGTAAATTTGTATATGATTTAGTAAAGTAAGATTTTGTTATATATTTTTATTTTGTATTGTTGCATTTTGCTCGCACGCTTCTTGTGTTTTGTTAACATTATTTTGATTGTATTTTTTATTTGACTTAATAAATAATTGTTTGTATTTTGATATAATTAAATTCTTAAACTATGAAATTCGGCTTATTTTAATGGAGTATTATATGAAGAAAAATTTGAAAATTTTAAGAATTTCATTATGATACTTGTCTGCTTTCGAGTCAGAACTTATTCTATTTTTTTTAAGATTTGTTAATAATCGATCCGTTTTTAGGTGAACGTATTTATGAAAAGTATTTGTGAATACATTTGAAAATGTGGTATGCCAAAATTCCCATTTTAACCTAGATGATAGTGTGACTCCTAATGCATAATATATTGGTTTAATCCCACTAATTGATACCAATGTATTGTTTTTATAGTGACTGTGCGTCCGCTTAGAAAAATAATTATCAATTTTCAAAATATTTCTGGAGTCATGACAGCTTACATTAGAAATGACCAGTAATAACCATGTAAATAATTTAAACGAGTTTCTTATGCCTTTAGATAAAATAACGCGAGGGTTATTTGAGGTGTGATTGTTTATAAAGGAATTTACTTGACGCGAATGATGTGATCGGTTCGGTATACTTATTGGTTGAGGCTGAGGCGTACCTCTCGTTGTTCGCAAAAGGTCTTCATCCTTCAATTTACAGTTAATCAATGTAATATTAGAACTGTTAGATTTAATGGTTTTAACAGTACAATTTTTTTGTTTTCTTTGGCTGCATTTTGTATTACTTTGTTGAAAATCTTTTTTTCTTCTATTGATTTTATTTTTGGGAATATTTGACAAAGATTTTGGGATTATATTTTCATTTTTTATTTGTGAATCGTTTTGTTTTTTAAGCAATACTGGAATTTGAGGATTTAGTATTATAAAACTGTCTGGAGGTGCATAGTCATTTATTAGATTTGGATTAGTGGACAATGTAGTTTTACTATTTTTTTGAATTTTGTTAAATTTGTTATTTAGAATACAATTTGAATTTAAATTTATATATGAATTATTTAACGTTAATTTTTTGTGTTTCGATCGGTCATTTGCTTTAAATGCATTTTTACTAATTGGAGATGTGATTTTATTTTTAAGACTTTTTATTATTTGTTGTTGATGAAATATTAAAATTATAATTTGAGTTATAATCTAAGGGAATATTTTGACTGAGAATTTCAGCGTAAGATAATTTTTCTGGTTGTTTTATATTTAATACAGATTTATGTTGACCGATTTCGTGAGTTTCTAAAACACTTTCCGTAATTAGTTTTTTAGTGTGTTGGAGAGAGTCGTCAGGAACTACCGATGTCGTATTAATGCTTTTTGGACTTTGTTGTGCAAGGTCAAGAATCGATTGATTAGAATTTTTTATTAATTTATTTTTGCTGTTTGCATTTTCTTTAAAAGATTTTATATAAACTTTGGCTTCTTGTAGTTCATGTTTAGCTAGCTGTAGTCTATTACCTAGAGTCGAGTATGATGTTTGTAAATTCATAATCTGTGTTTCTAATTGTTGGTTTCGTGTGGTTTTTTCTGACATAATCGTATAAGTGTTCTCTAAGTCTAACTCTAAAGTAATTTTTTCTGTTAACAGTTTTTCGTATTTGTTTTGCAGTTCTCTATTGGTAGTTTTATTTTCTTGTAATTTTAAGTGTTCAGTCACTAGTTTATTATTTAGATTTTTAATCTCATCCCTGTGTTTCTCTATTTCTAACTGAAATGTTGCCCTTTGGATTGAGAAATAATCCGCATCTTTCTCTAGAAATTTGGTGTGGTCGTCAACCCGTAACGCGAATTCTCTAATAAGCGATTCTGCTTCCACACGAAGTATAAACTTTTCGCGAGTCAATTTATTTATAATTTCGTTATAAATTTCTGCGATTTCCATTTTAATTTTTTTTTTTTTTTTAAAAACTTAATTCTTATTTAATAAAATTATACTTTAAAGAGAATGGCTAACTTAGTAAAATTTTCAATAATAACTTAACTTAGAACTAATGATATAATTTTTAATGTGACTCACTCTTTTTCCGGTTGTAGATGAATTTTTTTTTATGGTTGAAATAAACTCGATGTTTCTGGAGCTGGAACTGAAGCTGTTGCTGTTGACGTTTGTTGACGCTGGTGTATCTTTTGTTGTTTTGGTTGCTATTGATGTTGGTGTTGATGATGTTGTTGTAGTTGCTGCTGCTGTTGATGTAGATGATGTTGTGGTTGTTGCTGCTGTTGATGTTGATAATGTTGTTCTTTTCTTTTCAGCTGTAGAGCTTCTTAACATACTATTTAGTTATTAGAATTTTGTTGATTTATGTGTGATTCACTGCTATTGTTCTTTTAATAATTTTCTGTTTTTATTGTTCACTGTTTAAAATTTTTTGTTTACACTTTTTGTATTTTATTTTTTTCAAATAGTTTTTTTGATTTAAATTTAAGTGATTTAGTCCTGTTTGCGTAGGACAATCAACTGCGCCAGATTATGTTGTGGCCAGGATGGTAAGGTCAACATAATCAAAAGAAGTTTCGTTTAAATAAAAAACACATAAATTTTTGATGTTTTATTTAAATTATATTGATTTCTTTTTTGACTGGATGGTTATATTTATAAATCACTATTTCAACAAAATTCACTTTAATCTAATTATATTTATAAATTATCTCTTTTAGTAATTTTTGATAATTCTCTTCAATTGTTTAAATTTTCCAGAACTAGTCAACCGTTTTCATTTAATTCTCGACTAGCTCTTTTTTTTATCTTAATGCACAACTTATTTTTATGTAACAATTCAACTCACTATATAATCTTTGTTATCTAAATTTCGACTCACTATATAATCTTTGCTTATCTAAATTCAACTCTATATATAATCTTTGCTTATTTAAATTCAACTCTATTATTATTATATAATCTTTGTTAACTAAATTCAACTCAATCAACTCCACTTTTCTGAAATCAACTTTAACTTTTATCTTTACTATTTTAATTCAACTTTAACTTTTTATCTTCACTATTTTAATTCAACTACAACTTTTATCTTCACTATTTTAATTCAACTACAACTTTTATCTTCACTATTTTAATTCAACTACTCCTAAAATTAAAATTTTCTTTTACTTAAATAGAAAGAAAATTTTAAAAACAATTAAAATTTTGCTTTCTAATTAAACAAATATAAACAAAACAAAACATTTAATTTTAAAATACGAAAAAAACATATTATACAGTTTTTTCATGGTTTGTTTTTGTTTATATTTGTTTCGCTTATTCAAGTTAATAAAATATAAGTAAAAAATGTTGAAAGGTTATTATTTGTAAAGGGCCATTATTGGACATTGGCACTTTACAACTAGTTTGGACTTCAAAATTTGGTTCATTCTCTGAAATATCAACTTCGTCAACACCAAACAGACGTGATGCAAAATTTCCTGCGAAAGAGATTGTATTTTTAGATGGAATATTTGAAGGGTCTTTTAAACATCTTATTAGATTTATAACATCGGTATTCCATCTTTAATTTGTGCTCGTACAACTCCAAACTAATGCTGCTATTTTAATTGGATATCTCATTAAGTATAAATTCGACTACAGTTTCGGCAGTTAATACTGTAGTCTTCACGACTTAATGTTTCAACGGCAAGCTTGATTGGATCCATGATATTTTGCAGCATCAACAAAGCATCAAAGTCTAGTCGGTTGATAATACTCAGTGAATTGAGTTCAGAGAAAGCTTCAAAGAGACAGAGTTTTGTCTTTATCAATGAGGCAATCATAATTGGAATAGAATTCCAGCGGTGTTTCACATCCAAATGAAGTTCGATTTCATTGCCAAATTCAGTGATTACTTTAGATTGGAAATTTTGATTTTGGACTGTAGGACATTTCGTGCATTTTGTAACGTTTCATTGAAAACGATATGATCAAGATTTTCTTCTTGGATCACTTCAACATCAAAAGCATCATCAAAATTATCACTTTCATCTAAATCATTGGAATCCACTTCAACAACTAATTGTAAAACACCATTATTTTTATACAATGAATCGCTGACACTAGCATGTTTGAGGCAATACTGGTCAATTACCTTCGTAATATTCATAAACTTTTAATTAATTGCTGCACCATCTTGCGTAGAACCAACTATGTCTTGTACATAATTTACATCAAATTCTTCCAAATAAGCTTTAACTTTTGACGCCATTGTTTCTGCATTGCATGATCCAAAAATCCGAACTAAATCTTGTAGGTCTACTTATTTTCGCCATTATGTAAATTAATTCTAAAATATCTTCTGCGTCGAACTGTAGTATATTCATCTACTGTCATGCTTAACATTTTGCTTTTCTTTTCTTCAAAACCTGCGTGAATCAACTTCATTACCCGGGTTTCGTTTTGCGGCAGTTAAAATCCATCTCTATTGATTGAGTCCTGAATGTACTTATTTCTAGTAATGGCTCTGATTGAAATCGTCTGTTGCCATATCTAAGATGATTTCCTTTAAACTTTTACGATTAAAAAAATCCGGCATAATCTTGGCTTTCTTTTCTTCAATAGCTTGCTTTTCAATTTCTCTACTCGGAGCTGCGGTGCAATCAATGCCATGTTTACTTTTCAAGTGACTTTTCAAAATGGTTGTTAAACCTCCTGAGCACTTAATAATATTATTGCAACGAAGACAAATCGCATCAATTTCTTGTGTGACAGAATTCTTTCGTTTTGTAGCATAATTCCATACTAAAGACATGGTTTTAACCTAGAATTAATAAAAATATTTTAGAAAATTCAAAATTATTTAAATTTAAAAGAAATATTACCTACCGTTTAATGTTAACATTCTATAATATCTTCAAAAATAGTAGATTTTTATACAAGCGGTGAAAACGTCTCTTTTTGCGTGACTGAACGGTTTGTGAGTTAGTTAATAAGTTCAGGAACGCAAAAACGTTTTTACCACGCGTAGAAAACGCAATTTTTCTACGTTTGTAAATATAAATGATATATTTACAAATTCATCTACTAAAAACTTATAAAACGACATATCTAAATTTGACTGTGTAAAAACTAAACAATTATATATCGCATTTTTACCAGTGTAAAATAATGTTATTATTGTGTTCGCCTACAAATGGAATAATAACAGGCGAACACAATAATAACATTATTTTACACTGGTAAAAATGCGATATATAATTGTTTATTTTTTACACAGTCAAATTTAGATATGTCGTTTTGTAAGTTTTTAGTAGATGAATTTGACAATATGAATAGTGAAAATAGTTCATATATTTTCTCTAAAAACTTTTACAGATATTACAGATATTTTTTTTACCGACTGGAAGTCATCGTTTAAAGTATAAATTTAAAAAATTGTAGGTAAAGTTTCAAATAAAAATAAATTTTTTAATAAAATTTATTTATGTATTTATTTAATAAATTTTTTTTTCTTTTTTTTGGCGGAAAGAACTCAGAGAATATATTTTATATCTGACAGTTAATTATCGGAGGAAAAAATTATACGATATATCTGATACAAATTTTATTCTATCGCTCCGATTTCTCCGATATAGAAAAAAAACACACTCTTTATTAGTTTGATTAATTAGTTACACACAATTGATATAATGATTAGTTTCGATTCGATTCGATCAAAATATTCAAAATATTAAATCCCTTCAAAATACTGCGATATTGACAGAAATAAACACAGCAATCGAAACAGTAAATCAAATTCAATCTCAAATATTCAATTATTTATTCAATCTTTTAAATAACCACCACCTGTAGGCGACCACCGAAACTTATTTACTTACAGTCCTAGTGACTGAAAACATTTTCATTAATTAAAATATTTAACACTAATTTAGAAATTCTGATTAATTTTATTTACATAATTATTCGTTTTAATGTTCACTGACGTTTGTATGACCAATGTGACCAACCTTGAAAGACAAAACTTTTGCGTATCGTAATGAAAGCCATTTCGATACGCATTTGGGAAATGACTTTATTCTAGAAATGACTTTATTTTAGACGCAAAATAGAAAAAAATATTTTTTTTACTACTTGCATGAGAAATTTCTATTATTTACTCAAAAACCCAAGACAAAAGTTAATTTTCTCAGCTGTGGTTACTAATTCAGATTCCCCACACCTAATAATAAGTATTTTAGCACCTTGGTAAATAACAAAAATATAACTTTTGTTTGTTTGTTAAACTGAGTTCATCTTTGAATTTTTTTAGTTTCTTCCTACAGGTTAGTTTATTTGCAATTTTAATTCGTGTTGAACATTTCTGTTGAAATTTAGCTTAGTTGTGAGTTGTAGACTAAAAAAATTCAAAATTTGGTTCATCAATAGGTTTTCAATTTCATGTCAAAAATAAATAAAAGCTATATTTTTTAATGCAAAGCATATGTGATTTTTATATAGTTTTAAGAAAATTCATTGAAAATAAATTTCTAACTAAGCAGCCCTGAATAATAAATATCCAATACGCAATCCAATGATATGATAAACAATGTTTCACCAAATCAAAATTTTTATTTATTCACCCTTTGCTTATTAATTGACATTTTATTTTGTGAATAATTAAGAGTTTTAGTGCATTTTTTATATCAAGTAGTAAAAAAAATAGTATATAAACCTCGGTGAAGAAAATTTTCTTCATTTCGGTACTTAATTCGCTCGAAACTTCGTTTCTCGCGAATTAATATCCACCTCAATGTAGAAAATTTACTTTATCACCTCGGTATATAATGTACTATTTTAACGGTTTAGCCTGTTTTAGTTTCTTTCTATTAATTACATTCGTAGCGTAAAAAAAATATTTTTCTACTTCAAGCTACGAAAATGTCATTTTAATATATAGTAAAATTTAATATATAGTGAAAGGGAAACTTTTGTACGGAGTATGGAGTACGGAGTACGCTGTTCGGAGTACTGACTTTACACATGTATTGGACATTCGTAGCTTTGTTTTTCTTAACAAGACAGACGCATTCCAGATCTTATGGAACATGTTGAATGGATTTCTAGCCTTGTTAATGCGCTGATTGATATCTTCTTCAGTTCCACCTATTATTCCTATAGTACAACCAAGGTAAACAAATTTATCAACATCTTCAACTTGTGTATTGTTGATGGAGATTGGTGTACTAATATTGGTGTTCAATATTATAGCCTTTGTTTTTCTGATGTGGATTTTGAGACCAACTTCATGTGCAAGGGTTAATAGTTCTTCTATTCTCTGCTACATGTCTATGTCTCTATGTGTGAGCAGGCAGATGTCGTAGTCTAGATCATTGAGCCGTCTTATTGTGTTCCATTGGATCTCATTTGGGTATGTATTGTCAAGCTTTTGTTATGAATATATATAGTAATACCCTGTATAGAATAATATCAAGAACCTGTTCATAAAAGTTAAATAACTGGTTGAATTTTTTTCCCCTCTAAATTTTAAGATATAAAGAATTATTTTAATACATTTGGGGCAGAAGTATTTTAAAATTAATATTGTAATCATGAAATAAAATTTAATTGAGTGAACAATAATAAAATAATAAGTACAACAAAATAAAATTTATATTATTAAAACTATTTTGTTATGAGTTTTTTCTAATCGCCAAATCATTCCTAATCTCAACAAAATTTTGGTGACAGCGGGGGGATGCTCAACAAAGAGCATTGTAAGATTTGGAATGATTTATTTTTACATTTTATTGAAAAATAATTGAACTTAAAAAATAATATGAAACTAAAAAACTGTTTGTGTAACAAATTTAGTGTAATAATAACAAAATTTAGTGCATTTAAAAAAAAAATGTGTTACTAAATAGTTTGTGTATTGCAAGATATTTCCATAATTAATTAATCAGAAATTATATTAAAAAATTATATTAAAACAAAAAAAATCTTTTCATCAACAATTTGTTTCAACGGAATAATTATAAACAAGCTGAATAATTACTATTACGTTCATAATTAATTAATGCATAATCACTTTTATGTTATACGGATCATCCATTCATCTTTTACCTACAAGGATCAAAAAGCATCATCTAATTTTCTAAAATATTCACTCAAAATTATCTAATGCATCAAGAATTGTTTTCAACATAATCATCATGTACAATCAAAAAAAACTTTATGCCGTTTAATCAAATCAACAATTTCCAGTATATTCAAATGGATCACCACCATTCATCTTATAAACATATTTTATGTACAAGGTTAGTACTCAAATTTCAATCAATTTAAATTTCTTTATTTAAAAAAAAAATCTTCAAAAATAAATAAAAATAATTTTAAAAAAAAATAATTCAATTCTCTTGTGCTTATTCTTGTTTTAATTAATAAATATTTTAATTTTATTTTTGTGCCGTACAATAATTTTTTTTGATTCGTAACATCACCATTCAAATAACATTATATATATCTTCTTATATATTAATACGCTAGATTAAAACTTTGTGGAGCATTAGGCTTTTTTATTCGCAGATGGATTCATTTGAAATTTTCACAGCTAACTGATATTAGTGTAACCTATAGTCGGATCCGGATTCAAACAAATCGGATCATAAATAAAAAAGTTATTATATACGGAAAACTTTTTCTATACATATGCATTATAAGTTTACATACATCTTTCTTTTTGCTTTAAAACAATGCTTTAAAATTTTTCTTTTTTATATATTAGCTATCGAACCGAACAACGAATAACAAAAACGAAAATTTTTATATTTATTTTATATTCATTTCAGTCGTCGTATTTATTTTATATTTTAGTCGTCTTTTATCTTTCAAGAAGGACCGTTTTCGATATTTTTCGATTATTTTGTTTTTTATTGATACTAGGAGGGCCCGGCGTGCTTCGCTACGCTTATAAATAAAGTTTTTGCGTAGACATTTTGTTGACGTAGAAGCAATGATTTCAAAAAGTGGTAATGAGAAATGCTACCATATAATTTTTAATTTTTCTTTTTAAATATATGAATGAAAAATAATCAAAACTCTAGCTGATCAGTTCGGATATATGAAAAATTAGCGATCAAATAAGTTTTCAAGTAAGATTATTTGATCACTAACTTATTTGATCGCTAATTTTTCATATATCCGAACTGATCAGCTAGAGTTTTGATTATTTTTCATTCATATATTTAAAAAGAAAAATTAAAAATTATATGCTAGCATTTCTCATTACCACTTTTTGAAATCATTGCTTCTACGTCAACAAAATGTCTACGCAAAAACTTTATTTATAAGCGTAGCGAAGCACGCCGGGCCCTCCTAGTTTCAATTATCAGTTATACGATAAAGTTATTTTTTTTTGCGATAAATTAATTATTAATGTTACATCAATACTCAAATATACACGAATTAGATAAACTTACATTACGCACGCGTGTTATAAATAAAAGACGATCTTTGTCTCTGAATTCCTTAGATAATTTTGATCAGGGAAATGATAATATTGTTCTTGCCAAAAGTATAGAGACAAAAATAATTACAATGTCCAAATTAAATATCGATTTAGCCTTAAAATTAATCCCGGAATTCGACGGAAATCCTGATATCTTACATAAATTCATATCCTGTTGCGACGTAATTGGTGGAGATTTGTCGGCTGCAGAAAGTGAAAAATTTTTAAATATGCTTAGAATAAAACTTTTTGGTAAAGCGTACGACATCATTAAATATACGAATTTTGATTCATGGGCTAAATTAAAGCTAGAACTCAAAAACAAATTCCAATATTCTAAAACGGTTGAACAATTGCAAATTGAATTAATTAACATTCGTCAACATCGAAATGAAAATGTTACTACATATGCAGGTCGGATTGAACGGATACTATCAGAATTAAACGAAGTATGTATCAATTCAGAAGGAGCTGAATCTACGGCAACAATCATCAGTATAAATTCTAAAACTGCTCTTAAAGCTTTTCAAGAAGGACTAAACGAGTCAATCAAATTGATAATCAAAGCTTGTCGGTTTACCAAGTTGCAAGAAGCAGTCAACCAAGCATGTGAGGAAGAATTAATATTAAGTAATCGTGCAAAAAGCAGTGTGAGTCAAACAAAAACTAGCATACGATGTCAAATTTGCAGAAGGAATGGTCATACCGCAGATATATGTTTCAACAGAAATCAATCCCAATTCACAAACAGAAATTCATCGAATTATTCAAATTCATTTGGTAGAACAAACACAGGACCAACTATACCTAATATTAGACTTGTTGGAAATACAACTTGTGTATATTGCAAAATACCTGGTCATCATATAAACGATTGTAGAAAACGACCATATGCGAATTCTCATTTTAAAACCTCGTCACAACCACTCGAACACACAACGTCTTCGGGAAACATTTCAGGATCCGGTCCAGCAACAACAATGAACACTCCGGTTCGGATCCAGAACTTACCAAAGTAGAGTGTCCAAAGCCAAAAACATCTTTTTTTACACAGTCGAAACCTCTTCATTGTAATTTAGATCTTAATTCCAATTCTTATTTTACAAATTCTTATAATTCTAAATTACAATCAAGTGAAATAACTAATTCTTTAGAACCTAATCTATATTCAATTCACCTTAGTTTCGACAGCAATGATAAAAAATATATTCAACTTGAACTTGATATACTTAAACCAAACTCCTACTTCTTTTTGGTCGACACTGGAGCTGATATTAGTATACTAAAGCGAGACTTTATTGATGATGATACATTATGTTACCCAGATAGAAAATGTAGGATTAAAGGGATCACTACAGATATGATAGAAACTTTAGCAAGTTGTAACGCAAACATTATTTTTACAAATTCAGCGGTAATTCAACATTATTTTCAAATAGTACCCAACTCGTTTCCAATTTCTTGTGCTGGGATAATTGGAAAAGATTTTTTATCCAAACACAAATGTAAAATTGATTTCTCTAACTATATGTTAGAAATTCCTTTTAAGTCTAGTCAAATAAATCTAAATTTAACAACAAACTCTTATGTTTTTTTACCAGCCCGTTCAGAAAAGGTAGTCAATATTCATTTAGCCATACCCAATGATATTGATTTTGTTTGTCAGTCTAGCGAAATTTCGGATGGAGTTTATAGTGCTAGCTCTCTGGTTAGATCTCACAATGGTTTATCAACCATTAGCCTTGTCAATACCAAGGATGACGATATAGAAATACAAAAACTAGAACTACCATTAAACAAATTAGAAGAATTTGAAGTTTTCCATATAAACTCATGGTCCAATGATATTCACGATCGTTTAGAAATAATTGAATCATCTTTAGATTTAGAACATCTTAACAAAGAAGAGAAAAATTCTATTTTAAATATTTGTAGAAAATATAACGAATTATTTTACTTACCGGGTGATAAACTCACTGCAACAGATATGGCCTCTCACAAAATTCAAACAGAGCCTAATTCTCATCCAATTTACATAAAACAATACCGTTTGCCTGAATCAACAAAAATTGAAATAGATAAACAAGTTTCACAAATGTTAAATGATGAAATTATTGAGCATAGTAAAAGCCCGTGGAATTTCCCTCTTATTTTGGTTCCAAAAAAATCTAACAATACAGATAAAAGGTGGAGAATAGTTGTAGACTTCCGCAAACTAAACGATATCACTGTAAACGACGTATTCCCTTTGCCAAACATTTCTGATATCCTAGATCACTTGGGAAAATCTAAGTATTTTACAACAATTGATTTAGCAAATGGCTACCATCAGATCTGTTTAGAAGAAGCTGACAAAGAAAAGACCGCATTCAGCACTTCTGTCGGACACTTTCATTTTAAAAGGATGCCATTTGGTTTAAAGGGTGCGCCAGCCACATTTCAACGCTGTATGAATCACATACTTACGGGATTAAATGGTATAAAGTGCTTAGTTTATCTAGATGACGTAATAATTACAGGATACAACCTTCAAGATCATAACCAAAAATTGGAATCCGTGTTCGATTGTTTCAAAAAACATCATTTAAAATTAAACTTATCAAAATGTCAGTTTTTATCCAAAGAAATTGTTTACCTGGGTCATAACGTCACTGAAGGAGGAATTAAGCCTGATGAATCAAGAATAATAGCAATCCACAACCATCAAATCCTAAGGAAATCAAATCATTTTTAGGATTATCTGGCTATTACCGACGCTTTATTCCTAAATATTCAGAAATCGCTAAACCATTAACTAATCTTTTAAAAAAGGGACAGCAATTTGATTGGGATGCCTTTTGTGATGAGTCATTTCATAAACTTAAAAACGCCTTAGTGAATCCTCCAATACTACAGTATCCGGATTTTTCCAAACCATTCGTTATAACAACTGATGCAAGCGATAAGGCTATTGGTGCAGTGCTCTCACAACCAAGAGAAGGATTTGATTTGCCGATTGGTTATGCAAGCCGCGTACTTAACAAAGCTGAACTTAACTATCCAACAATTGAAAAGGAGCTTTTGGCGATGGTATGGGGGGTTGAACATTTCCGTCCATATGTCTACGGTCGTCACTTTACAATTGTTACGGACCACAAGCCGTTAATATTTTTTTTTTTTTTTTTAATAAAATGTGTTGTGTAATAGGGTTTAGAATATGTGTCACAACAACACATAAATACCTTTTAAGACCTAGGTCTAGACCTGGGTCCCACAACAACTGGCGTTCTGAGGTGTAGATTAACGCTTTTTTTAAACATCTGTGGGTTGAAGCCACCTGAGACTAAGTGTTCCGGCAAACTATTCCATTTGTACGCAGTTCGGACAAAGAAGTCTCTCTGCGATCTGCCAGTATGACAGCGCGGGATCTTTACCGTTTCGCTGGTTGCGGCAGCCGATTGCCGAGTGGAACGGGGGTAAGAATAAGTTTGAGGCATGATGCCGCTGATTTCATCTGAGCACTGCTGATGACGATATTTGTAAAAAACAACGAGGTCAGCAACAGTGCGACGATGTTGTAGGGAATCAAGTTGTGATGTCAAAGTTCGATCACCTACAATTCGTATAGCTCGCTTTTGAACAGA